>JAUPFV010000004.1:242359441-242996691 GCA_036936605.1 Limnanthes douglasii subsp. nivea | reverse complement strand
GACACCATTACAAAAAGAGTGCCTTGGCCTTCCAAGGACTTTAGTCTGGATAGAAAATAAACAAAGTGGATCATAAGTTAAGGTTGAGTCTTTGAAGATGGCTCACCTTCATCTACCTTCTTACCCTTAGGATCGTCTTTCTCTTCATCTAGGCTCTTCCCAGTCTGTTCTTCACCTGAGGAATCACTAGAGTAGCCATACCTATCACCTTCGGCCATCGTGTGGTATGGGAGGTCTTCAGGCTCAACATAAAGCCATAAGTCCCCTAGGTTCTTCTTCGGAAACTTTTCATGGAAAAGTAGAACCATGTCAGACCTCACCTTCTCAAGCAGTTTCTCTTCGCTTTTGATCATCTGGTTGGCATAGGCATTGATCTTGGTTTGGATCTTGGCCTCCTGCTCCTGTAACAAAGTATTTTTCTCCTCGGCAGCCTTGGACACTGCATTCTCAAGAGAAATCTTGTCGGTGGTTAAATTGGTGATGACTTTGTACATTGCCTTGGTTTCTTCCTTTGAGGTAGCAAGGTCTTTCTCCAGACCGGACGGTTTCTCCCGGAGGTCTTTAATGGTTTCCTCTAAAGTGGAAACTTTTGTGGTGCTTGTCTGTTGGTTTCTCTTCAACTCCTCGTTTTCTTCCTTTAACATGGCAGCATTAGAGGTGGCAATGCAAAGGTCTCCGGACAGCTTCTCCTTGTCAGACTTGAGATCTTTGATGATATCAGCCTGGCTCCGAACTTGTCTCTCCAACGCAAGTACAGGCTGCACATTGCTTAACAAGGAGTGGGCTATAGCATCCCTTTCACTAGAAACACTGAAAGTCTTACCATTAAAAGTGACCGTGTTGGAGGTGCTTGGAGGAAGGTAAGGCCCGGCAAAGTCATCTCTGGGGAGATTGAGAAAGTATTCACCAAGCTCACCAAGTCCGGTGATGTCTACTCCATCTATGTTGATATCTCCCCCATCGACCTCATCAGTGTGGAAGTCACCAAGAATCTCCTCAACATGCGTTGGGTCTGTAGGATCAGCTTGGAGAGGAGGCTCCGAAGCCCGGAGAGAAAGCTCATCTCCCTTAGATGTCTTTTTCTTCTTAGCCTCCTGGTCTGCGCCTTCGCTTCCCTGTTTACGATTCCTCTTGGAAGCCCTTAGAGGTTTTGGGAGGTCCGCTTCCTACCTTTCGGTCTCTTGCTCCACCACTTGCAAGAGAGCAGCATCAATCTGGCTCTGAACTGGCCCCTCCGGGTCTGTTGGAGCATCCTTCTCAGCATCAACAGGGTTGGCATCGCCCACCACCCTTTTGCCCTTCTTCTTCTTCTTGCCTTTCATCTTGCTCGGGGCTTTGGCCCGGCCGAGCAGGAAGAGTGTCCCATCTGGTTCATGGGTCCTCTTAAGCACAACGTCCGGAGAAGGCTGGGTGGTGAGCTCCTCCCAGGTCAAGTCTCTCCGACCTGTGGTGTTCCACGGGTGAGACCTTGCCAAATTTCCACTAGTGAAAGCATCGTGGAATCGGTTCCCCCAATTCTCAGCAGCCCAGGCGTTAATCTTGACACAAGTAACCTGCCCGGCCTTCGAGTAGTCACTAAACTCCTTGGGCAGTTCTGCTAAGACAAAAGTAAGACAAGTTAGTATAAACTAAGTCTAAAAAGAGAAGAGAGACAAAAATATAAAGACAAGATGCTTACGGTCACTCCTCCATCTGATTTTGAGGAGGCTTGGGTTCTCTCCGGATTTTATCTTCTTGCCATTCTCCCAAGCACCACTGACAAATAGGAACTGGGTCCTCCAATTCCTCTCTGCCTCCAGCAAGTCGTCCACCGCCTTGAATTTATCCCCCATGTTAAAGTGGTAGAAGGGGATGTGGTGGTTTTTACACAGGCTATCCACTGCAGCAAACTCCTCCATGGGCAGAGGGATCCCGGACAACTTTGATGCCATGATGCATGACATAAGGGTATACCAAGCGTTGGGGCTCAGCTGGCTCGGACAGAGTTTGATCAGATGGAAATATCTGACGATCTCTGGGTCTAGTGGGAACCTGAGCCCCCAGTTGAACAGCTCTGTGAACATGACCACCTCACTCAACTTGCAGTCCATGGGGGTCTCCGGATGTATAGGAATCCTGATCTTTACATTTTCTGGAATGCCCCATTTCGAACGCATCCTGCCCAACTCAACAGTGTGGATGAATGCGTAGGTGATTTTTTGTAAGGAGAGAAGGTAATTAACGCTGACCTTGTGAAAACAAGGCCCCACTCTTCCCTCAAGGCTCTCCGGCAGATCCGGATGCCTCAAAAACAATTTTTATTTGCCCTTGTCTTTCTTGGCAACTATTTATTTGCTGGTCTGACCGGAGGGCTCAGAGTCAAACAGAGCCTCTTCAACAGAGTCCTCCATCACTTCCTCCATGATTGTTGAAGGGATTTCAGCAGCTATAGTGGGAGGAGGGTTCAAACTTGACTCAGCCTTATCTCCGGACTGATGGGCCTCAGTGCCCCTTTGATTTCTGCTTCCGGTAGAGTGTTTGGAACATAAGTTTTTGGTTGAAGGTTTGGATTGGAGCCCTCCAGTCCGGACAGCCTGTCCTTGGGGGCTCTAATGGTCACTTCTGACCCAGTGCTGCTATCTTTTGCCCCCGACTTTGAGGGAGTATTTTTGGTCCCCAGGCCTTTAACCAACCGACCTTTCCTCCTGTCAACCAGCTTCTCAGGAGAGTGCTCCGTATCCGATCCCATTGCAATAAAGGAAGAAGGTTTTCTAAGGCTAGTGACTGTAACTCATGGCTCGACAGCAGGCACCGATTCCTGAACTGAGGAACCAGAGATTATGGGGGAGAGGTTGGTTTGAAATAGCTTTCTAGGCTTAGTACTTTTGGAAGAGGACGAGCCTCGATCTGACTCGGTAGCAGAGGTGCTTAGTCTTTCAACAGGCGAGGTGGGTAACCCTGCTGCGATCCGTCTTTCTCTTTCGACTTTTTGTGCCTTCTCTAACTCAGAAAGATTGAGCCACCCGCCTTTGACAAGAGCGTTCCTCGCTGTAAACATAAACTATTAACTAAACTTTTGCTTTAGAGAGAGAAAGCTTTGAGAGTTTGTGCAGAAGTAAATTTGAAGGAGATGGTAAAACAGTAGAAATGAGTTTGTATTTATAGTAAATCTGAAAAAGGAAGTTGATTTCTAGGAGAATTCGAAAAGTTTGGCAATGATTAAAAGACGGCGCTGATGTCACCACCTGTAATCAAAGAGGTTGCTTTTCGAAGATGGTGGGTTCGAAATTCAAGGTGAAAAAACGGCTGAAGTAACCAATCAGAGAATGACACGTGTCCCACGAACTCTAGCAAAAACCGTTTTGAATTCGTGAAGCTTTATCTGTCCGGATAAACCCATAGCCCGAATTGATAGACCTGTTCGGATTAAAACTGCCCCTGACGTCGGACTGTTTTTCAGGTCTTTGACAAGAATATTTGCACAAACACCTAAAAAATGGGCTCCTCATGAGTCTGAAGTCTGCACGCTCCCCGGACAAGGACAGATCGGTCCAAGGCCTCCGGACCGGACAGATCACACGGACCGGACAGATCACTTCGAATACTATGACCATAGGACCGTTCGAACTATGACAAAAGTACTAAAAAACCTAAACACTTCTTGACTAAGCTACTTGCTCTCCTACTTAGAGCTCATGGGTCTTTGAACATGACCCGGGTCCATTAAATATGACCCGAAAGCCCATAAGGGCCCAAACATCAGGGTATAAATACCCAACCACCTGCATTAAGTGTGGGTAATGAGAATTAACTGCTACCAGGCTGCTTAATTATCTCTCTACTCTCTACTATAAACACATATCACCTACACACTACTATAAAACATCTACCAAATTACTAGCCTACCCCTCAGGCAATTATTATCCACACCAGAAGGTAGCTAGAAAAAGCAGAGTCATAACTTATAACTGAATAATCAGCATTGGCTATAATGTTTCCTCTAATACCAAGTGAGAAATAAGGCAAAATAATGAAAGAAAATTTGTAAACAAATTATTGAATATATTGTATTTCATATTAAAATTGCCTTCTATTAAATATAAGAGTTTTATTTCTTGATTTTAGTTACATACTCTATTTCAAGTTAGTTATGTAAACACTTTTTAGTTATTTACAATGAATGAGGCTTAGACTTGCTTTGGTAATCAATGGGATTTGCCTAAAACTATGTTGTGACTCAAGTTATATAAGAGATAACCCATTAGATGTTCAAATAATTCCGCATTTAATTAATACCCTATCTCATTCAGCAGTCATTTGCTGTCCTTCACAACTAGCCATCTTCTCCTCTTATTACTCTTTAGTTATCCAATCATTGGCTCTTTTGTCAACTTCCATCCAACAACTCTTCACAATCTTGCTTGTAGTCTTTAATTTCACAAAAATCTCAGCTTCAATCTGGAGTAAGACGGTCATATGGGCATCAACACCATCATAATCGTTACCAGTTTAAACGTTAAAGAATATCGCGGCATCATCCCCACAGAAGAGCTTCATAAACTGTTTAAACCCCAAAAGTAACCCAAATTCACCAATGAAACCTTAAGATATATACTCTACACCGCACACAATCGATCGATAATAAACAATCCTAGTCTAATGTTTCCACAAAAAAATAATAATTTGAATTTTATATTGCTTTGCAAATATTTCGAAGGGGTTTGTAGAAAAACTCAATTAATACAAGATGGATAAATAAGATAAAACATGAGACACATTGAATATTATAAGTAATTCTGATACAAGATGTTAGGATTTCACCATGACGATAAATATTTATTTTTGGTATTCTCTATGACCTTTAGATGTACCGTTTTGACCTGGTTCAACCTACTTTTCTACGAGTCTATTTATACCATCAAGAGTCTTTTATACTCGATTTTATGATCAGTTCATCCAAAATAAGGTCATTTAAAGATAGGATAACTACATTATACACGTACAATGTTCAAGCAAAAACCTACAAGATTACATAAGTTATTATTTAGTGAAGAACAACCAAAATGACTAACAAAAATGATCGTTTGTACCTCTTATTGACAGATATTTATTTTTGACACCTTGTGTGAATACATATTGAAAAATAAAGTGACCAATTTTGGTATAATATTGACTTAAACAGAAAATAAATTAAGGTAGATAAAATATTTTGGATACAAGAACAAGCCAACCTTACCCATTTTAATACTAGAAGTCGTTCAACCATCTAAAAATAAATTATGATTCATTAATTTGGAAGCCAAGTGAGCAACAATCTGAATCAGGTAAGATACGGAAGAGGCAATATATAGAAAAAGACAACATTAACCCTAATTACTATTACACTCATACCTAAACTAAGCTTATCGATAATGCATTTGTAATCTATGATAATGCAAAATCTATTTTCCATTATAAAAAAAACCTACCTAAACTTTTATTTATGAAAACAACAAAAGAATATTTTTTTACAAGTATCATGAAATTCACAATTCAATTAATGATGTTAAGCTTGTGAAGTTCGTTCGTAAAAATATGATGTTCAAATCATGTCATAAATAGTAAAACGGATAAATAAAACCAGAATTGTTTCAACATGATTCAAGACTCTAGACTTTATCCCAAACAAGAATATGCATTGGTGATAATGAAGAAGTTTGATGACTATATACATTCGGATTGTGATATTATGTTATTATAATAATTACGTGTATAAATTCTTTCTCCAAAATAACATATTTATATAAAATACACATGAACGATGTATAAGTATAAAACCAAAAATAAACTTTGCCACATTATTATCATAATTTTAACATTTGTACCAGTTTTGATAACAACGACCTACACGGTGTGATCGAACCCTATAAAAACACGGTGATCATCGTTACAAATAATTATAGAGTTTAAGTCAAACGAATCATAGACGATACGAGTTCAACCAAATTACTATTCAAATGAAGTTATGATAATAAGCAAAGGGCGACTTCACTTTAGCTATCTAAGTATACGTTAGTAGGTTTTACTAATCAAGAAACTATCGTGTTCGGGGAGCTTGAGTGAAGGTGATTTTAGTAAACAAGAAATAAATAAACACGTTTGTTATTTTTTTTACGATAATCAATACTTTGTCATCTTATAATACTATATTAGGTCAATCATGGTTCAACCATATGCATGTGATTATTCACAAGTATGTTTTTTATGTGGTTGATTATCATATAAAAATTATTCAAAGTAACCGAATATGAAAAAATATTATTATATATTTTCATATCTCCAAAACCACAACAATTAGAATGAGTTTCAATCGTTGATAAAAAGATAAAAATCTAAAAGAGGCCTCATAGTCAGGGATGACAATGGATTGGGATGGGTGTGAATATTAAACTCGTTATACATCCATACATTAGTTTCCTAAACCAACCTCAAACCCAAACATGTTGGTCAGGAATATATTGTTTCTCATAACTCAATATGTCAAGTTAGAATATATTATCATGGATATTCAATGAACCATTAATCTATCATAACCATTTACAAGAAAATAATATGTGGGAAACTATCAGTTTATCATGAATAAAAGTATCTATTTTTATTTATATATTAATGTAATATATATTAGCTAAAGTTAATATAATGAGTATTCAAGGGTTGGGTTTGAATTAGACATTTGTCGATTTTTCTTTTAAATCATATCATAAACTAAAATAGATGAGTAATATATTATAAAATACATAATCAATCTAACACTAACTTTTTATGGATATATTATCTCACCAGGTCAGGTTTTCGCAAGTACATAAAAAATACATCTTTATTTATACTTGTTTGATATCGAGGAGGAAATATAAAAAATTAACATAGAAAATAACCAAACACTAATCATTTTACTATACATGAATTTTTCTCCTAGGAGGAAGAGTCATATTATGACATTGCTAACAAAAAAACTTGTAACGTATAACAATACAACATTAAAAAACAAAAATAAATGTAGTATGTGATCAGATAGAATTTCGTAATTATTTATCTTTCGAGTTATTTAAACTTGAAACTAATAATGTGTATATTTTTGCTTGTAGAATAAATGATTTGTTGAGAGTATCAACCACAATCATTTGTCACCCACTATCGATTTAATGGTTTGGCTTATAAAATCGAAGAGTCGTTCTTCCTCCGGGAATAAAACAAAAATTATTAACACAAAAATTGATAGGCTTAACCGATTATGACATATTCGGCAAACAAACTAACTAGTATGGATAGCCAATCCAATGTAAATTTGGAAGAAAATAGGGCAATGACACATGTACAAAGACTTTACAGACTTAAACATAACATACCCACAATACTGATTTCTTGTACCACAAATAGATAAATTATCAATGCTAGTTTGAGAAACCAAATTATCTTTTTCATTAACACATATTCGGTTATAACCAAATTCAAATAAATGTAGACGATAATAAGGTTACGACCTTCAACACTGGAGAAGATATGTACTGCCAAATAATAATGTCTTTTGGCTTTAAAACTACAAGAACAGTATATCAAAGGTTGGTAAACAAGGTATTTGTCAGACAACCGACTGCAATATAAAATCTTACATCGATATATGCTAGTGAACAAAAGCCACAACATCAACCACATAGTCACCCTCATAGAGACATTTGAGAATTTATAAAATATAAGTTTGAAACTAAATTAATGTACTTTTAAAAAAAATCGAAGAGGTTTTTGGGTTATTTGGTAAGTTAGAGATACTATAAAACCGTATTCTTTCAACTTGTTGCTCTTACCATTTATAACGCCCTTCATATGATTAAAAAAGTCTAAGTTATTTTTAAGGCTAACAGCCATCAACTATTTCATATCTTGACCATTAGATCAATGTTTTAATTTCTTACAAGTTCTCAACGTATTTGGTCGTTTTTAATGACAAGAGGAATATGATGTCACTTATAATAGAAACAGTGAGCATTTTGCATCACCAAAATGTTATCTAACTCTAGCCAAACATTGAAGAACTTTTATACTTTTATTTGTTTGTGTCCAAAACCGTTATGGATGTTCTTATAAAAGAATATGATTTAAACCCTAGTTTATTTATTACTTAAATAAAAGAATTTATTTATATCAAAACTAGATACTTGCAATTTAAAATTTTAGCTCTCGCGTTGATAGTAATGGTTCAGAATATGTGATATTAATTATGAAAATATGGGTTTCAATTCTAAATAGCATGAACCTAAAATAATTAAGTATGGTAATAAACGGTAAGCCTAAGCTAGTTAATATATCAATTTATAACAAACTATTGTTCTATTGTACTTGTCGGTTGTGAGATATTTTTTGAAGCACAAGCTTCGCGTAAGTATGAGTTAGGATGATATTCTTATAACCATGAGGTTTCTTATCCAATGTATTACAAAAATATGTCATTATATTGTTTCATGCTTGACTGTATCCTTTAATTACTTGTGCTTTCATTAATATAATTTTTCAAATGCCTCCAAATATTAAAGATGCATTGAACACCCTCTACATTATTGCAGAGTTATGTGATATCTATAGCCCCAAATGCATGATTAGCTTGTACTCTCAATTTTTAAAATAGGTTCAAGATATGATATTTTGACAAAGTTTATGTTTTTTCATAGAATAGTAATAATCATAATAACTTTCTCTTTCATGTGCAAGTGATTTTTTTTATATAGACTTTAAAGCTTCTACTAAAATATACCCAACTTGTGGTTAGTAGAGAGTTAGGAATATTGTGTTCTGACAAAATATAGGTATAATTTTTAATACAAACCCCATTGGTTATGCATGTTTACTATATCAAATATGCAACTAACAACTTTATCAACTCATCGATACGGTTTTCTCTTGATCTTGTGCAATAAGACTGATTTTTTATGGGTATTCATTTGAATGAATGTTTTGCATTAAGTGATTGATGTTCATTTTACAAGGTTGTAGTTGGATAACTCACACGAATTCAGGATTTATTTGCTACTTTTAGATGGTACCTATAGTATATTATTTGCAAGTATTATGTGTAGGCTAAAAATGAATGGTGCATTTCAGTTGAGACTTAGAAGCTGGAAGTATTGAGACTCACAATGACTAGAACTCAGAACAAAATTATTCTTGTTATATTTTTTTGGTCTTTCCCCCAACAATTTGTGCGACAACCATAGATAATATGTAATAGTATTATTTTATAGGTGATAAACACAAGATATAATGACGAATATCGTTTTAGATTTTGAGTGTAAAGATCTTACTATGAAATCAATAAGAAACATAAAGATTATTTATACAAAGTTCTATCTTGATAAATTTAATGGAGATAATGATTTTTTACTTCAAGAAAATTAAGACTAGAACTTTTATAGTACATACAAGTTTGTCTGCTACTATTGATGGAAAAATCAAATGAGAGGTTGATTCTAAAGTGTTATTTACGGTTGATAATGCTTTGATCGCAAGTTTGGGGGACGAGGTACTTCAATATGTATCTGAAAATCCTATGAAGTTAACGATATGGAATCGGTTGGAAATCATTTATATTAAGAGTCTATGGCTAACAAATTTTATATGAATAAGCATATGTATGCAATGATAATGGATGGTATTAAGGAGATCTGAAAATATTTAGATAATTTCAATGGAATCATTCTTGATTTAAATACAAACAAAGTCAAGGTAAAAAGATGAAGATAAAACAATAATCCTATTGAGTTCTTTGACTAAGGTGTGTGAGCATTTTGTTTTCATCATGCTATAAGTCAAACATTCCCTTACGATAGTCGAAGTTGATAATGCTATGATCTCAAAATATCTTTAGAGAAAGACAGTGCTCAAAAATTACTTAGAAGGTCTCATATTAAGTGTAAGAAAAAGGCCTCGTATGATATGTTCAATCAAAAAGAGATAAAAATCTTGGTCTAAGTCACTGATATTTATGAGTGGTTTATAGTGAAATGTTGGATGTGCAAGAAAGAATGTCATATCAGTAAGAACCTCTCATAAATTAAAATAAGTATACTTATTTGAAGCATGAAACCAAATATGATGCAATGGTCACATATAATTATGAATACATTGATGTTTTAATGCATTATACTTGCATGTAAAATGAAAAGTGGGTCTTTGACTCAAGAGCTTCTTTCAACACGAATTCTAACAAACCTTAATAAAAAAATTGAGATTGTTTGATGGTAGCAATATGATCCTCTAGAGTTAATAACCTTGTATTATAAAAATGATGGATTATGTTTGACTTGATTCGTCTATAAGAATTGCGAGAACGATAAAAAAAATGCGGTATATGCTTATAGTTATAAAACTTTATTTTTATCGTTATGTTAGATAATAGAGGGTTTACACATAAGAGTATAGATGAAAAACTTAGGATTCAGTGAGGCTCATTATATGTTATGATTGCATATAAGACTAATTGCATTTTAGTTCTTAAAGTTTTGTATTGGTCGGAGGTGTATCTAGTGTATAAATAAATTTAACCAAGTTTTGGCATATGAATTTAGGGCATATGAATGAAATATGGCTTATTGAGCTTAACAAACAATTATTGTTTGATAGTAACATAGTTTAGGATAATTTTGTGAAATTTTTGTGCTAGGAAAATACAAAAGGGTTAAGCTCATGCCTAACAACTACACAACTAATGATGTGCTTGGATATGTTAATTGGGACCTCTACGACCTTCAAGGCATCATAAATTGGAGGTACTAGGAAATTAATGTCATTTATTGATAATTATTATAGAAAATTATAGGTTATACTTTTGAAGATCAAGGATGAAACATTTAATGTTTTTAAAGATTGGACGAAGTTGATGGACAATTTGACTGGGAAGATGCTAAAGAAGTTAATAACTAAAATAGCTTGTAATATGTTAATGAGATATTCACTAGCTAAAGTTCTTAACTAAGAATGTATAAATACAGAATCGTGATAGAAACTCCCCAATATAATGTGCTTGCTGAGAGGATGAGCAAGCCCTCATCAAAATGACAAGGTATCTGCTTGTAACATTTGGAATGAGGTAATGGTTTTGGGGAAATTTTGTAAAGATAAGTGTATATATCATCAATAAGAATCTATATGAAAAGTTGAAGTTTAAATTTCCACGAGAGATATAGAATATAAATAAACATGTGTTGAAATATTTGAAAGTGCTTGGATGTGCTACTTACGCACATGTGAAACAATACAAGTTTCAACTAGGAGTATTAATTAATACGCATATGTTGATGATGAGTTTAAATAAGAGAGTGAAATCAAATATGATTATGCCAGAAATAATTTTAGACTTGGTACATGTATGGCTCATGTAGATAAAGATAACCCATTGTATGAGTTAGAAAATGGTCCAGAATTTGATGTTCTAAAACCTTCATATATTCAAACTAAAGAAAAATACGATGATTATTGACAACCATCAATTGGTGAAGGATAAAGCCCAAAAAACTGGGAAGCCTACACAGAGGTATGAATTTTTTATATTATTGGTTATGATTGAAATTCATAGAGATGTTCTTGAAATCAAAAGTTATCGCGATGTTATGAAGACAAGTGATACGAAAAATTGGTTGAAGGCTATGAAGGAAGAACTCAGTTATCTAAAAAGAATGACTTCTTGTGAATCATCCAAAAGGCCATAAGCTTGTTGAATGCAAATGAATATTTAATAAGAAACAAGGTATTTATAGGATTCGGGTCATCAAAATACAAAATTAGGCTGGGGGCTAAAAGATTCAAATAAGGGTGTTAATTTCAATGAAAATTTATCATTGATTGTGAAAAAACTCGATAGGGGTTCTTTTGTCAATTGCTGCTAGATTGGATATTGATTCATATCGAATGAATCTTAATATTGCGTTCCTTCACAGATAACTAGAGAAGATCATATACATGAGTCAGTCTCAATTTTTTTAAAAGGAAAATAAAAAAGATGCGTGCTTATTGAAGAGACCCTTATATAGTTTGAAATAGTCATCGAGACATTGAAATAATTTGGTTCTTTTACGAGGTCCATCAAGTATGCGAGGAGTTATCATGACAATTATGTCTATTATAATGGAAAACATGCATGGAGAGACATATAACATTTCTGTTATATGTAAATGATACATGATAGTTGGAAAAGACACAATGAGAATTAAAATGGTAAAAATTTAACTAAAAGAAATTTTTGAGATAAATGATATTAAATAGAACAAAATGATACATGGTATAAAGATAAAGATGAACAAATTAGATGGCATATATTATTATCTTAATAAAAATATAACCATAAGGTTCTCAATATGTTCCATATATATGAAGCTCGAGCGTTTAAAATTCATTTGATGTCTATTTTAAACTAATTACCACTTAAGTTTATGCATGAGATATCTTATGCATTGGAAACACCATGTATGTAATGATATTCACGATATATGATCTTGATACTTCATTAATATTATAAGCATATGTATTTCAAAATCGAAGAAGCCTCACTAGCAAGCCCTCAAATGACTTATGAGATATTTAAAGGGTTCGACTGAAGTTGGGTTGTGTTATAATCAAAAGTCGAAAGATAGTGAGATGATGATAAGGTATTTAGAATCTAATTTATTTATTGTGCTTGGATTGACGATTAACTAAAAATCATGTCTTTAAATGTCGTTTCTTTATCATCTACGAAAATTGAATACATTTTTGTTGTTTAAACAATGATAGAAATCATGTGGTTGAAATGGTTGTTGAGTGAGATCACTCGTATAGAAAAATAATAACTTTGTTATGTAATAATACTAGTAGGGTAGTGAGTCGGGGTGGATGTTCTCGTAACCCATTATGCCTTTTTCTTAAACCCCACAGGTTTGGTTACCTGTCAATGTAAAAGTATTTTTTTCCATGCCCAAATATGTCAGGTTCGGATATACGTCCGCGGATATCTGGTGATCATTTATTCATCAATTAAAAAAATGTAACAAAGTGTCTATTAAAACTATTTAGAGAAAAAAACACATATATATTTAACTAATATTAATATGTCGAATATGAACTCTCAAATTTAGTAATACATTCAAAGACCTGATAGCAAAACTATAAAACATATATATTATTTAAAAAATTCATAGTTATTTAAATTTTCAATATATTGTGTTTGCTACTCATTTATGCAGATTTATTAACAAATTTTTACATTAAAAAATACAAAAATGTTTTAAAATTTATTTAGTTTAAATCGTTAGATTTATAAACACGAAACTATTTAATATACTATAAAATATAATCATCTATGAATAACGAAAAAACCATAAAAACAAATTTATATATAAAATATTACAAACAATGAATAACTAATTCAATCACATTAAAATATAATTTAGAGGTTAATAAAATAAAAATTTATAATGTAGTAATTATTAATATTAAAATAACAATATTCGGTGGTTAACTTTGGTTGGATAACCTCCGAGAAAAAATTAAAACCCGTAACCCATCCCAAACCTAGTGGATAATAATATAGCCCACGATTTATTACCCTAAACCACCGGGTTGGCTCAGATCGGGTATTCGTGTGTTCATACAAAAATGATATCCTTAAATGATAGTGTTCTTCATTTAATGAGAAATTTGAAGTTCTATTAGCAAACTAAACATGTGTATATCAAGTTGCACTCCATTGATATGTAATAGAGAGTGAGCAAGTGAATTAACAAAAATTACAAGAGTTATAGATCCTTATGACGCTCTAAGCAAGGTATTACCGGTTTCAAAGTTCATGAATTGCGAAAATTTGCAAATCTTGAAGATTTGATGCATCTACATATTTTCTAAAACATAAGGACAATGGATATTGAAGTCACTATAAGCGTAGGTGGATAATTGTAGGTATATGCTAAAAGTTACTGGTGCAGTTCAACCGATAGTTAAGGGTCGAAGATTCAAGTAAGCGGAAACTTAAGGGTTGGAACTTTCGAGAGTATAAGTGGTTGGAGCTCAACTGAGGCTTAGGTGCAAAGACATTTGCTGAAAGTTAAGGGAATATCTCTGTTGAGACTCTTGCTAAGTAACTGGTGGAACCAAAAGTACAAAATTATTATTTGTTGGACTTATGTGCGTCTACTTACGTTGTCGAGGCTTTTGAATATATTTATGTGTTCATATAATGAATTGAATTATATTGAATGATATGGGCGGATGAATCATTCTCAACAACTGATCAAGTTATTGTTGATCTGATGATGGTGCCACTATTTGCTACAATGTAAAACCACATGGATGTCAGGTTTGTTGCGTCATTATTGTTTGATTATCTGTAAGAACAAGTGGTAAGGTGTAATTGTGATTTCGAGAGACTATCTCATTCATTGTTGATTATAAAATAGGGTAAAAAAGGTAGGAAATGCGTGATAAAGAAGAAAGGTTGCTATAAAGTAGTTTGTAATAAGGAAAATCATGTGGGGTTCATGCATTGAGCTTATAGCTTTTATAGGATCGGTCCGGATTTGAATCTTTTTTGGGACCGAATTGATAGGTTACCGAGCATATCAAACCGACTCTCTAAGCAAGTTGGATCCAAAATTCGGACATAAGTCGGACCACTAAAATTTTGGATTGGCCTAGTCTAGACCATTCCAAAAAGACGGATTGGTCGCGGTCTGGTTCTGTCCAATTTTTTCAAAATATAATTTCAAAAAAAAAGTGAAAGTCAAACTTTCCAGAATCCATGAAATCTAAGTTGCCAAGATAGTACGGTGTTAACTATATATCACCACTTATTTATACTATACAATATTTTTCAAAATCGATATTTTTTAATGGATCAGATTTGTATTGGTAATTGACTAAATTTGTTTTAAAATTAAAACAAACAATAATCAGTACGATAATAATAAAGTTTTAATCATTTTTTATCTTTTATAAAATTGTTTTAAAATATATATTATTTCAAAACTATTTTTTTTATATGTTCTTACTATCTATATATATTTATAATTAAAAATTATAAAAAAATTATAAACATGGTCAACATTTGAAATCCCGGATATATCTTTTTATAACCTAATTTTTTAATTGATGTTTCTTTTGTCCAAACAATTGTTATTTAATTTAGAAAAACATAAAATAATATAAATAAATCGAATTTTGATCGTTTTTATAAATTTGGATCGGTCAAATCAATTTTACAACATTTCGTTAACTTTATTGAACTATTTACGAAAGATCAAACTACTTCCGGTCTATCGGATTCGATTTTGAATTGACAGTCCAAAAAAACTAAAAGCAAAGTGAACGGAGCTAAATGTTGGTGCAAATAATAAAGACCTGGATCGCATATATAGTATTGGGCCAATGATATAATAAGATCGCATACATCATCACAAGGTATAAAATTCTTTATGAGATAATCTCATTGGATTTAATTCTTTAAAATCATATATAACAGCTTATTTCAACTAGTCCGAGCGCTCAAAATGAATGCTCTTGAAATTATTGTATGGGCAATAAAATTATATAAATAATAATTTTTACCTTTATCTCGGAAACAAATTTTAAAAATGTTTAGTCAGGTTTATCGTATTTTAATAGTTTCACATTTAACTTTAATTTCTTTTCATCTCGTACTAATGACAACAAAATTGTTTAAAAAAATATTAGTTAGTATTTCATAATTTCACAAACGAGTTATATTCGGTTTTTTTACTTTTACTTGATTTATTTCATTAATATATTTATGTCCTTTTTTATTACGAGATCCGTATATATTTTTATATTTTAAATCGGAGTTCATACCTACTTGTATAAATTTTTATCATAATGGTACGATATGGTCGATTTGCGTAACTTTTGTTAATCTTAGACTTCACGGTATAGTTTATTTGTGTAACATTTCGGTCTTTCAATCATATCTTTTGTTTATTAACCATAATCGTTAATTTGACTATTACGTCAGGGTATACAACATGGTCTTTTTGTGTAATCTTTCGGTTTTCAAACATTAGGTTTGGTTCATTAACCATAATCATCATTTTCATAACTATATTTGACCCATTTCATATAGCTTTACTTCATTAGGTTTATAGTCTCTCTGTCATGAAATTTTATTTTGTTTTTAATCTTCTAACTCTGATTTAGTAATTCAAATATTTTATGGCAAAAAATATTTTTTATTGATGAACCGAATTTACAGTGCCTCATTAAAAAATATTTCAACACCACTATAATGGAAATAAAGTACACTACAAAATTACAAACTTTTTTTTATAGATTTTTAAATGTTGAATATTCCAATGATGCTTTAATACGTTGTCGTTCATATCCTCCAACTTATACACCCCATGATGATCTTTAGAAATAACATTGTATGACTTATATCCACTTTGGAGCTAACTTTCATGCGTTTCTATCTTTTGATGATTGTAATATTTTCTTCACAACAAAATCCCCCTGTTTCAAAATTCTTGACTTCAACTTCGAATCAAATCTACTTTTCATTAAACTCTTGTAATGTTATGCCCTAACTTGAGCATGATGTCGGTGATATTCAATCAAATCCACACACATTTGTCTACCTTCATTGTTGCCCTCTTCTTAATAATATTGTATTCTATGACTTGGAATGAGAATCTCTATTGGAACCACAACATCCATCCCATAAACATAAATTTAAGTTTCTCCAATAGTAATCCTAAGAGTCGTTCTATAAACCCACAAAACTTTTAACAACTTAACTGACCATTTTCCTTTAGTCATCTCGACTTTTTTCTTGATTCAATCAATAATAGTTCTATTTCTCACCTTTACTTGTCTGTTTGCTTGATGATAATAAGGGTTGGAAGATGTTGTTGGGTTTTATATTCTTTGCAAAATACCATCATTATTTCATTTTGAAATTAAGGTCAATTATCAATCATTAAGAGTAAAGTTGTTATCGGTCCAGTTCCGTCTGGGTTTTTACATAACCGGACTGGACCTCTAAGATTATCGGCTCAAACCAAACCAGACCGATAAAATTTCGGTTACGAAAAACAGAACCAAACCAAAACCGATAGTCTGGTCCGATTTACCGAACCTACAACCATCTCAAAGAAGAATTAAAAAGTTAACTGATGTTATCATGGGCCACATTTGTTTATGGGTCATAAGATTTTAGCCAATTTTAGTAAGTAACTTGATAGATTATGTGTCTCTTTATATAAACTAAATGTTTTGTCTGATGTCTTAAGTAAAAACGATTTGGGACACTATAAAATATAAATTTTGTTATGTGTTGCTCAACGGTCTAAGAAAGTTGAGAGAAAGAAGAGTTTAAATGGAATCAAAGAAACTTCTACTGTAAACGAGCTTACTTTCTCTCTCTATAGGCTCTAGATTTTGTCAAATATTATACTATTATTATTATCATCCAATTAGGTCGTCGAAAGAACTAACTCTCCTACAATAACATGTATTCTTTTTACTGTATGTGACATCTCTAACAAAAAAGTAAATACATATTTTCACTTGAATTCAATTAAACCCATCATTTTTTTATTATATGTTGATGAGTTCAGGTATTTGAGTTATTATGTCTTGACTTAATCCAATGGGAAATTCGGACCACACCACTATAATAAAATTCTGAACAAGACAAATGTATTAAATATTGACTAAGCTAGCTGCTGGTCACTTCAAACCAGACTACTAATGGGTCATTAAACTTGACTCGACTTCATGATCCGACCCAATAAGCCCATGGGTCAGTAATTAAGTATAATTACCCAAACCACTTTTATTAATGAGGGTAATAAAAATTTATTACTAGTAGACAACTTAATTATCTCTCTACTCACCACTCTAAACATTAAATTCCACAAAACATTCAAAATACTTTACGAGATTACCCTCATACAGAAATAAACCACACAAAATTGGTGACCACAGTGGGAGCACGACGGTGCTTGAATTTCATATTCAAAACCAGGAAGCAAAGCAGTTCGGATGGATTCGAATGAGCAGAATATTCCACCCCCATAGGTGGAAGGTGAAAAAGAAAATAAGGAATATAACATCGATGAGCGAGAAAATAAAGACATTGAGAGCAATAAAACAAGGAGAAAAAAGAATTAAGGAGAAATCTGGAGTGTCAATACTTCACCATACTGATAATCCTAGAGAAAATTAGTAGTCTTTGAAAACCCATCTCAGTTCCAAGAAGACACAGGGATCTAAGCCTGTTGAAACTTCTGTATCTGGGTCATCCAACAGCTCATCAAATGAAGCAGAACTTGAAGAATCATTATCTTCAAGTAGTGATGAAGGAAGATCTAAAAAGAAAATGAGGTTGACTAAAAAACACTCAAGGAAAAGGGATAAGCATGGCAGACTTAAGAAACACCATGGTAAGGGGTCAACTAGTAGGAATATTGATCAATTGATAATTGATCCCTTTGTCTTTCAGTCTGAACCCCGTATTTTTTCAACCCCTAATGAAGATACCGTTTTCAATCGCAGCAAAAATTAGAGGCAATCGCCTTTGTCCGCAAAAATACTTTCCGGACATCTTTATAAAAGGTTTGATAGCTCAAAGATGGAGAAATACGATGGGAGTCGAGACCCGGACAACCATCTAGAACAGTTCAAGAACTTTATGATAAATTTTGACGATGATGACAAGCTATTGTGTAGGGTTTTCTCCCAAGCTTTCATAGGGAGTGCCCTTAAATGGTACAATAGTCTCCATCATGGGTGTATAAGAAATTTTGATACGTTATGGGTTGCCTTCCGGAGGCAATTTATTAGAAGTAAGGAACTCAAGGTTAATAGGGACACCATTATCTATTGTGCTCGGGAACCAAACGAGTCCCTGAAGAAATACATTAATCGATTTTTTAATTAAAAAAATGGGCTAGCAGATTGCTTTGAACAAGTTGCAATTGCTTCCCTTAGATAAGGTTTAAATCCAGGGAATATAACTGATTCAGTAATTCAGAAGAAGACTATGACCTGGGGTGGTCTGTTGAATCAAGTGGGAACACAAATCAATGTAGAAGAGACCAAGAAAATAAGAGTACACCGTCAAGTGAGATCTACCACTACAATTTCAGCTCCTCCAGCTGCTTATCAATCCGGTTATAGGGCAAAGGAGACCGGACATGGGTCCAACCAGTCAAGGAAAACTCAATCCAACCAAACTCAGAGCCAGCAAACCAGAAGTAAGAGGGGCCCTGGGTTCAACCCGAGTGGTTCGCTGAGTTGGGGGAGAGTGTGGCTACTATTTATGACAAAACTAAGAATGAGGTGCATTTTAGAAAGCTAGCAGCACTACAGTCCCCTAGAAAAAACCGGAGCACTTATTTCTGCCAATACCACAATGACATAGGCCATGCTACTCACGATTGTATAACCTTAAAGTATGAGGTCCAAAAACTCATTGAAAGAGGCAAGATGGGTGCTTACGTTAAAAAGCGAAATGGAAACAAACCGGATAATGCGCAAACTAATGCTCCCGGACAGGTCCTTCGAACAATCCTGGGAAATCTACACAAGAAGGTACAATGGTGATTGTTAAAATATTTGATATTGACTCTGAGTATCTAGATCTAGATCCGAGTCGAAATCAGGTGGGAGTGATAACAGACAAAACCAAGACAGTTTATGGACTAATCAGATTTTTTGAATCATTAACTATTTTCGGAAGAGATACAGTGACTGCACCTTCCACTTCATCAAGGAAGAGACATGTTCATAACTTGGAAACCTAGTTGGATTGTGGGATGTCCACCTATCAGTGTCAATCCCCATCCCCATTTATAGTTTTTGATGAGGATGACCCGAGGGACATTGCAGGACCTCATGTAGATGGAGTGGTAATATGGGCTTCAATAGGGGGAAACTATATACGCCGAATTCTGATTGATACTGGCAGATCAGCAAACATCATGTTTTTAAGCTCCTACAAGCAAATGAGAAACCTATCGGTTATTCAACATTCGAACAGAACCATAGTAGGCTTTACAGGAAGTTCTGCAGATGTGATCGGGGAGTTCGAAGAGGAAGTATTATTGGGAAAAGGGGCCTTTAAAAAAATGGTGTGAGTGTTGTTTGTTGTGGTGGATTTCCTAACACCGTACAATGCAATATTTGGGAGATCTTGGCTCTCCAAGATGCATTTTGTGGCCTCTATGGTCCACCAATGCTTGAAATATGTTGTCCAGGGACAAGTAGGTGTTATCCGGAGCAGTCAAAAGATAGTCATGGAATGCTATGCAACAGCCCTTGCTCCTAAAATTCTAAGGGCGGTCAGAATTAACAAAGATTAGCAGCTATTGGAGCCTTCTGTTGAGGAGAATGAAATTGATGATCTTAGGGAGGCTCCCAGTGTTATAATACCGATTGAGGAGGTTGAAACCCACTCCCTTGCAGAGGGAAAGAGTGTGAAGATTGGCTCTAAGCTAGCACCGGAATTGAAGTACTGGTTGTTATCCTTTATAATAAATAATCAACATGTTTTTTCTTGGTGCAATAATGATGTTATCAGAGTGCCATCAGATATTATTTCACACAAGTTATCAATCTGGAGTGATATTGCACCAGTCGTACAAAAAAAGAGGTATTTTTCTAAGGAAAAAGCAGATGTGATTGTCTAGGAAGTTGACCATTTAACAAAGATGGATCACATTAAAGAATCTCAGTATCCTTTGTGGACTGCCAACCCTGTGTTATTCAAGAAAAAGAATGACAAGTTGTGTATGTGCATTGATTTCACTTACCTCAATAAGGCATACCCTATGGATATTTATCATGTTCTTCAAATAGATTAGTTAGTGGATTCTACATCTGGAAACAAGTTGTTGTTCTTTATGGATGTTTTCTTAGGGTATAACCAGATACAAGTAGATCCGAAGGATCAAGATCACACTACTTTCATTACAGACAAAGGTCTTCATTATTAGAATGTGATGTCGTTCGGATTGAAAAATGTTGCGGGCCACTTATCAGAGGCTGGTGAATAAAGCTTTTTGCTAATCAAATTGGCAGAAATATGGAAGTCTACATAGATGATATGATGGTTAAAATCTTGGAGGAAGATTCACATATATCTGACTTTCAAAAGACATTCTCCAATTTAGAAGCTGTAAATTTAAAATTGAACTCTGAGAAGTGTGTATTTGGGTCTGATCTGGAAAATTCTTGGGTTACATAATAAGTAAAAATGGAATTCAGCCTGATCCGGATCAACTTAATGCCTTACTAACAATGGACCCCCCCCCCCTCGGAATGTTAAAGAAGTTCAAAGGCTGACAGGACGATTGGCTGTGTTAAACAAATTTATCTCAAGATCATCAGACAAATGCACTCCATTCTTCGAAGTGTTGATAAATGATAAAGAGTTCAATTGGTCTCCACGGTGTGACCAGGCTTTTATTGAAATAAAGAAGCATTTGTCCTCACCTAAAACTCTTTTCAAACCTGTTCAGGGGGAAACTCTATGTGTATTTAGTTGTATCAGAATATGCAATAAGTGTTATGCTGGTGAGAGTGGTGGATAATTACCCTCTTCCGGTGTATTACATCAGTTAGAGTCTGTTGGATGCTGAAAGAATATATTTAAAATTGGAAAAATTGGCTTTGGCCTTAGTAATTACAACAAGTAAGATGCGCATATACTTCCAGGCTCATTCCATTGTTGTTCGAACATTTTTCCCCTTGAAAAATGTTCTTCAGAAAGCCGATATCTCAAGTAGAATGACCAAGTGGTCAGTGAAAATGGGTGATTATGATATTGACTTTGCACCTCTAACAGTAATCAACGCCCAGTCAGTGGCTGAATTCATGCTGATAGATCTCTCAGAAAACAGATCTGAGCAAGAATGGGTAGTTCAAACCAATGGTGGATCAAATACTATGGGTTGTGGAGCTGGGATTTGTCTAACATCTCCATATGGTGACAAGATGTATCAGACAATTTGTTTTGGGTTCAGAGCTTCTAACAATGAGTCTGAATATGAAGCAGCCATAAAAGGTCTTAAGTTGGCTCTCTTATGTAGGGCTAAGAGAGTCTGGTTAATGAGTGATTCTCAATTTCTCATTCACCATGCTCAAGGAAATCTGAAGCAAAGAAATAACATTTGGTCAAATACTTAATTAAGTTGAAAGAAGTTACCGCAAACTTTAAAAATATTTGCTACGAGCATATTCCTAGATCGAAAAACACTCTGGCTGACTCTTTGGCAACTATAGCCTATTCTGAATCCTACCTATGGATTCTTTTACAAGAATGTCCATCCGTATAGACAGATCGGGAGAAATAGGGTGAATAAAATATGAACATACTTGTTATTCAACCTAAAGATTGGAGATATGCTCTTCTCCAATACATCTCCGATGATACTTTACCTCCGGATAAAGTTGTGGCAAGAAATATCAAGTACAAAGCTTGTAGTTTCTTGATACTAAGGGAGGTTTTTTTTACAAAAGAATTATTTCAGCAGGCCTCTCCTACGATGTTTATGGTTTGAAGACTCCCAATTTGTACAATCTGAGCTACATGATGGGGAATGTTCTGTACACTATGGCTACAGGGCCTTAACTAGAAGGGTCTTATTAACAGGATACTACTGGCCAACTATAATGGCAAACGCTAAAGAGTCGGTGAAAAGTGTGATCCTTGTCAGAAGTATGGGAATGAAATTCATGTGCCAACAGTTCCTATGGAGTCTATATCTGAACCAGTGCCCTTTGCCAGATGGGGTATGAATCTAGTTGGACCTCTTCTTATGGCGTCTAGTGGACTTAGAACAATCATAGCTGATATTGACTACTTCTCTAAGTGGATAGAGGTAACTCCTTTGGTTGGAACCAATTCGAAGGCTGTTATTAAATTTATATTATCCAACATAGGTTGTAGGTTTGGGGTTCCCCGGAAGATTACTATAGATAATGGGCCACAGTTTGATAATAAAGATATGGAAGCCTTTTGTACCTCCAAGGGGATTCAACATTGTTTTTCTTCTCATTTCCACCCTCAAGAAAATGGACAGGTTGAGGTTGCAAATAAAACTATCTTATCCAGATTAAAAAAGAATTTGGAAGGAGCTGCAGAAAAATGGCCAAGCTATTTACAAGAAGTATTGTGGACCTATCCAACTACTCATCGGGCTGCCACGCAAGAGTCTCATTTTTCTTTGGTATATGGGATGGATGCAATTACTCCCATAGAAGCTACTTTACTATCATACAATGTCTAAAGCTATTCCGAACATGCTAATGATGTAGCAGTTAGAAATCAGTTGGACTTGATAGAAGAAAGAAGGGTTAAAGCACATATGAGAACAACACATTACCAAAGCTTGATGAGGAGCATATTTACTTCCAAAGTTAAAAGAAAAGATTTCCAAACATGCGACAAAGTTTTAAGAAAATTAACACACCAAGGAAAAGCAGTTCGATAAGCTGGCTCCGAACTGGGAAGACCCTTATATGGTATGTGAAAAGATTATACCAGAAATATACAGGCTCCAAGACAAAGAAGGGAGAGCTCTAAAACACCCATGGAATGTTGAGCATTTTACGTTATACTTAGAATAAATCTCTTTTGTAAATACATATTTTTTAAATATCAATGTAAATATTAGGGGGCATACTCTTTCCTACCCTGGTGGCGCGGGGAGGTTTTAATGAGGTGTCCGGGTTTTTGAATAATATATGATGCCTTCTTCAAAAGTCTGGTGCAATTTTGTTTCAATTCGGATATTAAATGATTATTCAACACCCCAACTCTCAAGTTTTCTTGAGTTTATCAGATTTGCTTAACACTTGATCACATTTTATTAAACACATGTAGTCGGAGATGTTGCGTACGTTTGTTCAACACATCTAAAATATTAGAGGCTATTTAAACATTGGCTATAAAAGATTTAAACAAAATTTAAACAAAGGAGAAAGTTATAATTAGAATCTAATCGGACTCAAACCGATCGTTGGTACAAGAAATGCATTGGCCATCCAAGGACTTTAGTCTTTCAAAACAAAAAAATACATAATATAACCTTAAGGCTTGTTCCCTTCGGATTTTTCTTCACCACCATATTTTTGGGGACTTTTGAGTTCAGCACTTGAAATCTCACCCACTTCTTCATCATCATCAGATTCTATTACACTTGATTAGTTGTGCTTATCACCATCAGCCATCGTATAGAAAGGGAGATCTTTATAGTTCATATATTTCCACAAAGGACCAAGGGTCCTCTTAGGAAAAGTCTCATGGAATAGTAGGACCATGTCAGACTTGATTCTATTATCCATATTCTCTAGAGAGTCCACTATGCCATGCCATTAGCATACTTCTCTGTCCCTGCAGCTATGGCTTGCGCTTGTTGGTGTTTCAGGGCATATTTCTCTTTGGTCTTCTCTTGGACAATATTCTCTAACTTAGCTTTGTCATCGGACAAATTATGGATAGTACCGTCCTTAGTTTCCAATTGCTCATTCAAAGATGTGATGTCCTTTGAAGAAGAAGTCTCCAGGTCGGAGTGTTTGGTTTGAAGCTCTTTGTTGGCCGCTTCTGACTTGAGCAGTTTGGCAGCTCAATCTTCTTTTTCCTTCTTCAATAACTTTATGCTTTGCTGAGCACTAAGAAGATCGTTCGACAAGTTTTGCTTGTCTATTGTTAGGAAATTGATGGTCCCAGTTTGATCCCTTACATGTCTCTCCAGATCAAGCATTAGTCGGGTATAGCCCAAGAGGGCATGGCTCAAAATATCTTGATCATTGGATATTGTATAAGTCTCTCCATTATAAGTCACCATGTTGGAAGAGTTGGGAGGACGGTATGGCCCCGTGAAGTCATCTTTTTCTAAATCATTGAAATAAATATTGATGTTTTGAAAGGCATCAAGACCTACCTCATCGTTACCATCATCAGCAACCTGTTCGGAATGGAGATTGGTTGGAATTTCCTCCTACAAGGTAGGATCGATAGGAGCTGGATGAGGGACTTCAGGAGAACAAAGTATTATCTCTGCTCCAAGAGTAACTTTGTTTTTTTTTTTTGCAGTTTTCTCATCACTCATGGCCTTACGCTTCTTGTCCTTCTTTCAAAGGCTTTGGTGGGTTGTTTGATCCACCAACTTCTTTCACAGTCACTTCTACTTCTTCCAGTAAAGCATCATTAATACCTCATTGGTTCTCTGAACCGGTCCCTTCAGTAGTCGTTTAAGGTGGGTCTGTTGTGGCATTCTTTTTTTTTTCTTTTTTTTCATCTTACTGGGGGCTTTGGCCCTGGAAGGCAGGTAAAGTTTGGCATCTTTGGCCTCTGTCCTACTTAGAATGACATATTCAGGGGGTGGGGTAGTTAACTTTTTCCAGGAGAGGTCTCTTCTCCCTATGGTGTTCTACAGATGAGACCTCACAAAGTTTTCCGATGTGAAGCAGTTGTGAAAAGCATTGCCCCACTTCTCCAAGGCCCAAGCGTTTAACTTGGCACAATTATCCTGACCTGCCTCCAAATAATCCGAAAAATCCTTCGGAAACACCGAAAATAAGTATGATTCAGTTTGGATTAAAAACTTAACACTCGAAAGATTAAAAAAAGAATTAAGAGAAATTCACCAGTGCTCTTCCAACGATTGGTCAATTGGTTTGGGTTTGAGTCAACCTTGATCTTCTTGCCATTCTCCCAAGCCCTACTAATAAATAAAAATTGCGTCCTCCGTGGTTTTTCAGACTCCAGAATATCGTCCAGTACCTTATAATCATTCCCCATGTTGTAATGATATAAGGGGATCTGATGGTTTTTACACAAACTCGCCACAGTAGTAAACAGTTCCATCGGTAGTGGAATCTTAGAGATCCTGGTTGCCATGATACATGCCATTAGAGTATACCAAACATTGGGGCTCAGTTGGCTGGGGCACGGCTTAACCAGATGGAAGTATCTGACTATCTCTGGATCCAAAGGAAATGGAGTCCCCAGTTCAACACTTCTGTGTAAACTACCATTTCATTTAGCTTGCAGTCCATTGGGGTTTCTGGGGTGATCAGAATTCTTACTTTTACAGACTCTAGAATTCCCCACTTAGTGCAAATCCGACCCAGCTCAGCAGTGTGGGTATACACGTAGGCTATGTTTTGAAGGGACAACAAATACTTCACACTAACCTTCTTAAAGCATGGTCCCACTTTACCCTCCAGACTCTTCGGATGAGATATACCCATCTTGGTTTTACCCTTACGATCTGTAGTGGTATTTTATGTTTGACCGGAAGCCTCAAAATAAGCTTCTTCTATAATGTCCTCCATAGTTTCATTATTGTGGAAGGTTGTTCAGATGGCTTTACAGATGGTTGTTCGGATGGCTTTGCAGTTGGCAGTTCGAATAGTTTGGTTTCTGCTAGAGGCTGTTACCCTGGTGGTTTAGCCTTTGTCACGTGTTTTATTGCCTCCGAATTGCATGGATTTTAAGATGTAGGGGTGGATTTTGACTTGGATTGACGCGTGACTCGGCGTTGAGTTAATTTATCTGGAGATTTCTCTGCATCTGACACCATTGCAATGAAAGATGAAGGCTTTCTTATAAAAGAAACAACTTTCTCTTTGGGTAAGGGATATTAGGACTCCTAAACAAAGGACCCTGATGGAAGAGGTGAAAGGTTTGCTACAAATGGCAATTTTCTAACCTTGGAAGTTTTTGAATAAGACGAACCTTGATATGTATTCAATTATGGTTGATTATTTCTTTCGATAGGTGAAACAGGTAGACCACCAGCAATGCGTTTGTCTCTTGCAAATTTTTGTGCTTTCTCTAACTCAGATAAGTTCAACCAACCTCATTTTACTAAGGCATTTTTGGTTGTGAACATATATGATTCGAGAATAAATTTGAAGATGAAGTAAGCTTTCTCTCTCTATGAACGTTTGTAATTGTTAAAGATAATGAAACAGTAAGAAGGTTTATATAGAGCAGTGAAAAATTACAGTTACCTAGGAGAAGGTAAATCGATTTTGGGCAATAATTAAAAGCTGCAAAGTGTGGAAGTTGAAGCCTATGTAACTTTCTAGCCTAATGGGTACGCGAATCTAGGAGAAAACGACTAAGAGGTCGGACAAAAGCCTGATACGTGTCCCACGATTCAAGAAAAACTCTTAGAATTCTTAATTGAAAAATCATGTCCACCAAAATTCAAACATGGTCACTTTTGAAGTAGAAATTTTACAGTTCTAACAAAACAACAGATCGGAGAATATTGGTGTCAATTTTTTAGAGTTAGATCTTCCAAATATCCTTTGGAAGACCTAAAGGGGCTACTGATGAGTTCGGATATTTGAGTTACTATGTCCTTACTTAATCTGATGGGCAATTCGGACCACACCACTATAATAAAATTCCGAACAAAACAAATGTATTAAATGTTGATTAAGCTAGCTGTTGGTCACTTCAACCAGATTACTAATGGGTCATTAAACTTGACCCGACTTCATGATCCGATCCAATAAGCCTATGGGTCATTAATTAAGTATAAATACCCCAACCACTTTCATTAATAAGGATAATCAGAATTTATTACTAGTAGACATCTTAATTGTCTCTCTACTGTACCACTCTAAACATTAAATTCCACAAAACATTCAAAACACTTAACGAGATTAACCTCAGACATAAAATAAACCACACCATATGTGACATCTCCAACAACAAAGTTAATATCTCTCTTCCCTTGTATTTTGAATAAACACATCATCTTCATAAACAACAAGTAACTAAATAGTATGGTTTTATAAGTTACGAGAATAAAATTTCAAGTCATTTTTATACATAAATCCAATAAAAGTTGTACGTGTGTTTCCTTTCTTTTTTTTACTTGGTCAAACAAACAAAATCTAAAAAATTGAAAAATTAAATAGTAGTATACAAATATAAAATACTTATTCATAAGTGACCACTACCATGTAATTTATTAAAGTGTAAAATATATAGAGCAACTTTTCAACTTGAAGCTAAGTTATGAAATTATTATTTTTATTTAAAGTGTCTGAGATTAATTTTTTTAAATTTAACTATGGTCATCAACATCTAATTACGGACCATGAATGAGTGACAAATTTGTGGTGATATTAAATTTTTTAATACATAATTTTTATTAATTATTTTATTTAGCCAAAAGAGTTACATTTTTTCAAATAAACTACATTGTCTATTAATAAATATATTTTTAGCAATTTGTTTATTTTACATTGTGGGATAAGTAACCCAGGATATATTTATACCAAATTTTTATCGATTTTATTAGTTCGATTTCGAATCATTTTTACCGGTCCGTTCCTTACCAGTTGACTACTTCAGTTCCTTATCGATTTTGGTTTTTAAAATGGAACCGTGAACCGGACCATTAAGGTTCTGGTTCTCGGTCCGGTCCTTATTAGTTCGGTTCCGGTCCAGTTTTTGGTTCTTTGGAACTATTAATAGCCCTAGTTAAGAGCCTTGGAACCTCATACCTCGATAAAATCTAACTCAACAAAAAATCAAAAATTTATTGTGCCCTTATTTATTTCCAGTAGTCATCGATAAAAGTCTCATTACATCAATTCTCCACTTATTGAAAGGACAAAGCACTAAGACTATATTCATAGACTCGCTTGGCAAATGACTCATTCCATCATATTTTTTACAAACATCGCACCTTTTTCATAATGACCTCAACATCAACTGCCAATTTTAAACCCACAAAGAGAAATCGTATGATCTAACTTTTATATCCATAATGAGTCCCAATACAATATTTTTACAAATCTCTGAGAATAAATAATGCATCTTTTTATTCAAACATCATAACTATGGTCTGATAGAGCTTTTGTTGTAAACATTATCATCAAGAATCGTGTATTTAATCGTTTGTATTCTCAACGCTCTAGCATCAATTTTATCTTCTATAACAATTTGATCTTTTAAAAACAATAAATATTATTGTCTTCAATCGTTAGCCAATTCAATTGTAAATACCTCAAGTTCTTGATCTCCATTTTCTATATTTGGTTTTTCCTTAATGACGACGAGAAAATTGTCCTTTAAAACTTCTATATTTGCTAACGAATTCGCATCCAAATTATCAAAATGATACAATTGTAAATTTATTTTCTCACTCTTTTAACAGTCATAAGTATCTCATCATATTTTTCTGCTTTGTCTCATAACTACCAATAGTTTAACCGATTATCAATTTCGAATATGGTATTACCCAAATAAACTTTGTCTCACAAATATGAGCTAATTTCAAAACTCCTAAAACAGCCTTTACGCAGCCACATTATTGGTAAAAGCAACCCCGAATTTTATGTACTACTTAATTTCTTTACCAAATAGTATTATCAGAATAACCCATAATTTATCTTCATCAATTCCTAAAGCTCTAACTACTTCAATTATCCATTCAAAATCATTTTCTAAATTAGACTGTGCATTTCCATTATCATTCATTCTCTCACTAATAAATTCACTTATAAAATATGCTACTTCTTGCGCATTGATTACAACATGAGGCTCATACACGATTTGATACTCTCTTAGCTCTACTGACCACCATGTAAGTCTACCCAAGATATCTAATTTTTTTAACACGCTTCTTAGAGGAAAAGATGTTCATAGAATAACATTATGAATTTGAAATAAATTTTCATTATCATTCATTCTCTCACCAGTGCATTCACTTATAACACTAGGTTCATACAAGATTTTATGCTCTCCTAACTCTACTGACCATCGTGTGAGTCTACCTAAGATATTTGATTTTTGTAACATACTTCTTAGAGGAAAAGATGTTTTTAAAATAACATTATGATTTTAAAAATAATATTTCATCTTCTTTGCAGCTACCACGAGACTTAATACTAATTTATCCAAATTGAAATATCTTTTTTCAACATTAATTAAACTTTTATTCACATAGTTAATTGGATTTTTCACTTTATGAGCTTCTTAGAACAAGACGTAACTTACAACATGATTAGACAAATAAATATAAAAATATAAAGGTTCACCTCAGACCGGAGCTGAAAGGATCTCAGTTGAATTCAAATATTCTTTTAACATACGAAACGCTTCATCACGCTCCTCATTCCAATTAAATCTTTTATCTCTTTTAAATTTGAAAAGTGAATAACTATTTTTAGAAGATTTGGAAATAAATTACGATAATATCGCTAAACTTCATGTCAACTTATACAATTTTTTATGATTTTTAGAGGCTCGATATTTAATTTTACTCTAAGATGCTTAGGATCAGCTTCAATTATATCCTTACTGACAACATATCCAAAAAACATTACTTCAATTTGTCGACCCTCAGTGTTACTGTTCGTGATCATTTCATCTATATATGCTTCCATGTTCTTCATCAACTGATTCTTAGATACTCGATTGACAAGCCTTTGATAAGTTTATCCCACGTATTTAAACCAAAATACATTACCATATAACAATATAGACCTATTTTTGTTTGAAAATTTTCTATGCTCTTCATCATTTGCATGTATCTGAATCTGATTATATCCTAAATATGCGTCCATAAATAACAAAAATCCATGACCTATAGATGTATCTACTAGTTAATCAATACGAGATAAAGGAAATACATCCTTAATATACACTTTATTCAGGTCGATAAAGTCCACACATATTCTCTACTATTCATTCATCTTCGTAACCAAAGCCAGATTAGCAATCTATGTCAGATACTTCGATTCTCTTATGTGTCCAAGACTCATTAATTTTTATACTTCCTTGTCAATGGTTTCTGAATTTTCCTGATAGAAAACCCTTATTTAAAAAAATATCAACCTTAATATTTTATCAATTGCTAACTTATGATAAATAACCGACAAACTCACCCCATAAACATCATTAATATTCCAAGCAAAAACACCAGAGTTATCTTTGATAATTCTAAAACTTACTTTTAACACTTAAACTTAACTGATTTATGATCTTAACCACTCGTCCATTCGATAATTTTTCTTCAACTAATTTATCTAATGGTTCGACACATTAGACGTCCTTTATATGATCGTCAATAGTTTTCTAAAATCCATTACCTTCACTCGATTGACGATCATGTAATTTTTATAGGTCAGCTTTGGAGGATTCAAAGCGATTGTATAACAATATCTATATGTTTTTTTTACTTCCTTTAATAACTCAACAAAATTCCCAACCAGATAGTTGAGGCATTTTCGAAAAAATGAAGTAACAACTTTTATTATATGCAACCACAATTGACCCATAATAGCACTGTACAAACTTGGAGCATTATTTATCATAAACACGATTCTTACATTATTTTATATATTATCATACTCAATAGTCAGCGAAAGATCAACCTCTCCTACACAATTAAAAAATTTCCATTCATAACTAACTAATTGCATGTCGATTGACTTGTATGGAGGGACTCCAATCATTTTATCAAAGCTTATTTTAAAAAGGATATTACCCTAACTAGAAGTATATATTAGAAGCTGTAACCATTATCCTTGTCCAAACTAATGATCGAGCGCATCCTCACGAGGGTTGACGATCCCTTTAAAATCATCACCAATAAAGGAAAAATCAGCGATTCGCTTCCTATAATGATGGTATGACGAAACATCAATTAAATCAATCTCTAAATCCTTATTATGGGTTTTTTGGAGCTTGAACTTGTAGTAGATAATGTACAACCATTCGAAATAGTATGTAACCACTGTTACTTCCTATTTTCTTCTTTATTTCTATCTAATTCTTCTTCTTTATGTGACTCGTTACTTTTTTATCATTTTTATGTATCAGTTTTTTCACCTCTTCTTGCAACTAAAAGCAACCATTAGTCAAATAATCATGATCGTTATGATAGGCATAAAAATATCATTTAGATATCTTGTTATTTGGAGGTAACGTTTGACGAGTCGGTTAAAATTTATTTTTCCTATTATTTTATAAAAATAGAGCAATATTCTTAGTTAACATGGTAAAATTTTGAGTAGGATTATCATAATATGTAAACTTTGGGTTATTTAAGGAAGCTTTTATGATGTCACCATGTCTAACATCATCAAACGTTTCTATCTGATACTAAAGCTTTTAATTTCTAAAATTTCGGGTAGTTGGACACTCTTCCTTTTAATTCTTCAACCTTAATAAACTGATCAGATCTTGCCAAAACATCTCCCTTAGTATCAACAGAAAATCTGACGAGATCCTCATACAACTTCATTTATAAGACTAAACCTCTTTTCAAATGCAGTCATATCTATACTTTCTTTACATGTTGGCAAAACATTTATCTCACGCACAAACCTTTGAACATATTTTTTCGACGATTCACCCTTATTTTGATATAAATTCACTGTAAAGTCATCTTCCTTCGTGTATGATATATTTCCAATGAACCAATTTCTAAAGGAATGTCGAAAACCCTCAAAGTCTTGAATTTTTCCTTTAGGTTGAGAATTAAATCAATCCAATGCATTTATTTTAAACATTAATAATAATAATAATATGCACAGTAAAATATCACCCATATTAAATCTCATTATTTTTGAACTGTTCCAAATGATGTTCATGATCACCTTAACCATCATACGTATCAATGCGATGTTAATCGAACTTCTTAAGAAGTTTTCCCTCAAGCATTTTGCGATCAAAAGGAGATTCATATAGCATATAAGAAACCATTTTGTCTCTTTTCGTTATATTTTGCTAATTTTTTTCCTTTATTCTTCATTGACTTAGTAGTACTTGATTAACCTTCATAATTAGCAATGTTCAATTTTTTTCCTTTGATTGTTATTTTTAATTTACATCCATATGCCTTTTATTTCTTCATCCTCGCGTCTAAATGTTACTTATCTTTCTTTGACCTTTTCTATACAACTTACTTCATCACCTCTCTTATTTACTATGATTTCCTTTATCTTTTGACGTATCTTGTCTGTCAAGAAATGCAACTCTGTTAATTTCTCAGTTCTCTCCTTACCTTTATGATCTCTTTCAAGTTGTAATCGATTTATTGTAACTTGTTTTATGTTTTAATTCTTCAATTTAAGCTTCTAAAAGTTGAAAATTAGATAGATTTATATATCTATAACTTGAGTCATAAGATTTTCAACCTGAATATAAGAAATTAAACCTTGCGCATAAATTGTCGCATCACCTAATCCATCCTGGACTTGATCCGTTCAACCATGTGCACCATACACCAAATTTATTGACTGATTATGATATGTTATCGTAGTTTATGGAGTCATTTGTTATAACATTCTAGTATTGCATGTATAAAATTTTATGCCTAAATTCTAATCTCTAAGCACCGAAATATTCTCATTAATTAACAGGTTTAAAGCAATCATAGAACAACGAATGAAGTACCTTAAATCAAATAAATCCTCAGAGAAATTCTTATAATTCCCAATCATGTCATAACTGTTGGTAAGAAACAAACTAATAGGCTTTGAAAATAAGTAGTTTCCCACATAAAATGCCAAATTTCATAAGGGAATTCCTTTTTAAATGCATAGACGAGACAATGTAGTGAATTCGAAAAATAAAGGAATATATATAATATTCTTTTCTTAGTAAGTGTGTGATCAGTCTCTAAAATTAAGACCTTGGTTTCTATCTATAGAGTTTACATAAGATATTTTTTACCAATCATTAAATTACATGTGTTCATAATCACTAATTTACACGTGTCATTTAATTTTCTAACAAAATTTATTTATGACCTATTATATGATGATACGTGTAAATGCATTTATAACCGTCTAATAAAATTTTTACATGCTCGTCTTAATTATCATATGACCCATATCATAATTCTTTAGATGGCCCATGTTATAATTATTCATATTATCCTCATCATAACTTTTCATACGGCCGTAGTAATAATTTTTCATATGACACTCATCATAACTCTTCATAATACCCTAATCATAACTCTCCATATGACCATTGTCTTAACTTTTCATATGATATTATTCATATAACTTTAGTCAACTTCTTACAAAATCCATAGTCCTCCTCTTTTTATGACCTTTGTCTCGTACTTTACTTTATTATCTTCATCTAGCTTTATTTTATACGCTCGTCTTAATCCTTATAACATTTATGATCATACTTAGTACCTGCATATTATTCATTTTTTGGTCTTACTTACCTCGTATTTATAAGAAAAATATACCCTGTCTAAGATATAACTTTATTAACTTCAATGTCTAACTAAACCACCTAACCCATTTTAGGATTTAAAAACACATTTATTATGGATTTGAAGATGAATCGATTGAGCGTAACTAACTTTCATGCAAGGATGTGGACCTTATTGATGTTTTGTGACAACTCTATATTTTCTAAATTTGATTGTTGCTTTAGACCTGTTTACATTCCTTTCTTGCTGACTAAATATGCCTAAACAAATTTTGATCGGACTCCGGATGTGCATTTTTCAGGACTCATCTTTAAATTTTGTGCTCATGAGTTTCTGAAGGTTTATTCAAGGTTGTCAAGGTTATTTATGTATTCTTTGATTGTTACTAGCATATCGTCGCTGTATGCTTGTACTGTTTTTCTCATTTGGCTAGATTATGCCTTGTTTACTAGTTTTAAAATATTGCACCTATATGTTTTTGAAGGAAAATCATTACCTTGTAGCAGTGCAACCCTCGTTTAGTCATAAAATTTGTATATTATTTGTTTTATGGATGTATTAGTATCCAAATGTACCAAAAATAAGCATCTACGAAGGATACCATATTATTTTTTAAAGTGACATATAATAATTGATCGATACATGCGATCAAAAATTGACCATTAGGAAGGTTTGGCTGAGATTGATAAAGCCCACATGCATGTTTCATTCGTCATTCGTTTTTTTCACCAACAACAGATTTTTAGTCCAGACATGGAAAATAAATTCTCTGATCTGGCTGATATGGCCAACCGACTTCAATTATAATGGTAATAACTTCTTATTGGAAGAAGAGCCAATTTTTTTTACTTTATCAGTATAAAATTATTATATATAGATAACTTGTGATATAATATCATGATTAGTACTATAGTTACGTCTTGCACAGACGAAGCAAACACATTCAAATACTTTGATAAAAAAGTTATCAAATTCTTTTGAATGACCTTTTATAATTCGTGACCGACACAGACCACTACCCAGCTTCTAGTGTGAACTTCTTTGACGTCCTCTCATGGTTTCACTATTTAAGAGACATTCATTGAATCTTCTATATCATTTAAGATTAAGAGATGCCTAATTACTTTTTATTTTTAATTTGAAATAAGCACTGTAGCTTTCTCTGGCTATGCGTTTACATAAGATATTTTACCAATCATTAAATTATATGTGATTCATAATCGTTGAAATATAATATTATATGATGAAGGTATATCGACCACCATACATAGGCATTATAGTTTTTTTTTAAGTTCATTCTTGCTACGTGCCACAACTATAGTCTAGCATATTTACTAGACATTTAGGTCAGTTATGTGATGCTTTTGAGAGGAATTTTATATTCTAATAAGAGTGTTTTCTCCGGTATAAAGCCTACTCTTTATCTTTCTGGATTAAAATCCATGTTCTCATCGTAGACTTAATAGATGGTCAACTATTTTACTACCCAGGGTATCATGATTGGTCTTCTCAAAGAGGATTGAACTGGGCCGCTGGTGGTTGGTGTGCCATATTATTTTTGGATGGTGGAGGGCTTAACTTTTCATAAACTCAATACATTTACTATCATTAATAGGATTTTAGGTTTCATTATTTAAGACTCGACGTTCTCTTGTATGATGATCGTTCTTATTATGGTATTTGTAAAATTTGTTTGTTTGTGTTTTGTCTTTGAGAGTCATATTTTCTCAGGTTTCTGAAAGTGGACCACATATCTCTCCTTATCATAGATGGTTTTCATATTATTTGTGAGTTTAGTATATTAGAAGTCCAAACCCCTTGTGTACTTTTTGTTTTAAATGTTTTTTGTTATAGTGGAAAAACCCTTGTGTATTTTTCATATATTGATTTTTATTTTCTTTTATATGTATTGGTCCATAAATAAAATCCAAAGTGTTTTGAAGGTATGATTAAACTTGGAGAAAGTAGATTGAACCATGTAAGTGCGTTACTCAAAATGTCATCGAAAATGTTATGCACATGAGATCTTCATCGAACCCAACACGTGGTTATAAAAATAATGAGCTGGTGTTGGGGGTCATCGGTCCCGTCATATTTGTCTATGTTATACTTTTCAAATTTAGTAGTAGATCTCCTTCTAGTATTTCACGCTAGTATGGATGCGGTTGAGTTGTACTTTGTGTTGTGCTTCTCTCATCCAGGGTATCCATAGTTAGATAAATGATACTTCCTGTCAGTTTTGAATTTATGCACAGTTTGACTCATTTCTAATGCGATTCAGATAACTTCTTTATACCTCATTCTTAGGTTCATCTCAGTGTGATATTTCCCTGTGGTGATGGTTATAAGAAGCTTGACTTATTATAACTCAGAATGAGTGATACCACCAAACATGATGATGTTTTCTTTTGTTGAGTGATCGTTTTTAGATCGATTTATAAATTGTTTGGACCTTACAACATCCTCCTGCAAATGATAGTTTTGATGTTCTCGTCTTTGTGAGTGATCAAAATGAGGATGTTATAGAGGTACTGAGGTAGTTGAGGAACCTCTAATCCTCTTGGAAAAAATATCATATTAATGAAAGCAATAAAGTTTCAAGCGTAACCCTGTTTTTGGCATGCTCGCACTTTATATCTTATGACAGGAAGTTATTCCACATGTTTAAGTTACAGATCATCATTAATTTGTGTCATTGTAATAATTGGTTCCATTAGATCCTTAACTATTGAAAAATTGGGTTCCGGAGTGGGTGACTAAGATATGTTCGAGTTTTATGTTGAGTGTTAAAATGGTGGAAAATGTATTTTGAGGATTTTGGAGTCCTCAGAGAACCTTCATTTCTCATAGACGGTGGAAATGGTGAGTGAATATGATCCGTGATATGTTTTTTAGCCGAAATAAAAAGTTTATAAGTGATTATGGTTATTTACTTAGTATGAAGTAAATAAAGAAGTGATTGCTCAAACAAAATAGTAAAAATGTTATATCTAGATCCCTGGGTATAAATCTATTTACATTGTTTAACAACTTTGAGCCCTAATCCTTGAATAACCAAACAATATTGAAATTAAAGATTTTATTACTAAAATAAATACTATGAGTAATATATCTTTAACTTATTACATCCTTAAATCTTTGAGGAAATACTGTTTTTTGAATTCTAAGTTCTAGACACGACTGATTTTTTCATATATCACTAGTTAATATTTTTTCGGTTGATTAGGGTTCCACTAACTTAAATATTTGGTTATTATCAAACAATACATCTAATAATGTTAAGATGATCTAAATGATATTTATCTAATTTAAAAAATAAAAATACAATTGAGAGATTCTCAAGTTCTCAACTTGTCTGAATATTTGAAATAGTTTAGAACTTGTGAAGATCTTAAACGGACGATAGAGGTCATCACAATTGAGAACTTTACAAGTTTCTACTATCCCTCAAACCTGTAACACTGTTAAGATTTTGACAAGTTCTTACATGGTCATAGTTAAAAAAAAATTAAAATTCTCACATGGTTCACAAACAGTTTTGACATTTTCAATCAAATCATTACCAATTCAACCTTAAATAGTCCTCAAACTAATAACATTGTAAAGAAACTTACAACTTCTCCCTTGGCCACCGTAATGTTTTAGCTAATTATATAATCGAAAAAAGTATAAAAATATTCAAGTTATTGACTAATAACAAATTTATTGTTATTAGTATCTCAACTATAATAATATTTAACGAAAACTCATCGATTTTAAAAATCGTCAACTCATCGGTTTAGAAAACTTATATAGTATATTATTGATGTTTAATGAAATCTTATTTTATATGTTGTTCTTTCTATCGTAAATATCTTCATCGAAAGGAACTTAAAGTTTGTTAAATGTCACATTAATGAAAACAATCGCCACATATGTATAATTAATTTCTGAGTTTCATTTTCAAATTCATCATAATGTCATAACCATTTTTTATCATATTCACACTTTCGATTAATAATTTTTCTCTTATTTTATTTATGCATCTCATTTTTAATGTTAGTATTAGCACTACTAACCTTATTTTTTTATCTTATATATATCCATATTTGTAAGATCTTTAGTCCTCATTATCTTTGAGATATTATATTTATTTGTTTCTCTTAGTTTCTTTTATATTCTTAAAAAATAATTACAGTTGAAGAGTTTCAATATTCACTTGACTTATCATTTGACATATCATCACCAGAATCATATTCGCTGCTTCATTCATTTACAACATTGTTGCTTGATTCATCTTCAATATTGCTGTTTGGTTCATCTTAATAATTGATGATCGATTAATCTTCATTCTTAGTACTTGAAACAAGATTAGGTATCAGTTAATTTATAAACTTTTAATTTCCCTTCTTTAACATGATTACGAATTGTTATAATTAACAACAAGTCAATAATTTAAATTGTCTTTATTTACAAAAAACAATAAAATAAGACTTAATTAATTTTATATGTGAAATATTTTCCAGAAAATACTAAAAAATACAATATATTACGTATTCATTTTTTAAATTGTCAACGAGTTCTTCTTTGGTAACTACTTTTATCCCTTTCGTCTTCCATTTTAAGCGCATTGGGAATATGTCAGTTCATGCATGTTTTTATGTCATTTTATATTTATAGAACTAATGTTGAAAAAAAAATATAAAACTAAAAATATGGTAGCCATAAAAATTATAAGATCAAATAAAAAAATTATTTTCACTTATAGTAAGTAGCATGATAAAATCACATACATCCATTTGTGTTTTATAATGTTCAGTTAAAGCAATAATATTGTATAGTATCTCTATTATCCATATATAGATTTTGATATTTTGAAGATCATTCACTAGTGCCATAAAATTTGAAAGAAGATTATCTCCACACTTTGAGAATAACAATAAAATACATGTTAATAATACATCACTGTGAACATTTATACACCTTATTCATAAGCCTTTTTAATAATTGTAATCATTTTTCTCGATAGGTTTATGGTTTTCTTTCCAATTTAAAAAAAAAAATTCGTAAACCTTATTCTGTCTTAATTATTATACAACTTCATATTATTAAGAATTATTTTTTGTATCCACATCGTAAACTATGTATCAATTTTACCTATACCTCAATGATTATACGTTTTCCCTCTAATTTGAATAAATCTTCATATTTCTGAAATATTTAATTAACTCTTAAATATAATTTTCTTTAATATTTTATAAGGTTCATTTATCAATAAAATTTCTCGTTAAAACATTGAAATTGTTGACAAATTTAATCCAAACTTATATTTTCAGTTATAACTACTTTCTATTTTGGCTTCCTAAACCTTTTACATTTATACTATGTTGTTCAATTATTTAACTTAAGGACGAAGTTTGATGTTCAATTCTACAACATCATTATTAATTTAATGTTTAGGTATTTAATATTGTGATGAATATTTAAAACCAATTACGGATATATCATCACCAAGTTTAAAAGACGTTATTAATTGGTCATCAAACTAATAAATTTGTTAAAATTTTACAAGTTCATAGTTAAAAAAATTGCAAATTTTCACATGGTACACAATGAGTTTTGACACAGTATATCAAGTCATTACCAAGTTAAACTTAAATGGTCATTAGATTAAATAACATTATTAAGAAACTTATATTTTTTCACACGATCCACCTAATGTTTTATCTAATTTAATAATTTTAAATAAATAAAACTTTTCAAATTCTCGACTAATCCAAAAAATTAACACCGATTTAAGAACATTTGAAATTATAATTAGTCTTCAAACAACTGACACATTTGGTATTATTACAAATTTTTACTAGATTAAAAATTAATAACATCGTTAAGAAACTTATAAATTTGCATATGATCCACAAATCATTACAAGTGTAAATTTTTTTACAAGTTTATAACTAAAAACCAATAACGTAGGTAATTTATTTCAACTTCTCAATTGCTCTAGAATATGCTACATCTAATTTCAAAATATTAATCATAATAATATAAAATTTACATCAGTATCAAATTGATTGTTATATTGTTTACATTCACTACATTCAATAAGTAAATTATAACAACAAATGTTCAAAAACTCAAACATCGTTTCACAATCTACCGTAGTGATATCCAACTAATTTACATTTACTATAACTAGTTAGTTTCTTAAAAAAATTGGTTCTAAAATAAATATTTTTCCTTTTTGGCCTCCCTCATAGATTTTAACTAATGTTGAAAGAATATATAAAAATTTATCAAGTGCAATAGGATGATAGACCATTATGATTGATTTAATTAATATTGAATAACAATACACAAGCATGTTCGACACATAAAATTTATGAATAAAATCAATAGAGTTTATTTGTGTATATTATAAGACACGAGTTGCATGAGAATGGAAAACCAAGAGTTTTCATACACACCAAAAACAAGAATATGTTGCTCGGGTTCGTTAAACCTTAAAATTAAACATGAATTAACCCCTTAAGTTATTTTGAGTTTTTCCCTAAATGAGGAACTAAAAATCTTATATAAATAAGACTTTTTCTTTCTTTCATGTCATTCTTTCTTTTGTGATCTTATGAATCTAATTATATTTATAACACCACATATTAATATACACCCTCTAACATTCATTATTTTACTTTAGTGAAGATTTAGATCCGACCTAAAGAAACTGATATTCTAACTAACAACAATCCATATTTTCTGTAGTTTTGTTGCATAGAGATGAAAATTATTGTCCATTTATATAAAGTTGTAATTAGGGATTTAAGTTAACTTCACCTGCATTCATATCCCTTAATTAAGTTATTGTGGTCATATACCATAACCTTGACCATTTATTTTTTTATAAATTAGTCAATACACTTTAAGGTTTAGACTTAGGTGTTAGTGTTCAAATTCAATCATTCACATGATTTGAATTTGACCTGGTAGTGATACAATTTCTTCTATGATGAGTTTCCATTTATTAGTTTGTACTTATTTATGTGATTACTTATTAACCAGACCATTATTGAGAATATTCGATGCATCAATAAAACTTATTGATGCATTGACTATTATCAATAAAAAGTAAATGAGTATTCTTATTATACATATTTGCAACAAAACTTAAATGCATATAACCAGATTATAAACATACATGGGGACCCATTATAAAATCTCACTGAAATCAATGGTACTCTATATAAGAAACACCCATCATAATGGTGTATTACTAAAAAAATTGTAGGTATTAATGCTTTAATAAGATGATTTGCCACTATGGAGGTTGTCCCGATATGATTTATGTTGATCTGATGATTATGTACTCTCTCTTTAACATCTATAAACTTGATATATATATATATGGACTTAGCCAAGCTCATACTATTTTTTGAATACAAAACCAAGGAATTATTATCACAAAATAGACTTTTATGATTTTTTATCCTTGTACTGTGATAAAACTACCAACCACTTAAATATGAGTATGTTACCCAATGATCTCTAAATTATTCGACTTCTTATATGCCAACATGTGTCATTTTGTTTGTTGTATATATCAAAAAACCATTTTGATTATGTTTAAATGGTTTATCCCCATATTACGTACATATCTTACCAACAATTTGAAAAGAAACGCAATGTACGACCTTGTACAAACTTGAGCATACATCAGACTAACGATAACTAAAGCATATGGGATCTTTTACATTTTCTTAATCATAAATTTCTCTTTGAGCATTGACTTAAACTTAATTATTTTTATGTTATAATATGGGTATATAAGGGCTTTATATTTGGAATTTATAACAGTACAACATACTTTCTATCTATATTGTTTGTGACAATCCATAAATCTATGAGAATAACCCCAATGAATATGAGTTCTTAGTATAAAAGTTGCATCACTAGTGTATTTTTTATATCAAATTTATCTGACAAAAATATCTTTGTTGTCTGTCCTGATTTTTTGACATTTATGACTAGTATGTCATTAAAATACAAAACTAAAAATATAAACTTACTCTCACTTATCTTTTAATACATATAGTGTTCGACTGAGTTTATCTCAAAACTAAAAGATATTATTACCTTAGGAACTTATGGTACCACTGTTGAGAAACAAGTTTGATCTTATAAATGGATTTTAAATTTATATATTTTTAAATTTATATATTTTTAAATTTGAATCATCAATTACAAAGTTCTCAAGTTGCACCATATATATTTTTTCCTCAATGTCGTCATTAAAAAAACTAGATCTTAATCATTTATTTGTTAAATCTCCATGTGAGAGCTTACAATTATTGTCATGATTCTCATTAAATTCAATCAATTCATGTTGATTATAAACTTTTGTTACAAGTCTTGCTTTATGTCTCTTTGTATTAACATTGTAATCATGTTTGGTTTTATAAATACACTTACAAAAATTTGATTTTTCTCCTTTAGGTAATAAGACAAGTTTTAAAACCGCACTATCTTGTATTAACTTATACATTCCTTCATAGTTAATCCAGGATTAAGAATCATAAGTCTTCATAGCTTCATAGAATCACGACAATTTTTTTACTCTTACACCACACGAATCTTCTTGTTATACGGATATCCGATAAAATCAAAAATATAATATTCTTATTTTCTCTAGTTGACCTAGTTAGGGGCTTTATTTATTCAATTTACACTTCTCGAGGATGTATAGTTTGGCATTCTTGAATAATTTATTTTGTTATTCATATGGAAGATTAATATCATTTTGATTATTTTCAAATTATAACAAGACTAAGATAATTAACGTTGGAACTAAATTATATGATACATAAGTATCATTTTTAGAACCTTTGTAAGTCTCTATAGATTCTTATTCAAAATGAATACTTATTCATGACCCGTTACAAAAAAGCTTAACATCCTCAAAGAACTTTGATGTTCTCATCTCAAATATACTCTTAATAAAAAGATTATAATATTTAAAACCCTTAAATAATTTGAATATAAAATCAAGAAACAACTAACTATCTTAAGATCATTTTTTCGGCCTATAAGGCTTCATTTCAAATAAACATCCACAACCATGCAAATGCTCTAAGCTAGACGTCCACCCAGTTCAAAATTTATGTGAGGCCTTAATAGTTATATTGCTATGAACCGTATTAAGAATGTATGTAGCACATTTGATGGTCTCACCCTATAGTGATAGGGTATATTCAAATGTCTAATCCATGAAATTATTCACACAGGCCATCTACTACTTTGAGAAAATTACTTACATGGTTGATCTCCATTGAGATAACCCAACATAATTCTAAAATTATTTGGCATTTCATGATTGCTAATCACAACCGATTTGATTTTTCCCACTCCTTAAATTTTTTATTCTCCTCAAAAGAATTATATGTAATGAAGGACGTGGGCTTATTAGTCCTTAATACCATGTAAAACCATGAAAATTCAAAGATAAAGCATATTTTATTTTTACATGAAAATTTGACCCATCTAAAATATGAGGTCTCTTGTATAATGGGTTAAAGGTAATTATTTTTATTGGATTAACAACACACACAAAAAACATATGAACATCATATCCAGTGTCATATAAAATTAAAACATTTGTTAAATATGGACTCAACATGTAAAACATATCGTATATTGCTACAAAAATACCTTAGGTAAAACATATTAACATGATAAAAAAACCATTGATGATATAGGTTCAATCGATTTAATCCAGGACAACCCTTATTTGGATTGGTTTTTCTATTTATGTAAAATACATAATGACCAGTTCACAGTTGGTAGTCTTATGTTCACAATCAATTATGCCAAATATTAACCTTCTTTAGGACCGATAATACACGAAATATCATCAATGACGAACCCGCCAAAACCTTAAATAAATAAATTAACCAACAAAGATCATTTGGATGATATATCAGCTTCATGATCTATTTATCAAAGTTAAAACGACCTTAACCGTGCAATCCAGATAACACATAAACACCAAATTACCATACAAATATACTCAAGTTCCAAGCTAACATATGGTCCATATCAGAAGAAGTAAGCTTTATATGTGTGCATATCATGCAAAGCTACAACAAGGGCCTTTTGCTACAACGAAAACATCGTCACCACGACAACCATCAAAAGGTGCCACAACAACGACGCAAAAACATTGGTTTACTGAATTTCACTCAGTATTTACAGAATTACCTCAATAATTGATTTTTATCTACTAGTCGTACTTATTCATGTGATAACTTATTAATAAGATCAATATTAACAATACTCAGTATATCAATAAGCATACGATGATCCATTTTAATAAAAAATTAAAACATATATTTTAATATTAACCATATAATTCGATACAAATACACTTTAAAAAGATTAGAAAAAATCTATACACAATCCATGTCATTTATGCTTTCAATACTTTATTCCATTTTTATACTTGATTAGGTACAACTTTCTTATAAACTTAAGTATAGTATTAGAAAATTTATAAGAAAACAAAACTACTCCGCGGAGTGGTACTAAAGAAAGCCAAAATTACTTGGTGAAGTTATTAATTTTGATATTTTTACCCTTAAAAACACGTATAAGAGAAATTACTTCGTAGAGTTACTATTTTTTTCCTCTTTTTTATCTCTCCCTTCTGTATACTTTCTCTCTAAGAAAATTATGTAATAAATATTTGATTTAATTAAATGAAAAAATAATTTGTTTCGATGAATTACATATAAAATTCAACCCAATAATAAAAATAGAGACAAAAAGGTAAGGTGAAGAGAGAAAGGTTACTCTAATTATAATGGTAGAAGAGTTCAAATCAAAGATATTTTTTAGGATTTTATATGTTAAGATGCGTTTTTAGTTTTGGATGCATGGATATGTTGAAATTGGTTAGACATCACACTAACAATCAATTTCCAAACCTATTTTTTGTATATAAAAAAATTAAAAAGGATTTTATGCAATCATCCAACTAACAGTCAGTTTTCAGACCAATTTTTTTTTATTGTTTTTCAAACCTAAAGAAACTTTTATGCAACCAATTTCAATGTATTTACGACGCAACTAACAGTCAGTTTTGAGACACCCTTTGTTTTTTGTTTTTCAAACATAAAAAATCTTTTACGTAACTAATTTTAACGTATATACATACCCAACTAACAATTAATTTCCATACCTTTTTTTAGTTTTTCAAACCTAAAAAAGCTTTTATGCAATCATTTCAACGTATTTACGTACCCAAGTAATAGTCATTTTCTAAACCCACTTTATTTTTTGTTTTTCAAACCTAAAAAATATTTACGTAACCAATTTCAACATATTTATGCACCAAACAAACAGTTCGTTTCCACGTCCATTTTATTTTTAAAACCTAAAAAACCTATTACGCAACCAAATTACACATATTTACGCACCCAACTTACAGTCAGTTTCCAGACCTATTTTGTTTTTTGTTTTTCAAACCTAATTTTTTTATGCAACCAATTTCAATATATTTATGCACCCAACTAACACTCAATTTTCAAACCCATTTCTCTTTTGTTTCTCAAACCTAAAATATACATAACTAATTTCAACATATTTACGCATCCAACTAACATTCAGTTTCAATACTAATATACATGTATTTTAACTTTGTAATATAAATAAAAAATTGTTAAAAAAATCAAGTATTCTCCACATACAGAATTCCAAACACATATCAGCTTACATAAGAAATAAAGGATCTTCAAGATGAACTTCATAATTTGAATAATAAATATCAATAAGTAACTTTAGTCTATTACACAACAACAAAACTAATTACACAACCAATTTACTTATAATTACGCAACAAGTTAACATGTATTACACAACCATGTTTTAACACAACTAAAAATGTATTTTTTTTCAAACACGGTTGCACGTATTATGTGACCATAATTTGACAAAAATTTGTTTATTTATTTATTTTTTAGTCATAATATATGAATCTGGATGAAATCATTCTTAAACAAATTAAAGAAATAAAAAAAATGATGAACAGATTAAAGAACTACAAAAATCAAATGTTATTCTTAAAGATCATGTTGAAAACTACAAAAGGAAAATAAATCTATTTCAACAACCATTTGCGAGAAGATATTGCGTCAAACAAAAGAAAAGCATAAAATATTGGTTTATTTTTTGACCATGAACATACACTAAGATATTGGTAGATACCCGTTTGTTAAAGTCAAAACTTTGTTTTTTTTTAAATGTTGTATATCTCTAAACTACATTATTTTATTTCGAGTATTACTTTTCTTTTATCATTTATTTATATATTATTATTTCACAACTACAAACATTTATAACGTAATTACACAACCAATTAAAACATATTTTCCCCTAATTACACTTGTATTTCTCATAACAAATGTCTCTTTATGCAACCAAAATATTATTATGCAACCAGCTATAATATAATTTCAAAACCCATTATAACGTAATTATACGCCCAATTACTTTTATATTTTTTCACAATTATTTTTTTCCGCAACCCATTATAACTTAATTACGCACCCAATTAACAATGATTACTTTAAAAACTAGAATATGTCAAATTCCATAATGTTTAATAAAAAATGATAAAAATATAAACAAAAAGAACAAACCCATAAAAAATAAATATATATTGTTTATATATTTTCTTCACATGTTCTTCTATTATGACCATATTTTTTACCACGTTCACACTTTACTTTATGAAGAAACTTTTCATCTTGGGATAAAAACGTTTCTTCTTAGGTCTCATAGTTCTTATTTTCAAGTTATGTGGAAGAACAACATGAGATGAATTTGAATTAGAAGCTTCGCCAAAAGTAGATAAAACTAGTATGCCCCAAGAGTAAGTTTTCTTATAAGAACTTGTACTATAATATGACTCCACATATGTTAAATGATTCATTTGTATACTAAATACAACAGCACAAACATGTGAACATTGGAAATATTTAATTTTCCAAATACTACAAGTAAATTTGTAGCTCAAAAGATTAACAATCATAACTGGTTACGATTGAACTTTAAACAATACTTCGGTAGACGACCAAACAATCTATATACGATATTCTTCAATATTGCTTTTAATCTTATTCTTAATATCAGGATAAAGCTCATTATTCTAACGTAGATAACGAGAGTAATACTTTAACATCTAGGTCATAAGAATAATTTTATTTTTATCCAATAATTCTAAAATAGACAGACTACAATTTTTTTAATTTGATTACTAAAAGAATTACATAAAATATAATAAGTATCAAGAATAAATTAATTTAAGAACCATTTATATCATTTGTAATTTCGTAATATAAAACAAATTATGGAACCAATTTTCACATAATTATGCAACCGGTTAATACGTAATCATGCAACCAATTTTTTTTTGTATTTTCACAACATCAGACAAATTTCACAACATAAATCTAATTATGTAAATAGTTTAATACTATTTTTTATTTATAACCACTTGGACTCATTAAGATATAGGTTAAATTTGATTTTTTTCATTTTTATATGGCATGTGCTCTTCATTAGACGTCTCGCAAATAACACGTGGTTTCCGCCAAACACTGGCAACAATCATATATATCGCGCCAACCATATGCCATGAAAAATAGGTTAATCATCAACACTTTGGCGCTCAACCTATCCTACGTACCATATGGACGAAATGATAGTCATGCCTTACCCTCAAATTCTAGTGCAAGCGTTATAGTTGGTGCCAAAGTTATGGTGAACTAGTAGTTTTAGGTGCTTACATCTACCACTTAATCATAGCTTTGATGTTGGACAGTTCTATTGACCAAATTTTATCCAACCTGGTTTTATTCTTTTTATTTAGTTATTTTGGTTTTATTTACGGTTTTTTATTAAAAAACAATTTGTCTTTTAAGAGTTTGTATTTTCAAGTAGGTTTATGTGTTTTTTTCTTTTTAGATTATAGAAGCATGAGAGATTTTGGTGATAGTGATGATACACAGATAAGAATAATCAATAATAGAAATAAAAAAAAGATATCTCGTAGTAGAGGAAGTCATATCCCCGATTCCTATGGAAATATTTCTACCATATCCATCCGGTTATACACTTCCTCCCGGTTTAGTTTTGTTGAGCTCTGCCCCCAACTGACCACCATCTCCTCTTTGTCGAGGTCTACCTCTAGCTACACCCTATCTTGTTTACCCATTTTATTCCGTGACACGTTCGTAGACCATGCTGCATAAGATGATTGGAAACGAGAGATATTTTTACTATTCATTTGATATATGTATTATTATTCGATATCTTTTACTAACGCCAGAAAATGTTACTATTTATAGGAGTGTGAGATGTGTATGTATGCATACTATACTAGTCATAGAAGGTGGATTTTGAGACGTCAATGTAGGATCAATGAGCTGTTGGATGCAACACATATTTATAGGTTAATCAAGTCATTATCCCTCGTGCAACCACAAACCACTATTACAAAGGTTTTTATAGAGTGTTAGCATAATAAAATAAACAATTTTAATTTTAATTTTAGTGATATGAGTATAAAAATTGATGATGTCCATACGATCTTCAAACCAAAAGGTCACAGGTGATGTCGCCATGTCTTCGGTCATAGAAGACAAGGTACATGCCATTCTTGATATGTTATACTTCTAGGTGTGATTCAGATGAACTTAAAGAGAAGATTGATCTCTGTAAATGGATTGGGTTAGGTCTCAGTTTTATTTAGGACAAGTTCAACGGAAAGACCTACCACGACAGCAACGCTTAACTCACTGACGATATGATCCATCAAGATACATGTGCTTATATTCTTTACATGTTCAGGTGTAGTTTGTTTGCTGACAATAGCAACGCGTATGTGAATTACAAGTAACTGTTCTTCCTATATAACTAACCGGGCATGTTAGGCGCTACGCTTGGTGTACTATGATATTAGCGTATTTATATCGTCATATGGGACAAGCCTCATTGCAGACAACGAGGACTATTAGTTAGTGTATTAATTTATTCGATACTTGAATACATGATAATTTTATTTCAGTTTGTTTGGTTACGCGTGCGAGCTACACATAGTGGATGCCGACTATGCTCGATGAGATGCATGTATGTCCATTTATGATTCTCGTACGTTTTATATTTTTCAAATATGATGACTATAATTATTAATTATTTATTATATCAAAGTATGAAAATACTTGGTATACGTTTACTAGTAGAATTAGAATATAAAATAAATGTTTTACAATATACCTCATAAATAATTTATTTATGTTATTCAACAAAGCAAGTTTATGGTTTGTGATAATAATAGAAAATATCTCATAATTGTTCTCTTGTATAACCATTTTTCAACATCTTAAATCCTATTCGTAGTTGTATTGCTTCTTTTTCATTGTGAACGTGAATCCAAATGCAAAATATTGTGTTAGTGGATGTAACCTCGACTACTTCCAACAACGGTATCACGAATCTAATAACCTTGTATGTGATATCGATGATTAAAATTCGGGGAAAGACCCGTGGGAAACTGATACTAACAGGGTGTGTTGAAAATAAATCAGTTATGCCATTGAATCCATCATTGGTCGTTCGATCTCAAAATATATATCTATGCAAATGTAATTTTACTAATAAGCATTGCATTTGCGACCAATTACCATTTTCAACCAACCTTGTTATTTGACAATAGAGATGACAATGGGTCGGGATGGGTGTGGGCATAGCTAAACCCGTAACCCATCACGTCTATATGTTTCCAAACTCATACCCTAACCCGTTCCCGTCACCCGAACCCGGCGGGTTCGGGTACCCATTCGCGGGTACCCAATGAAGTTATGATTTTTTTTTAAAAACTACCCAATCATCTCTAGATTTAGGCGATTCTATAAAAAAAAATACTCAAATCTAATGTTAATTGTTATCTATTAGTAATTAATACATAATTTTGGTATGCGTTAGTAAATAATTTTCTTTTAATTTAATTAATTATATTATTAGGTCAACTTGAGCTTGATACTAATTGCAAACAAAGAAAAGAAAAAAATGTTTAAAAAATCTAAATCATCGAATTTAATATTTAAATGTAGAATACTATTTTGTTATCTATTAATAATTGATATATGATTTTGATATATGTTAGTAATTTTTTTATTTAATAAATAATACTATTATTAGAAACAAAAAATACTTTAAAAAGAGAAATTGAAATATCAAATTTAATGTTTAAAGGTAGAAAATCATTTTTCAAAATATATAATATATAATGATAATTAGCAAATATTTTTGTATCTTTATAAGGTTATTAATAATTAATATATGGTTTTCGTATATATTATTATTATTTTTTAATTTAATAATAATATTAATAGTATTAGACCAACATTGATAGTGTCAGTTTTGCAGAGAAAAGTAAAAAATATCAAAAGAAAGAAATTGAAAAACTTAATTTAATGTTTAAATGTAGAATAATATATTTTAAAAATATATTATATATATTAGCAAATAATATATGGTTCTGGTATTACAAAATACACAGATACTAATATTAGTAACTTTATTATAAAGCTTGATAAATAATATAATATTTTATATAATATTAATTTAAGGGGTATCCGTCGGGTATTACCCAATGAGTCGGGTTGGATACCCGTAAGAAATTACTTAAACCCATAATCTATTCCATACCGCGGCGATGAAATGTTTTTAAGATCCATAACCCATCCCATTGGATCGGCTCAGGTCGGGTATCCGTGAGTTCGGAAAAAATTGTCATCCTTATTTGATAGTGATTGTATAAGTTAGAGATGTTAGACGCATTCTTTGGATCAACCTTCTTTAAGACACCAACTATTTGACTTGAAGCTATTCCGTTCACTGTCAAAATGTCGATAATTTTTTTTCCTTTTTGTTTTAACCTTTGACCATTGATAATGTCATTGTCGACATACAATCGAATTATGGTTTTGTTTTTCGAAAATTATACTAAAAGTGAACTTATTATCATATTTAACTGAACTACCAATAAAATGAAAATGATAATTGATTTTTTACTACCATACGCATTCCACTTACAATCGCACTCTTTCACTTAAAGATATTATATCGCTCATATTTATAATCTACTATAGGTGTTTTTCTTTTTTTTCTTTTTTAAAATAATAATTTAAATGAGAACATAAATGAGTAAGAAAATAGTAAACGTAATCTACCACATCTAATATTCATATAGGATAACATATTGCAATGCGTATAAACAAGCAAGTCAATTGAGTCCGAAAACCGAATTATGTAAGACCATTATGCCAAGTATACGGTGGACACATTTACCGGTACCATATTCCGGTGGAAAGGTTAACTCAGTCTGCCAACGCGAATAACACCCAAGCCATTGTCATTGTAGCTGCCATATGTTTAGTGTAAAATGTTTTTTTTTTCTAACATGATGAAGACAATACCATTTGGTTGCAGCTATATAGCGAAATCGAGCATTTTTTATTTTATTTTTTTCAAACTACATTTTTAAAAAATAAAAAGAGCTAAAAATGTTAGTCTCTTTCATGTCCATGTTCGTTTGTGGAAGAACCTGTTTTTTTCAATCTCGACCATAATTTTTTATTTTTATAAAAAAAAAATATGAGTTTCAATGAATTTTGGTTTTTGAATTTTTTTTTTTTAATAAATCCTTCCAAATATTATCGATAAATTTGAACAATAAAAACCTTTTTTTTTTTTATCTAGAGTATGACAAATGTATTAATCGTCATCATTGAAGATGATTATCAATGCACAAAGTAGCTCTATAACTCTTACTACTAAATTTTTTATTCACCAAAAGTTTCCGTCATGAACTTTACAAGTAGTTTTCTCATGTCCGTCTATCAGTCCATTTATTTGAAATTTGATTAAAATATATTATGTGAGAATGACTCACGCCTCAATTAAGAAAAACACAAGACCAAAATGGCAGACACAGTACTTGTAGTAGTAGATATTATAAACAAAGAAAAAGGTTTGTTACCACTCCCTTCTGTCTAAAAAAAACTCTTAAATCCTTGTCCGTCAGATCCCAGCCAAATTCGATAACAATTACTCTAGACCGTTCGATTAAAAATACAACACCGTCTAACTAACAAAACACTATAAACAAAATTGAAAGGTGTAGTTCTCTCTCTGGCTCGCTTGCATTTCGTCGAATCCACTGTAACGACGCTAGATAAAGATCCAAAAAACTTGTAAAAGTACTTTTTTTTTTAATCTATTCGGACGAGAAAGGTGATATGTCTCTCGTATTTGTTTTGCTCTTTTGGAGTTTGGGTTATATATTTCTATTTTGATTTCATGATTCGTTTTCGTGTTTGATGTTTCTTCGATCGAGATATGTTTTGGTATTTCGTTGTTTGAATTTTTGATCAGTTGTTGGATTTGAGAACTAGGGCTTGGATTTCATGTTACTATATAAGTGACTGATAAATTTAAATTGTGTATGATTGTTGGATTTTTGTTTTGATTTGTTATAGGTTGATTGACATTTGTTGATTTACAGCTCCCTTTCGTGGACGATAGAGATGTTTAGGATTGCGAAGCAGACGGTAGGTGGTGGTGAATGGTGATGGAGTCTCTCTTGTTTTCATTGTTTTGGACCATTCTCGTTTGTTGATTATTTTGAAATGTGTATTTTTCAGATGTTGGGTTCTTCTTTAACAAAGATTCGACCTGTAGTTTCTGCTTTGAGAAGCTACTCATCTTCTGGGAAACAGGTAAATCATATATAGATTTGATTTGAGTTTGTTTGTATGTTTCAGAACGATATGTTAACTTTAATCTTTTGTTTAGACCCATGCTTTAGTAATCGTATCTGCTAATTTTTAGCTGCATTCTGGTCTCTTCTGATTTAGACCTGTAAAGTGGTAACCTCATGCTTATGGATTGTTATCGAGAAACACTGAATGATAATTGTTTATGTTTAGATGACGGTGAGAGATGCACTGAATTCTGCACTGGATGAAGAAATGTCTGCTGATAATAAAGTCTTTATGATCGGTGAAGAGGTGACACATGATTACGATAGAAATTTGTTTGCAAACCTGATACGGTAACTAACTATTATATCTTCTCATGTTTCATTCTTTTGTGACAGGTTGGGGAATATCAAGGTGCATACAAGGTTAGATTCTTATTCCTGGAGATTTTCAGTTTCTTGTTGCACTCGTCGAAAGCTGCTCCTGGTACATGGGTATTAACTTTTGGATTTTGCTGGCCATTGTGCAGATAACCAAAGGGCTTTTGGATAAGTATGGTCCAGAAAGAGTTTATGATACACCAATTACTGAGGTCTATAATCTTACTTTTGATATTATTTTTTACCCTTCAGTTTGTTTGATTTTTAATCAAGCTCTCTCTCTGTCTCTCTCTCTTTGTGTGTGTGTGTGTGGTGTGCGCTTGTCCCTGTGCAGTGGAGCATCTAAAGAACTCTATGAATCTATCTCGCACTAACATACATACACATGCTTTGGCACTTCCAATATAGCATTAACTACTTTTATTTGTTTTACAGGCTGGGTTTACTGGGATTGCAGTTGGTGCAGCTTACAAGGGTCTCAAGCCAGTTGTGGAGTTTATGACATTCAACTTCTCTATGCAGGTTAGGAACATAGATTTTAATATGTTTATGTTGTTGTATAATCTTTATCATGGTAACTTTATGGTAAACTTATAGAAAGTTGATCACTTAGTTGACAAAAAAATATTCCGTCATAAGTTGGGTTTCACTTTAGCATAATCTATTTCATGAGTTGGGTTTCACTTCTATTTGATGGTGATCGTGGTTCCGGAGTTATTCTTCACGCACTGGCTAAATCAATTTTTTTTTTTTTTTTTAACACAAACATTACTTTCTTTTCATATTTCTCAGTTTTAGAACACTGTGTAAAAGAAGTTTTGAGGTGTCATAATACATGAAATTTGTAGTTTTATTGATGGTCCAGATACCATTGAGTAGGCCACCATGAGGGTCTGATGGCCTCAACTTTGATGTTTTCTTCTCCTTGTATGCTTAATGAACCTGATCCTTTAAAGGCTTCTTCTAACCTGACCACACCCATCCCTCGACATCCAAGGGCTGTTGTCACTGTCCCTACCTTTTTACCTGATTCTGCGCCGATAATTCCTGCTCCGGAAGCAACTTTATGCTCCAATTCTTTTCCATTACCATCAATAAACCGTAATGGAAGCAGGCGTTTGCGAATTACTCCACGGTGATGTGTACGAGCAATAAGCTCTTGGCCAACATAGCACCCTTTGTCGAAACTTATAGCATTTAGGCCTGCGAGATTATATTCAAGTGGCATTGCCTCTCCTTTTGGAATTTCATTAGAACCTTCTGCAACTCCTTGTTCCAATCTCCATAGAAGATAGTTCTCTTCAACTGTTTCTTGGTCGGCCTCAACCAACGGTGGTGTAGTGCCAGATGGAAAGATCCCTCTATAACCAAGACACTCCAGTCTTGGATCTTTATACCATTCCCATCCTTGTTCACTACCTCGAGCAGCAGACATACCAGTACTATCAGCAGCAGCGCCGAACCCGATAGATGCTGCCTCCTGTTCTTCCTCAACACTATGCTCGGAAAGTTTCCCACCACAACGCTGCCAACATGTAAAGTCTTCCGCAACATTCTCAATTTCAACCTTGGACCTCAAACGGTATGTCTTCAAAGTGTGCAACAACTCATCTGAAACAGAAGCATCCACATCGGCCAACAACTCCACCGACCCTTCCAAACCCGAGTCCGAACCGGGTCCAGACCCGGACCGATCAAGCTTCTCCTCTCGTCTAGGAGGTCTATACAAGAAAAAATCGTACAAAAACTTTCCCTGAGGGGTCAACAAAGCGGCGTACATTGGAGAAGCTGCGACCGTAGCCATATTGGGCGTTGGAATCGTCGAATTCTCTTCCCGCGCCGGTTCAACGAACCTCCTCACGTCGTTTGTAAGCAAACCCTGAAGAAATTTCACGGTGTCCGGTCCATTGAACCGAATTACCGACCGGGTTTTAAGGCTGAATGACATGGGGCCGGAGTTTTGGAGGCGGGTTGGGTTGCAGAAAGTACGGTAAGTGTACGAGATTGACTTAGGGGAGCATTGTGAGGGTCTGAGACGGTGCATCTTGGCGTCGTTTTGGTGGTTGGGTTAAGGTTAGACTTGAGTTGAGAGAATGGAGTTCCACTGGCTAAATCATTTAGATGGAGCAAATGAGTCCATACTATTAACTCTTTCAATATATAAACAACTAGAATAAAGAACCCAGCTTGTAGAATATTTCGTGGATTGTAGTAAACTTATCGAGTCTCTCTCTTACTTCTAGTTCTGTAGCAGTTGCATCGACAAGAAACCACAGGGCAAAGAAAGTTGTTTTTTCCTATGCAACTATTAGATTAGTAGATACGATGCAACTATTCTAATAATAGATAAGATAAATTGTACTCCTCCTAACTGTCATGATACTTGCTACTTTGGCTTTTAGTTGTTACTAGTTACACATAATCTGAAACCTACTTTTCAAGAAAGAATAAATGTTGGCATGAATCTATATATCCTCGTCGTTCATCTTCGATCAGTTTATCTTCGTTTAGTTTTATGTATCATGTCCACAAAGCTTTACCAATCCTTAAAGAAAATCTTAGTAGAAAATTCGCGTAAGATATCTTTTGTTTACTTGTTTCCTCTCGTGTTCAGATCTTGTCATTATGAATTTGAGTGTTAAGGACGACTCTTATGCATATTTTGGACTGTTCTACTTATACCTATGTACTCTGACGCTATTGTGCAGGCAATTGATCACATCATTAATTCTGCTGCAAAATCGAATTATATGTCTGCTGGCCAGATATCTGTGCCTATTGTTTTTAGAGGGCCTAATGGTGCTGCTGCTGGAGTTGGGGCCCAACATTCTCATGTATGTTTCTCCAACTCGATCATGCTATTATAGCATTATCCACTTTTTTTTTTCTGTTCCACAAACCTCCCATCTATTTTCAAGCTGCTTTCATTTTTCTAGAATAAACAGCAGTTGGAGCTGAGTATGCATAGAAAGAAACGTTTGATGGAGCTTTATAATAATTTCTGTGTAGTGTTATGCGGCCTGGTATGGCTCTTGTCCTGGACTGAAAGTGTTGGCCCCTTACTCAGCAGAAGATGCTCGTGGACTTCTAAAAGCTGCTATTAGAGATCCTGACCCTGTTGTTTTTCTTGAGAATGAGTTAATGTGAGTATTTATCATTGGAGTCGGCTTTATTCTCTGTTAATGATTCTGTTTTCAGTCCAAATATCTTGGTTCAGGTATGGTGAGTCATTCCCTGTTTCAGCAGAGGTCCTTGATTCCAGTTTTGCGCTTCCAATTGGGAAGGCAAAGGTAATGAACCTGGAAATTGTAGTTCCACTAAATTATAATTGTCCTTCCAGATACTTCTGCAAATTTGGTTTTCATTCCATTTATATTCTCAATAAATCATCTACAGATTGAGAAAGAAGGAAAGGATGTGACTATAGTTGCTTTTTCAAAGATGGTGGGACTATCTCTGCAGGTATAATGTCTTTTTTGGCACACTAGTACCAGTTGCTATGAAAAGTATTTGACTAATTCTCTTATTTAGGCAGCGGAAATACTTGCAAAGGACGGCATCAATGCTGAGGTAAGTCAAGCATAAACTCAGTCTACACAAGTGCTTATAATATTAGATAATGATTAAAGTGATTTATCTTGGTTGATACAGGTTATTAACCTGCGTTCAATTAGACCACTAGATAGAGCAACTATTAATGCTTCAGTCAGGAAAACTAACAGACTGGTTACGGTTGAAGAGGGCTTCCCTCAGCATGGTGTTGGAGCTGAAGTCTGGTATATCTTCGTTCCCGATATATATAGTACCTCTGGTCATCTGTAGTTATCCTAATGCTTTGTAGAGTTATAAGTCATACAACTTCGTTTAACAGTGCAACTGTTGTCGAGAAGAGCTTTGATTATCTTGATGCACCCGTTGAGAGAGTTTCTGGAGCAGATGTTCCAATGCCGTATGCTGCCAATCTCGAGAGATTAGCTGTACCACAGGTCTGTTCCTAATAATACGCCAAATTAGATTTACGTTGTATGTTTCTCTCTACCGAGGATTATGTGATTGTAGTTTCTAATGGCATATATATATATATATATATAGATCCCTAACCCTTTAGATCAATTTAGAGTTCCCATGTTACATGCGTGCTGTGAGCATCGTTCTATATCAGATAGCTGGGATGTCAATGTGTTTGGGTTTGGGGCGATGGACCCCACTCCAACCTGATTCTCTACATAAAAGACCAAACTGACCTAGGTCCGAGTCAATGCTTTCTGAACCCAAACATGCCCCAAAAACCCATAAGGGTGTCTCGACTGGCCGGGAAATATCTATATCCCATTGACCCAACCAGTCGGCACGACTTAAATTTCAATCAATTCTTTTAAGTTTTAGCCAAGTTAGCATTCACAACTGTACTGAGCCAAACTGGGAGAAATGACTAGTTCTTTTGCCCAAGAGAGTCGAATTGTGTCCATGAACACAGACCTTACCGGTTCATCTTAATATAATAACCTAGAAGGTTTTTAGGAATATAATATATTGATTTCTTGGGGCTTGATTGTATCTCAGGTTGAAGATATCGTTCGTGCTGCAACAAGAGCTTGCAACAGATCGATGTCGAAGGCGGCATCTGCATAGATTTGCTATGATGAGTAGATAGATAAGGTTATTAAAATTATTGCTTTTGGTATGTTAGCTTTTGTCAATGATTTTCAAATGGTTTTCACTACTTACCATTTGACGCATGCTTTTTTGTTTCCTAAATGCCTTTCTTTTTTTTGCAAAAGAAAGGTTGAATAATGTAACCTTCTTCATAGGGAAGTATAATTTCTTTTTTTTACCTTCATTGGCATTTTCGAGAGGAACACAATAAGAGATGGCATTATTCAGAATTTGTTGTGCTCCCATAATTTTTGACGTTGATATCTTAGTTATAGAGTTCAAATACACTAATCAATTAATAGAATTGTTAAAAGTTCAAAGTTGGAAGCAAACAAAGCAGGTTTTGTTTTAACTAATTTTAACTGAGAGTATAACTATCGTATTTGACATAACAAAATGAAATTAAAAATCATATAATTTGCAATACTAATCACTAATTATAATTGGAGTTTAAAAGAATTGGTCCACACACTATTATCATGACTAGAAAAGATTTGAGGTGACAAAAATGAGTTAAGTTTACTTTGATTTTTAAGATATACTATTTTTTTTTATTACCAATGTGAAAGTTTACAAGGAAAGAGGGTCCAAATATAGACCACACAGAAATAAGAGGGCCCAAGTATAGACCTCACGGAAATGAAAGGGCCTAACATAAATAAAGAAGCCCCAAATCAGAGTCCAATCCTTAACAAAACAAATCCTAGATCGACTTCAACACCATTCGACTTCACCTTTCTCTCTCAAAAACCTCCAGAGCTCAGAAACGCCACCACCATCGATAAACACCATCAGAGCTTCAAACCACCAAGGATCTTTTGATACACTTGGTAGACGCCGCATTTCTCTGCAATACCACCACCCGACATCTTCAAAACACTTCAGACCACCCAACGCTTACTCAGAAACCCTTGAAGAAAAACCCTAACCTGGGTCGATATAACCTACACCCAAGCTTTCCAGAGTGATAATGGCTAGCAAAGGTGTAGGAACATCGACATTAGAGAAAGAACAGCTCGATTTATCCTTCAAGATCCATTTCGCGACCCAATCTGCAGCTGCATTTTGGGTACGAGAAATGTGACGAAGAGACATAGCAGAAGGAACCAGATTTCGGCAAATAGAAGCGATCGAGCATCCATTCGAAATATCGCCAGAGACCACATTATTAACCAAGGTAAGACAGTCTGATTCCATATCAACTTTATTCCAACCATTTCTTTTACAAAGAAGGAGAGCTTCTAACAAAGCTTTACTTTCTGCTTGCAAGGGACTCAGTTTACCAAACAGAAAACCAGCACCAGCAACAATGGCGCCCTGACTGTCACGAACCACCAGACCACCAGAAGCTTCCCCAACGCAGCTCATGGCACCATCAACATTGACTTTTAGCCTTCTATTACACGGAGGCACCCATTTCAGGTACTTTACTTTCATCCTTCCAATAGAAAGACCACCTAAGTAAGCCCCTGCATCAGTAACCCCAGACCAATGCTTAGGTTTTAGTTTAGAGTCAATACCTAGAATCATTTTTTTAATCTTATTAACAGCACCCTCAAAATTATCATAAGGTTTATCAAACTTGTGATGATTACGGTTGACCCAAATAGCCCATAAAATAACTTGAGGCACAACATGAGTAATATGAAAAAACCAGAAGACCAAAACCAACAATGAAGCATATGGCTGAGAGACATGAACCGTCTCACAGGGATTCTGAACATTATACCAAAATAATTCCAAAGAGACCAAGCAAAATTGCAACTTATGAAAAGATGAGACTTGTCCTCGCAATTATAGCAAAACTGACACTTACAAACAATCATGTGCTTTTTAGTAAGAATATTATCAATAGGAGCATAGTTTTTTAAAAGTTTCCAAGAGAGAAATGAAAATTTGCTAGGAATGAAATGATGCCAAACTTTCTTAAAAATAGATTGTTTAGTATAACCAGATCTAATAGTATCCCAAGTAATCTTAGTACTGAAACTTTTATCCCTAGATAAGTTCCATTCAATTTTGTCACTAACACCATAGGATATTTTAGCAGTGGAAATAAGATTAAGATATTCAATAAAGAGGAAAGTAGCAATATCCCAAGCACCCCCCTTCCAAAAAGAATTAACCTTAACAGGAAGAAAATAAGCATTAGAACTGAAATTATTAGCAATAGGGTTCTTGAGAAGCCAAGAGTCTTTCCAAAAATCTATTTCCCCATTTCCAAGACTCCAACTAATATATGGATCAGCCTTACCCTTAATAGCACAGAGCCTCTTCCAAACTATAGAATCAGAAACATTACACTCAATATTTAAAGGATGCCCATAGCTACAATAAGTTGCATGCATAAAATCAGACCAGAGAGAGGTTTTCTACCTAAAATGATACCAAAGCTTATAAGAGAAAGCAAGCTGAATGTTAGACAAAAGTTTGAATTCAACCCTCCTTCATCAAAAGGCCTACAAAGCCCACTCCAATTAGACCAATGAATGGCTTTCTCATTATACTTAGATCTCCAAAGAAATCTGCTAAAACAATGCTCAATTTTTGAGATAATATTCATAGGAAGCAGACATCTTTGCATCCAAAAATAGGTAATAGGATAAAGCACATTCTTTATAAGGGATAATCTGCCCCCAAAAGATAGATTTTTCATATCCCAAAGATATATTTTGTTATAAATTTTATTGAGAAGAGGAAGATAATGCTTCCCTTTATTATTTGCAGCAATAGTGATCCCCAAATAGGTAAAAGGAGCCTGCTCCACATTGAAGCCAGTAGCAGTTTTAATTCTGGTAATGTTTTCACTTTTGCAAATAGTCGAGGTAAACAGCTTCGTCTTGTCTTTATTAATCAATTGACCAGATTCAAATTGATATTTATCCAACAGGTTACTCAGGCAGCTAATGGAGGAGTGAGTGCTATTTGAGAAGATGATAATGTCATCTGCGAAAGCTAAACAAGGCAAGGTAAAATCTGACTTTAAGTAAAATTTCATACTAGAGTTAGTGTTATATAGGTTAGACAGGCCTCTAAGAAGAGCTTCCTCAGCCAGAATAAAAAGACAAAGGGACAAAGGGTCTTCTTGTCTAAGCCCATTCTTCTGAGGAAAATAACCAATACTAGCACCATTAATCAGGACCGAAACCATAACATTAGATATAAGTATATTAATTAGAGACAAAACATTTTCAGAAAAGCCAAATCTTTTGAGAGTATTAATGACAAAGGCATGAGACATTCTGTCAAATGCCTTTGTCATATCTAACTGCAAAATAATGTTTCCTTTAGAAGGTTTCCTTTTTATATTATGGAGCATTTCTTTAGCAATAAGAACATTGTCATGAATGATTATGTCCTTAACAAAAGCACTTTGAACTCTAGAGACAATGCTAGGTAGAATGTAAGAGAGTCTCTTATTGATAAGACCAGATATAAGCCTATTGAAGATAGTGCACAAGCTTATTGGCCTGTAGTTATTCCAAGACATAGGGTTAGGACCTTTAGGGATGAGACAAATCCCAATAGCAAAGACACCACTAGGGATACTAGCACCCCTTAGATAAGAATTTAAAGCATTGCATAGATCACTGCTAATTATATCCCAACAACACTTAAGAAAGAAACAGTTGAAACCATCAGTGCCAGGGGCACTATTATTCTTCATCCCCATAACAATGGACCACACTTCCTCCTTGCTAGTCTGCTTAAGAATAGCTTCATTATCCTTGTCCATAATGAGCTTAGGTATATTGTTAAGAATTGAATCCTGAGACATATTAGTATTATAATTATTGCAGTTACTAGAGAGAATATGCTTAAAATATAACTCAACAGAATTCGCAATTTTATCCTGGTCAGTAAGCCATATGCCCCCATCTTTAACACCAATGATAGTATTCTTCTTTTTCTTCTTAGCCACATAGTTGTAATAGACCTTAGTGTTACCATCACTCTCATTTAACCAAGTATTATAACATTTCTGACGCCAGTAACACTCCTCATTTTTAAGAGCATTGATTAATAAACTGTTAGTTTTAGCCAACTTAGACTTAGTTATATTATTATTAGCCTGCTGATGAGCCAATTCACAAATATTAACATCAATAGCAGAATCCTTAACTTTATTGAAAATGTTACCAAATACAGTAGAGTTCCAGTCTTTAAGATACTTTCTTAGACGCTTAAGCTTGTACCAGAATAGAACATTAGGATCACCATTGCATCTTTTATCCCAATTCTGCTTCACACCACTTAAGAAATCAGGATGGTTAGCCCAAACATTTAGGAACTTAAAACAACCTTTATTATTACTATAACATCTATTATGAAAGTTAGAGATAGAAATAAGAAGAGGGGCATGGTCAGAGCAAGTTCTGACCATGTGGCAAACCTGAATATTCCAATTAGAAGACAACTTTAAATTAACTAATACCCTGTCTAACCTTTTCCACACTTTGTTGTTACTCCAGGTATACCTTGAGCCACTAAAGCCGGGATCCTCAAGACTACACTGCCTGATGCAGTCATTAAAGTCCTCCACACTACCATTATCAAAAGATGCACAACATAGCTGATCTTGAGGGCAGGTAATAGTATTAAAATCCCCTGCAACTATCCAATATTTATCCTGACTATTAATTTGACTCAACTAACTCCATAGAAGTCTACGATAAGCTCTCTGATTCTTAGCATAAACAGCAGTGAATAAACCAGAAAAATTATTATAGTTGATTTCCACATGAAGAAATTGCTCATGACTATGAATAACAGAAATATTAACGTCAATAGCCCAAAACATCCATGCTTTGTTAGAAATATTATAAGAAAAATTAGGATATCCTAACCTTCGAGCAATAAGATCAATCTTATCAAACCGGGCCATAGGCTCCTGAATAGCAATAAATTTGACATTGTCATTACTGATTATGTGATTAAGTATGGCCAACGTAGGATTGTTATTCACACCGCGAGCATTCCAACATAGAAACTTTATCATTCCGAAAAAGATTTAATTATGGATTTCTCTCTTTTGCGAAGAGAGTTAATAGACAATCTTTTGACTTTACTGTTTTTCCTTGCAGACGTGATCTTCCTGGTAATAATAGCATTGAAATCCTGATCAGACGAGCTAGCCTTTGGAGAAGGGTTGTAGCTGCCCAAGTTCTTCTATTGTGGAGCATCCTGCTTGGAATCCTGCTTGGCATCCTGACATACAGACATGTCCTGATCCAAGTCTTGAAGAGCCCCAATAATGTCAGGCTCTTTAGCAGAAGAATCAATAAAAGAAGGACTATAAGGAGCAGTATTATCCTTAGGAGTTATAATCGACTTTAGCCTTCTTTTGTAAACCTTTATAAAGGGTTGTTCCTTAACTGATGTATCCAAATTACTATTGTTAACAGATTGAACATCCTTCTTAGTAATGTAATACTCAGGAACGTTCCTATAACTTACACCAATCCAGCACCCCTCCTTCTCACCAAACCCAACCCAGACATTTCTTTTAAGTAAACACGATACATCAACTTCCAAAAGAGCATAGGCAGCCCCAGCTTTCACACAATTATACTTCAGAACAAAAGTTTTATAAACCATGCCCAAAGAGGCCGCAATATCCCCAAAGATCCACTCGTTGTATAGATATTCAGACATGTTTTCAAAACGAGCCCACAACAATACTATGGGACTTTCTTTATTCTTGCCAAGATCAGGAGTCCACTTTAGAACCCTCATCAGCTTCCCCTCCACATTCCAAAATGGCTTAGACCAGAATTTTGACACATCTTCCATCAGAGAAAACTCAACCAAAATTTGTCTAGAGTCCAGTGTCACATAAGTGTACTCCCCTTTAAATTTAAAGGCATCCATGAATGTTTGAAAAGCAATACGTTTGGGTATACCCTGGCTAAACTTTCCGATAAGCGTCGATTTGGACTGCTTTAAGAGCAGATCTTTTGTTTCTTTATCAAATTGCACAACATTATGATCAGCCATACATTTCACGAATTCTGGCTTCAACACATTTCTTGTATTTTGACCATTAACACACACCGGAGACAGAACTTCAGCGTAAGACTTTTTGCTTTTGGGTTCCTCCTTGCTGTTTCCCGAGGGAAGAGCAGGATACTCTTCACTATTATGGAGACCATTCATGGCCAAAACAAGAACAAAACTCCAATACAGAGGAAAGGCTAAAGATCAGAAACCTTCGAAAGCAAAACAACGACGAAAACAACTCTGAAGAACAGAGCATCAACCAACAGAGACGAAAAAAAACTCCAAGCAGAATAGAGGCTAAAGATCAACAAGCCTTCAAAGGCAAAGCAACGACGAAAAACCTCAGTAGAACAGAACCACTACATACAGAGCCGAAAACTTCCGCAGAAAACAGAGAGAATGATTAAAATAACTCTAAAGAACAGAGAGGTAATCAAACAAACACCAGAGAATCAATGGAGATTAAACGCCGAAGCTCAGAAAATTCTGAGTCTTGATCTTGATCTTGGAGCGAACCCCGCCTGACCCCTCCTTTTAATCGATTTTTAAGATATACTATGATATATCATATATTTGGTATTTGGTCTAGTCATAGCCTTATACTAAAGGAACATGATTGAGTGAGTATTATGGAATAATATTATAAAAGTGGACAAAATTTGTTCAAATACTACTAAAACTCTTGCGACTAAATTGTTAAAAGATAGGTAGAAAAAGAGATTATTATCAACTGGCAGTGGTTTCTTTGGTAGCTATTAGAAATGTGTCAAAGAGTAAAAGACAGACCACACTGACAATGATTAGTATTTGTTATCAATAAAATGATTTATTGAACGGATATACGAAAATTAGACTCTCCAAAGTTAAATGTCAATACTTTTAAATTATTTGATTTCTAACGTAGTTGTTCTTTTAATATCCATCTAGTCCGGAATATCACTCCAAATAGTATTACTAAAAGAACATTAAAAAAAATAAATGTTGAGATATTTTGAAAACAATCTCTGTACATAGAAAACGTTTGGTCAATCTCAATACGTTTTCTGTTATAAGTTTCTTTTTGGGTGACTTACATAATGGGTCTAAAATTTGTCTTTATTTACCCAACCATACCTTAACAAATCCATTTTACAAATAGATCCAATCCATTTAAAAAAAGACTCAATTATATATAAAAACAAAACAATTACATCCTCAAATTAAAATATTTAACCCCAATTTCAAAATCAATTCTTTCTTTTCAAACTTTCTTTGTTATATTATAAATTCATTAAAAGTAAAATTGTATTTAAAATTTAAATTTGGACTAATAAGTAAATAAAATCATATTTTGGTAGATATTGGTAAAATCTATTTGAGGCAGGACGTATTAGTAAATTGTATACGTTTTTGTACCCAATTGGTATAAATCCTTTTTTTTTATAACAAACGACGAAACAAAACTAAGCATAAGTATGATATACGAGTTTATATAATAAATGTCGAGCCTGCTAGGGAGCAGTACCTTCATGACTGGTTGAGTGCTTGGCACACCAGATGAAGTCACCTTGACATATTAGGTCTCGGACGTAGCAACTGTGAATTGGGCTTGTCTAGGACGTAGCAACTATGACTTGGGCCTACACCCACATATATTACTTTTTCTTCCGATTTATAACAATGTTCTATGGTCAGTAAAAACTTCTTCCCCTCTAAAGTTGGAGACTGATGAGAGATTCTTGAACTCTATAGTGTAAGGAAATGCTAACTCCAACAACAATAAAGCAAAATTCAACAAATGTAAATAAAAAAACATACAAACAATAATATAGCAAGTAACATAAGTGGAGCAAGACAAAGGAAATTAGCATTGCCTTCAGCTAGGAAATATACCATTTATTTCATCTTGTCAACCACTTTGTTTTGTACCAATCTTTCTTGCATCTAGACTTCTACTCCTCACTTATGAAGATAAAGTGTTTCTTCCGATGTTTGTCCGACCCTGGAAAATCATCCACTACTTTATACAGTGTGTAAACGATCCATTAGTCAAAGGAAACAGTGTCATTAGGAGTCACTCCGTAAAACACTATTAAATCCGCCATCTTAAAAAAGATCAGACATTCTGGAAGATATTATAGTTGTCATGACGTTCTTCCAGGTGTTCGACATCTCATGTCTAGAGCAGAGGTCCAACAACTCAAAAATTCTTACCAGCTCGGGTGCAAAAGGTAGTCAGACTCCCCAGTCAAGGAGATCGATTTATATCACTACCTCATTTACCATAGCTGAGGCAGGGGTCTCACTGGGCATCGGTAGTCGAACTACACCAAAAACATGGATCCCATAATTGAGTCGTAGTCTGGGATAGAATCGGGTCTGGGATATACGTAGCAGATATCCATCAATGTCGACTGATCTGCATGGGGATAGTAGAGATGGTCTCGGACTGGTTCAAGCTAAACTTGGCTTTCATTACCTTTATACCTTTCCAAAGTCTGCAAAATCTAGAAATCAGAATGACTGATTTAGCATGGTATACCTCGGACATGGTTACCTTGCCCTGTGCAACTTGAAGCAGAGGAACACCCCAAGAATGGGATCATCTGAACTGTAGGCCTCATATTGGTTATCCTTGAGCAGGATTTTGGGGAGTCAGACTTCTAATCTTAACTTTGATGATGGTAGGGCTCATGGTTGGGACGAAAATATTGTTAGACCTTAATACTATTTGAAACATGCTCCCACCCTCGTCTCCCAGGAGTAGTCCGAGACGATATCTACCTTCGTACCATACTAAAATGCTTTTATGTTATTTACATCATTGCCTACTCCCATAACTACTTACCTTTACTACAAGTGGTGTGACCTGAATTAGTAAAAAGGCTAGAAGAGCTGAGTGGCAGGAGTCTAAAAACCGCTCGGGATGCTCGAACAAATTTGGAAAACTGAGTAATACAAATCAGTACGTTCGAAGATGGCGCAAGCAATGGAAATGAATACCGAAAAATATTCACGACAGAGGCCAGGGCTGAGCTAAAAAAATTCATTGTTTTCTCTCTAAATGCTTTGTGTAAAGATGAAGGCAATGGAAATGTCCCCCGTTTAAGTATACCTATGAGATTTTAGCATCGTCAGCAATTATGAACTCTAACAAACCCAAATTGACATCAGCATGTGTCCAAACACGCTAGTTTCGATACGAGAATAATCAAAGAAACAAAACTATTGATCGGTCTTTTCACTTCAGACCTCCAACGAGACACTACAGATCGACAATCCATTGAGTCCTGACTATTAGCCCAATGTGCAAAACTCTGAAGCCAGTGGAGCTGGACCCATCTACTGATTTCAAACATGACCCTCTCAACAGAGCCATATAGACTAGTAAGGCGGACCTGATTGCCCTCCAACAAACATATGACAAACACACTATAAAGTTTTCATGCCAATATATGAACTAGTCAAAGACATCGCGGTTGTTCTTGATTCTATCAAAACACACTATGATCCACTTGTAGATCCCATCAAAACGCGACTAGTGCAGAATTCCTGCAAAAAAAATCTGTGACTAAAATTAGTATTATTTTTGTTTCACTTTTTAACATTCCTAGAGGATCCGGTAGCGAATAACCCAGAAACATGAACTCTGGTAATCAGTAAACTGTTAAGGCTATGAATTCGGTAATCAGTAAACTGTTGAGGCTATAATTCAATTTTAACTCTAGTTTATATAACTTCATAGTTTGGTCACTGCAATTTAAGATATATACTCAGACTTAAACTAGTCACAAGTCTCGTCTCTCAACCTATAGGGAGTAATAGAACTGTATACCCACACACTACATGTTTCTCTTAAATGGTTGTTTTTTTTGTTTTCAAAAAGTGCAGAGCTCAGGTCCTATGATAATGACATATTTGTTCATAGGCTCTCATAGTTAACATCCAAAGCAGGTAGTTGGACATATTTGCTTCGAAAATCCACAAACATGACTCACTCTTTTTGTTTACAAGCTAGCATGTTTGTTTTATCCCTTTATGTCAAGTATATACAAAAATGGGGTTATCCTTCAATGTTGTATATACTTGACAGTTCAAAATTAAGAAAAAAAAATAAAACTTGTAAACTTTAACTCCCCAGCACTAAAGTACAACTCTCTGCTGATAAGTCTCCATAAATAACTTATAAAACTGGATTTGGACTAGCTAGAGACGAGCAATGAGTACAAAGAAAGCATTAATGAAAAGAACCTTCTTCGGATTAAAATCTTGCTGACTTTGAAAATAAATAGGGGAGGCTATTTGCAGCAGGAGAAGGAATCTTGAACACCACCCACGTACATGAAGGTTAAACAAAGCCGAGACACGAAGCGCTGGTGAGTGCTGACTATGCAAAGTGAAGCCATTTGTCAAGGCATGGCCAGAACAGATGGCCTAATTACACTTGAAATCCAAAGATATCATTGAACAATAAATTTAAAAATGAGAGAGATAGCTCATTCAGCTGGTGTATTAACACATCACCATTATCAGAAAACGATGAGAAGCCTGCCTCAGGTCTATTGAGCTTGAATTTCACTTAGTCATCGCTACCATCTCTCAACAATTCGAACATGGATAAAACAGAAACCTCTGAGACCTAAGCATGAACAAAACAGAACGAAAAGCAAAAGAGATGGCAGTTGAAGCAAATAATATAAAATATGAATCTCAAACAAAACTATAATTTCACGAATGATATATAAACCTAAGGTTCATCTAATCACGAAGCTTGGATGAGCTACATACACCTCATATCACATGGATAATTCATCATTAAAATTATTAAAAAAATTATAAACCATAAGAATATATATTATAAGTAATGGAAGACACTGAAACAAATGGAATTAGCGAAGCGCTCAAAAAAGACGTAAAATTGTGAATGCTTCTTATAATAGACCCTTATATTAGGATTAATGCCTTGAGTAAGAATTTAATTTTGATACGTGCGCCATGTATTTCATCTAGCCTTTAAAATCATTAATTTTCTAAAGGCTAAATGAGATATATATTATGCAGACACAAATATCTCAACTCTTACTCAACTCAAAAAGCCTAATATGAAGATCTGCTATAGACATCATCCACAGTTTTTATCTTTCTCGAGCTTCGCTAATCCCATTTCCTTCTGATTTTTCCAACACTTCAAAAATAGGAAAACAAGAACAGCTTATCGATCAAGAAATCTATGAAGCAAAACTGGGATACTAAGCTCAAGAAACTAAACATCATAAGTCCATTCCGATGTATAAAATCAAAATTTTAAACTTTTCAAATAGGAAAAAGACAAAGTTGGCTCATATTAAGAAATTCAACCATAACTAATATAGTTAAGATAAAATCTTGAGCACATCAAAGCAAATGTTGCACTTAAAGTTAGCGGTTACTACTTTCTCTCTATAAAAAGAACTAATCAGATCAGAATTGAAATCTATATGAAGTGTTTAATTTAGTGTCTTACGAAATGTTACAGAGCAAAAGCAGATCCACCAAAGAAAGGGCATGTCATTGGAAGGAGCATAGTTTATGCTGCATTTTTATTAAAATATCAAAATGTCATTATAAAACTAATTAGGAATTAATGATATATATTCGTAAATCAACGATTGAGATCTCACCAATGTTTCTTGTGCGGGGAAGATGAAGAGTAGTGTAGTTGGTTGGAAACCCATCTTCTTCATGAGACGACTCCATCATGTCAAACATTGACATCACGTAATTGAACACTGTAAAACAAAAAAGATCAGGCGAATTTGGGTACAAGGGCCTTAAATGGTGGTTATTCATCCGACTACTACTACAAGCTGTTGCAAAATCTTGGTGTCCTAAATTCAGCACATTATATCACTAGTCCTAACAATAATAAATAGCTCAGACTAAACTTTTAGTGATTTTTAAGGCTTCACAGACTACTGGTATCATGAATGACTACACTAAATTTTCAGGTCTTGCTTCTTAAACAAAATTCTTGAACATCCAGTAAATTGCAAAACTAACCAGCATACAGAAACCAAATTTTAGACACCTTAGGTTAGGGTTGACACAAACCTGACCAGGACCCTAACTGAAAAAACAAATCTAATCCATTCCCTTTGAGGCTTTGAGACTTTCTAAACTCAAACTCAATCCCGAGAGATCTGATAGGTCGATATGCCTAGCTCTAAATGACACAAAATTTTCTATACAAGGCTAACCCTACCTGAATTTTAGACCAAAATATATATACTCAAAACCAACTTGAAAATCAAAAGATTATGAGAAACCATATAAACAAGAGTGAAATAAAAGCTCGTCTAAGTCTGTTGGTCTCTTAGGTCTTAACCTTGTGGTGGTTGGTGCCTTTTGAACCCCAAGGTGGCCAGTTCCATTTTGTTAGATTGTTTTAAGTGGCCGAAGTAAAAGGCACACATAATTCAGACGAATTTAACCTCAAAGAACAAAATTCAATTTCCAAAATCAACATAAAAACATGAATTGTTGTCAATTTCAAACAAAGTTCAACTAAATCATATACTGTAAGAAAGCCTATTACAATTTCCAAAACACAATCTACAGAAAATTCAACAATATCATTCGATATAACAAACCCTAAAAGATACCTAGCCCCCAAATCCGTACAAAGTCCTTCCTTGTCTCTTGAGAGCATAGACCACATCCATGGCAGTTACGGTCTTGCGTCGTGCGTGCTCGGTATAAGTAACAGCATCACGAATGACGTTCTCCAAAAAGATTTTCAGTACTCCACGGGTCTCCTCGTAGATCAGTCCACTGATTCGCTTCACACCTCCTCTCCTCGCCAACCGCCGGATGGCAGGCTTGGTAATTCCTTGGATGTTGTCACGCAACACCTTCCTATGCCTCTTGGCTCCTCCCTTTCCTAACCCTTTACCTCCTTTCCCGCGACCTGACATTTTCTCTTCTCCCAAAAATCAAACAAAGAGAGTTAAATTGATTTGAGAGGAATGTGTTTGTGTTAGGAGAAGAAAACATCGCTGATGTTATAAATGACGAGCGTAATCCACGCTTTATCTTTGCTATCCGAGTCGTAAGAGATTTATTGGATCAGCTACTATGTTACGTTATGTCAGATCTCACGGATTTGCGTTTCTAAGCCGCTGATACACTTTAAATCAAATCAATGGCTGACCATTAAACTCTTATATTTTATTTAGTCTTCCAATCTTCGGTTGTTTTGCCATACTCAAGTCAAGTGTGAAAAAAGAGATGATAAATTATTCAAATACAGAATGTCCAAAACTATTATTAAGATTTAAGTGATATTTTTATATTTTTATAAAGTTGTTGTTTTTAAAAAAAAAAAAAAAAATTGTTTATTCTATTTTTCAGATTTTATACAAAATTGGTATCCATCAAAAGCTTTTAAAAAATTTATAATTTTATTTATTTATGTTTTATGCTACTCTATATCCATATAGTAATTTTGACTATTTTCTTAAAAATTGTTATTCGCTAAGCTATTTTCATATAAAACCATTATATTTGAATTAAAAAAAATAGTTAAAGACCTAAATATTAACTTAGTATTCTTCGAAAATCTTTATTTTTATATTTTTTATGACAAAAAATTTAATTTACACAAAATACTCTTAATTAATTATATAAAAGGTTTAATGGTTTTGAATGATTTTTTTATGATTTTTTTATCATAACAATATTGTAATTTTGTTTGGTTCTCTCTACATTTTCTTGATCTACACTATATGCACGCACCATGACGACTCAACTTCTCGTTCGATTCTCAACTATTTTTAATTGATTTTCTTCGTATATTTGATTTGATTGTTGTTTTGATTTGATTTTGTCCTTTAATTTTGAATTGTTTTCATATTGTAATCGATTTTGGAGGTTCCTCTTTTGAGTTTCTAATTTTGTTTTAAATCGATTATATGTTTTTACTTCGATTGTAGTTGAAACATTGAATTGAGTTAGCTTTTACTCATTTTTAGTTTTTTTTTATCATTTTTCTGTAAAATGTAGTTTACACATGTTTATATAAATTCATTGTAAAAACGAAGAAGATGAAGTTTCATAAATATCATAAACGATGATAAGTCCAAGCTCCACTGCATAGGGATAAATATAATGCAAGCGGTTGTAGCATGATAAAATATATCACATGATACAAGGTGTTAAGAAATATGTTTAGACGACTACTGAGAGACATGGTTAGATAGTTACTAAGAAACCTGGTTATATGGTTTTGATGTCAGGTAAACTATATAAAGAAGGATGAGAACTTCCATTTGGAGATTGATCACATTTTAATAGTAAAAAATTAATATATCGAGAGTTATATTCTTTCTTGATTATTTATCGTTATCTTGGATTTATATTTGAGAATGATATTTATTTTCAAATTTGTTGTAGTTTGTGGGAAAGTAGTTTGTTTCAAGAATTTCAAATTATAATGATATCAATGGTGATGACAAGATCATGAATGAAACGAGAAACACCAAGGATCTGCCCATTTTGAGGAAATCCAGTAACGATGTCAAATATCACGACAAGATTACCATCTGGTGGAGGTAATTTAAAACGAGAACAACTCTTAGACATGACGCCAGGTGGTAATCAACCAATTGGAGCAGTATTTAGTGCACATGATATGGTAATCAAGGCTAAAGTGGTCATGTTATTGCAGGAGCTCATGTGAACTTTGACTCTACACCAGTTCACGAAGATAATCTCTTTAAAATGGTATGTCTCCTACTCTATCTAATGTTCATATTTTCAAAATACATATTGAGAGAGTAAATCAAGAATAAAGTTTCTCACAAACAAAACAGAGACATTTGTATCACGACTAGTCTTTCATGAATAAAATCAAGTTTATTTGGTCGTGATGAAGTTATAGAGAATAAGATTTTTTTATTAATAAATTATAAAAACCTATGCTACAAGATAGGCATCAAACATTCTCTATTCCCACATGTCAAAGTGAAACCTCTCATTAGGTGCGCTTTTATATGTAAGATGGGCATGTGGTTACTTTATAGTATAATGTTTCACCACATCAATTCAATAAATAATTCATACATATATCTAATCTGAATCTCAATTACATATACTTTAATCACAAAATTTCACAAGGCTCTTTGTTAGTAGGATTCACTTATACAGAGAATAAATATTTATGAGAACTAAAACCAACCTTTAGCAGTAGCTAGTCTACTTTAGTTTTAACACTTAGGATTCAACACAATATCATGGTTCATGATCTCGTGAGTAATAATAAAAATGTCAATAATAATATAAAAGATAATGTGTTATATGGTTCGAATTATAGAGCAATCATGTATCCACGGCTGAAAAAATTTGATTTTATTTAGATGAAACAATTACAACAAATTTTAAAGAGCACAAAATACAAGCAAATATGCATTATGCAAACTTCTTGAAACAAAGTATCAAGATTCAACGATATCTTACAGCTCATAGTATTTTATTTAGTGTTTGTTTAAGTTATTCTCTTCAAGAATAGATCAACTCAAATATCACATAGTTCAATAAGTGTTGTCTCCCATAAATAAATAGTACTCTCTCTATAAACTCTGTATTATGCAAGAATGTTTTCTCTCTTAAGGAGTGGTCTTTTTAGATAATCAATATAAATGATTATCCAGATTATTAAGATAACATTGCACATATGTTGTACCAGGACTATATATGGGATCTAACTAAGTGTAAGTTAGAAACATTTACATTATACTCACAATAACAACCCAAAATAGTTATAAAATATCCAAAAAACAGTTTTGATCAACTCATACACAAGTGTTTTATACAACGTACGTTATATTTCAAATCGATGAATGTGATTAAATATTACTCCAGCTCAGCAATAACAAACTTGTACTACTTTGCGACATCATTATTATTTATTAAATCATTTCCAATATACCAAATCAGTCCAAACTAATTTTTAGATGACAATCGAACTTTTCAGTTTACCTATAAGGAACTTCCAAAGTCTCTTCCCATAATGATGAGACTTATCTCTTTCCAAGACTTACATCATGCACAATAAACAAAATCTCCTGATACTATAACTCCCCGTTGAGGTTGTAACCCTTCACTAAAAGAAATCCATTATTTTTAGTCTAAACCTTACGATGGTTGAACCCTTTCATAAGGCCAAAACTTTATAGTGGTTGGAACCTCCAAGGTCGAGACTTTACCCTACAAGTTTAAGTTATATCTTCCAATCATTAAACTTAAAGCCTATACTTTAATAATTATCCACATATGCTTTCAGTGACTCTATCATATATTGCTCTGGTTTTTGAACTAGTCTTTACCAAATGCGGATAATTCACCTATATTCCCAACCTGAACAAATCTCATAAAATAGGTAAACTTTGAAACTAACAATACATTTGTGAGACTATCCGAAAGATTGCTATCAGTTTTAATATTTTTAAATTTGGTTTTCTCTTTCTTCATCACATCCTTGATGAAGTAAAGCTTCACATCTATATGTTTCATCCTTTGAAGGAACATCAAATTCTTCATCAACTAAAGAGCAATAACTTTATGAAAATGTAGTGTAACTTTCTAATTCATACCAATGATCTCATTTAGCAACCCCTTTAACCATATGACTTCCTTTATTGCTTTAGTAACCATATATTCAGCCTTCATAGATAACAAGGCAGTGAAATTCTGTAGACTAGCTCTCCAACTAACCACTCCACCAAACACTATAAGTAAATAGCCCGAAGTTAACTTTATTATATCAAATCAACTTGCATAATCAAAGTCTACTTCCTTTGGACTATATAACCATATTTATGCTTCTGACTATAACACACTTAAATATCTAATGTACCCTTTAAGTATCTCATAAACCATTTACGTGTATTTCAATGAGGCCTCCCCATATTAAACATAAATTTACTCAAAACACTAATTGAGTATGTAAGATGTGGTATAAGGAAAATCATAGCATAATGATACTTTTAATGACATTGATGCAATGTCTCTCTTGCATAGAGTTCTCACTTTCTTTTTGTTGTCGCTTTAGTACTGTTGAGTTTAATTTGTGCACTAATAGGAGTTTTAACATATTTAGCTTCAAATATTTTAAACTTCCTCAACACTTTATATAACCTCTCATTATGTTTCTTTTTGTGGATATTCATAGACTTCTCTTAGTTTCTCTTATATATTTCATTTCAAATTCCCCCTTCAATTAATTCTTCAAAGTTTCAATTTTCATTATATTTTCCTAACTATAAGTATGTCATCAACTTATAAAAATAACAAAATATGTATATCCATGTATGTTTCCTCATTATAATAGACACAGTTTTCAACAACTTATTCTATAATTGATTGACTTTAAAAAAGAGTCAACTATTTTATTCCACCGTCTCAACGACTGTTTCAACATATATGGGTCTATTCAACAAACACACATCACCTTTATACTTGTTTTTAAAACCTTACGTCTGAATCATATAGATGTCCTTATCTAGTTATCTATATAAGAAAGCAGTATTAACATCAACTTGATATATATCAATACCAAATCTAGGAACAATTGAGAATATAACCCTTATTGAGATTTGTTTCATAATCGGTGAGAATATTTTCAATAAAATCAACACTCTCATTTTGTAAATCCATTAGCACCCAATTTAGCATTGTGCCTAGATAATTCAACTCCTAAAATTTATTTATTCTTCTTCTTCTTTAATATCCATTTACATCCCATAAGCTTCTGAATTTTCGGTTGCTTCACAAGAATCGAGGTGATTTATACTTTAGAGAATTCATTTATTCTCCCATGACCTTCTGCCACTTGAGTTTATCACTGCTCTTTGTGATAAGTTTGAGGTTCAAGAATATTTCTTTGTACTTCGAGAGATGAACAACACTTGTAATATCAACATATATATATATATATATAATTGTCTTTTTTTTACATAGTATAAATATATATTTTGTAAACACATTAATTTTTAAAAGTATGTACTACAACCTCATTACAAAGTGGCACTATATATTTTATCAAACATCAATTTTCAAAAGTTTGCGATGCACCATTTTGAAAATGTGACAATACATATTTTTCAATTCTATAATTCTCAAAAGTGTGAATTGTATCCCTTTGGTAAAGTAGCGGACAAACTTTATCAAAATTTATATTTTAAAAGGTAGGTACTACATTCACCTAACAAAGTGATTATGTACATTTTCATACAACTTTAATTTTCAATAGTATGTATTGCGGTGTCTTTCCAAAGTAGGAGTGCATAATTTGATAAAACTTCAATTATAAAAAATATACATCTCGCAGTTTTACAAAATGTGAATACATATTTTTATCATAACTTCAATCCTTAAAGTATATATTCACAAATTTATAAAATGATAGTACATATTTTATTAAAACTTTGATTATAAAAAAAATGTACGCCACTCAATTTGCAAAGTGAAAGTACAAAGTTTATCAAAACTTCAATTATGCTGATTGTTTTCGGCCAATTTTTTTTTTATGTTTTCCATAGATGACACCAACTGATATCGATATTTCCGAGTAGCTAGTTTAGGTCGGAGTCATGAATAGGCTTAAAGTAAATAAAAATGTTTGAGCATAAAAACTAAATATTGTAGATAAATAAAACTCAATGAACGTTATCTTATTAATAGTTGTTAAACCTAATCGAGATTGTTAAACCTAATCGAGATTGTTAAACCTAATAGAGATTATAACTTTTTTTATCTACTTAGTTTATGTAATTAACTATATATTCAAATGAGTCCTTTTAATTTTTGGATCTTAAAATATTAATATATATGTATTCGGGTTAAACTAGTTATACCCCTATCAATTACTATAACCACCATCTAAACAAATAAATAAAATTACAAATAAAATAAAATCTGAATTGTTAATTATTTTAAAATGGATACTATTTTTAATATATCTATATATTCCAACAAACTTGGGCCTTTTATTAATGACAATTTAAAGTATAACAAACAGGGCTAAGGCCCAAAAGAAGACAAGAGTCTAACAGAAAAGATTAAAGACGACCAAACCTTACATTATCATATCCTAGCCTCCATTCTTCCATCGTCTTCACATAAACCCTTTCAAACCAACTGAGCCACCATTCCTCAAAGAAAACGCAGTCGCACATCCAGAAGCCGATTTCTTTTGCTAGATCGATTAAACCAAAAATCATTTGCCAAATCCAATATGCAAGAGCTTGCCAAACCAAAATCTACCCACCAAACCCTTACCAAATCGAACCAACCAACAACCATTGCCAAATCCAACATGCAAAGACAGAACCTTACCAAATCCATACTCAGAATATCAATGCCCTTGCCAAATCAACCAAATAAACTAAGAAAGCTAATCATCGAGTCGATTAACATGAAACATTTGTCCAGACGACGAAAACCATTTTACTGAAGAAATTTATTCACCAACAGTACCAAACGAAGCCACAAGCAGTCCTTAAAGACCGAAATTTCAATTCGACAAGCCGGTTGAGGATGAAGACAAATGCAGACTCAGAACCAGGTACACTTTCTAACCTTCCAAGCAACTAGACTAAGGAGACTAAGGATTGGGGTCACATCTGAAGTAGTTTTTCCCTAATCCTTGGAGAAAAACAATAACTATTAAATAAGAAAGAGCCATGATGTTGTCTAAATTCATATTCTGATTGGATTTCAAAGATTCTTTTGCAATCCAGTCAGCAGATTCATTCTGTTCCCCATACTTAAGCTTAGAATTAAGAAACCAAGGACACTTAATCCCTTTCTCATACATTTTTAATATATATATAAACTATATATTTAAAAAAACAAAATATATATTTATTTATTTTTTCTAAATATATATTTTCTAACTATTAATATCAAACAATTTAATTTAATTTCTTCATTTATGATATATATATTTCACACGTATTTGTATTTATATGTAAATGATTTTATTAAAAACATCGATTAAACCAAAAAATATATTCACCATTTTTAGACATTATGATTAATATTTTATCAATAACTTAACGGATTATTTTATATTTTTACAATTATAGTAAAATTATTATTATTATTATTATTATTATTTTAAATAATGTTTTATTAACTATTTTTTTTAAAATATTTTATTGTTTTTCTTACATTAATGTCATTTTCTATAAAATCTCTATTTATAAATTTTATTTTACGATTCACCATTAGCCACTTGCACCATGTAGCCTGCTTATAAAATATTCAAGTTTGAAATGTTATAAAAATGTACCTGATTGTCACCAGACTGGAAGAGTCACTGATCTCCACATCCCCGCTTCAGACCTTCAGATCAGAAGAGTCACTAATCTGAGATTCGAAAGTTTTGACCTATGCCACAACATATAATATCATATCCGAAAACGTATATGGTCTATTAAACCATAAATTTCTTTAATTAACAAAAGGGTACAATCGCGCAACCAAAACTCAACTTCATTACCGTCCATATTATAATTTTATGTTTTTATAAATATAAAACATAACTATCTTTTTGGATTTGGCTGACCTGTGTTAATTGGCACATGTTAGCAAAACATTTACAATACTTGTTGGCTAATCACTAACTTATTTTCTATTTCCAAAGCTATAATAAATCTAAATTCAGAAAAAAAAAATTATATGTACACAACCACTCTTTATTTTAAAATTAGTTTACTTCAACAAATATTATAAATTAGTATTTTTTAATTTAATATAAATTATTTTAATTAAAAATGTAATATTTGATTTAATTAATTATTAATTAATTATTTGTTAAATTTAGATTTTATTAAATCAATTTAGGTTGTTATCTTATTTTTTCTGGATATATTTTATGAAATATAATTATATTTAGGTTGTTATCAATGTTTAGTAAAAAAATATATATAAATATCATACTGATTAAATCATACTGATTAAATTATATTGAAGCTTTATTAACTAGGTAATTATTAACATATTTTTAAGTGCACAATTACTTTTCAATTTATATATTTTTATATGTACGTCGATTATGCTTTACTTTAGTATTAGTCTATTTTTTTATTAACAAATACTCTAATGTTCTATAAATACACAACCTGTAATATATTTTAAAATCAGTTATTTATGTATTGTTTTTAAAAATAAACAATTGAAAATCAGTTTTTTTTAAAAATTAAATTTTAAAAAATTATTTTTATCTTTTTTTTTAAATTGCTTTAAAAAATTATTTTAGAACAAATGAGTTTGTTTTTCCTTTGTTTTTTCCTTCATTAAAAAAAATAGATTACCATTTAAAAAAGTTATTTAAAATATATCATAATTTTTTTAAAAAAATCACTAGTTAATTAAAATTAATAAATTATATATAATTTTAAATTATGAGTCGGAACCTTCACCAACCTAAGCTAAGTTAAACTTTAGGCTATAAATTGAAATCATGTAATATGAGAGTTGAAATGTGTATATAGAATGAAATAATGTAATCAAGTTGAAAGTGTGATAGAATAATGTCGTAACCTTTAAATCAGAATAAAGAGGCTGATTTATACTCCAATGGTCACTGATTTAATTTAATCAGAATCCAAGAGTCACTCATTCAGGCCGACCACCATCTAATATCAAAATCCCATATGCTATATTACATGGACATATCTATATTCGCCAGTTGGCACCATGTAACCTGATCTCACCATCTCCCTAATTCAGACTCGGAAGTTTGGACGTACCTGCAACCTATAACATCATAGCCACTTGGCACCATTTAACCTGTTTATATAATTCGCAAGTTGAGATGCTGAAATGTGTGACTCATCGTCACCAAATCCCCAATTCAGACCGAAGAGTCGCTGCAACATATAATATTATATCCGAAAACGTATCATAGATTTCCTTAATTAACAAAAGGGTACGATTTGCAACCATCTTTGTACTTTCTATCACCTTGCTCGTTTTCTATATAATCTTCATTCTCTATCTTTTTTTTCTTTCATCCTCAACCAGAATTTAGCTTCCTTCTAATCTATTTTATAATTTTATACATATATATATATGGACATAACTATCTCTTATTACCTATTTTGTTAACAAAACATTTATTACCTTATTTTTACTAATCATTACTATAATTTTAAGTGCAGCCATAATAACAATTTTATATTTTTATATATGAACATAACTGTTCTTTATCTTTTTAGTATTAATTTATTTTTTGTTATTAATAAATTATATAATATTTTATTTAATTAAAATTAATATCTTATCTATTAAATTTAAATTTTATTTTATTAATAATAATAAATATATTATTATCATATCGTATTATTTTATTTTAAATAATATTAGATTATTCAATCAATCTCGATTAAATAATTGTTATTATATATTATAGATAATAATGAATTTTAAAATTTATGATTATAAAAGAAATTAGTTTTTAATCGTTAATATGTTACCTATTAAATTTAATTTTATTAAATTAATTTGTAATAAAAAAATATATTAATCTTATACTACTACTTTATTTTAGATCATTTTAAACTATTGAATGTGTATTTAAAATTATATTGTTAATATTTGTTTATTGTTTTTTTTATATTAATGTGTATTTAAAAATATATTTGTCAATTCATAATCGACCTAAGCTAAATTAAATTAGTAGGTTATAAAATGAAATCATGTAATTAGTGTTGAAATGTGTCTCATAGAAACCCTTAAATCAGACTAAAGTGTGATTTAGAATCCAATATGATTTAATCAGACGACCATATAATATCAAATCCCAAAGAAAACACACAAATGCTATATTACATGCATTAATCGTGAATTTATAAATTTATTTTGCATTCACCATTAGCCACTTGCACTTGCAGCATATAAGCTGTTGAAATGTGTGCCTAATCTCACCATCTCCCTAATTCAGACGGGAAGAGTCGAGTCGCCGAAGGTTTCGACGTACCTACAACGTATAACATCATATCTGAAAACACGTATGGTTGATTAAACCATAGCCACTTGCACCATGTAACCTGTTTATAAAATTCGCAAGTTGAGATGTATCGTCGCACCACATTCCCAATTCAGAACCGAAAAGTCACTGCAACATATAATATCATATCCGAAAACGTATACACGATCCATAGATTTCCATACTTAAGGAAAGAGTATAATATAATCCATACTTTCTATCAACTACTAGTTCACTATATAATCCTAAGCAACACAAAATTGAAAAGGTAGGGCATCATATGACTGACCCATCTCTATTTTTTTTTCAAAGGATAGAATAAATCTAAATTCATAAAATATTATATGTTATTTTAATATTAGTTTACTTCAACAAATACAGTAATATTATATAAAAGTAATTTTTAATTTAATATAATTTATTTATTTTAATTCAAAACGTAATGTTTGATTTAATTAACTATTAATTAATTATTAATTTAATTTAGATTTTATTAAATCAATTTAGAATGTTATCTCATTTCTTCGTGGGGTTATATTTTATGAATAATAATGATATCTAAAATATAGTGATTAGTAGCTTTTGATTTTTAAAATTAAATTTGTGAATGTAACTATTTTATTTTTTTGTTTGATATTAATTTATTATTTTTTAAGTAACGGTAATACATTTTTAATTAATCATTGATATATTACTATTAAATTCAAGCTTAATTAAAATCATTTTTTAATAACAAAATAATATATAAATATCATACTATTATTTTATTTAAGTTAATTTTAAATTATTAAATCAATCGGGGTGTTATCTTTTTTGTGACATCATTATTATATTATATAAATAAAATAATATTCAAAATTAAAATTAACTAGTGAATTTTATGTTTAAAATTATAATATATTTTAAATCTATTTTTTTTAAATGAAGAAAAAAATTAAGGAAAAAAACTGACTTGTTCTAATATTAATTTTTAAAGTGATTTTAAAATTTTAAATTTGAAAAGATAAAAATATTTTTTTAAAATTTAATTTAAACAAAAGTGATTTTCAATTGTTTATTTTTTAAAAAATAATTTTAAAATTATATATAACAAATATATATTGTTAATATTTTTTTATTGTTTTTGTTTTATATTAATGTGTATCAAAAAATATATTTGTCAAAAATGAAATTATGTAATTAGTGTTGAAATGTGTCTGACAGAAACCTTTAAATCAGACTAAAGAGTTTGATTTAGAATCCAGTAGTTACTGATTTAATCAGACGACCATGTTATATAAAATCATAAAGAAAACACACAAATGCTATATTCCTCGATCAATCACTATAAGGATTATGATCGGAATAATAGAAAATACAAGACATTATATCAAAATTAAAAATCACCGATTTATATCGTTTGACTCGTCACAAAATCGTGAAAATATTTATTGATAAATTAAAAAATTATAATTTTTATTTTACATTAGTATTATTTATATAATTTTAATCTATTTATAAATTTTATTTTAGGATTCACCATTAGCCGATTGCAGCATATAAGCTGTTGAAATGTGTGGCTGATCTCACCACCTCCCTATACGAGACTCATAAGCGGTTGAAATGTGTGCCTCCCTATACGAGACTCATAAGCGGTTGAAATGTGTGCCTCCCTATACGAGACTCATAAGCCGTTGAAATGTGTGCCTGATCACACAAATGCTTAGACTCGAAAGTTTGGATTTACCTGCAACCTATAACATCATAGCCACTTGCACCACGTAACCTGTTTATAAAAATTTCAAAGTTGAGATGTTGAAATATGTGCATCGTCCTCACTGCAACATATAATATCATATCCGAAAACATATAATATCATATCCGAAAACTTATATGGTCTATTACACCATAGATTTCCTTAATTAACAAAAGAGTAGAATATAATGGGTATTGACCCATCTCTATTTTCTTTTTTAAAGGGTGCAATAAATCTAGATTCATAAAATATTACATGTACACAACTACCCTTTATTTTAATATTAGTTTACTTCAACAAATACAGTAATATTATATGCAAGTACTTTTTTAATTAATACAAGTTATTTATTTTAATTAAAAAATGTAATGTTTGATTTAATTAATTATTAATATATTATTTATTAAATTTAGATCTTATTAAATCGATTGTTATTTTATTTCTTCGTGGGTTATATATTATGAATAGTAATGATATCTAAAATATATCGATTTGTAGCTTTTGATTTTTAAAATTAAAATTTGTGAACGTAACTATTGTTTTGTTTAATATCAATTTATTATTATTTTAAGTAAATGTAATACATTTTTAATTAATCATTGATATATTGCTATTAAATTTAAGCTTTATTAAAATCAATTTTTAATAACAAAATAATATAGAAATATCATACTATTATTTTATTTTAGTTAATTTTAAATTATTAAATTAGTAGAGGGTCATTATTGTATTTTATAAAAACAATTATTCAAAATTAAAATTAACGAGTGAATTTTTATTTTTAAAATTATAATATATTTTAAATAACTTTTTAAAAATGGTATTCTATTTTATAAAAATAAAGCAAAAAATTAAGGAAAAAAAAAGTGACTTGTTCTAAAATTAATTTTTGAAGTGATTTTAAAATTTTAAATTTAAAAAGATAAAAATACGTTTTTAAATTTTAATTTTAGAAAGATCATTATTTTCAATTGTTTATTTTTAAAAACAATAAATACATAATTGACTTTAAAATATATTACGTGAATATTACCGTATTTGTCAATTAAAAAATAAACTAATACTAAAACAAAGGATAGTCACGTACATATAGAAAATATAAATTAAAATTAAAAATTAATTGGGCACTTAAAATATGTTAATAGTTAGTTAGATACATGCTTTGGACACTTAGTGAGTCAGACTATTTTGTTTTTGGTGAAATAAAACATTAAATTAATTGAAAATAGTTCATACAAGTAACTAGAGCATACCCCGAGTAATACATCTATTCGAGCCATGAAGGTTGAAAAAAAACAACATATCAGCAAATCATAATCGAAAGACAAAAAATAGTCTAAGTAGAGTGATACTCGTCAAGCCAAATGGACTGATGAGACGGCACTTGTACACCTCCTATAGAATCAGCAAATCGGAGAGAGAAGACATGCCCTCCCCGCTCGAACCCTGCAAACCAAAAGAAAAGATTAATAAAGTTATTTACAGATGTCAGCTAATCTTGGTGCCGTGGAATCTGAACCGAAGATCCGATAAGATACAATGAGAAACTAGGGAGGCGAGAGAAGGAGGGGAACCAAAGATTCTTGAGTTTCTCTCCTTCTAGACGTGGTAAATTACCGCGGCGAAGCAAGGATGCCAAATACTATGGTTACGAGATTGAGATCAATTTGACGCTTCATAAACCCAAGATTGTCAGCAAGAGACCGTAAAGGGAAATCTAAGTTTATCACTAGCCTTAGTCCATATACTATGGGTGAAACTACACTCAAAGAGGATATGAGGGATAATTTTAATATCCGAGTTCCAAAAGGCGCAATCAGTTGGGATATTATAGCCCCAACTGTTCAGCTTATCTTTGGTAGCAAGCTTGCCCAAGATAACGAGCCATAAGATAAATGAATGACGAGGAATATTAAATTTACTCCAGGATAACCCAGCCCACCCCACTTTGGGGTTAAGCACTCGAATGACACAATACATGTTTTTGATAGAAAAGGAGTTGCATCCTTCCTTCGTCTTCCAAAAAGAGATATCATCTGACTCAATGTTGGAGGGAGGGAGAGAGAGGATTAGCTGGTGAATCTCCCTCAGATTTACGCAGCTCCGAGCTCTCGCCGATCTTAAGTTTAAAGGCAAGATCCAGTTTCCGTCAATAATGATATCCGAGACCTTAAGGTTCTTCCCAAGCCTGGAGTCATTTATGATATGCCTCCGTAGTGAGTAACAAGTGAAGAGGAAAGAAGCCAAGGATCGTACCATAAAGAGGTACTCGAACCATTGCCGACAGCCACCCTGTACATATTGCAAGCCAAAGGGCGGAGACGAAGAATTTTCCTCCACATCCAAGATGGGGAGGATCCAATAGGAAGATTCCAAAAATTCGAATTTTTTAATTTTTCCATTTTAATCCAATCACACCGAATGGAGTGATTATTATTACTTATAATAGACTAAAGGTTGTTTTAGTACAGTCGTCTGATTCCATACTTTTAGGTCTAGAATCCCAAGATTGCCCTCTATAGTGGGCAAGGTGACCGTCGAATAGGCTACTTTGGCTCCATGTATTTTCATTGTTGATCCCGACCAAAGAAAACGACGGAGGTATTGGGTCAGCTTTTTTATAATTCTAGAGGGAAGAATAAAAATGGAAGACCAATAGACATGACCAACGAATAAGACAGACTTGATAAGTTGGAGCCTACCTGCATAAGAGAGATGCTTAGAGGTCCACGACTCAATTCTAGTTGTGATTTTGTGAAGAAGAGGACGACAGTCCGAGTGGGTTAGCCGACTAGTGAGAAGGATACTCCCAAGTATTTCACCGGCAGTGAACCTTCAGGGTATCATAATATCGATAGAAGCTCCAGACGAAGAGGGTCGTCCATACCAAAAAAAAGATATTACTTTTTGACGGGTTGACTTTCAGACCAGAGATAGAATAGAATTCATCAAGGGCCTCCCTGATAAGATTGAGAGAATTAACGTCACCATGGCAAAAAATCATTAGATCGTCTGCAAAGCTTAGATTAATGATTTTGAGCTTTTGATATTTCCAATATAAACGAAACTTCTTATCCTTACTCTTTTCCTTAAGAATACTGGATAGAACTTACATGATAAGAACAAAGAGGAAGGGGAGCGAGGATCTCCTTGTCTCAGACATTTTCTACCTTTGATTTTTCCGTAAAGATCTCCATTAATATTGATGGAATACGTCGAAGAGGAGACACACTTTATTATCCAGGAGATCATTTTCTCAGGGAATTTCATAGAAACAAGGATGTTTAGAATGAGATGTCATCTGACATTGTCAAAGGCATTCGTTAAGTCGATTTTGAGGGCAATCCTTTTGTCCATATGATTAGAATCGTACTCTCACAAGAGCTCATGGGATAAAAGAATATTATCCGAAATGTTCATTCCTTTAACAAAGGCCAACTGAGAATTATCAATGAGGTAGGGGAAAGAATCCTTAACTCTATTGGCTAGAATTTTGGAAATGATTTTGTAAAGTACATTACAAAGAGCAATAAGTCTAAAATCAGCGGGACCAGAAGGGGAGTCTTTCTAAGGAATAAGGGAAATAGAGGTGGAGCTCCAAGAGGGATCCATATAATCAGAGTGGAAGAATTCTAGAAAACAATTAGAGATGTCATAGCCAACAACGCTCTAATTAGATTTAAAGAAGCTGGAGTTGAAACCATCCGGCCCCGAAGATTTGTTACTGGCAATACTGAACAACGCGAATTTAATTTCTTCACGACTAATCGCATGAATCATCAATTCCTTGTCGGGATTAAAAATTTTATAAGTAAGAAGGGAGGTGACAGTAGCCAAACCCGGATAGCCGATAGAATGGCTCATACCAAGGGAGTTTTCAAAGTATCTCTAAAAAACATTAGCAACACTGGTAGGAGTTGAGACAATAACTCCATCTCATTGTTAACGGTAATGATTTTGTTTCGGAAGAGACGAGCTTTAATACTATTGTGAAAGAATTTAGTATTTTTTATCCCCCAACTTAATCCTCATATTCTATAGATAATATTTTAAAAATAAAAAATAAAATAATAATATATTTTTCTAAGAAAAAATAATATATTTTTTCAGTTATTGATTATATTTTTTCATTAATATCCCCAGCTCGACTAAGAAAAATAATATATTTTTTCTGTTATTGATCGTAATATATTATTCTATTAATCATTAATATATTATCTATTAAATTTATTTTTTATTAAACAATTTGTAATAATAAAAAATATAAATATCATGCCACAATTTATTTTACTTTAGATCATTTTAAACTATTAAATGAATTTGGGTTGTTATCTTCTCTGATGTAACTTTATAATATATTTTGATTATTAATAATAATATTATTCAAAATATATAATTATATAAAAAAATATTCTAAACCTTTTATTTTTAATATTGAAATTTATCTTATTTTTCGGTAATTAAAGCAAAACAAGTTAAAAAAAATGATTTGTTCAAAATTTGATTTTTAATTTTTAAATCTTAAAAGAAAACTGTTTTATTAAAAGTTAATTGGTTTAAAAATGATTTTTAATGTATTCTTCAAAAGAATATAGAATAAAAATTGAATTTTAAAATCATTTAAAAACTTCTTTTTAATTTATATTTAAAAATTCAAAATAAAACTAACTTAAAACTAATTAAATAAAACAAATTTATTTAATTATTTAAAAGTACTTAAAATAAAATAGTAATGTGAATTAATATTTTTTTATTACTGCAAATTGATTTAGTAAAACTAAAATTCAATAATAGTGATCTTATCCTCACGTGCATTTCAAAGGCAAAATAAGTCTCAGACAAGGTGATCCATTATCCTCTTGTTATTTATCTTAGTCATATAAGTTCTCTTTAGTATTCTTAAGGAGAAGAGTAATGATGCAAACTTCATCCACTAGGAGCGTCACAAGCTTAAGATTGTCAACCTATGCTTTGCAGATGACCTTATGATTTTCTGTCGTGGTGACATCAATTCTCTCAAGCTCATTAAGGATAGTCTTAATGATTTTTATGATCTCTCCAGACGTTAAAGATAACCCTCTGAAAGCTACATCTTCATCTATAGGTTGACCCATCTCTTAGATCGGACTTGATCAATATCATAGACTCCAATGTTAGCTCTCTCCCAGTTGAATATCTTGGAATCCTTCTTTTCCTGGGTCCCATAATGATTGTCGACTCCTTCTCGATAAAATTACTACCCGTATTGCCTCATGGAGTTACAGACAACTCTCTTATGTGGATAAATTTTAACTCATTAGTCTGTGTATTTTTTTGGGCAGGCTTACTAGTTAGTAAACATGACAACTCAATTTGGTGTGACTAGATTTACTCTGAGAAGATTAAAGATAAAAACGTTTGGTCTTTAACTCATTAGTCTGTGCGTTTTAAATCTTAGGCTTCTCGCTAGCAAATTGTATAGGGTGACGATTCGTAACGGGGAGAATACCTCCTTCTGGTTTGACCCGTGGTTACTCTCAAACTCTCTGGTCAACCATTATGGGCTTAGTATTATTTGGGATTCTTATATAGGGAGTAACCTCAAGGTTTCTGATATCATCCGAGATGGTCTTCGGAATTGGTCGTCTCACTTAAGGTCTGCTAGTGTTGAAAACCATCGTTTTTTCCATGAGATCAACCATCTCAACCTCTCTCTCCCTCATCTATGCACCCTCTCCAACGACGCCTCATACTGGAATGCTAAAAGAGGAATCACCTAGATAAGCTTCTAAGTTGGGGTTTGAACACTCCCCTAAATGGTGTCTTATGTAATTCTGCCTCTGAAACCCTTAATCATATCATTTATGACTGTAGTTACACTCAGATCATCTGGGGTTACGCAAGCTCCAAGCTTAGTTTTTTAAAGTTACAATAATAATTGGGTATCTTTTAGATCCATAAGGCGTCCAACTGGCCTCTATCCAGTTTACGACACTTTTGGTGTGCGTACTTTGGAACCATCGTTTACCATGTCTGGTGTGATAGAAATCCCTAAAAATTAAGATCATTTACTACCATTGCCTCTGTGATATCTTACAACATTCTTTCTGACATGCAGTTCAGATTTTATGGTACGAAGGTTGCCTGGAAAACCCAATTCATTTAATCTCTAACTTAATTTTGTTTTGTTCGTAGATTGTCGTCGACTTCGATTACTACGAGTCTGCTAGTTTTGCTAACTTACGATGCTGCTACTTAGCTCATTTGGTCATATCAAGCAAATTCAGTCCTTTTATCCTTTAACTTAATTTGTTTGTCTTTCGATTGAAGAATCCATCTATCTCTACTGGTCTGTTGTTTTTTTTTTCACTTACGACGCTGCTACCTGTCTCTTTGAGCATTTTGGTTTTAGTATTTCACTTTGTATAGTCGTACTTGTTTGGTCAAATTTATATCAATTTTATTTAATTTTATTCTTGGACAACTTTTAAACCACTCATTGGGATATGCCCATATTTTATTAAAAATCCTTTTTATTTTTATTTAATGTATATTTTCAAATATTTATATATTAATAATTAACTAAGTAAAATATTACAATATTTATTAATAACAAAAAAATAAATTACTACAAGAAGGATAAATGATAATTATGTTCATATATAAAAATTTAAAATTCTCGTCATTGTTGTACTTAACAATATGATAAAAATTTGTAAAAAATGGTAATAAATGTTTTGCTAACCGATGCCCAAGACACCGATTAGCAAACATTTTTTAGAATAATACATTCATCTATTATTTTTCCAAAGATAATTGAGGTTTGTCTTTAATCTGAGTACAATAAAATAAATAAATAAGCTTATGAAGTTGTGTACTATTACAATTAAACAACTTATTTGGATTATACTCGGTGAATAATAATGAATTCCAAACAAGAACCTGGTTTCTGCAACAAACATATTGCAATTCTATACTATATAGCCGACTCAACAAATATATATTTTTTCAGCGACCAACTGATTGAAGCGTCTAACTTTCTTTCCGTAATTTCTATGGCATAATGTCGTTCTATGTTTGATATCATATAAAGAAAAACTTTTTAGTGCAGAGCATTGTGATCGAGTTCATTGATCGAGAAACTAAACTAGTTGCAAATGTGGAAGGAATATACTTGCTTAAATATCGAGTACTATATTGCCATAGGCAAATGCAAAACACATCCATATATAACCTTAAAGATCATAATCCAATTTTCAAAATCAACATAAAAACATGAATGGTTATTAATTTCAAAAAAGGTTCAACTAAATTATGTACTATAAGAGTGCCTATTATGATCTGTAGAACATAATCCACAGAAAATTCAACAATCGCATTCAATTTAACAAACCATAAATGGTATATAACCCCAAAATTCGTATAAAGTCCTTCAATACCTTTTGAGGGCATAAACCACATCCATCGCAGTTATGGTTTGTGTCTTGCATAAACCACATCCTTTTAAGTAACAGTGTCACGAATGACATTCACTAAAAAAATAATTCCGTACTCCAGGTATCTCCTCATAGATCAGCCCATTGATTCGCTTCACACCTCATATTCTTGCCAATAACCGGATTGCAGGTAATTCCTTGGATGTTGTCATGCAGCACCTTCATATGTCGCTTGGATCCTCCCATTTCCTAACCTTTTACCTCTTTTCCCGCGACTCGGTATTTTATCTTCTCGAAAAAATCACACAAAAATTTCTTAGATTTGATATGAGAAGAATGGATTCTTGTTTGGAGAAAAAAACATCACTGATGTTGCGCTTCTTCGAGTGAAGATCCATCATTGGATGGTAAAATTAATCAACACTTTAACTTTGCTAATTGCGTTATAAAACATTCATTCGATCAAATACTATGTTATGTCAGATCTCTCGAATTTACTTTTCTATGCGCTAATACACTTTAAATCAAATAAATGGCTGAGCATCAAACTCTTGTTATATTTTTAAATCAGTTTCAAAAGAGAAAAGATAAATTATTTAAAAGGAGTAACTATTTTCATACAAAACTATTACATATAAATTATACTATAGTTTTGCCTAAATCACCGACCAAAATAATAACCAGCCTCAGTTATAACTTTTATACCTAATTTTATAACCACCTCTAATTTTTACTCAAAATACCCTTGTCTAATTTACTAAGTTCTAACCAAATTTTATAATCAGCTTAAAAAACAAAACAACCTCAATTTTATCAAACCTCTCATATTCCCTCTCTCGCACACCCTAGTCTACCAAAACTACCAAAACCATAAACCTCATTTCGGCTCACCAAAATCTGGTCTTCATCAACAAGGAAGTAACCTAATATACTCAACAACATTAAATGGGCAAAGGAAAAGAGTAAACTTATTGTTTTCTTAGTTTTTTGTTCTATTTAGGTTTTGAAATGATTTTCGTATACTTAAGGTATTTAGGATGTTTTAATAAGTAAATCTATGTTTATTGAAGTGTTTAAAGTGATATGCTGCTCTTGACAATGATAAGATATGAACTTGAGGGGGAGTTTTCCGTGTCAAACAGTACTTAGAAGGACTAATTCGTGAGTAAACTACTTGATTGACTAAAGTCGTAGATAGAGAAAATCTATCAATGTAGAGAGAGAAATTCATATTATAATAATCCTCCTCTTCCCAAATCAGGTGGGTCTTTTTATAGTACAAGTGATGGCCCTCACGGGCCTAACTACTTCTTAATTACAAACTTGATCCCTACTTTTATTATTTAATGACAATTAAGACTATTCTATTATTTACTTTACAGTTTGGCCCTAACTTTGATGCTTCTTTGCAATTTTACCCTTGTTTTTATTCTTCCTTATCAGACAATATTATTCTTTTTCCCGACTACATCCATCACAAAGTATTTATCACTTTCATGAACAACGTAAGTAATATAATTTACGTGTCAAATAATTATTTTGTTTCTTGAACTGATTTAATTTATTGTATATTGATATATTTTAAATTTTTTTAGTCTCGTACCTCCATTATAGTTCAAGTGATGTACGGTTTACTCGGTCAATGTGACCTGAAGAACCAACTAGGTGTCAAAGATGTCTTGGAAGGTACTCCGTTTTGGCCACTTATGTGCAATTTGTGAAAATTTAATTTAACTCATAGTTGTATGAGATCTTCATCAAAAGATGGCATCAGGAGACAGATACCTTCTAATTCTCATTTGGAAAGATGCGTATGACGTTGGGTGACGTGTTTGTCATTACTGGCCTCCCGGTGGAGGGGATAATCATTGAGTGATTCAGGACTGCATCGACATATTAGTTGTACGGTCGATATGCTAAGTTGATTGGATTTATGCCCAAGCAAATTGAGGAAGAGATGAAGCAACATAATGGGAGTGGTTTCGGCCTAAGATGGCTAAGACAACAGTTTTCGGGAGACGAGTATTTGGATGCGAATATCGCGTGTACCAATGAAATGAAAAAACATGTCGCTCGTGAGTACATCATTTTCTTCCTATGTTGTACCATATTCATGAACACGAGATATAAAAATATCCAATATGATTTTATCTTCCATCTTGAGCATTTAGATAAGCTTGAAGAGTTTGCGTAGGGTACATGCGCATTGGCGTGGTTGTATAAGAGTTTGAAGGTATATTAAAGAAGTCGTTGAAGAGTTTAGTTGGTTTCTCCACATTGTTGGACTAATGGGTCTACAACAATTTCTCATGCTTCCGAGTTGTGGTGAACAATGGGTACAACCCAACTCATCTGAATATGTTGTAATGGTTGCCTAAGAACCTTACAGGGCCAAATTTTCGTGAGAAGACTTACTACCACAACATTCTCTCTCGTTAAGAAGAAACCCAATGTAATTATTCTATATAGGTACCATTAATTATTATGTCACTGATAAATTTATGTGTTTATTTATTACACGTTGATATGTTTGATAATTTGCAATTCATTTTCCAGCCTTACCTTGATATTCGACAAGCATTATTTATGTATGAGATTGGATTGTATCGTAACCATATTCATGTTATGTTTTTGACTGAGTTATACCTGCTGGATCGAGTGATGAGGCAATTCGGCTAGGTCCAAGAGAAGCCGCTAGATCCCATTGTCGCTCGATCTGGTCTCACTAGAGGAGATAATACGTGTTATCATATTGATGCTCATCATTAACCCAACTGGAGGGACCATTTCTTCGTCATCGATAGGTATACAAGATATTTGGTGGGAAACCATAGGACATTGATGCCTCTGTACGCAGTTTATGTTGCAAAGTATGGTTAGTTTCACAACACTTCGCATATCCTCGATGAATACTCCATGGTTAATGCGATTAACACGATAAATCGTGTTCACCCTCTTGACAATAGTCCGGAAGACCTCATCTTTTTTTCCAGAAGAGTGCTTCGAATCACAGGTCTGTGGCTCGTTATCATGCTAGGTTTCTTGATACTATGTTTGATGTTTTAGTTGCGTACTTTGTCGAACAAGTTATTAGGTATTTTGTATGTTTTACAACATACCATTGAAGGTTTATATGCTGTATTAGCTTTTAGTTTTATCAGTTGACATATGTTGTATTGGATTTTTGTTTTAGTTTGTATATTGATGTATGTTGGATTTATTGCTGTGTTGGATTTACCGGTGTGTATGTGTTACTTAATTGAGCTTGTAATCATTTATTGGTTTGGTGAACTCCTTGCAAGGTCGGGCACGCGATCCGCCTATTGCATAATTTTTAACCGACGAGGTAGTTTCCACCGCCGGTTGAAAATTCTTGCCCGACTGGTTATATATCCAAAATCAGAGTTATATGTAAACCTTAAATCTTGGTCCCTTAACCGTCGGTTAAGAAACTCTAACTTGACGGGGTAGTTTCCACCCACTGGTTGAAAATTTCTCAACCGGTGGGGACGTTTCACTCCAACAGGTGATAATTAATAGTCTACCGGTTAGGTGACTATTAAAAAAATTGAAGAATTTGTTTATTTTGTACACGTCCCCACTGGAGGAAAAATCGTAACCCGTCAATAAATTTCGTACCCGGCGGTTGAGAGTTTGTGAGCCGGTGGTTAACAGTTACCATCCTATTAGGTGAATATTGTTAATAATGTTTTCAAAGATTCCCAGTAAATTTGGGTAGCCTGCCAAATGTTATTTGATTCCCGCTAAATTTTTAGGATATTCTCGCTGAATACCTATCTAAAAATAATGGAACCACGCTCGAGCATTATACATAAAAACACAAATGGGTGATTCAAATTGGACCGTGTACGAAAATGCAAACATCCTAAAAGCTTGAGATTGAAAGACACGATGTCGCAAGAGACAACTTGCTTCATCGATGCTATTTTATGCAGAATGTACTTCATGCACGGTAGGAATGCAACGTGTCCGGATTGTATAATGCCACGACCACGCGGACGCGAAGGAGTGGCTCACAAGTTAAATTATTTGAACATTGCGCCGCTTATAACAATTGAGTTACTACCTTACGAAGTCCAATGCGAAACCCGCGATGTATTCAGTATATCGTTTCAAAGTACTATTACAAATTATATGCTGGAAAATGTGATATAGGAGCTGCACGAGAAAACAAATGCGGTAGCCACCGGCGTTAGAACTTACCCAAGTCTTGATGGAAGTAGTGATGATGATGAATATCCTTTCAAGAAATGGTTCAAGCTTGGATGAAATTATCCGTCACCAAGATCGTGGCTTAAACGTCTGTTATGTCAACTCTCACTATTATGTTAACTTTGTCTACTAGTTATTTATTATCGTTGTTTGAATTTGTATTTCTAATTATGTAATGTCTTAAATTATATGAACCAGTTAAGAAGTTAATATTAACATTTTTAAATTAACGTCATCATAAACTAAAAAGCGTACAAGTTTTAAGTGTGAGAAATTATACATATATTACCATGTTTAAGTATTTAAACAAAAACGGCTAAATAGGTTACTTCGAGACAACACTTTTTTATTTCCTTGTATCTCTAGCAACGAGAATAAATCGGTAATGTCAAACCTTCCATTTCTACTGAATGCAACTTTAGACAACAATGATGTACCCTCGCACATGAGGCATCTGCCGCAATCTCAAGCTATAAAAAAACACGATAAAAAGGATCTTTAAAGGTTTAAACTAACCGACAATGTAATAAAATACTTACGTTCACAAAGTGATTGTAGTTGACCCAACCCAATCCGATTTCCAACCGGTTTGACATCATAGGAGGTGCACCTCTTAACGGAAGAAAAATGAAACCAACATCCATGCTTCTATATTGTCCTACAAAATGGAGTATGAAGTTAATTGTAGATGTGATCACGACGCCCATCTCGGGCGTTGATATCCAATTATTGATAGTATCCACATCGGTAGAACACTTCACAAGTTCCATAAATGTCTATAAAATGCTCAATGCTTATAAATATCTTCACGTATACGTATACATAATCCATAAGCTTGTTATATAGGGCATCCATAATCAACCTCCACCCATCTTGTTCCCTAAGCAAACGCAATCGAGCGGTACCTGCAGTGGGCATCGGCTTTAACGTCGGTCATGGACGTTACAAAAAGCCTAAAAATATGGGAAATTGGTTTAGGTACCTTTTGGGATCAACCAAACTTCCCTTAGCTAGCATCATAGAACTTGACCTACAACCAACCGTTCCACTAGAAAGCATCGTCCCACTTTCTTGTGTTGGAATACCGCTTGTTTTTTTTTTCCGAGCGGTGCTTTTCCTACCAAGTTTGGAAACCGATGTTTTGTTTCCTTTACGCGATATTACGGTCGGACGTGTGAAACGATTTGTCGCGTTTAGTGGATGATTCAGATGCGATAATAGACAATTTATGTTTGGGAGGTGGAGGACCATGCACTTTTAGTTTGACCAAAGGCTCCACTAGAGAAGTTGTTTTCGGATGGATAATGGCAAACCATTTCTTATAAACATGCTCCATGCGTGCTTCATCTTTGGATTCCATGACATAAAGTACTAGTATATCAAGTTTTGATTTCAATTGCTTAATCTTCGTAGGATTAGTACGAACAAAAATGTCTAACATCTTCTAATGATTTTGAAATAAATTTAGACGCATCTCTAAGCCGTTGCAAATAAATTCGTAAATATTGTGCAGACAAGGTATATCGTGTGTAGTTCATATCACACAACCGCAAGGCATGCCGTCCGCGATTTTCATTGTGAGGGCACATTTCACTTCGTCGGAACCAAGTTCTAAAGTATAATGGGAGACGTTGTTTTTTAGCTTTCTATACACATTGTTAGCAAATCTATGTATGGTTAAAAATCGGCTCTTTTCAGATGACCATTTGATGTCCCCCTGTTGCAATTTAATCAAAGTATGCACCTGCAACAAAAAAAAACTCGAAGTTACCTTTGCTCGTACCAAGAAAATGCTTGAGGGTGGAATGAGCGCTTTTTACGTGGGTTGTGGTTTGGTTACCGAAATAAAACAACTTGTTAGTTCTCCACGTGATAAACTTATCCTCTTAAGGTCCTAACCAACTTTCGATATACTCAATTTCACTTGAATATTATTTGAAGTCAAGGTGCGATTACGACCAATAGGTTTGAAGGATAGCTTTGTTTCCGCCAACATTATTTGATTCCACAGTTTCAAAAATTTGTTCGACACTTTCTTCGTCAATGATGATTTTTTCGTTTTCCGTGAGACGTTCATGTTAATGTGTCACCGACAGAACATGTGTGTTGCATTGGAGAATACTTCCTTGACCGTTTTCTCCAACATTAAGTCTCTATCCATAAAAACAATGGAGGGTGGTGCGATGAAGTGAGTGAACATCAATAATTGTAAACATTCTAACACCCATTAATAACTCTTGAATTTCTTTTCGGACATAAATTCAAATATGATGTATAAAGTTTTCCAGGTGGAAGTGGCTCTAACAACCTCATACAACGACATCCCGTATTTGATTACCTTGTATGTGTTATCCATTACTATGACATTTGGAAACGTTCGTAATAAATCCAAAGTAACCCGGTGTGCGAAGAAAAGCTCACATATGATATCGCTTTTCGCACGATCTATGCCATTTGTAATAGTTAAACCTTTTTAGTTCACCTAACAAGTATTGGAATTGCGACCGACCACCTTTCTCGATCTTCTGTTATCTTAGTTGAGCATTGTACACTGTGCGCATGGACGACGAATTCTTAAAGTTTATTTTTTAGTCTCCCACGAATATCACGAGGACGGGATCCCATTTTCATATAAACTAACTAAAAAATCTAAATCTTCTTTGTTTAATCGCCCCAAGTACGAATGACCTTCATTGAATTTTGTAGTATCGTGATTGTGAACTACGCATGCGACCTCTAAGGACCATAAATCAGCAACAACCATATTTCCTTTAAGAGTGAAAGGGAATCAATATTTTTTTATCCCGGTAGACTTGCTCTTAAGATTCTTTTTTTCTACCAATTTTTTTATACTTTCCAGATCTCTCGCACACAAAAATGATTCTCGGAGTTTTTCTACTTTTTGTACCCTCGCGACGCCGTAATATAATTACAAACCCGTTGTCTCTCGCTGTTTGCCTAACCCAATCGATCAATTTTTGTTGCGTGTAGTGGGATTTCGTGTTGAACAAATGACTATAGTCGACAGAGCAATGTTCATCTATTATCATGCAAAACTTAACTAGCTCCTCCTCATACATTCACCAAATGAAAAGTATATAAAATTTTTAATCATTACCACCTCGCCGGTTAAGAAAATACACATCGGTTGTTACAAAATTCTAAACCACTAAGAAAGTTTCCTCTTTAATGGTGAAAAATAGCACCCCGATTGTTCAAAAAATTTTCCTCCGCCGCGGAACTGTTTCTAAAAAAAACTGAAAACCTACTATTATACGTTCCTAGCACTGTCGGGGAAGGTTTTTGGAGGTTTGGGTGACCTTATAGGTTTTTTGAGGTTTTGAATATTTTTTGAAATTCTGTCAAATCTTGTATCTAAGAAGAAGTCTATGGGAGAAAATTGTGTTATTTATTTTTAGGTTAAGTGTACTTATTCACCAAAAGCAAAAAAAAAGTCAAATAAACAAAAAAAAGATTAAACAAATTCCTTTATTTTTGGAGCTAGTCATAATTTTTGTGGATAAAATTAGCAAAAAAACTTATATTATTTTCATATTTTTTAGGTTTTGGTTAAATTCGGTGTTTAAAAACTACAAACACTCTAAAAAATATAGGGAATTTTTAATTTTCTACTATTCTTTATTGATTTAAATAGATCCGTTTGTTCACCTAGATAACAGAAATAATAATAAATTTTGATAAGCTTATAAAATATTTTTCTTATCTCTCCTGTGAATTAATTAGGCTAAAATTTTGATATGTTTTATTAAATGGATTTGGCTAAAATTTAAAAAAATAAAATTTATATTTTTATCGAATTTTGATTTTTTTTAGAATTGTTTGCAATTCAGGATTTTCTGACCAATTCTCAGGATATCACGAGAGTTGCAAACAACTCTCAGGATTTCCTAAACAGTTCTCATGATATCATGAGAATTGTTTGCAATTCAGGATTTCCTGAACAACTCTGAGGATATCATGAGAATTGTTTGCAACTCTCACGATATCATGAGAATTATGACTAGCGAACACCTCTCATGATATTTTGAGAGTTGTTCAGGAAATCCTGAGTTACAAACAATTCTCATGATATCCTGAGAATTGCAAACACCTCGAGGTACCAGCGGGTATATGTGGTGGATGTATTTTTGTCCAAATTTCAATTCGAAGTACCAAATTACACTATCTACCGGTACTTTTTTCTAAAAGAATTATATATTAAACTATTATTAATAAATAAATAACAATAATAAATATCTCGCTGATATGTTCTATATTTCTAATTACATTCTTATTAAATTATTATAACCATAACAATTATAAATTATAAAAAATCAAAACATAAATTGTTAATTATTTTAAAATATGTATTGTTTTATATATATATGCTAATTGCAAAATAACGATATATTTAAAAATTTGTTCAAATTTCTTTTTCTTTTTAAAATATCATCCGTAAATTTTATCATTAATCAATTTAATTTAGTTTTCCAACTTATGATATATTATATATATTTCAAATGTGTTTATATGTAAATGATATTTTGGAAAAAAAAGGACGTTAAACCAAAAAAAATGATTTTTGTAGACGTTATGATTAATATTTTATTAATATTTTATTGAATATAAATTAATTTTTATTTTTATAATTATCATAAAATTATTATTATTATTATTGTTGTTGTTTTGAGTGTTATTTTAAATAAAAAAACTAATTATTTAATATTTTAACTATATTTTGATTTTGGATTACGAATATTTCGTCTACCGTTCTTCCCAAAATAATTCTAAAATTATATATAAGCCTCCAAAGGACTACATTGGTTGAATAAGACATGCTTGTGACAAAAAATCATGAGTTCGAATCCCACCATATACGCTTTCTGAACTGAGCTAAGTAATGACCGAGTGTTTATCAAAATAATTTTAATATATATAACAAATAACTGTCCTTAAATTCTTTAATTGTTGGTAATGTTTTATACTAATGTTATTTTAGAATGAAAACAGGGTTGAAGTGTCGTTGTCTATGTTGATTTGAAATCTAGAGTTGGAGCTTCAGGACGGTGACCAGCATATAGTATCATATCGGAAGAAAAACATATATAGTATTTTTCATTAAAATTATTAATATTTTTAAATGATATTTTTTAGTAAAATTTTATTTTGTTATTTAAAAGGTTATTTATGTTTTAATTCTGAATCCCCGATTTCCTTCGCATCAATCATCACAAAATCGTTCTTCAGTTATAAACACTTAGACCGACCTAAGTTGCTTATAAAATAAGAACATGTAATCAGGGCTGAGATGTGTGTCGGATTATCACCACCTCCCCGATTCAGCCACCTAAACTGGTTATAAAATACGAATATGCAGACTTAAATGTGTGCCTGATAGTCACTACTTCCTCACTTCAGACTCGAAGAGTCACTGATTTCAGACTCAAAAGTTTGGACGTACTGCACCATATTATATCATATCGGAATAAAAACGTATATTTAAATATAAATTTCCCTTATTAACAAAAGGGTACAATTTGCAACAATCTCCTTACTTTTTATAATCTCCTTACTTTTTATAATGTATTCATTTTATACTAGGGTTTTGCTGCTCTTTTGGAAGTCATAATACTAAAGTTTTTTATGGATACATATATCTTGACGTTGATAAAAAAAGGATTAGAGTTTTAATATTATTTAATATTCTAACCAGGTTATAAAATGGAAACATGTAATCAGGGTTGAAGTGTCTTCCTCATTATCGTCACCTCTATTTCAGGCTAAAGAGTGTAATCTGAGTCACTGATTTAAACTTTGGAGTTTGGACACTTGCACCAATCTAAACTGGTTATATTAATATTATTATAATATCATATCCGAATACGTATATGGTCTATTGAACCATAAATTTTCCTTAATTAACAAAAGGATACGATTTGCAACCATCTCATGACCCATCTCTATCTTTGGTTTTCATCGTCAACCAAAATTCAACTTTCTAGATATGTTTGTTCGATATCAGATAAAGAAAAGCTCTTGGTGCAGAGGAATTCGGATCGAGTAACTGAACCAGTTTTGCATCCTGATGGAAGAAAGAAAGTTTTCTATACACACTAACCCGACCTGATTTTTATACCAGAATATAAATACCCGAAACCAACAAAGAAACATGAAGAGTAACAGATGATGGGAACGATATGAACAAATGAACCACAACCAAAAATGTAAGCGAAAACAGTTTCGAGATAGGTTTTGTGAAAGGTATAACTTGCTTAAGTATCAAGTACACTACCATCTATCCAGTATGTTGTGGACTGAAATTTGATAAAGAGATTATTAGCTAGATAATTCCGGGATTATGGATATAAATTTAATATATTAAGAAGATTCCTTAACAACGATAATCTATCCTAACAACTAATCTATTAACATGGGGTTTTAGATATCTTAATAAGATTTTTATAATTAAATTAGATATTTTATATTTTAAACAGAGAAAAAAAATTTAAAAAGTTTTTAAAAATCGAATAACATTCATTATAATTACGATGAAAATCAAGGTTAGTAAAATATGAATATTTTATATAAATTTATTAATAAATATTTTATTGACTTCCGCCGGATTGATTTTATTATTAAAACCATATAACCGTTTTTATAGATATATTTGTGAAGTATTTATATTGGTATTTTAGATAAGATTATATAATATTTGTTCTATTATCTTTAGTGAAATCCAACTACAAATAAATAACATTTGTCGTTTTCTAAAAAATGAATTTTTTCTTTATAAATAGTAAGAGACCTCATCAACCAAGTACCGATTGAAATCTCCAAATCCCAAGAGACCGATTGAAATCTCCAAATCCCAAGAGATGAATATAGAAGTTTGGAACTATAATTTGAGTTTGGAGCTAAATAATTTTTACTCTTATCTTCAGCATTTTCCGATGATTGCAGTAGATACAGAATTTCCTGGTTGTCTACGTACAACACCTAGAGTCCCATTAGAGGATGAGCGGTGGTTCGAAGATATGAAATACAACTTAGAAAATACTAAAATCATCCAGCTCGGGATTACACTATTCAATCTACAAGGCCACATGGGACCGACATGGGAGTTTAACATTTCCGGGTTCGACGAACTCACTGATAACGGAAACCGTAGTTCAATCAATTTCATGAAACAGAATGGCCTTGATCTTCAAAAAATTAATGCTCAAGGAGTCGAACCTAATGATTTTTTTATAAAATTTGCTAACGTATTGAAGCTGGTCCGAAAAGATCTTATTTGGGTCACATTTCATGGACTATACGACATAGGGTATGTGTTAAAAGGGCTAAACAGAAATATAGTTTCTGACACTTCAGTAAGTTTTGCAAAAATGGCTGGATATTATTTGGGACGTGTTTACGATGTGAAGTTTATCGCGGGTCATTGTAATGGAAGATTTGATGCTAAAACTGGACTCGCAAAACTTGCCAAAAATCTCAAAATCAAGAGAGTTGGAGACGGTCACCATGCGGGATCAGATAGTTTACTTACTGCTTGCGTGTTCCACAAATTAAGACAAGAAGGTTACATTGATCTTACAAGTGAATTGTACCAAGGAATGCTATACGGAATGAGCCATAGAATTACGACACCGTTCGCGTGCCCTCCTTGTTTTCTAGCTCTCACATATGATTCTCCTCATATTCATTTTATTCCAAGACAGTGGTTAGGATGGTATACCTATTATTGACTTTGTAAGAAATACTAGTCAATATTTTTCTATTCTATACACACGACAAGTTTTTATTCAATTCTATCGTTTTGCGTTTTATTTCATTATCGTTATTATTTTAGTATGCCATCTATTTCTTTCATTATAATTCTTAAATACCATCCACTTAAAAAACCACATTAAAAAATTTAAACAAATACTATATAATTAAATTGTGTTTGGCTGTGTTAATTATGGATTAAAGGCTGCTGTTTCGATATTAGAATGAGTTGCGTCGGATTTGTATCATTATGATTACTTTCTCATTTTTTTTATTTTGATAATATTTTAGTCTCTTTTGATTATTTTTTATTTTTTTCCCAGTAGAAATCTATATTTTCTTTTGTTTTTAGAAGAAAATGTTCATATAGATAAAAAGAAAAACATCAACAACTTTAGATCCATATTGATCATCCGACCAATGATATATCCAGTACTATATAATGATAGTTGTCTCTATATAAAACAAATCATAGCCATTATTACTTGAATCAAAAGTACTTTAAATCTATAAAAAAATAGGCTATTTATTGCTGGCTAACCTGTTAACAAAACTATATAAGTTCATAAGCAACATAAAATTGAAAAGGTAGTAGTAGGGCATGAGATGACCCATCTCTATTTTTGGCTTTCATGTCAACCGAAATTCAACTTCCTTCCATATATATATTTTTAGTTTCTTCAATCCAATCAATTACTGCCTTTATTTTTATTACAAGAAAAATAAAAGGTTAGGCGATTATTTGGACTATACTCTGTCAATAATGAATTCCAAGCCACAATTTTTGCGATATCTGCAACCAACATATTGCGGTTCTATACTGCAAAACGGACTCGACCAGCATATGTTTGTTTTGCGACCAATTCGTTCAGGCGGATAACGCTCTCTTCCGTAGGCACCTCCGATCTCAGATCTACAATAATCGGGGCATTCTCTGTTCTTTGCGGTACCGAAAACGTTACCATCTGCTATGACTGCGACTCCGACGTCCACAGTGAACACGGTTGTTCTGTTTATGCTTCGCACGAGCGTACCCCGTAAAAGGATTTTCGGGCTGGCCCGCTACCGTGGAGTTGGGAAAACTGTGGGGAATCGATATTAGAGAAATAAAAGGTTTGGTGCAGAAGAATTAGGATCGAGTTCATTGATACAAAGATTGAACGAGTTGTTTCTTGATAAGTCATGGAGGCAAAGCCAAGTGGGGTTCCGTGGAATCTCAGAAACCCAACCTAGCTCGATAAATAATATTATTGTCTAGTTGATCAAGATGACTCGAATTATATTGTATCATTAACTTTTTTATTATTTATTTTATTATATATAATAGCATTTGAGTATTATTATAAATTTATAGATTTTACTGTAATAAATATCTTAATATATATATATATATTAAGTTTTTATTATTTATTTTATTATATATATAATAACATTTCAGTATTATTATAATATAAATATATCATTTATTTATATTATATATAAAATAACATCTATATTATTTTAGTGTAATAAATATCTTAATTAATATATATATATATATATATATATATAATATTAAGTTTTTATCATTTATTTTATTATATATAATAACATTTCACTATTATTATAATATAAGTATGGGTAAGTTCCTAAGGGGTACATCAAATATTTTAAAGGGAAATGACACACTAAGTACCTTTTAACCAAACCTATTACAACCTAGTGCCCAAAAATGGGTTAATGCTCACTTAATACCCATCTCATTAAACATATCCACTTCTAATACCTTTTCTTTTTTTAATACCAAGATTACCCTCAACCTAGTATATAAGGTTGATTTGTGAAAAATTAGGGTTTTTTGTTACGGCCCCCATTCTATTTTTGAATTTTGAAATTCAAAACAGCCTACACTCTTACTCTTCTTCTCTCTCTCCTCTTCTTCTCTCTTTCTCCTCTTCTTCTCTCTCTCCACCGGCAAACCATACAACCACCGTCGAACTAGTCTTAATCACCGGCGAACCATACAAACACCGAGGTCCTGCGTTCCTCTCACCGGCGAGCTGTTTTTTTTGACGAACTGTCGAATATCGCCGGTGACATTTCGAGTCCGAAGAAGGTATAGCAAAGTGTGTCAATTAATAATAGAAACTACTTCCTTTTGCAGGAAAAGAACCGCTACCCTGGTCTAAAAGAGTGCAAATCGCACTCGACTCTGCAAGGGGTCTTGAATATATCCATGAGCATACAGTCCCTGTTTACATTCATCGGGACATCAAATCTGCAAATATCTTGATAGACAATAATTTCCATGCTAAGGTAACATCCCCATCTAGATCTAGTCACAAGAAATATGTAAAAAACTGTTCTATCGTGTCACCCCTTGTTATTAACATAATGTTGCAGGTTGCGGATTTTGGATTAGCTAGACTCACAGAAGTTGGAACTGGAAGTGTACGGACTCATGCTGTTGGTACATTTGGATACATGCCGCCAGAGTAAGATATATTTCTTTCTACTAGTTTTAGTCTACATAATTATGAACTTCCTCTTTCACGGACTATAAGATACTAACAATTGGTTGTCTGCAGGTATGCCTATGGTGAAATCTCAGCCAAAGTGGATGTATATGCCTTTGGGGTTGTCCTTTATGAACTTATTTCTGGAAAGGACGCTATAGTCAGAGCCACCCAACCCAGTGGTCAACCTAAAGGCCTTGTTGGTTTGGTTAGTCAATACTTTGAATACAGTGCTAGACCCTATATTATTTATCATTTGCGATTTATGCCTTGTATACAGTGCTAGATACAACATGAGACATTGCTAGATACAGTACGAGACATTGCTAGATACAGCATGAGACATTGCTAGATACAGCATGAGCTTTCGAGGTATTTATGGGTAGTTTCTTTCGAGGGAGCTTCAAGCTGTGTTGGGTACTGCAAAATGGGAGGTGCAAAATGGAGATGGAAAAGGGAGTAACTGAAGAAGTGCCGTTTTCATTCCTTTCGTTACCATAGTTCATGTACCTTCTTTAAGTTATTGCATTGTATATATAAACTGACTCACTGTTTCAATCCAATTAAGCTGTTGTCATTCAATTCAACATTTTGATTATGTCATAGCCAGTCCCGTTGTGGTTGATGTTTCAAATCGGGGTATAATAGGAGGTCATGTGATGCTCCGTTCTAAACATTATTTACCGACTTTTTTGTAACATTTTACATCTCAAAGATAAGCACTCCTTATCTTTTGACTTATGTTTTGTACACTTTTAACATTTACATGTTCCATGTCTGTTTCTTTCCGACTATGATATCTATTCACGTATACATTGCTATCTATGCTTTTATACTCTGATAGCCACTCTATTCAACATTGATAGATTCTGGATTTTGCATCTAACAGATACATCAAAGTATGTTTACTGTTTTCGTTTACATCCATCTGATACTTTTATACTCTGATAGCCACTCTATTCAACATTGCTATCTATGCTTTTATACTCTGGTAGCCACTCTATTCAACATTGATAGATTCTGGATTTTGCATCTAACAGATACATCAAAGTATGTTTACTGTTTTCGTTTACATCCATCTGATACTTTACTTACATTTGTTAAAGATGTACTTCAAATCTTTCATGCCTGATTCATCTCAAAGATAAGCACTCCTTGTATTTTGACTTACGTTTCTTACACTTTTAACATTGACACGTTTCATGTTTGTTTGTTTCAGACTCTGATATCTATTCATGTGTACATTGCTATCTATGCTGTTACAATCTGATAGCCCCTTTATTCAATTTTGATAGATTATGTATTTTACATCTAACAGATAAATAAAAGTATGTTTTTTGTTTCGTTGTTCATCCATCTGATACTTTGCTTACATTTGTTCAAGAGGTTTATCACATTTTTCATGCCTGATTCATCTCAAAGATAAGCACTCCTTGTATTTTGACTTATGCTTCTTACACTTTTAACATTGACACGTTTCACGTCTGTTTGTTTCAGACTCTGATATATATTCATGTGTACATTTCTATCTATGCTGCTACAATCTGATAGCCACGCTACACAAATTTGATAGATTATGTATTTTACATCTAACAGATAAATTAAAGTATGTTTTCTGTTTCGTTGTAGATCCATCTGATACTTTACTTACATTTGTTAAGACTCTGATATGTATTCATTTATACATTGCTATCTATGCTGTTATACTATGATATCCACTTTATTCAACCTTGCTATCTATGCTTACATCTTATACATTAGGTCTACATACACTGTTCTTTTAAATTTACCATAACTCTGATATCTTAGTTTTCCAACATTGCTATTCTTTTAAATAACTGCAAGTAAAACTGCTTCCTTCAACTGCACAGGGTTTGTGTTTCGTTACAGTCCAAAAAAAGCATAAACAAACGTTAAACACAACAAAATATAAACCAACAGTTCCATGATACTACATCGACATGTTCAACCCTAATCAGAATATTTGACATTGATAGATCCTGGAGTATACATCTGATAGACACGATATTTGACATTGCTAGATACGTGAACCCGTTCTGATAGACACGATATTTGACATTGCTAGATACGATACTTGATTATAAGTCTGATAGATATGATTCACATCCATCTGACAGCTTAGTTATAGGTACAGTTTCAACTTAAAGATAACGTTAAATGTAGCAAGTAAAGAACAATAAAACAGCACAAAGATAATTTACTCCAAATACTCCAAACCCAATTCACCGGATCAATAGCATAACAAAACCCAACACCACCGAAGACACTTCTTCAATCCACATACACTGTCCGATTCCAGACACGGTAGCGAGTTATCACACCCACGCTGCAAACCTAGACCAGTGCTGTTCCTCCGTCATCCAATAAATCTCAGCACCGAGACCCTGCATCCCTGAAACTACTACTCATAAACTAAAGAACAATTAGTACTCAAATCAAACGCTGCTCAACACAACGACTCTAAACACTGATAATATCAAGATCATCTGCACTGAACTGAAATGGGACAAGATTGTATTAGCCACCGAATCGGATTTGAACGGTGAACAGCCAAAAACAATTTCGAAAGGTAACAGACCAATATATTCAAACCAAGAAACAGAAAAAATAGACCTAACATAACATGATTCAAATCAAACATCTCTACGATAATACAAACACATACGGAACCCCTAACACGCAGTGACACAGCTGAAAGCAATAAATCTAGTATAACCATTGCAAACCAAAACGAGCGAAAAGCGAGAGAGCACAAATGAATATTATAGTTGGAGTAGGACGAACAGTTGAGACCTAGTAAATCTAAAGCAAAGGGTTTCATTTGTTTTATATTTCGTATCCAAATTTAGCAGAGGCGGGGGGAAACAAACCCTAGATTTGGGGATCCGAAGAAGAAGAAAGAAAGAGATAGAGTAGTACCTTTCTAATTTCTCTCTCTAGGCGTGCCAACACAGAATCGAGAGAAAGTGACGATGGAGATTTCTCTGCGGTGGTTCGCCGGTAGGTGTCCGTAACTTCGGAACGGAGATGAAAACAATGGTTAGTTGTCGCCTGTTGCTCGCCGGTGGGTTTCAGAACTATAGAAGGAGGTTGCTTCCTGGGCGCCGGTGGTTCGCCGGGGGAAACAAACCCTAGATTTGGGGATCCGAAGAAGACGAAAGAAAGAGATAGAGTAGTACCTTTCTAATTTCTCTCTCTAGGCGTGCCAACACAGAATCGAGAGAAAGTGACGATGGAGATTTCTCTGCGGTGGTTCGCCGGTAGGTGTCCGTAACTTCGGAACGGAGATGAAAACAGTGGTTAGTTGTCGCCTGTTGCTCGCCGATGGGTTTCAGAACTATAGAAGGAGGTTGCTTCCTGGGCGCCGGTGGTTCGCCGGTGGATGTCAGGAATATCGGAACAGAGGGTCGATTGATATCGCCGGTTAGGTTGCTTTCAAAAATGTCTTTTGGTTTCGCTTTCGTAAAACGTGTTTCTCTCTCCTCAAATTTAGAAATGTGAAAGTGGGGGGAATTGGAACCTAAAAGTCTGATTAGAAGGTGAAAAAAGGGGGTTTCAACAAAAACAACCCCTTTTATACCCTAGAGGGTATAATTGTCCAAAATGTGACTTTAGGTAGTTTATGAAACTAGTCCAAAAACGGGTACCATCTTGGTATTTGATAGTTGAGAAGGTATTTAGGGGTACTTTTCTCTATTTTAAAATTCTTATACATACATCAAATTTTAATAATTCCAATAGGTGTACAAAATTTTTTGATGTACAAAAATACCCCTCTAATTAAAAAAAAGCATTTAATCATTTTAGTATTAAAAAAAACAATAAGTTTAACAGGCACCGTCACTGCCACTGCCGCCGCCGTCACCACTGGTACCACCGCCGTCACCACTGGTACCACCACCGCCACCGCTGCCACCGCCGCCGTCACCACCACCGGCACCGACACCACCACCACCGTCGGCACCGCCGCCGCCACCACCACCACCATCGGAACCGTCGCCGCCACTGCCGCCACCGCCACCACCACCGGCACCGCCGCCGCCGCCGCCACCACCACCGCCGCCGCCACCGCCGCCACCGCCACCACCACCACCGCCACCGCCACTGCCGCCACCACCACCACCGTCGGCACCGCCGCCACCGCCACCACCACCACCAGCATCAGAACCGCCGCCGCCACTGCGCCACCGCCACAACCACCACCGGCACCAACACCACTACCGCCACCACCACCACCACCGCCACCGCCACTACCACCGCCACCGCCACTGCCGCCACCACCACCACCGCCACCGCCACCGCCACTGCCGCCACCACCACCACCGCCACCACCACTACCACCACCACCGCCACCACCACCACCACCGCCGCCACCACCACCACCACCACCGCCATCGGCGCTGCCACCGTCGCCACCACCACCCCCACCGGCACCTCCGGGACCACCACCACCACCACCGCCATCGGCGCCGCCGCCGCCACCACCACCGCCGCCACCACCACCACCGCCGCCGCCACCGACAGCAGCACCACCACCACCGCCGCCACCGGCATCACCACCGCCACCACCGGCACCACCACCGTCGCCGCCGTCGCCGCCACCACCACCGTCGCCGTCGTCGCCGCCGCCGCCGCCACCACCACCACCGCCGACACCACCACCACCGGCACCACCACCTTCATCGGCGCCGCCACCGCCGCCACCACCATCACCACCACTGGCACCTCCGGGACCACCACCACCACCGCCATCAGCGTCGCCATCGGCGCCGCCACCACCATCACCACCACCACAACCGCCATCGGCGCCGCCACCGCCGCCACCACCATCACCACCACCACAACCACAACCACCATTATCACCACCACCACCACAACCACTATCATCACCACCACAACCACCATTATCACCACCACCATCACTACCATCACGACCACCACCATGACCATCACCACCGCCGTTGGCACCACCACGACCACCACTACCACCATCACAACCACAAACTACACCAACATTACCACAAACACCAGTACGACCCAGCCACCATCACCACAACCACGACCAATGCCACCACCACCACCATCACAACAACCACGACCAATGCCGCCACCACCACCATCATGTTACTCTGATTAGGATTATTTGTAGTAAGACTGTTATTTTATTAGGAATAACAGTAATAAGACTATTACTCTGTTATGAATAACAGTGATAAGACTATTAGTCAAATAGGAATAACAGTAATAAGACTGTTACTATGTTAGGAATAACAGTAATAAGACTGTTATTCAAATAGGAATGTTATTCTTATTTGAATACACATAATAGTAAAAACCCATTTTTTAATTTTGGATAATAAGGCCTTCTCAATCTAAATTTTAAAAGTTTTAATACACTTAATAGTAAAACCCTCTTTTTCAATTTCAAGGGGAAAGATGAGACATTCATCAATGAGACTTAAACATAATCAAATTGTTTTACAAGTGAACAGATTAAAGAGAAATCACAACATAAATACATCGAATACTTCTCCCATTATTATTTTAGTTATCGAAAACAACAACCAAAACCAGCATATACTTCATATCTTCCTCTTCCTCCTCAGAGTCTCATCAGAAACCACCTTAAAATAAATCTAAATAACCACAAATGGCTTCAACCTGAATCAATGTATAATCACAGGTAATAACATCTTCTCACATATCTTCCTTTTCTAACTAACTAAACAGTTCGCATTTGTGAATATGTAAATATGTCCGATGTCGATTTCTATTGTTTCTTTGTCTCAAGTGCAGAGTACAATGCTAACCTGCATAGCTCGTTCCAAGCGACACGGTGATGACTCACCGAGTCAACAACCCGACGACATGGATGTAACTAAACAAAACACGCAACCCCAGTCCGTCAAATCTCTCACCTCTTATATAAATTCACATCAATGTAATGACAAACACAACCTTGTTTGTGATAGTTATTGGACAATGTTACAGGATATACTTATTTATTTTTCCAGTTATAGAAACATCATCATCATGGACAGTGCAAAAAGGTTAAAAACACAAATGAACAGGGATGTAAAGTTAAGTAAGTTTTTCTTTCAGTCACATCAAACAGAGAACAGTTACAGTCTTACTAATTTTTAAAAAAATAAATAAAATGGTGAAGCAAATGATGAAATTGAAATGTAATCAACCGAAATAACTTACTAATTTTACTTAAAATCAAGTAAACTCTAGAAGGTACACAGTGGTGAATCAGAATTATGACAGGAATTATATCATCTAGACCATTTAATGTGACTAACTTCTAACAAGTTTAGTTGGTACATATTTACAAACTCATCTCATCTCAATCTAGTGTAATAAATTCTTAATAAGTGATCAATCTATCTATTGTAGAGAAAGGAAGACATTAAAGCAATCGAGAAACAGAAACAAGAGAAAATGAAAATGAGAGAAATGAAGAGATCAAGACCTTGGTGTGACAGAGAAATAGTTCCGACGATGACGGTACGAGACATCGGAGGAATTACGAAATCGAATTCCATCGAAAACAGTCCATACAGTTAAGAATGTCACCGAGCTGTCACTCTAAAATTATCACCCGCCAAAAAAAACCATCCGCGGTTGAAGGACCACCGCAACGATCGGTTGAGAGAGCAGCGAGAGGGAGGAGAATTGAAGAGTTCTAGAGAGATAGAGGATGTAGAGAGAGAAAGAAGGGAGAGGGTAATGTAGAGAGAGAAAGTGAAGATATGGGAGCTGTGTTTAGTTTTGTAGGAAGTGAAGTGTTGTGTTCTCCTCTCCACAGAAAAAAGGTAAAAGAGGAGAGAGAAAGAGAGGGCTCGTGAAAGTCATCTTTTTTTTGCCTTTTTTCCGTTTCACACAAACAGCGGACGATTCTTTCTCTCTCCTCACTCGCTCCTTTCGGTGCGAAGAGCGGTGCGAAGAGCAGTCTGAAGAGCGAGACGAAGAAGACGATACGAAGTATTTCAGTTTCCGTGAAGCTTTGTTAACGTAAATTAAGGGCAATTTTGTCAATAAAGAAAAAAAAAACGATTCACATAGAATTATGTTATAATTAGATGCATGTTTTTAGAATTAGGCAAAGTTAGATCCACTGGACCAGAATTTTTATTGTGACGCTGTACCTTAAGGGAAATATCTCTATAAGTATATCATTTATTTATATTATATATAAAATAACATCTATATTATTTTACTGTAATAAATATCTTAATTAAATAATATATATATATATTAAATTATTATTATTTATTTTATTATATATATAATAACATTTCAGTATTATTATAATATAAATATATCATTTATTTATATTATATATAAAATAACATCTATATTATTTTAGTGTAATAAATATCTTAATTAAAAGATAATATAAATTTTTATATATAAATAAATAAATGTAAACATACATAGATATATGTATTTTTATTATATATTATTTATTTATAAATATGATTCAAAAAATAGTAAATTTGATCCGCGGACGGGTCGGTTTTTTTGTCGTCGCCTCTAACTATAAGATACAATCTTTTAGAACAATTGTTCTTTTACTATCTGAAGAGTTTTTAGAATGCCCAAGGGTGATTTTGTGATACGAAGATCTTTTTGTGTCAGAATAATCATCAGTATTTTGTTTAGGAGTCTTTTTAGAGAGAGAAAGTTCGGATTAGGTTAAGTAGAGAGAGAAAGTAATATTCTATTTTTCTTGGGATCTGTGAAGCGTGTGTGGTCCATTTATAGTACAATTGCGGGTCCCATACGCTTTAACTCCCGTTTATTACATTTTTAGTCCATATCTATTTTCATCTTCTCATAATGGCTACTTCTTTAGTAGTCTATACAATTTTCCCCTAATACAATTTCTTCTTTACAATTCTCTCCTATCATACTTCTTCTTTACAATTCTCTTCTATTATATTTCTTTCTTACAATTTTCTCCTTAACAAACCTTTTCTTTACAATCTCACCATGTCTTTTATTCTCCCTCATTAGTATCCCCCCAGTCCTAGTAAAAATAGTTTTACTGGGACTGTAAAGAAGTCTCCACTGCTCCCTCGAACATCTTTTCCTCGAAGAATTCTTCTTCAAGTGCAAAATTTCCTCCTCGAAAATGCTTTTGACCAATACTTCATATGCTACATATCTCTTTGAAAAAACATCTCTTCGAAAAAGCGTCTTCTTAAGAAGAACATCCCTTAGACCATAGACTTCTTTTATCTCATATTAACTAGTGTGGCCCCCCAATCCTTGCAATGTCTTAGCAAGGATAATCCTATTGCCTGAAAATGGTGCCCATCGGAATTCGCTGTGTAAGCATATTCCAACCACCATAATACGACGATAAGACATTGCAATGATTGGCTGAAAAGGCATGACATAAGCAGTCGTACTTTCTTGTCAGCGAATCTTTGGAGAGATCGTTTCACATTCCTAAGGTTGGATCACCTCTGCATCTTCTCCCGCACTTTTCTGTCAATAATTCTTCACCTAGGGTACCCATAATGCCCCTAGGAAAATAATAGGAAATGTCCCCAGGCCCGACTGTCCCTAAAAGCCCATTGAATCCTATAAATTCTTTCCTCCTTCATTAACAACTCAAACTTTCCACCCAGAATTTCTAGAGAGAGAAAGCTGGCTTACAAACCTCACCGGATTCCAGAGTGGCTCCTTATTAGTAAAAAGTTCGAAGAGAGAGTCGGTGCTGGTGAATACACTGAGCCTCAACCTCCACCTGCTATGACTACCTTCTACGGTTCGTGGCCCCCTCCTGTAGATTCGACGACCATCATTCCCCTCGAAATATCACAACAGAACGAAATCACCAACCAGACCACCCTTAGAGAAATGGGGAAAGAAAAGCACCACAAACACTCCTCGGGAAAAAGAAAGAGACAGCACAAAGATAAGCATTCACAGGAGCGCAAACGTTCCAAAGAAGCGCCACCAACTATCCCTGAAGCTCTGCGAACTGCGGTAATAGATGCTTCTCTTCAGAAGACCGGGGATCCGGCGTCAAGCCTTCCAGCCACTTCATCCATAACAGGGGCTGGAATTCCTCAGTTTTCTTTAGGACAGACGGTAATTACCGAGGTAGAAACTCGAGAGTTGCGCAATAAAGCCCTAGCTGCTAAAGGGAAAGCTATCTCCTTAGACAATCATGAGTTAGCTGTTCCAGCTATCCAAGTTAATGATCCAAACAACATCATCGAAACTCCTGCAGAATCATCTAGTAAACAACCCATCGCTCCGAAGAATCCTGAGTCACATAGTCAAGCAGTTCAAACCACTAGTCCAAACAAAATCATCGAACTCCCAGCAGAATCATCGAGCAAAATGCCTGGTCCTCTTCCAACAACATCCGAAGAGCAAGTGATCCGAATTTCCCCTAAGTCAAAGGGAGACGTAACACTTCCCTTAAAACTCGATGCCATCATGGGCAACAATATTCGAGGGATTGAGAACAAACATGCCGTTACTCTGTGTAATATATCGTACAAGTATTTTTCTCCATCAGAGGAAACTCTACTTTGTACTCATTGGTGCATCCCTTCGTACATCGACATCAGGTTCCCCTCCGAAGGAGAGACCCCATTATCAGTGAGGGATCATGAGCTTGTTGTTTATACCGAAATCATAAATTGGGGACTAAGATTTCCCTTAGACCCATTTTTCATCGAATATTTTGCTAAGATTGATCTTTGCCCTTATCAAGCTGGACCCAACATGTGGTTCACATTGATGGCCTGCATCATGGCCTCGAGGATTTCAGGCCAAGAATTTTCCTTGGAGCAGTTCATCGGATTATCCGGGTTGGCTAGGAACCCATTCTTCCCATTTTACTCATTGACCTTTAACCGAAGGCAAAAAGTGTTAAAAGATTTGCTAGAAGCTGATAAGAAATGGAGACAACAATTCATCTTCTTCTCAGGTTATTGGGAAACAGGCTCAGAAGCAACCCCTTCGAACCCTCACAAATTATCTCTTCTGTGGACCAATAAATGTAAGTCTTCGAATGAATCTTTTTATGATAGCCCGTCGAATAATATAAGTCTAACTTAATATTTTTGTAGCTATGACTGACATCTCCAAGACCTTTGCTGATTATGTAGAGAGTGTCATTACCTTTTTTACCAAGCTTAGTGAATGAGCCAAATAAAAATGGGAAAATAGATTTCGCTTGTGTTTCAGTGACAACAATAATGCTCTAAGCAGACTTTGGAGGTTGAATCCCCTTGATCGATTGTCTTTAAAAGAGTAGATGACCCCTCCTTCTCAAGACGAGGTACTAGAGCGAGTGACGAAGAAGGATATAGTGATTTATTTTCCAAAGCGTGCTCGTGCACAGAGTCATCGGGATGGGTCCGATGAGGAACTCCCTATTAAGGAACAACATCCACAACTAAAAATGGCTATTGTCCCAGAGCCGACCTCCTCGGACAACAGAGTGACTCCCAATCCTGACTCTCTCCCCAAAAATTCCGTCCATCCTCGGAAGAATAAAGACTTGAAAGCCAAAGGGAAAAAGAAGGCTGCCGTAGAGCCTATCCAAGAGCTGTGCGAAGATGGAAAACTTCAAAACGACGCCCCCGAACCAGCCCAGGAAATTGAAGCCCAAAGGGAATTAGGTGAGTCTGAGCATGAGTTGGGAGATAACTCTCCCAAACAGAACTCCAACTTAACGCCTAGCACTCCTCGCACCCAAGCTTCACATCCAGCTCCCCTTGAGGAGCCCCCAATACTTGCTCCACTGCCCATTCCTCGAAGAAAACCTCCCCAACATGTTGACCTTGAAATTCTCGAAGGAGAGGCATCGGATTTTGACGTTATTGGCCTAGGCTCTCCCAGGAGCTCCTTCAAAATTCCCCATGATAATGAATTTTCACTAAGTCTGCGGGGCCTGCTGTACACCTCTGTCATTAGGGGAAAGAAAATGCAGCATCTAGGGAATCGAAAGAACCACTATAAGTTCAAAGCTTCCCTGTTGGCTTCACAACTTGAAGAAGCCAAAAAGCAATATGCTATTGTGGAGATCCAAGCAGATGCACTGTATGAGAGATTATCTGCATCGGAAAATTATGTCATCATACTTGAGAGGTGCTGCCAGGAGGAAATGGACCTCTATCAGAAAAAGACGGAGGGCCAAGAGAAACTCATTATTGAATATCAAAAGGCCCATGAAATAGCGCGCAAAGGTTTCAATGACTGTTGTAATGACTATGAAAAAATTTACAAGGACAGAGAAGGATTGGTGAAGCGCATCGAAGACTTCCCTCGGCAAGTGGAGGAGGAGAAGACAAAGGCTGTGAATGCCTATGTGAGCAAGTGCACCAGTAACCTTGCTGATCGAGATGCAACAGTTCGAGCAGGCCTAATAACTCAACTTCATGCAGAGCACCCCGAATACGACCTTGGCAGCTTTTAGAAACTTGTGTCCCCGGATCTTCCGCCTCCTCATATTATTGTTAGTGAGAGTGAGTCAACGGATTCCGATGAAAGTGATTCCCCTGAGAAATCTCAACAGTAGGTAAACATGGTGGCATAGTTTTTTGTGTATAAGACCTTATAAGGCAATTTTTGTTTTCCTCCGTTGTTTATTCGATGAGATGTACTCCTCGGATTTTTGTGTATGCCTCATCTTGGAACATTTAACCATGCAACTTATTATTTATCGTTTTCTCCTGCGTGTTTGCCAATTCATGTCTTTGTATCAATTCAATAAGCTACATCTATTCGCCCTGTGGTATGCATCAAGAACTATCCGGAGAAAAAGAAATAGACTTAGGCATGACATAAATAATAACTTAAAGTGTAAACAACTCGAGACACAGCATATTGTGTCCCAAAGAGTAGTTCGAAAGGTAAAACCATTCAAGGCACCACCTAATGTAACCCAAATAATAGTTTAAGGCAAATAAAAATTCGAGGCACAAATTACTGTGACCCAAACAATAGTTCGAAGGATTAAACAATTCGGGGCACAAATTATTGTGACCCAAATAATGGTTTAAGGCAAAGAAAAATTCGAGGCACAAATTATTATGACCCAAACAATAGTTCGAAGGGAGAAACAATTCGAGGCACAACTTGTTGTGACCCAAATGATAATTCGAGGCATCCAGAAATTTGAGGCACAAAATATTGTGACCCAAATAATAGTGTAAGGGAAGAAACAATTCAAGGCACAAAATATTGTGACCCGAATAATAGTGTAGTGGATAAAACAATTCGAGGCAAAAATTATTGTGACCCGAACAATATTTCGAAGGGAGAAACAATTCGAGGCACAACTGGTTGTGACCCAAATGATAATTCGAGGCATCCAGAAATTAGAGGCACAAAATATTGTGACCCAAATAATAGTGTAAGGGAAGAAACAATTCAAGGCACAAAATATTGTGACCCGAATAATAGTGTAGTGGATAAAATAATTCAAGGCACAAAGTATTGTGACCCGAACAATATTGGAAGGCAAAAAATTCTTTGTATCAAGCAGCTCATAGAGACACCTCGTTAAAACCTTCCTATGCCTAACAGGGTAGGAAATAGTATGCCCTCATTATGTTTGGTAACCGGGAGATACAAATATTACGTTCTAACTAGCTCCTCATTCAAGATACAATTTTAAGTGTTCAATGTTCCATGGAAGCCGCAAATATCGCCCCTCTTTGTCTTTCAACCGGTACGTGCCCTGTTTTAATTTCTCTGTGACTTCATAAGGGCCCTCCCAGTTAGGTCCCAATTTTCCAAGACTCTTTTCCTTAGTGTGTAAAAATACTTTACGTAACACCTTGTCACCCACCTTAAAATCTCTGTGCTTTACCTTGGAGGAATATCTACTCCTCATAAGTGTTTGATAGTGTAAAGATTTCAATCGCGCGCGTTGTCTTTTCTCTTCAACTAAATCCAGCTCCAAGCTTCGACTTTGGTCATTTGAATCCTCTGCATAAGTTGCCACCCGATAAGATAGGAAGACGATTTCCGAATGGACAACTGCATCCATACCATACACCAAGGAAAATGGAGACGCGGCAGTGGCAGTTCGCGGCGTTGTCCTATAAGCCCAAAGTACTTCTTGTAAATAATCAGGCCATCTTCCGGCCCTTCCTTCCAAATTCTTTTTCAACCCATATAGAATTTTTCGATTGGTCACTTCTACCTGACCATTGGCCTGAGGGTGAAATGGAGCAGAAAAACATTGTCGTATGCCCCTTGAAAGGCAAAAACTTTTAAGCTTCTTGTTGTCGAACTGAGGTCTATTATCTGTTGTAATCTACAGTGGTACCCCAAAGCGACAGCAAATATTTGAAACGATAAATTTGATAACATCTGTGGCTTTCGTCCCTGCTAAAGGTTCCGCTTCCACCCACTTAGAGAAATAATCGACCGCTACGATTATGGTCTGTCTGCCCCCAGACGCCATGGGTAGGGGCCCAACTAGATCGATGCCCCATCTGTCAAATGGGACTGCCTCTGAAATACTTTCCAACAACACCCCAGGTTTGTGGATTACGTTTGCATAGCGCTGACACGTGTCACATCGTTTTACCAAATCTTGTGCATACGAAGAAATAGTTGGCCAATAACAGCCATCGAGAAACACTCGTCGAATTAACGCCTTATAACCGCAATGGGTTGAACCTTCTCCATCATGTAATTCAGACAGGACAAATTGCGACTCATCCCTATTCAGGCATCTTAATAATGTCCGGCTCAAAGATTTTTTATACACAAAGCCCCCCAATATGATATACCCGTGAGATTTGAATCTAAGCTTCCTAGATTCGTACCTTCCAGTAGGTAAAATATCGTTTTCCAAAAAGTCAATAATTTCCGACCTCCAATCATTTGTGATCACATTGCTGACCTCTTGAATGTTCATTGAATGCTCCACCTCAGTTATGACCGAAGGATGCTCCTGAATCAAGACCCAAGGGTATCCCTCTGTCCGCGAGGCTGTGGCCAAATAATTTGGGACGACATTTGCTTATCTTCGAACATGTTCATATTGGACCCCGTCGAACTCAAAAACCAAATCTTTTAATGCTTTCTAATACTGTATCAGCTTATCTTTTCTGGCCTCAGACTCTCCCAATGCTTGATTTATCACCAATTGTGAGTCACTGATCAATTTAACCTTTTTGGCCCTGCATATCCGAGCTAAACGCAATCCTGCCAATGCTGCCTCATACTCCGCATCATTGTTAGTTGCCTTAAAACCAAATCGAATAGCTTGAAACATAGCTATCCCTTCTGGAGAAATCAATTGGACACCCGCGCCGCTTCCAGAGTTGTTCGACCCTCCATCCGTTCGTACTAACCATTCCATTTCATCCAAAGGGTCGATGATCTCCATGTCCGCTCTGTCTGAGTGGAATTCAACTAAAACGTCGGCCAAAACTTTAGCTTTAATTGTCGTTCGAGGCTCAAATACTATGTCAAAATCTCCCAATTCCACTGACCACTTGTTCATCCTCCCAGAGATATCAGGCCTTTGTAACAAACCTTTTAAGGGGAACGTCGTTCGAACAACTATAGGATGTGCCTAGAAATAGGGTCGCATCTTCCGGGAAGCTGTGACCAAAGCCAACGCGACCTTCTCCAATTTGAGGTATCATTTCTCCGCATCCAGCAAACTCTTACGGACATAGTAGATGGGTTTTAAAAAAGTGTCTTATTCTCGAAGTAGAGCAGCGCTGACCGCACAATCGGATACTGCTATATAGACAATTAAGCTCTCCCCCATTAGTGGCTTAGACAATACCTCAGGGGACATCAAATATTCTTGGATTTGGCAAAAAGCGGCTGAACATTTTTCAGTCCAATTAAACTGTCTCGTATTTCGCAATACCTTGAAGAAAGGCGCAGATTTATCAGAGGACCGAGAAATGAATCTATTCAGAGCGGCCAATCTCCCTGTCAGGACTTGGACTTCTTTGATATTCCGAGGTGGAGTTATGGTGACTAAAGCTTTTATCTGTTCTGGGTCAGCCTCGATGCCTTTTTCACTTATCTTGTAACTAGGAAACTTGCCCGATCTCACACCGAAAATGCACTTGTCCGGATTTAGTTTCAAATTGACCTTGCTCAAATTATTAAAAGTCTCATCCAGGTCAGCAAAATGATCTTCGTCCCGCAGACTTTTGATTAACATATCATCGATACATGCTTCAACATTCCGACCAATCTGTCCCTCAAAGGTTTTATTGACCAGGCGCTGGTAAGTTGCCCCTGCATTTTTAAGCCAAATGGCATAACCTTGTAGCAATATAACCCTCTCCCGGTAATAAAAGAAGTGATTTCTTCATCTTGGGTATCTAACCGGATTTGATTATACCCTGAATATGCATCCATTAAGGATAACAGTCGGTTGCCCGAGGTCGAATCCACTAACTGATCGATGCGGGGCACCGGAAATGGCTCCTTAAGACAAGCTCTGTTTAGATCTGTGAAGTCAACGCACATTCTCCACTTGCTATTCTTTTTCCGGACCAAGACTGGATTCGAGGCCCATACGGGATAATGCGACTCGCGGATGTGGCCTATACTCAATAGTCTTTCCACTTCCGAAAGAATAACTGTAGCTTTTCTTGAGAGACGGTCTCCTCTTCTGGACAATAGGTCTAACATTAGGCCGTACCGCAAACTTATGGCATATTACCTCCGATGGCACGCCCGTAACATCCTGTGCACACCAAGCAAACATATTAAGTTTGTTAGACAAAATCGAAATATCTCTCTTTGAACTCAAAAGAGAGCTTGACTCCGATTTTGAGAGATCTGCCATGCCCAAAATCATGTCCCTCAGAATTCTCTTCTGGGACCAGAAATCCGGGGGTCTCCCTCAGATCATCACATGGAATGACGTCCGAGGAAGGCCCCTTTAATTGCTATGCCTTATCCGAAATTCCTCCCCGACTTTCCTTTGAAGATAAAGCGATTTGGTAACATTCACGGACCATTTTCTGGCTGCTCCTAACCGTCCCGATGTTGTTCCATATCACATATTTCAAGCACTGATGCACCGTCGAAATAACTCCATGCATTCGGGACAGCCAAGAGCGACCCAGAATAGCGTTATACGAAGTTGGTGCGTCGACAACAATAAACAAGACTTCCACCTCCTTCTTAAACGGCCCTCGGCCTAACTCAACCACACCCTCAAATTCTCCAACCACCACCGCTGTTGCACCGGTAAAGCCCACTATAGTTCTGTCGGAATGGCGTATAATTGGTGGGTCGGAAATTCACCTGTAAGTGCTCATAAACAAGATATTCGTTGAACTTCCTGTATCAACAAGTATCTTCTGAACTTGATCTCCAGCAATACCCGCAGCAATCACTACCGCATCTTCGTGTGGGCCCGCGATATTTCGCATATCATCATCATCAAAACGTATGATAGGTGAGGGTAAACGATGCATTTGTGCTGATACCCCTGCCTCAATCTGGGTAGTCAGATTGACCATGTGTCTCTTCCGCGAGCTATTGGAATTCCCCGCTATGGTATCCCCTCCAAAGATAGCCAGTAACTCAAAAACAAGCACATAGGCTATTTACTTTCCCCTTGGAATAACTTCTTCCACCAAATTTACATTGTTCCTGCCCTCATTGGGGTCCAGATATTCTTGCTTGATATTGAAGTCATCAACTTCCTTGAAGATCACCATGGCTGTATCAGTGTTTTTTGGAACAACCTTTACCATAACATTCTTCTGGGAGTGCTTTTTGACAAACTCTAACAACATCCCATCTTCGATCAGAGATTGCACTTGTTTTTTCAAGGCTATGCAGTCCTTGGTGTCATGTCCAATATCTTCGTGATACTTGCAATACTTGTTAACGCTTTTGCTTTCCCTCAGAGTCTGAATGGGAAAAGGTTTCCTGAATGGCACCGTGGACTTCGCCTTATCAAATATAGCAGCAACATTTTCCGGTAATTCCGTGAAGTAGTCCGGTCGAACCCTGTTATTCGATATGGGTCTGGCCCTTTGATTATAATTTTGCTGGTTGCCATAATATTGTGAGTTCGTTTCTACCTCGGCGGATACTGACCCGTATTTTTGGTCTGAACATTGGTGCGAGGCCCTTGGTTACTAGACTCGGATCTCTGAAACTGGTTCTGATCCAATTGGTCACCAGATCCCTTCTCCCAAGCCTGAGTTTCCTCCACCAGGATTCTCTTCTCCACCTGATCCAATAAAGCTTCGAAGGTCATGGCCTGACTCTCTGCTACTGTGTCCTTTAATAGTCATGGGAGTAGGCCCATCCAGAAAGCTGCAAGTGCCACTGAATCCTTACAATATTCCATGTCTGTTTTTGTTTTGACGAATCGATTGGTATAGTTCTTCAAGCTCCCCCCCACTTTGTGTCTACAATAGATAATCGTATCTCCGTTAGCCCTGAACTTTTTTCTCCCCACGAAGTGCCGTCTGAAGATATTCCAAAACATGTCAAAATTCTTTATCGAGCCCTGTGGAAGCCGGTTATACCATTTGGAAGCTACCCCTTTGAAGGTCTGAGAAAACGCCCGACACAACAATTTATCATCGTCGTCGAAGTTGATCATGAAGTTTTTGAACTGCTCGATGTGGTTATCAGGGTCTTATGTCCCATCGAACTTTACTAACTTCAAGATATCGAAATGTTTTGGGAGGTTGCCCACCAATATCTCCGGGGCCAGAGGAGAAGCCCTCCAATTATGACCCGTCCGATAAACATTGGATCTCAAGTTTTCATGGCTCCGAAAATACAATCCCTCTTCGGATGGTAGGGTATATTGATGCTGCCACTCTGAATTTCGCAGGCCAATGTTTTGGTTTCCAGAGGGGAACTTCCTCTGGTCATAGCCCCGTTTGTTGACTTGATCATAATAACTTTTCTCCCTCGGAAATTTCCTTTCCGAACTTCTTCCCCTCCGGTGATCTGTGTGTCCTTGACCATGTCTTTTCTTTCTGTAATTTTTCCTAGGAGAAGATTCCGACGAGCTGTATCGAGAATAACCGCTCGAGTCAGATGAACCCAAGCGTCGTTTTTCTTTCCTCCTCGACGATCGTCGTTCGTATCCCCTATATCTGTCATCCTTGGCTTTAGGACGAAAATCGGTTTCGGGATCCTCTTTGTCACTCTCTGGCTCCCTTCTTATCTCGGAGCGAAGATTTGCCTGAACAGTTTCCTTTTCTGCCTTCAATCTTTTGATCTCCAGCAGCAGTTCATTCCTTCGAGCCAACCGAACCAAGTCATGAAAAATGTCTCCGACTCGCTGACCCCCTCGTGCCTCGTATTCCATATCGTTCCGATAATCGTCGCCCACCAAATTTTCTTCGCAATTGTTAACAAAATCATCCCCTTGCTCTTCCATAATTTCCCTCGGAATGGGAACTATTTCCAGGAAGCGATTGTCGTCAGAACAATCTTTGGTTCCCACAGACGGCGCCACGGAAGAGTTTTTAGAATGCCTAGGGGTGATTTTGTGATACGAAGATCTTTTAGTGTCAGAATAATCAGCAGTATTTTGTTTATGAGTCTTTTTAGAGAGAGAAAGTGCGGATTAGGTTAAGTAGAGAGAGAAAGTATATTCTATTTTTCTTCGGATCTGTGAAGCATGTGTGGTCCTTTTATAGTATAATTGCGGGTCCCACACGCTTTAACTCCCATTTATTACATTTTTAGTCCCTATCTATTTTCATCTTCTCATAATGGCTACTTCTTTAGTAGTCTATATAATTTTCCCCTAATACAATTTCTTCTTTACAATTCTCTCCTATCATACTTCTTCTTTACAATTCTCTTCTATTATATTTCTTTCTTACAATTTTATCCTTAACAAACCTTTTCTTTACAATCTCACCATGTCTTTTATTCTCCCTCATCATTATCAATTAGAAAACTCTAACTATAAGCTTCAAACACTAAGGTATTTATTATGGCTCTATGTTATTAATTCTCAAAATTGAAGCTTTGTTGTATGTCTTATATTTATATTCATTAGTTACAAAGATTAACATTACTTGATCTATATTTTTTTAAGATAAAGAGTTGTAGAGTTCAATTTCGAAACAAATAGACCTGCATAAATCACATTTTTTATTTTGCTTACGGATCAAACCGTAACGACATAGGCTCTCGAGTTCACTAACAATACATGTCCTAATCAATACATCTATTCGTCTCTGTATACTGCGGAAAATCTCAAACTAAAACCCGATCAAACCATAACAACATAGCCTCTTCAGTTCACTAATCATAGATGTCCTAATCAATACATCTTTTAGTCAACTTCTATTTTTTTATGTTATAATAGTACTTTAAAGTGTTGACAAAAATAATATGGAAGACTCACTTAAACAAATAAACAACTTTTATATAGATGGAATATGAAGATATATTACAATACCATTTTACAGCTTCCACTACAAAGGAATATTTTTTGGACAATAACCAGGACACCATAAGGTTTAAATCCTGGCTACCCCAATCTTCCCGATGAGAATTTCGATGATTCGTTGATGGAGGTCGTCAAGAAAAACAAATCCACAGTTGTGGGAAGTTCAATGATGTAATTTATAAACACTTGACACATATATGGAGAAATAGTCGGTTAGCGGAGATAGCGAAGGACATAGAGTAGTAATCGACAGTAGGATGCCGCAGAGTCCATCGGAAAACCCTAGATGGCTATTGAATGTTTAAATATTTGATGTGGGTGTTAATGCATGGATTTGTTTGAAGTGAATAAGCTGTATAATCTCTTATTAGTACTTATTGTCCAGTATATAAAGAGGCTAGGAGACAAGGGATCTTTTTGTTTAAGGTCTCTTTTAATATTAAAGTAACCAATGACATTTTCATTGATTAACATAGAGATATAAACATTCTAATTAGATTATCAATAAGGTTAACAAAAGCCTAAAAAAAAGTTAATAAGACTTTAGCTTTGAAAGAATGAGACATCTTACCAAACGCCTTAGACATATCTAGTTGGATCATAATATTTCTAGATTTTAGTTTTCTATTAAGATCGAAAACTAATTATTTGGCTATTAATATGTTTTCGTGAATAGATTTGTCTTCAGAAAAGGCTCTCTGGACTTAGACAAAATATTAGAGAGCCCATTATTTATGATTTTAGACATAATTCTATTAAGCATAATACACAATCCAACATGTCTAAAATTGTTCCAGCTAGTATGATTGGTAGATTTTTGTATAAGGCACAGACCAGTAGCCATGATACCTTTAGGAATATTGTGACCCTTCAAGAATCCATCTATGGCTTAACACAAATCCTTTTAGATTTTTTTCTAGAAAATTTTGAAGAAACAAATGTTGAAACCAACAACTTTTGGTGCACTTGAGGGATTCATATTACTGATGATCTCAAATACTTCATGTTCACTAAGAAGATGAGCTTGGGTATGCTATTGAAGATGTTATCCTGCATTTTTTGAGTTCCAATATTCAATGTTGATATAAGGTTGCTTGGTTAGAATATTTTTGAAATATGTTTCAACTGATTTCCCAATAGCTTCAGAATCCATGAGCCAATTATCGCCATCTTTGATAGTTTTTATATCATTCTTCCTTCTCTTTTTGGAGACATAGTTGTGGTAAGATTTCGTGTTCTTATCTCCATCGTTTAACCAGTTGCAATAATATTTATGCTCCCAGTAATTCTCCTCTATTTTTAGCGCTTGAAGGTAAAGACCATTAGCCTTAGTCAGGGCAGCTTTAATTTCAGCGTTGTTAGTTGTTGAATAAGGCACAGACCAGTAGCCATGATACCTTTAGGAATATTATGACCCTTCAAGAATGCATCTATGGCTTAACACAAATCCTTTTTGATTATTTTCTAGAAAATTTTGAAGAAACAAATGTTGAAACCATCAATTCTGGTGCACTTGAGGGATTCATATTACTGATGATCTCAAATACTTCATGTTCACTAAGAAGATGAGCTTGGGTATGTTATTTAAGATGTTATCCTGCATTTTTTGAGTTCCAATCTTCAATGTTGATATAAGGTTGCTTGGTTAGAATATATTTGAAATATGTTTCAGCTGATTTCCCAATAGCTTCGGAATCTAGGAGCCAATTATCGCCATCTTTGATACTTTTTATATCATTCTTCCTTCTCTTTTTGGAGACATAGTTGTGGTAAGATTTCGTGTTCTTATCTCCATCGTTTAACCAGTTGCGATAATATTTCTGCTCCCAGTAATTCTCCTCTATTTTTAGCTCTTGAAGGTAAAGACCATTAGCCTTAGTCAGGGCAGCTTTAATTTCAGCGTTGTTAGTTGTGGAAAGCTTTATTACCAAGTTTCCAACCTCTTCCTCAGGTTCCTGCACTTTATAAAAAAATATTTCCGTAGGAAATTTTTTGTTCCAATCTTTAAGACCCTGTTTTAGTCTTCTCAGCTTGTGCCAGAAGATGAAAATGGGATAACCATCCATCATTTGGTTCTAGGCCTGCTCAACAAAGGTAAGAAAGTTGTCATCGATAGTCCACATCGTTAAAAACTTAAAGCTTTTGTTGTTGTTAGAGATATTGGTAGATATAGTAACATTAAGAGAGGCATGGTCAGAACAGGTTCTGGTCATGTGAAAAACCTGTGTCTCATTGAAAAAGCTGAACCATGCAGAGTTGTGTAGGGCTCTGTCTAACCTTTTTCACTTCAGTTTTTGGTCCAAGTAAACTTGGAACCAACAAAATTGGCATTCTTTGGATAACAGTCCCTTATCACCTCGTAGAAGTCCTCAATGTTGTTATTGATAAGGGAGCAATTCGCCGATAATAAGAACAAGGAGCCAATTGTGAATAGAAGGAAGTTAAAATGTCTATTAGAGTATTTATCATTAATTAGAGAGTAATTTGTAAATAATGTATATAAAAAGGGACTAAAGATGAAATAAAGTAAGCCCACCCATGACATAAATGGGTCCACCTTCCAATACTATAAAAGGGGATTCTTTATTCTTGGTAGGTGGGACATTCCACATTATTATATTCTCTTTGCTCTTTCTCTCTCTACACTCTCTCTCTAGTCACATCAGATTCAAGATTCAAGATATTCCTTAGTCATTCATTCTCTCATCAGTAACGCCGTCTGTGAGAAACCGTGATACCAAAAAGGAATCTTTTTCTTTAAAAATCGCGATTGAAAAGATGAATGACGAGGCTGTCGAAGAGAGGGTCGGGAGAGAAGTAACCCGAGCCGTTTCCTTATCCGAAGGCGAAGAAGCCCCGGGTCGGGAACGCTATGCCCAGGGTCGGGACAAACGATCGACCCTTATCATGATCAGAAGACAGCTCCTGGAAGACATTGCCAGACTTAACGCTGAAAGAGAGCGAGCGTTAGACGAGAAAAGGGTTCTGGAAGGAAAAGGCAAAGAACCATTCATGGATAACCGCAACGGAGGCAACCCGATTGCAGGACACCGCATCGAGGCCCGACCTGTCATATATTATCGGGAGCCCCGCCCCGAGGAGGAGCAAAACACTAGGGAACAGCGGTACCCAGAGGACAACCGAGGTATTTCCGCCGATTACACCTTGGATGACTCGTCGGGAAGGGAGTACCGACGACGGGAAAGAATAAGCAAACATGCACATAAAAATCGTTCCCGACGCCACAGGGGACCCCGGTCAGACTCCCCGAAGTACAAAAAAGGTAGCACCGAAAAACGAACGCCAGTGTCAGTTGAGAGAGAAGAAATGCCAGCGGGCAGCAGGGAAGAGCGGGTAGCATTGCCTCAAGTACAATGGCAGCCTTCGAACAACCAGAACCAGGGGTACCGAATCAGCAGTCAGTTTATTAACCCGGGGGATGAAGGGCTCTACGGAGTTCAGACAGAAGGACTCGGAGGCGGAGCTTTCGGGTACGGGATGAATTGGAGAGCTTCACCATTGTCCGATGAGATATTAGCGGGACAACTCCCGAAGAGGTTTGATATTTCCAAATTGGAAAAATATGACGCGAAGAAGGACCCGGATAACCACTTGGAAGCCTTCAAAAACTTCATGCTGAGTTTCGACAATGACGATAAACTCCTATGTAGGGCGTTTTCGATGACTTTCCGGGACCGGGCCTCCAAATGGTACAACCGGTTACCACAAGGCTGCATAAAAAACTTCGGGATGTTCTGGACAATGTTTAGACAGCATTTCGTCGGAAGCAAGAGTTTCCGAGCCAACGGGGACACTATTATAAATTGTAAGCAGAGGTTAGGAGAAAGCCTCAGGGAGTATGCCAGGCATTTTATCGACGCTAAAACCGAACTGGACCATTGCAAGGAAAACATGGCGCTAACTGCATATCGCTTGGGCTTGCTCCCGGGACCAATGAAGCAAGCGGTAACCAAGAAGCAAGCATTCACTTTTTCCGCCCTTCTGGCCCAAGTAGAAAAACAAATATTGATCGAAGAAACCGAGGCGTCCGAACTGGCTGCACAAATTCAGCAAAGCGCGCAAGCGGCGGTTGTGATAAGACAGGGGACTCAATCCAGCTACGCTCAGGCAGCCCAGCCGTTTAGCACAATACCCCCGACCCAATCCTTACCTATCAAGCCTTCGGTTCCCCCGAACCAAAAAACGAAGCAGACGAGTCAAACGGTTTTGCGACCCATATCTAACAAGTGGATCCGACCTGCTTATTTCGTCGACCTGACAGAATGTGTATCGTCAATCTACGAGAAAACCAAGAAAAACGGGATGTATCGAAGGCCCTTCCCGATACCAACGCCTCGGGAACAGAGGAATAACCGTTATTGTCGCTATCACGAAGATGTGGGGCATGACACCAAGGACTGCATTGCCCTCAAGAAAGAAATACAGATGCTCATAGAGCATGGAAACCTCCTGGAATTTGTAAAGAAGAAGGCCCAACAGAGCACAACTTCGAGAGAAGTCGTGACGATTCCGAAGCCCGAAACCGCTATGACCATTTCCAAAATCACCGACCCTTTTGATGTTTCAATTGAATACCTCGACCCTGAGACAAATCGCAACATCATCGGGATCATCGAAGAGGAAGCTGTTGAGAGTATCGGTAATGTAAAAAACCTTTGTAAATTCTTTGAATCTCTGACTATCTTCGGTGGAGATTCCATGGCAGGTACCACACACTCTTCCAGGAAAAGGCATATCGTGAATCTAACCACCCAATTAGAGGCTCGGACTTACCCTCACTCCAAAAGCGTCCTGTCGCCGATCCTGTATTTTGACGACGACGACCTAAGAGATATAGCCGACCCTCACGAGGATGCTGATGAGGGAGAATAAAAGACATGGTAAAATTGTAAGGAAGAAATATAATAGGAGAGAATTGTAAAGAAGAAGTATGATATGAGAGAATTGTAGAGAAGAAATTGTATTAGGGGGAAATTGTATAGACTACTAAAGAAGTAGCCATTATGAGAAGATGAAAAGATATAGGGACCAAAAGTGTAATAAATGGGAAATAAAGCGTGTGGGACCCGCAATTGTACTATAAAAGGACCACACAAGCTTCACAGCGACCAGAATGAATAGAATATTACTTCCTCTCTCTACTTAACCTAATTCTCTTTTTCTCTCTCTAAAAACTCTAAACAAAGGATTACGGCTTCTTTGACACAAAAACATCTTCGTATCACAAAATCACCCCTGAGCATTCTTAAAACTCTTCAGTGGCGCCGTCTGTGGGAAACGAAGATTGTTCTGACGACAATCGCTTCCTGAAAATAGTTCATATTCCAAGGGAAATTATGGAAGAGCAAGGGGACGATTTTGTTAACAATTTTGCAGGATCTATTGTTTTGTTAATATCTTCATAGAATTTCGTATTACTATTTGTGTTTTGTTGCTGTTTTTTGTTTTTTTTTGTGTTTGGGTTTGTGTTTTCTTTGTATTTTACAGATATGGATCCATGTCCTTCACACATGATTCCCAGATCTAGAAATCCAATTGAAGACCAAATCTTTCTCACCAGACCTTCGAAAGAGAGAGGAACCGGAGACTACTCTCTCGCTCGCTAACATCGACCTTCTCTATTTCCCCATAGTAAAATCTATTGTTTTGCGTTTTCGATTCCAGTCTTGTAGTATAGATTTTATTCTTTGTGACCTGCTCTCTTCCGTCACAGTCTCTCTATCTCTCTACAACGTTTTTCAAATACTATTGTTGCCATCTCATATTCACATTCGTTGCCTTGAGTATGGAGCTTTTGAGATATACCTCTATTGGTTAGTGTGCTTCAAGAATCTTGTAGATTGAGTATGGAATTTTTTCGAATAGATTTTTGAAATTACAGAGTGCTCTCTCTTGTTTAGATTGTTTGTGCTGTCATGACTGGTAAACCCTAATCGTGTTTACATTAACGTTGTATGAGGCTAGGTAGTTTTTAAACTTATCATAATTTGACAAGTTGAGTTTATGGCAAATGGATTTGAACAATTGTATCCAAATAATTGTCCTTTCACATGTACTGGAAATTATTGCCTATCTTGCAGATAAATATGAAACTGATTGCATTTCTGTGCATAGATTTTTCTCTAGGAGAAGACCCTTGATTTGACATTTCTTTTCTTGTCAACTTTTTTTTTATAAGGATCTAAATTTGAATTTGAATTTTTCTATGAAGTGATATCCTTTTAGTTACAGTTTTTGATGGTCAAGTTTGATATTTTTAATCTCATTTTTTTTTGTTTGGCGGTGATTGAGCTGCGTTCCTGAGTTTCAATAAATTGAATCTTCATGTGTTCTCTTTGTTTGCTGTTTACGTATCGATTGTAGTAGTATTATTAGCCAGTTTAATTGGTTTGAAGTACAAGTTTAAATGATTTCCTGCAATTCTTTGCTTCATTGGGCGTTTGATAAGCTGCTTCTACTTTTATGTATACATCTAGAGGTAGATGTAGCTGTTGCTCAATATTTCCCGATATTTTTGTTTTCTTTCTTCATCAATGAGGTCGGTTTATAAGTTCGGGCATTTAATCGTTTTGTGCATCTTAAATGAAATTTCTAAATTCGGATGGGTCTTACTGAGCTTGTGATCCTTGTATGCAAGAAAGCTTATCCAGTATTATATCATTGTTTGCTAATTATCTGTCAATTTAGTTGTTCGATTGGCTAAATGTTGCTTATCCCCAACTTGTTGCACCTCACGTGAGGTTATAATTTAACAATTGCTTTTCAGGCTTCCTCGACCGACGTCCTATGTGCTTTTAGATATATCTAAAGAACTATATGCATACCATGCTCCGTTTACCCTGCTCCATTAATAACATCTAATCTATGCCAATTTTGGTGGACCGTGCTCCCTTAGATAAGTCATTCAGATCTGATGTGCCTAAAAGCTAGATGCGAAGTCCGTTCAACACACTATCACTCACTTAAACTTTCTTCTTCAGCTCACCGCACTATAGTATTTTTCTCTTTTAATTTGCAAAGTTAAGTCTTCACTAACTTGCTATGCATATTGTAGTAGCGTCGGTCGTATTAGTTGTTGCATGATGGAATGTTCTTCGTATCTTCGTGTCGCATGACGTCATTTGGTTACTTTCATCGAATCTTCGATCAGTCGTTTGTTGTTGTACGTAGTTACTGTAGTTACCTGTATATTTTCTCAAGCGGAGAACGCCATGGTAGGGTTTGTATCGTTTGGGACTAAAGCGCATGTGCATGAGCTTGGATTCTCAGAGATGTCCAAGGTTTATGTATTTAGGGGGAGCAAGGAAATCTCCAAAGAATAAATTTTGGATCAATTGGGGCTTGGCAATTCATCAAGGCGGACAACCAAAGGAATGCCAAATGCTGGGTTTCCTGATTCGGGTGTTAACAGATTTTTGCTCCCAGCTTCTGAGTGTGAATACACACTCAGTTCTCTGTTGGATAAGCTACAAACGGATCAATGGCCTGTTCCTCCTGGTCAAAGGGCGTCTCGGTGCACCGGAGTAGCCTTGAGTGTTGCAGCTGGACTTTTTGGAGCTTGCTTGCTTGCGTGGCACCGGAGCTAGAATTATTGCTTTGGTTGGAGGTCCTTGCACTGAAGGCCCAGGGACGATTGTATCAAAAGATTTATCAGAACCTGTCCGATCTCATAAAGATCTTGATAAGGACGCTGCACCTTTGTGACAGTCTTCTTTGACCTTTCTTCAAATGAACGCACCAATGCTCCAGGAACAGTCAATCCACAGTTGTATTTGCAGTTCCTCACAACTTATCAGAACCCCGAAGGTAAATTATTGCTACGAGTTACAACAGTTACAAGACAATGGGTAGATACCACTGTTAGCTCTGAGGAATTAGTGCAAGGTTTTGATCAAGAAACTGCAGCTGTGGTTATGGCAAGATTAGCTTCTTTTAAAATGGAAACAGAGGATGGCTTTGATGCTACACGGTGGCTGGATCGGAATCTTATTTGTCTTTGCTCTAAATTTGGTGACTACCGGAAAGATGATCCAGCCTCCTTTACCCTTAACCCGTGTTCTTCTTTGTTTCCTCAGTTTTTGTTTAATCTGCGTCGTTCACAATTTGTACAGGTATTCAAAAATAGTCCAGATGAGACGGCTTATTTCCGTCTGTTACTAAATCGGGAGAATATTAGCAATGCTGCTGTCATGATTCAACCATCCTTAATTTCATATCCATTCAATTATCTTCCACAACCAGCCCTTTTGGATGTTGCTTCCATTGCAGCTGATCGGATTCTCTTGTTAGATTCATATTTCAGTGTGGTCATTTTCCACGGCATGACAATAGCACAATGGCGCAACATGGGTTACCAACATCAGCCAGAACCTAGGGTTGTAGCAGTTTTTTTTTTTTTTTTTTTTTTTTCCGGAGGGAACCCGCAGCCGCTACTCAGAGTGCAATAAGTGCGCACAGGGTAAACCCTCAGTCTGACGCGATAGCCTGCAAACCAACGCCAGAAGGTAAACCACACAAGGTGACAGGCTCAGCCGAGAAAGCGTATGCAGATGGACTCGAACTCATGACCTTTTGGTTATAAGAATGCCATGCTCAACCAACTCAGCTACCGGCTGGGTTGTAGCAGTTTGTTTAGTCTTTGACACGTTTTCTTCCTTGATCTCCCCTAATGTCCAGAAACACGATTGGCGACGACTTCTCGATGACTGAAGAGGTGTGACGTTCTCTGTTTTACGAGGTTGCTTGCCTAAGATCTCATTTGGTCCCAGACTAACACCTCTGCGATTTGAGAGCGAAGGGTTTTGGTTCTTCTGTCTCGGCTCCATGAATTTGGCAGGCACGGCTTTTCCTCGCATAGCGACGCTTCTGGCGGTTTGATGAGCTTTTTCAAGACAGAGTGCTTCGAGTTTTGATGACAGTCGACTCATCTCTTTCTCGATCGCTTCGATTTCCATATCCAGATCTCTCTGTTGTCGCTTTGGTGCGAGTGATTCTGAACTAGCTCGCAATGGTTTGATGTTGTTTGGCTTGTTTACAGATTTTTGGGGGTTCTGGTTTTCTTTGGTGCAATTTATGGATTTAGATTGCAGAGAAGACAAGGGGTTTTTAATGGCGCTTGACTCCTGTGGTTCAACATTGTCGAAGGCTGCGTTGTTCCAGATCTGAAGCTCCTGTGCGCCACCAAACCCAGTTTATTTGTCAAGGGTGAAATAAAGCATTCGAAGCACAACTCATCTTGCAGTTGATTGTTCAAAGTACGACATCGCCAATGAGGGGTTATGCAAGGAAAATCGTTTTGATGAGGCTGTCGAGATTTACAGTGTGATGTTGAAAAATGGTAACAGTGGTAGTATATCTACATACAACTTACTCATTGGTGAATATCTCAAGACAGGGAACATAGAGAAAACCATGGAATTATGGAAGCGTGTACTTGAGGTGGGATATGTTCCGAATTCGAATACCTATAACATCTTGATCAATGGATTTTGTAAGATACGTATGGTTAATCTAGGGAAATGATTCTTTGTTAAGATGAGACGTACCAGACTCAAACCTAGCTTGCACGATTATAACGCGTTAATGACATCAATGTGCAAAGAAAGTACTTTGGACCAAGCACGGATGTTATTTGAAGACATGAAGTTTTACAATTGCAAACCTGATATCATTTCTTTCAACATTTTGCTCAATGAGATGCTTCAGATGGGTTTGAATCCTCAAGTGTCGACTTATACAACGTTGATAAATAGGTGTTCGAAATTTGGATTGCTGGAGAGAAGCTATTTTGACAGAATGGTTGCTAGTGGTTGTAAAGCCAACAAGTATATATATGATTCTCTGCTCAAAGGTTATATATCAAAAGGAAAACAAAAAGAAGTCATAAATCTGCTTCATCAAATGGCAGATGAAAAGGTTGCTATGGATTTGACGCTGACTAATACGATCATGGTATTTCTTTGCGATAGCTCTGTCGACCCAGATGTAGTGAAGCGTTTACCACAATTTCCGTCCCCAAATCAGTTGTCTGCTAAGGTTTCCAGTTTCACGGACCTTAAGATGTCCCTTCGACACTTAACTTCCGCAGATGTGTTGTCAACCTGAAGCGACCCGGACCACGGACAGTGTTTCTTCTCTCTCTACACTCGGTTTATGGTTCCTGTATGTATCTTCAAATTTCTCGTTGCCGTGGAGTTGCAAGGTGGAGTGTCACGAACTGCAGTTGCTCTACCGCGAAGGTATTGCGTATAAAAATGAAATATTCCCAAAATGTTTCTACTAGGCACACAGAGACTTGGCAAGAGAAGCTGTTAGAAAATCTCTTGTCTTGCTGAAAAATGGAAAAGACAGTACCAATCCTTTGCTACCACTTACTAAGAAAGCTCCAAAGATCCTTGTTGCTGGTTCTCTTGCGGATAATTTGGGTCACAATAATTTGTGACTCGAATTTTTCTTTGCCCTAAACTATTATTTGGGTCATAATAATTTGTGCCTCGAATTTGTTTTTGCCTTAAATTATTATTTGGATCACAATATTTTGTGCCTCGAATTTTTCTTTCTTAAACTATTATTTGGGTCACAATAATTTGTGCCTCGAATTGTTTACCCTTCGAACTATTATTTGGGTTTACCCTTCGAACTATTATTTGGGTCACAATAATTTGTGCCTCAATTGTTTACCCTTCGAACTATTATTTGGGTTTACCCTTCAAACTATTATTTGGGTTTACCCTTCAAACTATTATTTGGGTCACAATAATTTGTACCTCAATTGTTTACCCTTCGAACTATTATTTGGGTTTACCCTTCAAACTATTATTTGGGTCACAATAATTTGTGCCTCGAATTGTTTACCCTTCGAACTATTATTTGGGTTTACCCTTCAAACTATTATTGGGGTCATAATAATTTGTGCCTCGAATTTTTCTATGTCCTAAACTATTATTTGGGTCACAATAATTTGTGCCTCAAATTTTTCTTTGTCCTAAACTATTATTTGGGTCACAATAATTTGTGCCTCAAATTTTTCTTTGTCCTAAACTATTATTTGGGTCACAATAATTTGTGCCTCAAATTTTTCTTTGTCCTAAACTATTATTTGGGTCACAATAATTTGTGCCTCGAATTTTTCTTTGTCCTAAACTATTATTTGGGTCACAATATTTTGACTGCTGACGTCATACCTTTCTCAGTCAATCCTTGCAATGTCTTATCATAGTATTATGGTGGTTGTGATATGCTGGCACAACGAATTCCAAACGGGCAACATTACCAAAGCCTGAGCCAGTCCTTGCTAAGACATTGCAAGGATTGGGGGGCTAGTAGTTAATATAAGATATAAGAAGTCTATAATCTAAAGGATGTACTTGTTAAGAAGACGCTTTTTCGAGGAGACGTTTTTTCGAAGAGATATGTAGCACTTGTAGAAGAGTTCTCCGAGGAAAAGATGTTCGAGGGAGCAGTGGAGACTTTTTTACAGTCCCAGTAAAACTATTTTTACTAGGACTGGGGGGCTACTGATGAGAGAGAATAAAAGACATGGTAAAATTGTAAGGAAGAAATATAATAGGAGAGAATTGTAAAGAAGAAGTATGATATGAGAGAATTGTAAAGAAGAAATTGTATTAGGGGAAAATTGTATAGACTACTAAAGAAGTAGCCATTATGAGAAGATGAAAAGATATAGGGACCAAAAGTGTAATAAATGGGAAATAAAGCGTGTGGGACCCGCAATTGTACTATAAAAGGACCACACACGCTTCACAGCGACCAGAATGAATAGAATATTACTTCATCTCTCTACTTAACCTAATTCTCTTTTTCTCTCTCTAAAAACTCTAAACAAAGGATTACGGATTCTTTGACACAAAAACATCTTCGTATCACAAAATCACCCCTGAGCATTCTTAAAACTCTTCAGATGTCATCGTGATCGGGGTGGCCATTGCGGGGGAGGAGGTCTGACGTATCTTAGTGGACACCGGTAGTTCGGCCAACATAATCTTCGCGTCCACTTTCGCCAAATTTAAGACACCTCCGGTCATCACACGGTCGGATCGTACCATTGTGGGATTTACGGGGTCAGCAGCTGACGGTATCGAAGAGTTTGAGGGCATCGTTCAGCTAGGCCGCGGCCCATTTAAGAAGGAGGTCACCGTTTTATTTGTGGTAGTAGACGCACCGGCTTCCCATAATGCAATTTTCGGCAGATCATGGATATCGCGAATGCATGCGGTATCATCTACGTTCCATCAGTGTTTGAAATACGTAGTCGGAAATTCTATGAGAAATTTTCAATATTACATTGATCTACAAAACCTTCTTTAGTTTTTCAGTTTTCGAACTGATCTACATCTTAAAATCCCAACCATATGGGAAATTTTCAATATTACATTGATCTACATAGCTTTTTCGGTTTTTCAGTTTTTGAACTGATCTACATCTTAAAATTCCCGACTCTAAGGGAAATTTTCAATGTTACATTGATCAATAGAACCTTTATGGGTTTTTTAATTTTCGACTGATCCACATTTTACATTACCGACCCTACGAAAACTTTTCAATCTAGCACCAATTTCTCGGGGCTCCGATCCTACCATACATCTATAAAAACATTATAGAAAACAACACCCAATAAAATATAAACATACAAGAAATACTAATTGTCTGAGAATTTTGTTTACATAGGGAAATTGATAGGGGACTCCGCAGTCCCCACAAGTCAAAAAACAACAAAACAAAAAACGAGGGTGTTGGGATCACGCATCATCCTCCTCCGACCCGGTGTCATCCGACTCATCTTCGCAGACAACGTCGGAAGGGCGGTCATCTTCTGGCACATCCAGCCACATCGCCCCGAGGTGAAGGTCCGGGAAGCGATTATGAAACGACAGCACGTATGCGGCCTTGGCTTCAGCTGTCTCCTTCTCCACCCCCTTCTTGCACTTGTCGACAAAGATAGTGTTCGCAGTTTTCAGATCCTGGATGTCCCGCGTCAAGGTAGCGGTACAGTCTTTCTCGGCCTTCGTTGTCTGTTCCATGGCTTGATTGGCCTCCACAAGCCGCCCCTCCGCCAGTTCTCGAGCCTCTTCAGCCTTCTGCACCTCCTCTTCCAGACTAGCAATCCTTACCTCTACGCCCTCTAGCTTCTGGCCCAGCTCAATCGTCCGACGCTCCTTCATGGCCATTGGTACAAGCAAATTGTACAAAGAAAGGGCCAGTCCATCGGTTCCCTGCAGCGGGAACATGTGCGGACTTCCGAGCATGGACAGCACCGGGTACTTTGTACCACTCGATGACGCCGCGGTAGGATTCGGGACTTTCGTTGGGCTAGCATCATCAGGGATTACCACCACGGGGGCAACCTTTGAACCACTATAAACCCTCTCATACTGATCGAAGAGCTCCGGGACAGTGGCATTTTCAACATCGGGGACCGAACCACTTTCTCTCTTTGAGCGTCTGGGTCTTCTAGCCCGAGTCCCATCTACATCGGCCTTCCCCTTCCGCTTCAAAGCCAGATCCTGGGTCGGTGGCGCTCCATCGCCCTCAGCAGCAGCTTCGTCCTGAGGCCGCGAGCATCAGTCTCTTCAGCTTCGTCGGATTTCAGGCGCTTGCTAGGCGCCTTGTTACGCTTCGGTAGAAACAGATGCGCATCAGGTGCTTCCGTCTTTGCGATTAAGCCCTCCATGCTCGGGGGCTGACGCAACTGCTCGATTGATAGCACTTCTAATGAACAACACCAGAGGTTGCTCATGATCAGATTTGTATTCTTAAATGCATGGTGCATCGCCCGACCCCAGTGTTTCTTAGCATAATCCTTCAACACTTGGAAGGTAACCTTGCCCGCTTTAAAGTAGTCCTTCTTCAGCCCCTGGACAAACTCTTTCGACACTGCACAAAGGTTCAGATTTATTAAAAAAAAATGTGTGCGAGAAGCTTACCATCAGGAACCCATGTCTGCAGCAGCAGCCTCAGATTCTCTCGGCTATAAGGGCGGCCATTTTCCCAGCAGCCACTTAAAAAGACGAAGCGGTGCTTCCAACCCTTGTCGCCCTCAAGAAAATCATTCACTATCTTCCAGGTGTTTGCAAGGGAAGAATAGAAGAAAGCCGACTTCGGAGATTTAGACAGTCCGGACATGGCTATGTACTGCTCCATAGGCATAACCCGACCTGAGAGGCGCGCGGCCATTATGCAGAACATCAGCGTGTACGAAGCGTTGGGCGTCAGCTGAGAGGGGCAGATCGGAAGAGTTCTGAAATACAGAATAATCTCGGGGTCCAGGGGGAATCTGAGGCCCCAGTTGAATAGTTCGGTAAAAACCACGATTTCTCGTGACCGAACATGTACGGGGGTCTCCCCAGGAACTGGAAACCTAACAGTGACGCACTCGGGGATGCCCCACCGAACCAGCAGCTCTGGCTATTCCTCAGCAGTGAAGTAGAGATACTTGCCTTCGAACAGAGAAATGACATTGTCCGCGGGCAGCCAGCGATGATAGGTAATGGTAACGATCGCTTCTATCTCCTTAGGAAGTGGCTCTGCGGGATGGGCAGTGGCGTTTCCAGCAGCAGCACTGTCTCCAACAGGCAGATCGCCAACACGCAGAGCGTCTGCATCCGACTCCTCGGTATTCACTACCAGGATTTTATCAGAACTCAGGGCGCCAGCCGCGCCCGGATCGGTTTCTCGCACGACATAGTCGGTAGGGTTCGAACAGCTACCAGTTTATGTCGGATGGGCCTCATCTTGTTCTCGACGGGCGCGTTCAGGATCCATTTCTGCGGGAGTCAAGGGCCGCTGATTAAGACTTAAAAAAGTCACAGCGGTGTTAGTACCGGTTCGGTATCCTCGTATGGAGGGAGTAAGCTGGACCATCTCAAGGAAATTACCTCCCGCCGGAGAAGTCGGAGAACTGGTTTCTCCCATAGAAAGAAATTGACCTCTTCTGCGACGTCGGGATGAGAAAGGAGGCGCGGTAGTGTAAGAATTAACCGACAAAGGCGTCGGGCGGCTTACTTGGGCAATGGGGGAGTGCGGAGAGCTGCTGCTAGAAGATATGGAAATAGGCTCCGGGGTCTGAACTCCAGATGGTTCAGGCAAGATGACAGCCTCAACGAGGGTCGGATGGGCAATAATGGGGTCGTGAGGCTGCGGTACGGGTGTAAACGGTTTGGTGTTAGGATTCCAAATTAATCTCGCGCCTCGGTATTCTTCAGCACGGTCACCAATGCTAGCCCAGTCCACAAATCCGAACGCTGGTTGTTTCTTCTTGGGTTTTGGTTTCCGCTTCGGGTAGCTATGTCTCATAAAACGAGCGTTCTCTCTCTAGAAAAATCTGAGCAGCGATTTCTCTCTCTAGAACGCTTCTGAGAGCAATGTTTGTTTATGAGGTATTTATAGGTAACTCTTTCTAGCCGTTGCATGCACGGGGAAGTCCAAGCGGTGGAAAGCAGCGGGAAGTCGAAAGGGTTTCGTGATAAGCTGTGTAAACAAGCACGCCTCGAGTAGTCGGTCAACACGTGTCGCTTTTGGTCAAAAAAACGCAGCAGGCGTGGGCTAGCTAGGTCAAACAGAGATGCTAGAATGGGCCCCACCAACCCGACAGGGTGTGACCGATCAAGGCCTATAAAGGTGTCGCACAGGAGCGAAGGCAGACCCTAAACGACTCAAGAACAATTCACGGGATAAACATTCCAGACCACCTCTGAACAAACTAGAAGGGTCAGGCGTCAGATGGAAGGGAAGTTTAGCCCCGTAGAGAAATTTTCAGATCGATCCCGAGGCCAAGGTATAGAGGCATTCTGAGCTAAACCGTCTAAAATTCTTCACTCCCTCCGCTCCCGAAGACTGGGGATAATAAGAACAATGAGCCAATTGTAAATAGAAGGAAGTTAAAATGTCTATTAGAGTATTTATCATTAATTAGAGAGTAATTTGTAAACAATGTATATAAAATGGACTAAAGATGAAATAAAGTAAGCCCACCAATGACATAAATGGGTCCACCTTCCAATACTATAAAAGGGGATTCTTTATTCTTGGTAGGTGGGACATTCCACATTATTATATTCTTTTTGCTCTTTCTCTCTCTACACTCTCTCTCTAGTCACATCAGATTCAAGATTCAAGATATTCCTTAGTCATTTATTCTCTCATCAGTTATGACAATAAGTAGTGCGACCTAATTTCTCCTCAGAATAGTAATGACGTTCAAATCCCCAATAGTAAGCCATTCCTTGGTAATGGTGGCGAAGCTTCTAAGCTGATTCCAAAGATCTTTTCTAATTCTGTCTCTAACACTTTGCATAAAAAATGGTAAGTAAAAAACTTTAATATAAACCAATATAAGATATCTCAAGATGTACACACTACATATGATTAGTGAGGATATTAACAGTAAACTCATCGTTCCACATAAACCGGATCTTATTAGAAGTGTTAGCAGTAAAGTTAGTAAAATCCAGCCTCGTAGCAATTCTCTCAATCTTCTCAACATTGACTAAAGGCTCTTGAATAACAAGCAAGTTGGGGTTCTCTTTGATAATGATAGATTTAAGTCTTCTAACAATAAAATTGTTGTTGATACCACAAACATTCCAACTAATCATCTTTATCATCATCAGAAAGCGGTAGTTGAGGTTTGTTAGTCCAAAATATTTCAGAGATTTGATGATTAACCTGTAAGGTTTATTCTTTTTTCTGGCTTCTTTGAGTTTCTTATTGAGAATTTCGTGAAATCCCCATATGCTTATTTTTTGTTTTAAGAGTATAAGAATTATGAATGCTGCTAATATTTTTCTGATCAGGAGTCATGTTGCAAGAAATAAGATTTTCATATCTTAAAGAGGAGTTGTGGTTATATCATTTCTCTAATGTTTGAATTGCTTCTATAATTTCCTCTTCTTCATGAGTTCTTATTTCTTGATTCTTTGTATCTTGTGTGTTATTGCTTGTTGAAGTTGATGAGTCCGGATAACTTCACTACTGCTTACTGAGATTTCCGGACAAGGGCAATTCGGACATAAACTGCCCAATGGTCTATACTGAGAGGACAAAAGTATAAAATAACTAAACACCTTTTGACCAAGCTAGGTGATAATCCTCTTATTAAGTAAATGAGTCCTTAAACTTGACCCGGTTTCATAATTCAACCTGAAAGCCCATGGGTCTATCATTAAGGGTATAAATACCCGAGGTCTCATAAGCCAAATCTCCTGCTATATGCGCTAGAATATACTAAAAAAGAGTCAGATCACTTGCTTAAAAATCAAGTGTACTATATTGTGATCGGAAAATGCAAAGTGCATACATATTTCAGGCCAATTTAACCTTAAAGTACATATTCGAGTTTACAAAATCAACATAAAAACATGAATTGTGGTCAATTTAAAACAAAGTGTGTGAGTCTATTACAATTTCCAAAATACGTTCCACATAAAATTCCGCTTTCGATTTAACATAAAAACATGAATTGTGGTCAATTTCAAACAAAGTGTGTGAATCTATTACAATTTCCAAAATACATTCCACATAAAATTCCACAATCACTTTCGATTTAACAGCCTAAATGGTACCTAACCCCCAAATCCATATAAAGTCCTCCCATGCCTCTTGAGGGCATAGACCACATCCATTACCGTTACGGTCATGTGTCGTGCGTGTTCGGTGTAAGTAACAGCATCACAAATGACGTTCTCCAAAAATATTTTCAGTACTTTACGAGTCTATTCGTAAATTAATCCACTAATTCGTTTCACACCTCCTCTCCTCGCCAACCGCCGCATGGTAATTCTTTGGATGTTGTCTGCAACACTTTCCTATGCTTCTTGACTCCTCTCTTTCGTAACCCTTTATCTCCTTTCTCACGATCTGACATTTTTCCTTTTCCAAAAATTTTCTTAGATTTGATACGAGAGGAATGGATTCTTGTTTAGAAAAAAGCATGGCTGATGTTTTAAATGATGAGCGCTTCTTCTTCGAGTGAAGGTCCATCGTTGGATGCTCAGAGTAATCAACGATTTAGCTTCACTATCCGCGTCATTAAAGATTTATTAGATCAGATACTATGTCATGTCGGATCTGGAGGATTTGTTCAGCCGCATATACACTTTAAATCGATAGCATAATATTAAACTCTTATTATATTTTAAAAAATTAAAAAAAATACGAAATTATCCCGTTAATTAACTATTTTGAATTTTCAATATTTATAAAATTGTTGTTGGACAAAAGATAAAAAACGAAAATAAACTATTTTACAGAGTAATATCGATTTTTCTTTCAATTCTCGTATTTTAATTTACTTTTCAAACTTTTGTTTCTTTTACGGTTTTATCCTAATCAGAAAAGAAGAAGAGAAAAGTGGTAGGTGATTTGAAAAGTATAAACTAATTTAATATAAAACTATAATATTTGAACTTAAGAAAAAAAATGTTAGGTATCGAATTAAAATGACAAGATTAAGTTATGGATTTGGTTAAAAGTTTGTCCATAAACTTCTAAGTAGTTTTAGTTTAAATTTATCGAATTTTTATGTTAAGTTGATTCTTTTTTCTAAAAGTAAATGCATACAAAAACATTTAAGTCTACATTGATGAGTCCGAATTCAGAATACTCCCCGGAAGGGCAAATCAGTATAATTCTCTCCGAAATCCGGACAGAACTTTTGGACCGGACAGATCACTTCGAACCAGTATGAGCCTAAGGCTGTTCGAACTATGACAAAAAGTACTAAAAAGCCTAAACACTTCTTGACTAAGCTACCTGTCCTCCTGCTTAGAACTCATGTGTCTTTAAACATGACCCGGGTCCATTAAACTTGACCCGAAAGCCCATAAGGGCCCAAATTTCATACTATAAATACCCAACCACCAGCATTAACTATGGGTAAGAAAAATTAACTGCTGCCAAGCTGCTTAATTCTCTCTCCACATTTAAAACACTTTGAAACACCCTTAAACACCCTCACACCACCGTGAAACACCCTTACACCGTCTTAAAACTCCACTTGAAATTACCAGCCTACCCTCAGGCTACTTTTATCCACACCATACATGTTTAAAGTCTATTTATTTTATAAAAAAAAATTTCCCTCTCACCCACTTCATTTTCTCCGGCCAAACTTAAGAACCCCAAAACCCTAACTCTATTTTTCAATACTTTGAATACTGATTTCATCTCAAAAAACACAAACAAATGATGGGAAAATGAAAAGAGTAAGTTTACATCTAGTTTTTTCAAAATTTAATTTGAGTTTTATTATTTATTTGATAGATTTTGATTTAGGTGTCAGAATTGTTTAGCTCTAGTGTAATAATAGAATTTTGCATAGGCCTGTCAACGTTTCTCCGGAACCGAGAACCGGATCGGGACCGAATGTTAAGGACCGGATCGAGAACTGGACCGAACCTTAACAGTCCAGTTCGCGGTTCCATTCTAAAAACCGAAAACCGATAAGGAACCGAAAAAAAAAACTGGTTCGGAACTGAACCGATAAAACCGATAAATCGATATGACCGATATGGAATCGAACCGATAAAATCGATACGAAATCGAACCGATAAAACCGATAAACCGGTAGAACCGATAAAAAATCGGATCAATAAAACCGTTAGAATAGATTATTTATTATTATTTATTCTTTTATAAATTATAGTACCAAAATTAATAGTTAGTTACCATTTTTTTAAAGAAAATCAAAGATTAATTTATAAACTTTATTTTTTAAATTGGTTTTATTTTTTCTAAGTGGACCGAACCGGACCGAAACGGGACCGGACCGAAACGGGACCGAACCGAACTCGGACCGAACCGGAACCGGAACCGAACCGAATCGGACCGAACCGAACCGAAAGCTTAGCGGTTCGTTCCGGTTCAAAAATTAGAACCGAAAGCTTAGCGGTCCGGTCTGGTTCCTTTAAAATCCGGACCGATAACAACCCTAGTTTTGCATAAACTATAAGTGTTTGTGTGGTTAATTTGTTGTTGGATAGGTTTTTCATGGTTGATTTTGAACAGATTTTTAATTTTTTGTCGAAGAACTACTCGAACTGGAGTCTATTGCTTTATGCGACACCAGCGATGCGATGCATTAAGCTGACAGCGTTGGTGCACGACACCACTAAGTCTGGAAGATGACACCGGCTGCCAGTTTTCAACCGGCAGCGCCGGTCTAACAGGCTGTCAGTGTACCTGCCCAATACTGGTTGTGTCATTCACAAATGCCATCAGTGTAGATCCATTACAACACTGGTGTCCAACACTATCAACATGGTGGACTAATGCAACCAGCGTTGTTTCATTGTATTGGTGGCGTCCATAGCGCATATGTGTTCATTATTTTTGTCTCAAATATGGTTTTTTTTTTAAATGGTTTAATGAAACAAAGCAGTAGGCTAGAGTTCAGAACCAAGGCCTGATATGAGGATGCTCGACCAATTGAGGCTGATAAGACGCTTCCGCAAAGGAGGCGTGGTGATGAAATACAAAAGGGTTCCCCCTCGAATGCACGTAAGGGTTCGCACCACACGTCGCGATCCGCGCGCCACCATAAGTATGCTACTGTTAGAGGGAAAAGTGATGTCGCAGAACCTGACGTTGAAAGTTCATCTTCATCGGATACATATTCTGATACTAATGAAGAGTCTAAGGTTCAGGCTGAAACACCTCCTCTTATTCCAACAGAAGCATCAGATAGGAAACTTCAACATCTCGATTGTTCTGATCGCCTAAAGAGTTTGTTTTTTACGCAAAATAATGTTGTGTTATTTCCACATTACTCGCAACACGAGACGTGCTACACTTTTCTAGGAAATTTGAGTTTCAACACACTCTAACGAATGCTAATTATTTATTTAATTTAATTTTTATGATCAGTTTACAATAATATTTTGTGTTCTCGTGTTTTCACTCGCGTGCATGTATTAACAGTCAAGCGAAGTAAATAATTTTATGTCAGTGGGACCTTAGTAAGGAGCAGGTGGCTGTTGAGAAAATCGTACAAGGTATTTATTTCGGGCCTCTTATGAAGCACTTGATCCAATTCTGCTAAAACACTCAAATGAGTGAGGCTTTTCTCGAACGTTGGCATTATGAGACCAACACTTTATGAGCATTACTTTGGATGACTTTTACGTCATTACTTCCCTCCCTGTGGTGGGTTCCATACTTGAAGTTATGTAATTAAAGAAGATTGGTAAAATAAAGGAGTAAACTGGAAAAAAGAAAACCTTTTAGGAATGATTCACAAATATGTAATATAGAAGGATTACTTTGTGATAAATTGTAAAGGGACCACAACTAATAATTTAACTAGACGCGTGGGACCTAACTAATGTACTATAAAAGCACACCACATCTTCTATGGAATGGTGATTGAGAAATGATTAGAAAATTATTCCTTTGGACTTTCTCTCTCTAAATTGCTGATAACTTCTCTATCTAGATCATACTTAACCTCTCATTTTAAGAATTTAGTCCTCCAAACATTGTTTTACTAGTAACTCTACTCTATAAGATATTTGGAACGATCATTGGCGTCGTTTGTGGGAAACTTTGGTACCATGAATTATTTTCCAAAATCATTACTGCAATTTTGAGAGGATTTGAGATAGAAATTTGAGGGGAGTTGGATGTGAATAATGATTTTATAATTGAAAAGGTATCCGTGGGGCACCATGTCAGAGAAAATATGGGAGAAGAACAACAACACGAAGATCAATATGTCAGGGAGATATTTGAAGAGTCTATCTTAGTGGCTCGAAGAAAATAACTCTTACATGAAATTGAAAATCTAAATTCTAAGAGAGATGTTCTGGTAACCTTCAAAAATATTCGATCAGAGGTTCGAAAAGAATATATGACTGAGAAAGAAAAGTCGGATGACAACGATCAAACTGATGATAAGCAAGAAAAATATCGAAGGCGTAGTCGTTATTCTTCAAGGAGGAAAGTGAGACATAGACATCATCAAGAGTCATATGAATCTAATGACTATTTACTATACGATTCAAGTGAGCCATCCTCCCCGGAAAGGGCTAGCCGTTGGGAAAGTAGTAAGACGAAGAAATATTTGAGGAAACATGGAAGAGATCATCAAGTAGGTAATCGGACTAAGCATTCAAATAAATAAATTGCAAGGGTTCGAGGACCATGCTAAAAAATAACATGTTACTACGCATGTCCAAATTCATTTTAGGAGTCAAAACTTTGAATATTTGGTGAGCATCCAGTTCACGATTCCATCTGAAGAAAGTATTAAAAAATAACAATGAAGGTCCTAGGGCTACTGTTTATGGTGTGGTTTATTTTAAACTGAGGGTAATTTTATCAAGTGTCTTGGAGAGTTTTTAAGGTATTAAATGTTTGGGTGTTTTGTAGTGAGAGATTTAAGCTGTCTGGTTGTATTAAATGTTCATTACCCTCATTAATTAAAGTAGTTGGGTATTTATACCCTTAATTATGGACCAATGGGCTTTCGGGTCAAGTTATGAAACCGGGTCAAGTTTAATGACCCGTTTACTCAATAAGCTGATTAGCACTTAGCTTAGTCAAAAAGTGTTTAGTGTTTTAATACTTTTATCCTGTCCGGATAGTTCAGTGGGCACTTATTTTTCGAATTACCCCTGTCCGGTTTTCTCAGTGAGTAGTGAACAAATCCGGACTCATCAGTAGCCCATTTTTTAGGCTTTGTCAAAAATCTTTGGCAGGACTAAAAAACTTACTTAGTTAGTACCAACATTTTCCGGCCCGTTTATGTGCTTGGTCCGAGGTTTATCCGGACTGATTTCTTCTCAGAATTCTAAGAGTTTTTCTTTGGATCGTGGGACACGTGTCGCATTTTGATTTGTCTTATCAGTCATTCTTCTCCCTAGAACGGCGCTCCCATTAAGCTTGAAAAGTAACCTCTACATTTAATGCTTCCTACGTCAGCGCCGTTTTCAATCATTACTTGAATCTTTTCGTCTTCTCCTAAGTATCAGTAGCTTTTTCCCTTACTAATATATAAATCATTTTCTTTTACTGTTTCACCATCTTCATCACTCTACAATTCCTTTTTCAGAGCTTTCACTTTTTCTTTCAATAACCTTTCTTGGATAGTTTTATGTTCACAGCGAGAAACGCTCTTGTGAAAGGCGGTTGGTTGAATCTTTCTGAACTAGAGAAGGCGAATAAAGTCGAACGAGAGAGACGCATTGCTGCTGGTCTTCCAGTCTCTCCGAACGATAAGTTTGATAAACCATCTTTAGAAGCTAATCAAGGATCGTCTTCCACTAAAAGTGCAAAGCCTAAACGCTTGTTCAAGCCAAACCTTTCGCAAATCCCACCAGGCTCCTCTATTCAAGAGTCTCGACCCTCTACTGCCGAAGAGAAAGTGATATCAATTTTTAGGAAAACCTCTTCGTTCATAGCCATGGGATCTGACATTGAAAAGTCCCCAGAGAAAACCAATCCTTGCCGGACAACACGCTTGGTGAAAGGCCAAACAACTGGCTCTCAATCAAATTCCTCCAAGCCGGGGGTCTCTAAGTTAGCAAGTAAAGACAAACCCTCCGGTTCAGAGATTTCCATAAGAGCTCCTCCAAATAGGCCCTCCGGATTAGAGGCATCTAAAGTGGCTTCCCACACCAAATCCTCCGGAGCTGAGCCCCAACCAGACATCAGACCTCTAGAAGAAACTGGTGCTTAGCCATCCGGACAGACCATTGTGCCACAAGCTAACACTCTTCCATCCTCAACAACTGACAAACCTTCTTCCATAGTGATGGAAGAAGTGATGGAAGATAGCATCGAAGAGGCCCCCTTCGAGACTGAAGCCTCTGGACAAACTGAGGATGCTGCCTCTGACAAAAAAGGAAAGGGCAAATTGAAGGTGGGAGTAGCTCATCCGGAGCTACCGGAGTGCTTGGAGGGCAAGGTGGGACCTTTCTTTCAGAAGGTTAACGTGAAGTATCTGCTGGCCATGCAGAACATCAACTATGTTTATACTCACACCGTTGAGCTGGGCCAGATCTGAACTAAGTGAGGGATCCCACAATCAGTGAAGGTGAGAATACCAGTCACACCGGAAACTCCGATGGACTGCAAGCTCAACGAGATTTTCATTTACACAGAGTTGTTCAACTGGGGGCTCAGATTCCCCTTAGACCTGGAAATTGTCAGGTATTTTCACCTGATCAAGCTTTGTCCAAGCCAGCTAAGTCTGATGAGTCCGAATTCAGCATGCTCTCCGGACAGGCAAATCGGTCTAGTCTCTCCGAATACCGGACAGGTTACATGGACATGGATCGAACAGGTCATTTGAACCGGACGGATTACTTTGAACACTATGATCTTAAGGCAGTTCGAACTATGACAAAAGTACTAAAAAACCTAAACACTTCTTGACTAAGCTACTTGCTCTCCTGCTTAGAGCTCATGGGTCTTTGAACATGACCCGGGTCCTTTAAACTTGACCCGACAGCCCATAAGGGCCCAAACATCACACTATAAATACCCAACCACCTGCATTAACTATGGGTAATGAGAATTAACTGCTACCAAGCTGCTTAATTATCTCTCTACTCTCTACTCTAAACAGTTAAACACCCACACACCACTGTTAAACACCCTCACACCACCTTAAAACTCCACTTGAAATTACCAGCCTACCCTTAGGTGATTATTATCCTCACCAAAGTCCAAATTCTTAGTATACCCTCATTGCCTGTATAATGGCATCGAGGCTGCCCGGCATTCCTCTCCTCATGGATCAATTCGCCGTTGTGGCTAGCCTGTGCAAAAACCATCACATCCCATTCTACCACTACAACATGGGAGACAACTTCAAAGTGGTGGATGACTTGTTGGAATCAGAGAAGAACTGGAAAACTCAGTTCCAATTCATCAGTGGGACATGGGAGAATGGGAGAAAGATCAAGGCTAATGTTAACCCAAGCATGCTCACCAGCAGGTGGAAGAGCACAAGTAAGTATTCAGTTTTGTTTTTTATTTTCTCTTTCTTATTTTCATAAACATTCGACTCTTGAATCACCCATTTTCCATTGTCAGTATTGCTGAAGGAGTTCATCGGCTATTTGGAGAATGGGCATACCACATATGCCAAGCTGAATGCATGGGCTGCTGAACGTTGGGGGAATTCTTTCCACAACTGTTTCACTTCTGACAACTTAGTGAGATCTCACTTCTGAAAACTTAGTGGAATACCACGGGCCGAAAGGACCTCACATGGGAGGAATTGACCACTCTCCCTCCTCAACTGTCATTATAAAGAGAACAGATGAAAAGGATGGCAAACTGACCTTGCCCTCCAGAGCCAAAGCCCCTAACAAAATGAAAGAAAAGGGCAAGAAAAAAAGTCTGCAGCAGAGACAGTTCGGGGTGCTGCAGAAGAGACTGCTCCGGATAATCAAGGAGGGAAGAACCAATGAGGGATTAATGCTACCTTGCTCAAGGTAGTTGAAGATAAAACTTTTAAAGAGGTAGGTGAATCACAAAATCCACCAAGGCCTCCTAAAAATAATCGAAAGAGGGGAGCAAACACTGTTGAGAGAACTGCTAAGAAGAAAAAGGTCACATTGGGGGACGAAGTAATCCTTCGCCCTTCGGAGCCTCTACCTACAGCAGACCTAACTGACCCCACCTTAGCAGAGCAGATTCCCACCGATCTACAATTCGGGGAAGGTACCGGAAGGGATATTGATGAAGTAGACATCAGTGGCCTCCAAAACATTGGTCTCTATTTCAACGACTTTGAGAAAGATGACTTCACTAGTCCATACCTTCCTCCAAGCTCTTCTAATATGGTGACTTACAATGGTAAGTCATTTACTGTTTCCAGGGAGCACGATGTGCTGGCCCATTCTCTTCTGGGTCATATTCAACAAGTACTCAACTTGGAAAGGCAAGTAAAAAATCAGTCTGCGCTCATCAATACCCTCAACACTGACAATGAGACTTTGTTAACTAACCTTCTCAACGCCAATCAGAGCATTGAGGCATTGAAGAAGGAACCAGAAGAGTTGAAGAAGGACAAAGAAAATCCGTCAACCAAGCTAGTCGCTTCGGAGAATGCTAACATAGAGCTCCAAACTAAGTGCTCTGGTTTAGAAAAAGATCTCACAACCTTGAAGGAAGATGTGAAGACTAAAGATGAAACCATCCTGACCTTGTCCGGTGACAAGAATTCCCTTGAAGAGGTTGTGTCCAAGGTAACCAAGGAGAAATAATACTTGGTGAGAGAGCAGGATCAAAAAATTCAGGCCCGCGTCGATGCATACACCAACGAAGTGATATATTCCTTAGAAAAAAGGTATGTCGAAGTTAAGTCTGATATGGTTTTGTTTTTCCACCAAACGTTTCCGAAGAGAACGCTTGGTACCTTGTGGAAATATGTCGAGTATGAAGATATCCCATTCCATATGATGGTGGATGGTGATAAGAAGAACTATTCTAGTGGAATTGATGACACTACCGAAGAGGAAGAAGGAACTGGGGAGAGTTAAAGTGCTGAGCTCAAAGATCCCCAGATAAAAGATGATGCAGGAACATCCGTAGGGAATAAGCCCTGAGGTTTTAACTATCTTTCCTCACTTGTTTTTCTTTGTCTTGTGAAATACTAAAGTCCTTGGTTGGCCAAGGCATTTTTGTAACCATGTGCGGTTTGAATCCGGTTAAGACTTTCTTTAAACTTAAAGTCCTTGGATGGCCAAAACATATTTTATGTTCTAATATTATCATCCGGTTTTTAGCCAGACAGGCTTACCTTGCTCAACTTTTGCTCTGTTTCATACTTTCTTAAATTTAATGGCTAATGTTTAAAGAGCCCTTATTTATTTTACAAGTATTTAAGATGAGAGTGTTTAAAATCTCCGATGACATGTGTTTAATGGTCATCATTCAACCAAATTAATCTGATCTGCCAAAGATCCTTAGTAATTTGAAGACTTTAAATAAATTGTAATCAAACCACTTCAAATATTTTAAGAATGCATCGAATTTTATTGAAAAAAACGGACACCTTATTAAAACCTCCCCGCGCCTCCAGGGTAGGAAAGAGTATGCCCCCTAATATTTACATGGACTTTAAACAAGTAAATATTTACACAACTTTCATTCCAGACATAACCTGAGGTGTTCAATATTCCAAGGGTGCTTTAGGATTCTTCCATTTTTTTCTTGAAGCCTGTATGTCCCAGGCTTGAGTTTTTCAGAGACCTCATAAGGCCCTTCTCAGTTCGGAGCTAGCTTGCCGAACTTTTTTTTCTTAGTATGTACGAAAACCTTTCTTAATACTTTATCCCCTGACCGAAAAACCCTTTTTTTGATCTTGGAAGCAAATCTTCTCCTCATCAAGCCTTGGTAATGGGTGGTTCTGAGATGGGCCTTAACTCTTTTCTCTTCTATCAAGTCTAACTCACTTCTGATTGCCACTTCGTTAGCCTGTTTGGAATAATTGTGGACTCTGTATGATTGAAGAGTCACCTTTGTAGGAGCAATTTCATCCATCCCATATACCAAGGAAAAAGGATATTCTTGTGTAGCAGCTCCAGGAGTAGTCTGGTATGCCCATAACACTTCTTGCAAATAGCTTGGCCATTTTCCTGCAACCCATTCTAAGTTCTTTTTTAAACCGGACATGATGGTCCTGTTTGCCACTTCAACTTGAAAATTTTCTTGTTGGTGGAAAGGAGAATAAAAAAAATACTGAATGCCCCGGGAGGCACATAAATTCTCCATATCCTTGTTATCGAATTATGGCCCATTATCTGTGGTTATCTTTTGTGGAACTCCAAATCTGCAACAAATGTTAGATAAGATAAATTTTATAGCATCTTTTGAAGTAGTTCTTGCCAGTGGGGCTGCTTCTATCCATTTTGAAAAATTATCAATGGCTACAATAATGGTCTTGCATCCCCCGGACGTTATTGGTAGAGGCCCAACTAAATCCAGTCCCCAACGAACAAAAGGCACTGGCTCAGAAATCGATTCCATAGGAACAATTGGGATATGAATTTCATTACCATGTCTTTGTTATGGGTCATACTTCTTCACCAACTCTTTGACATCTGTCATTATGGATGGCCAATAGTATCCGGCCAACAAAACCCTCCGGGTTAAGGCTCTATAGCCATAGTGTGCTGATCCTTCTCCATCATGTAGTTTAGATAGTACAATTTGGGATTCTACAACCCACAAAAAACGCAAGAGAGGTCTACTAAACGACTTCTTATAAAGGACATCTCTTATGATTAAGAAACCACGAGCCCTATGCTTTATTTTCCTTGCCACAGCTTTCTCCGGAGGCAAAATGCCATCAGAGATGTATTGGAGAAAGGGATATCTCCAGTCTTTGGGTTGAACCACTTGTATACTTAAATTTTCCTCCTCTTTCTTGCTCATGTTGGGTTGTATAGATGGACCTTCTTGCACATAGATCCATGGGTAGGACACAGAGTATGTTATGGTTGCCAAAGAGTCTGCTAGTGTGTTTTCCAATCTAGGTATATGCTCATAGCTAACATTTTTGAAGTTAGCTGCCACTTCTTTAAGGATAAACAAGTATTTGATCAACTGCTCCTTTTTGGCCTCAGATTGACATTGGGCATGATGGATAAGAAGCTGAGAATCACTCATCAACTTGACTCTTTTAGCCCCACATAGAAAAGCTAGCTTCATACCAGCTATAGCAGCCTTATATTCGGACTCATTGTTAGAAGCCATAAAAGCAAAACATATAGACTGGTATAACTAATCGCCATACAAAGAGGTTAAACATATCCCAGCACCACAACCCATGGTACTTGATCCACCATCTATCCGGACAACCCACACTTTCTTAGTTTTCTCATCTGCAGCTTGCTTAGTACTTATGTCCGAATGGAACTCTACCAGGAAATCAATAACAGATTGAGCTTTGATTGCAGTTCGTGGGGGGAAATCAATATCATAATCACCCAATTCTACTGACCATTTGATCATCCTACTTGATATGTCTGCCTTCAGAAGAACATTTTTCAAAGGAAAAAACGTCCGGACGATGATAGAATGAGACTGAAAATACGGCCTCATCTTTCTGGCAGCAATCACCAAGGCTAGTGCCAGTTTTTCAAGCTTCATGTACCTCTTTTCAGCATCCATCAGGCTCTTGCTGATGTAATACACCAGACGAAGATAATTGTCCACTTCTCTTACCAGCATTGCACTTATAGCACATTCAGACACAACTAAATATATGAAGAGTGTCTCTCCGTCAACAGGTTTGAAAAGGGTTTTGGGGGAAGATAAATGCTTTTTTATTTCATTAAACGCCTGGTCGCACTGTGGAGACCAGTTAAAGTCTTTTGTACCCTTTAAATTCTGAAAAAACGGGGCACACCTGTCCGAAGACCTTGAAATAAAACGATTTAATGCATCCAACCTTCCTGTCAACCTTTGTACTTCTTTAACACTCCGAGGAGGATCCATTTTTAACAAGGCATCAAGCTGGTCTAGATCAGGCTGTATCCCTTTCTTACTTATCACATACCCCAAAAAATTCCGGATCGCACCCCAAACACACATTTTTCTGGATTCAATTTTAAATTAACCTTTGCCAGGTTGGCAAAAGTTTCCTAAAGATCAACTAGGTGCAATTCTTCTTCCAAGATTTTTACCATCATGTCATCAATATATACTTCCATATTTCTCCCAATCTGATCAGCAAATGCTTTGTTCACCAACCTCTGATAGGTAGCCCCATCATTTTTCAACCCAAAAGGCATCACTTTGTAAAAATGGAGACCCATATCTGTAACAAAGGTAGTGTGTTCTTGTGGAAATGGAGACCCTTATCTGTAACAAAAGTAGTGTGTTCCTGGTCCTTCGGATCCACCTGTATCTGGTTATAATCGGGTTAAGGCTCTATAGCCACAGTGTGCTGATCATTTTCCGCTTATAACAATTGAGTTACTACCTTACGAAGTCCAATGCGAAACCCGCGATGTATTCAGTATATCATTTTAAAGTACTATTACGAATTATATGCTGGAACATATGATGCAGGAGCTGCAGGAGAAAACGAATGCGGTAGCCACCGACGTTAGAACTTACCCAAGTTTTGATGGAAATAGTGACGATGATGAATATCCTTTCAAGAAACGGTTCAAGCATGGATGATAGTATCCGTCACCATGATCATGGCTTAAGCGTCTGTTATGTCAACTCTGACTATTATGTTAACTTTGTCTACTATCTATTTATTTTCGTTGTTTGCATTTGTATTTCTAATTATGTAATGTCTTAAATTATATGAACCAGTTAAGAAGTTAATGTTAACATTTTTAAATTAACATCATCATAAACTAAAAAGCGTACAAGTTTTAAGTGTGAGAAATTGTACATATATTACCATGTTTAAGTATTTAAACAAAAACGGCTAAATAGGTTACTTCGATACAACACTTTTTTATTTCCTTGTATCTCTAGCAACGAGAATGAATCGGTAATGTAAAACCTTCTGTTTCTGCTGAATGCAACTTTAGACAACAATGATGTACCCTCGCACATGAGGCATCTGCCGCAATCTCAAGCTACAGAAAAACATGATAAAAAGGATCTTTAAAGGTTTAAACTAACCGACAATGTAATAAAATACTTACGTTCACAAGGTAATTGCAGTTGACCCAACCCAATCCGATTTCCAACCTGTTTGACATCATAGGAGGTGCACCTCTTAACGGAAGAAAAATGAAACCAACATCCATGTTTCTATATTTTCCTAAGAAATGGAGTATTAAGTTAAACGTAGATGTGATCACGACTCCCATCTCGGGCGTTGATATCCAATTATCGATAGTATCCATATCGGTAGAACACTTCACAAGTTCCACAAATGTCTATTAAATGATCCATGATTATAAGTATTTTCGCGTATACGTATACGTAATCCATAAGCTTGTTATATAGGGCATCCATAATCAACCTCTACCTATCTTGTTTCCTATTCAAAGCAAACGCAATCGAGCGGAACCTGTAGTGGGCATCGGCTTTAACGTCGGTCATGGAAGTTACAAAAGGCCTAAAAATATGGGGAATTGGTTTAGGTACCTTTTGGGATCAACCAAAGTTCCCTTAGCTAGCAACATAGAACTTGACCTACAACCAACCGTTCCACTAGAAAGCATCGTCCCACTTTCTTGTGTTGGAATAACGCTTGTTTTTTTCCGAGCGGTGCTTTTCCTACCGAGTTTGGAAACCGATGTTTCGTTTCCTTTACGCGAGATTACGGTCGGACATTTGAATATATTTTCTAGCGCGGAAGAACTCACTTTCTTGGAATCTAGGGCATGCTTGTGAAACGATTTGTCGCGTTTAGTGGATGATTCAGATGCGATAATAAACAACTTATGTTTGGGAGTGGAGGACCATACGCTTTTAGTTTGACCAAAGGCTCCACTAGAGAAGTTGTTTCCGGATGGATAATGGCAAACTATTTCTTATAAACGTGCTCTATGCATGCTTCATCTTTGGATTCCATGACATCAAGTACTAGTATATCAAGTTTTGATTTTAATTTCTCAATCTTCGTAGGATCCATCCGTACGGACAAAAATGTCTAACATCTTCCAATGATTGTGAAATAAATTTAGACGCATCTCTAAGCCGTTGCGAATAAATTCGTAAATATTGTGCAAACAAGGTATATCGTGTAAAGTTCACATCACACAACCGCAAGGCATGTGGTCCGCGATTTTCATTGTGGGGGCACATTTCATTTCGTCGGAAACAAATTCCCATCTATTTTCAAGCTGCTTTCATTTTTCTGGAATAAACAAGCAGTTGGAGCTGAGTATGCATAGAAAGAAACGTTTGATGGAGCTTTATAATAATTTCTGTGTAGTGTTATGCGGCCTGGTATGGCTCTTGTCCTGGACTGAAAGTGTTGGCCCCTTACTCAGCGGAAGATGCTTGTGGACTTCTAAAAGCTGCTATTAGAGATCCTGACCCTGTTGTTTTTCTTGAGAATGAGTTAATGTGAGTATTTATCATTAGAGTCGATTTTATTCTCTGTTAATGATTCTGTTTTCAGTCTAAATATCTTGGTTCAGGTATGGTGAGTCATTCCCTGTTTCAGCAGAGGTCCTTGATTCTAGTTTTGCGCTTCCAATTGCGAAGGCAAAGGTAATGAACCTGGAAAATGTAGTTCCACTAAATTATAATTGTCCTTCCAGATACTTCTGCAAATTTGGTTTTCATTCCATTTATATTCTCAATAAATCATCTACAGATTGAGAAAGAAGGAAAGGATGTGACTATAGTTGCTTTTTCAAAGATGGTGGGACTATCTCTGCAGGTATAATGTCTTTTTTGGCACACTAGTACTAGTTGCTATGAAAAGTATTTGACTAATTCTCTTATTTAGGCAGCGGACATACTTGCAAAGGACGGCATCAATGCTGAGGTAAGTTAATAGTAAAATAAGCATAAACTCAGTCTACACAAGTGCTTATAATATTAGATAATGATTAAAGTGATTTATCTTGGCTGAACAGGTTATTAACCTGCGTTCAATTAGACCTCTAGATAGAGCAACTATTAATGCTTCAGTCAGGAAAACTAACAGACTGGTTACGGTTGAAGAGGGCTTCCCTCAGCATGGTGTTGGAGCTGAAGTCTGGTATATCTTTGTTCCCGATATATATAGTACCTCTGGTCATCTGTAGTTATCCAAATGCTTTGTAGAGTTATAAGTCATACAACTTCGTTTAACAGTGCAACTGTTGTCGAGAAGAGCTTTGATTATCTTGATGCACCCGTTGAGAGAGTTTCTGGAGCCGATGTTCCAATGCCATATGCTGCCAATCTCGAGAGATTGGCTGTACCACAGGTCTGTTCCTAATAATATGCCAAATTAGATTTACGTTGTATGTTTCTCTCTACCGAGGATTATGTGATTGTAGTTTCTTTTGGCCTATATATATATATATATATATATATATATATATTGATCCCTAACCCTTTAGATCAATTTAGAGTTCCCATGTTACATGCGTGCTGTGAGCATCGTTCTATATCAGATAGTTGGGATGTCAATGTGTTTGGTTGTGGGGCGATGGACCCCACTCCAACCTGATTCTCTACATAAAAGACCAAACTGACCTAGGTCCGAGTCCATGCTTTCTGAACCCAAACATCCCCCAAAAACCATAAGGGTATCTCGACTGGCCGGGAAATATCTATATCCATTGACCCAACCAGTCGGCACGACTTAAATTTCAATCAATTCTTCTAAGTTTTAGCCAAGTTAGCATTCACAACTGTACTGAGCCAAACTGGGAGAGATGACTAGTTCTTTTGCCCAAGAGAGTTGAACTCTTGTGTCCATGAACACAGACCTTACCAATTCATCTTAATATAATACCGTAGAAGGTTTTTAGGAATATAATATATTGATTTCTTGGTGCTTGATTGTGTCTCAGGTTGAAGATCACAGACAGTCTGGAAGATATTATAGTTGTCGTGACATTCTTCCAGGTGTTCGACATCTCATGTCTAGAGCAGAGGTCCAACAATTCACAAATTCTTACCAGCTCGGGTGCTCAAGGTAGTCTGACTCCCCAGTCAAGGAGATCGATTTATATCATTACCTCATTTTCCATAGGTGAGGCAGGGGTCTCACTGGGTATCGGTAGTCGACTACACTAAAAACCTGGATCCCATAATTGAGTCGTAGTCTGGGATAGAATCGGATCAGGGATATACGTAGCAGATATCCATCAATGATTGACTGATCTGCATGGGGATAGTAGAGATGGTCTCGGACTGGTTCAAGCTAAACTTGGCTTTCATTACCTTTTTACCTTTCCGAAGTCTGCAAAATCCAGAAATCAGAATGACTGATTTAGCATGGTATACCTCGGGCATGGTTACCTTGCCATGAAGCAGAGGAACACCCTCAGGACTGGGATCATCTGAACTGTAGGCCTCAAACTGGTTATCCTTGAGCAGGGATCTTGGGGAGTCAGGCTTCTAATCTTAACTTTGATGATGGTGGGGCTCGTGGTAGGGCCGAAAATATTGTTAGACCTCAATGCTATTTGAAACATGCTCCCACCTTCGTCCGAGACAATATCTACCTTCGTACCATATTAAAATGCTTTTATGTTATTTACATCATTGCCTACTCCCATAACTACTTACGTTTCCTACGAGTGGTGTGACCTGAATTAGTAAGAAGGCTAGAAGAGCTGAACAGCAGGAGTCCGAGACCTACTCGGGATGCTCGAACAAATTTGGAGAACTGAGTAATACAAATCAGTATGTTCGAAGATGGCGCAAGCAATGGAAACGAATACCGAAAAAGATCCACGACAGAGGCCAGGGCTGAGCTAACAAAATTATGGTTTTCTCTCTAAATGCTTTGTGTAAAGGATGAAGGCAATGGAAATGACCCTCGTTTGAGTATACCTAGGAGATTTTAGCATCGTCAGCAATTATGAGCTCTAACAAACCCAAATTGACATCAACATGTGTCCAAACATGCTAGTTTCCATACGAGAATAATCAAAGAAACAAAACTATTGATCGGTCTTTTCACTTCAGACCTCCAACGAGACACTACAGAACGACAATCCATCGAGTCCTGACAGTTAGCCCAATGTGCAAAACTCTGAAGCCAGTGGAGCTGGACCCATCTACTGATTTCAAACATGACCCTCTCAACAGAGCCATATAGACTTGTAAGGTGGACCTCAGCACCCTCCGATAAACATATGACAAACACACTATAAAGTTTTCATGCCAATATATGAACTAGTCAAAGGACATCGAGGTTGTTCTTGATCCTATCAAAGTACACTATGATCTACTTGTAACCCCATCAAAAAGCGACTAGTGCAGAATGTTGGAATATATTTATTTAATATATTTATAGACTAATAATAATTTGGACCGATATGCTAAATAAACATATTCGGTTATTGTCTTAAGGAAGTCCAAATTAAAAGTAGTCGAGTTAATTATTTAATTAACTAAATTGGACTTATGGGTAAAAAGGCGTTATGGGTTCAAGTGTGGTAACCGGGTTGAATTTGGGCACTGTGATGAAGAGGGCCCAAATCTCAACACTTAAGCCTGAATTAATAAATCAGGGATATAAATTGAATTATCAATTTATTGGGTTATGGTCCCGGACACAAGGAAGTAACATAGGATGGGCTTTACAATGTTGGGCTTCACATTGTAAAATCTATAAATAAGGGGCTAGGTTTAGGTATTTCATCACTCTAAACCCTAATCAGAAATACGGCCGCTTCCTTAGTGTCTGGAAACCTTTTCCTTCTTCTCTAACCTGATTCTACAGGTCTCTTAGTTTCATAAACGGAATCGCCAGAGAACGTGGAATCGCTAAAGAACGCAAAAGAACGCTAGAGAATACTAGATGGATAGCAGCAGGCAAACCCGTAAGTATTCTTAATTTTTGTTTCTTCTATAGATGAATCTAACAAAAAGGGTTTTATTATTATTTTCCGCGTTTTGTTATATATTATCTGATGCGATTTCGGATAATATATAACAATTGGTATCAGAGCCAAATAAACCCTTTTTGGATTCAGTAGAATAATCAAATTGAGTATTGATAGATAAAAACGCATGTTTTTCGTAATCGTAAAGAATCCATGTCATTGGGATTATGTGTTAATTGAATTGGTAGGGCATGGATTTAGGGATTGTATGAAAAGCATGTTATGTGATTTATTGTATTGAAACACATGTTTTATTATCAGTAAATTGCAATTTTTATAGTTTGGGATTTTATTTTTATTTTTCGGGTAAAATTAGGGTTTATTGATGTCTGGAATTTTTCTCCCAAAATTAGCATCAAATCAACCCTAAAATAACGGATAAAATCAAAATTATTGGGACAGTGGCTCATCGACAGCTTAACCCCTGATGTTAACGCTGATCGAAGACTGTCCGCTGATTATCACGGTAACCAAAAAAAAAAAAAAAAAAAAAAAAAATTAATTATTATTTTTTTTTTTTATTTTTTCCGAAAGTACATATTTTGTTCGGAAATATATATATTGTATGTAAATTATTTCACAAGTATGTTGTGTTTGGCATGCAATTTTTTTTTTGTATGTTTATTTGTGAATTAAATTGTGTGTGTGTGAATGATTAAATGACGATGCATGATTAGGGTTTCGTAGACCGGTAGGTGAAACTAAGAAATTAATTTAATCGGCCCTCCGGAAGGTTAAAATTAATTTTCTTAAGGATCCTAGGCTTCGAAAAGTTCGGGGATTAATTTAAATTCAAATATTATCGGCCCTCCGGAAGGTTCACGTTTGGGTTTAAATTAATCATGAACGGGAGAAAATTATTGAAAATGGTCTTTGTGCTGATTTTAATTTTAATTAGATGAAATCGGCCCTCCGGAAGGTTTCATCGGTAGTTATGATAAATTAAATTCAGCCTTACAATTTTTTGATTTTAAGTAGGTGAAATCGGCCCTCCGGAAGGTTTCACCGGTACTTAAGAAAATCAAATTATGGTTATTTTAATATATGTAAATGACATCGGCCCTCCGGAAGGTCTCATTGGCAATTAGAAAATTAAAATAATGATCATAGTATTTTTCTCAAACTCATAAAATTTCATGTTAATTTGATTTGCCCTCCGGTATCTATTATCAATGAATTTTATGTTTTACATGTATTTGTCATGTTTATGCACATGTTTTCAGTTATATGTCAAAATGCTAGATGTGCTTTGTGTTGTTTGTTCCTATTATAGTATCCATGGGTTACAATTTTTTGGGGAATCGTCCACCGACGTTGGATTGTTCGGACTTCCAATTGTGGAAGGAAGAAATGTTGCTGTTTTTATCTGTACATGATTACGACTATGCATTGTTAACTCCCAAACCATCTCCCCTTAGTCCGGAAAGTACACCGGATGAAACTAAGGCTGATGAAAAGTGGGAAAGGTCAAATAAGTTATGCATGTCGCTCTTGTTACAGGGAATAGCAGTAGCATTGCGTGGGACTGTCCCTAAAGGTGTTACCACTGCCTCGGTCTTTCTCACGGAGATTGAGAAAGCCTTTGCCAAAAAAAAAAAAAAAAAAAAAAAAAAAAAAAATAAAATAAAAAAAAAAAAATAAAAAAATAAAAAAAAATAATATGAAAAGGTAGAGATGCAGCGTTTGCTCATCGAGCTAGCTACCAAAAAAAAAAAAAAAAAGTATAATGGCAAAGGTAAAATCCGGGAGCACATTCTGGGAATGTTGATGATTTGCCAAAAGTTAAAGGCAATCGGTTTAGACTTACCTGAGGAATGCATAGTGGGATTCACATTTCATTCGTTGCCAGACCGGTTTAAGTATTTCCAGTCGACCTATAACTGCATGCGAGAAAAGTGGAATATCAATGAATTGATTTCCCACGCTGCACAGGAGGAGGAAAGACTTAAAGGCACAGCGCTTGAGGCTAATGTGATTACATCACCAAATAAGGCAGGACCTAAGCGGAAGGCATATGGCAAATGACCGGGTCAAGGTTCGGTCAACAAGAAAGGTATAAGGCCCTGGACAAGTTCATAACTTTTAAGACCGAGATTGAGAAACAACTTGGTAAAAGCATTAAGACCGTTAGATCTGACCGTGGTGGTGAATACTATGGTAGATATGACGGATCGGGTGAACAACGTCCAGGTTCCTTTGCACAGTACCTAGAGAAGTGTGGAATAGTCCCTCAATACACTATGCCTGGTTCACCTCGCATGAACGGTGTATCTGAGAGACGGAACCGAACACTAAAAGATATGGTTAGAAGCATGATAAGTCACTCATCTCTACCATTATCTCTCTGGGGGGAAGCCATCAAATGTGCCGCTTATATACTCAATCGAGTACCCACAAAGGCTACTGTTAGGACTCCATATGAGCTTTGGAACGGGCGTAAACCTAATTTAAAGCATCTGCATGTGTGGGGTTGTCCAGCTGAGGTGAGGCCTTACAAACCTCAAGAAAAGAAACTGGACCCAAAAACAGTTAGTTGTTTCTTCATAGGTTATTCCGAACATTCTAGAGGGTTTAAGTTTTATGATTCTCTCACTGGTACAATATTTGAGACAGGAACGGTCAAGTTTCTAGAGGATGTTGAGTTTGGGGGAAGAATAAGGGAACATATGTTGATTTTGAGGAAGAATCCATAAAGATTCATGAAGGTTTTAATAGGGATACTGAGATATCTGAAGATTGGGCGGTAATGCCAATCATTTCGATCCCATTAGAACAAGGTAATCCTCAGATTAACACTGATGCTCCACTTGAGGGTTCTAACCAGGATACATAGATTCGGATAGAACAAGAGGAACCTCAAGATAATCTTCCACAAGGGAATCAAAATGACATCGTTCATAATGATCAAACTCTACCTCCTCAAGAAGTGCAACAAGAGGAAATAATGCCATTAAGAAGGTCCACTAGAGAAAGGAAGAGTATTATAGGTCCAGAATTTATAGTATATCTTCAGGAGCATGATGAGTTATGTGCTGGAACTGTAGATGATCCCTCATCCTACAAACAGGCCATGGCAAGCTCTGAATCTCAAAAGTGGATTGACGCTATGAAAGAAGAGTATAAATCAATGCAGGATAATGCGGTATGGGATCTTGTCCCATTACCTGAAGGGAAAAAGGCAATTGGTTGTAAATGGGTTTACAAAACCAAACGCGATTCCCTGGGTAATGTGGAAAGACATAAAGCACGTCTTGTAGCGAAAGGTTATACTCAGCGTGAAGGGATTGATTTTAAAGAAACTTTCGCTCCAGTATCGACGAAGGATTCCTTTAGAACAATCATGGCATTAGTTGCACATTTTGACCTTGAGCTTCATCAGATGGATGTTAAGACCGCTTTTCTCAATGGTAATATTGAGGAAACGATCTACATGATGCAACCAGAACACTTTGTAGAAAGTAACTCAAAAGATATGGTTTGCAGACTTAAGAAATCCATTTATGGGCTTAAACAAGCTTCTCGTCAATGGTATCACAAATTCCTTGAGGTGATAGTCGGTTATGACTTTGAGATCAACTCGGTTGAGGATTGTGTTTATCACAAGTTCAGTGGGAGTAATTTTATATTTCTTATATTATATGTGGATGACATATTGCTTGCCTCGAACAATAAGGAATTGTTACACACTACAAAAAGATTTCTATCAGACAAGTTTGATATGAAGGATCTTGGTGATGCCAGTTTTGTGTTGGGAATCCAGATACATCGAGATCGTTCTCGTAGTATTCTTGGATTATCACAAAAAGCATACATTAAAAGTGTGTTACAACGTTACGGATTGGCAGATTGCAAACCCCTAAGTACCCCTATAGCAAAGGGTGACAGACTTAGTCCGAGTCAATGTCCTAAGACAAAACTTGAGATTGAGGAAATGAAAACGGTCCCTTATGCTTCTGCAGTTGGGAGTTTAATGTATGCTCAAGTTTGTACTAGGCTGGACATTGTCTTTGCTGTAAACATGTTGGGGAGATATGTTAGTAACCCAGGAATGGATTACTGGAAAGCAGTTAAAAGAGTACTCCGATATCTGCAAGGAACAAAGGGGCACATGTTGACATATAGGAAGTCGGATAAACTGGAGATCATCGGGTATTCCGACTCAGATTTTGGTGGATGCGCAGACACATTAAAAGTATGTCAGGTAACATATTCTTATTGGCTGGAGGTGCAATATCCTGGAAAAGTGTAAAGCAAACACTTATTGCATCGTCCACCATGGAAGCAGAATTTGTTGCATGCTTTAAGGCATCAAACCAGGCACTATGGCTGCGGAATTTTGTTACTGGATTACGCATTGTATAAGGGATAGAAATCCCTATGAGGTTATATTGCGATAACAATTCCGCAGTGCAGTACTCTAACATCAACAGGAGCGCATCTAAATCCAAACACATAGACATAAAGTTTCTGTCTGTTAAAGAAAGAGTACAGATGGGTCAGATAAGTATAGAGCACATCAGTACAAACTCCATGATAGCAGATCCTCTAACAAAGGCGGTTTTGCCTAAGGTTTTCCAGGGACACACCATCAGTATGGGTGTAGTTGATTTAGAGGATTATTAGTTTCAGTGGGAGAGTTTGTAATAGGATCTGATGTTGTATTTTGCAGTATTGTGCACATTAAAGTTTATTGCAATATATATGCTTGGAAATATTTATTGATATCTGTACTGTATTGGATCTCCAAAAGTAGGAACCATTTAAGAGTAGATATGTACGATTACAAGCCATATTACTCTTAGACCACCCTCCATAATTGGCCCAAGTAATTGATTGATTATGGTAATGTGATTACTGTTGCATCCTATTGTTCACATTACGAGAAAGAGGTCTTTAGTCCTTTATTATTATCAATCATGTACGGGGTTGTACCGTTTGCCCATTGACAATGAATATAGGGATCCCATTACAGTTGAATATGTATTCTTGAGTAGCATATGACGGTCCAAGTGGGAGATTGTTGGAATATATTTATTTAATATATTTATAGACTAATAATAATTTGGACCGATATGCTAAATAAACATATTCGGTTATTGTCTTAAGGAAGTCCAAATTAAAAGTAGTCGAGTTAATTATTTAATTAACTAAATTGGACTTATGGGTAAAAAGGCGTTATGGGTTCAAGTGTGGTAACCGGGTTGAATTTGGGCACTGTGATGAAGAGGGCCCAAATCTCAACACTTAAGCCTGAATTAATAAATCAGGGATATAAATTGAATTATCAATTTATTGGGTTATGGTCCCGGACACAAGGAAGTAACATAGGATGGGCTTTACAATGTTGGGCTTCACATTGTAAAATCTATAAATAAGGGGCTAGGTTTAGGTATTTCATCACTCTAAACCCTAATCAGAAATACGGCCGCTTCCTTAGTGTCTGGAAACCTTTTCCTTCTTCTCTAACCTGATTCTACAGGTCTCTTAGTTTCATAAACGGAATCGCCAGAGAACGTGGAATCGCTAAAGAACGCAAAAGAACGCTAGAGAATACTAGATGGATAGCAGCAGGCAAACCCGTAAGTATTCTTAATTTTTGTTTCTTCTATAGATGAATCTAACAAAAAGGGTTTTATTATTATTTTCCGCGTTTTGTTATATATTATCTGATGCGATTTCGGATAATATATAACACAGAACTCCTGCAAAAAAAATCTGTGACCAAAATTAGTATTGAATTTTGTTAGAATGTCACTTTTTAACGTTCCTGGAGAATCCAGTAGCGAATAACCCAGAAACATGAATTCGGTAATCAGTAAACTGTTATGGCTATAAGTCAATTTTAACTCTAGTTTATATGACTTCATAGTTTGGTCACTGCGATTCAAGATATATGTCTCTCAACCTTTAGGGAGTAATAGAACTGTATACCCACACACTACATGTTTCTCTTAAATGGTTGTTTATTTTGTTTTCAAACAGTGCAAAGCTCGGGTACTACGATAATGACATATTTGTTCATAGGCTCTCATAGTTAACATCCAAAGCAGGTAGTTGGACATATTTGCTTCGAAAATCCACAAACATGACTCACCCTTTTTGTTTACAAGCTAGCATGTTTGTTTTATCCCTTTATGTCAAGTATATACAAAAATAGAGTTATCCTTCAATGTTGTATATACTTGACAATTCAAAATTAAGAAAAGAAATTCATCTTGTAAACTTTAACTCGGCAGCACTAAAGTACAACTCTCTGCTGATAAGTCTCCATAAATAACTCATAAAACTGGATTTGGACTAGCTAGAGACGAGCAATGAGTACAAAAAAAGCATTAACGAAAAGAACCTTCTTCAGATTAAAATCTTGCTGTCTTTGAAAATCCATAGGGTCAGCTATTTGCAGCAGGAGAAGGAATCATGAACACCACCCCCGTACATGAAGGTTAAACAAAGCCGAGACACCAAACGCTGCTGACTACGCAAACTGAAGCCATCTGTCAAGGCATGGCCAGCAGAACAGATGGCCTAATTACACTTGGAATCCGAAGATATCATTGGACAATAAGATTAAAAATAAGAGAGATAGCTCATTCAGCTGGTGTATTAACACATCACTATTATCAGAAAACGATGAGAAGCCTGCCTCAGGTCTGTTCAGCTTGAATTTTACTTAGTCATCACTGCCATCTCTCAACAATTCTAACATGAATAAAACAGAAACCTCTGAGACCTAAGCATGAACAAAACAGAACGAAAAGCAAAAGAGATAGCGGTTGAAGCAAATAATATAAAATATGAATCTCAAACAAATCTATAATTTCATGAAGGATATATAAACCTAAGGTTCATCTAATCACGGAGCTTAGATGGGCTACATACACCTTAATAGATTGATAATTCATCATTAAAATTATTTTAAAAAATTATAAACCATAAGAATATATACTATAGGTAATGGGAGACACGGAAACAAATGGAATTAGCAAAGCGCTCAAAAAGGACATAAAATTGTGAATGCTTTTGATAATCGACCCTTATATTAGGATTTATGCCTTGGAGTAAGAATTTAATTTTGATACGTGCACCATGTATTTCATCTAGCCTTTAAGATCATTAATATTCTAAAGGCTAAATGAGATATACTATGCAGACACGAAAATTTCAACTCTTACTCTAATCAAAAAGCCTAATATAAAGATCTGCTATACACATCATCCACAATTTTCATCTTTCTCGAGCTTCACTAATCCCATTTCCTTCTGATTTTTCAGACACTTCCAAAGTAGGAAAATCAAAACAGCTTATCGATCAAGAAATCTATGAAGCAAAACTGGGATACTAAGCTGAAGAAACTAAACATCATAGCCCTTCCGATGTATAAAATCAAAATTTTAAACTTTTCAAATAGGAAAAAAACAAACCTGGCTCATATTAAGAAATTCAACCATAACTAATATAGTTAAGATCAGATCTTGAGCCACATCAAAGCAAATGTTGCACTCAAAGTTAGTGGTTACTAATCTCTCTTTAAAAAGAACTAATTAGATCATAATTGAAATCTATATGAAGTGTCTAATTTAGTGTCTTACGAATTGTTTTGGAGCAAAAGCAGATCCACCAAAGAAAGGGAATATCATTGCAAGGTACATAGTTCATGCTGCATTTTTAGTAAAATATCAAAATGTCATTATAAAACTAATTTAGAATTAATGATATATTTATTGGTAAATCAAGCATTAAGATCTCACCAACGTATCTTGTGCAGACAAGATGAAGAGTGGTAGTAGTTAGTTGGAAACTCATAGTAGAACGCTTAAGACAAAAATGACTAGGCAAATTTGGGTACAAGGGCTTTAGATGGTGGTTATTCATCCGACTAGACTACAAGTTGTTCCAAAATCTTGGTGCCCTACATTCAACACATTATATCACTAGTCCTAACGCTAATAAATTACTCAGACTAATCTTTTAGTGATTTTTAAGGCTTGAGAGATTACTGGTGTCACAAAATTCTACACTAAATTTTCAGGTCTTGCTTCTTAAACCAAATTCTAGATTATCCACTTATTAGCCCAACTGAATTTTACACCAAAGTATAAATACTCAAAACCAACTTGAAGATCAATAGATTACTATGAGAAACAATATAAACAAGAGTTCAATAAAAGCTTTAAGTTTGTTGGTTTGTTAGATTGTTTTAAGTGGCCAAAGCAAAGCGCATACATATTTCAGACCAATTTAAACTTAAAAATCATAATCCAATTACTAAAAATCAACATGCATACATATTTCAGACCAATTTAAACTTAAAAATCATAATCCAATTACTAAAAATCAACATAAAAACATGAATTGTTGTCAATTTCAAACAAAGTTCAACTAAATCATGTACTGTAAGAGAGCCTATTACAATTTCCATTACACAATCCACAGAAAATTCCACAGTAGCATTCGATTTAACAAACCCTAAAAGTTATCTAACCCCCAAATCCGTACAAAGTTCTTCCCTGCCTCTTGAGAGCATAGACCACATCCATGGCAGTTACGGTCTTGCGTCTTGCGTGCTCGGTATAAGTAACAGCATCACGAATGACGTTCTCCAAAAAGATTTTCAGTACTCCACGAGTCTCCTCGTAAATCAGCCCACTGATTCGCTTCACACCTCCTCTCCTCGCTAACCGCGGGATGGCAGGCTTGGTAATTCCTTGGATGTTGTCACGCAACACCTTCCTATGCCTCTTGGCTCCTCCCTTTCCTAACCCTTTACCCCCTTTCCCGCGACCTGACATTTTCTCTTCTCCGAAAAATCACACAAAGAAAGTTAGATTTGATACGAGAGGAATGTATTCGTGTTAGGAGAAGAAAACATCGCTGATGTTATAAATGACGAGCGCTTCTTCTTCGGGTGAAGCTCCATCGTTGGATGCTAAACCTAATCGACGCTTTAACTTTGCTATCCGAGTTGTAAGAGATTTATTGGATCAGATACTATGTTACGTTATGTCAGATCTCACGGATTTGCGTTTCTAAGCCGCTGATACACTTTAAATCAAATCAATGGCTGACCATTAAACTCTATTTAGTCTTCCAATCTTTGGTTGTTTTGCCATACTCCAGTGTGAAAAAAAGTGTGAAAAAAGATATGATAAATTATTCAAATAGGATAAGCTATTGAGAATTGCTAAAAGAATGTCCAAAACTATTATTAAGTGATATTTTTATTTTTTTATACAATTGTTGTTTTTAAAAAAAAATGTTTTACTCTATTTTTTCAGATTTTATACAAAATTGGTATCCATTTTTTATGACTTTATTTATTTATGTTTTATACTAGTTCATATAGTAATTTTGACTATTTTTTTAAAAATTGTTATTCGTTAAGCTATTTTCATATAAAACCATTATATTTGAATTAAAAAAAATAGTTAAAAGACCTAAATATTAAATTAGTATTCTTCTAAAAAAAATTATTTTTATATATTTTTATTAAAAAAAAATTAATTTACACAAAATACTCTTAATTAATTATATAAAAGTTTTAATGGTTTTGAATCACTTCTTTTATGATTTTTTTATCATAACAATATTGTAATTTTGTTTGGTTCGCTATACATTTTCTTGATCTACATTATTCGATTCTCAATTATTTTTAATTGATTTTCTTCGTATATTTGATTTGATTGTTGTTTTGATTTGATTTTGCCCTTTAATTTTGAATTGTTTTCACATTGTAATCGATTTCGGAGGTTCTCTTTTCTGAGTATCTAATTTTGTTTTAAATCGAATATATGTTTTTACTTCGATTGTAGTTGAAACATTGAATTGAGTTAGCTTTTACTCATTTTTAGTTTTTTTTTCTCATTTTTCTGTAAAATGTAGTTCACACATGTTTATATAAATTCATTGTAAAAACGAAAAAGATGAAGTTTTAAACATCTGTTATGAGTCTCGTGTCTCTTGTCTCGCATCTGTGAGACTTTGATATTTTATTTTGTTAGATGCGGGACTTTTATCATCGTGTGGTAATTTATCTTACTATGATCTCATCTATTTTTTCATTAGGGTCGTCTTTTATCTTGCGTTATACTATTTTTATCATTCACGTTTTAGACAGTTAAGTTGTTTTATTCCTTTACTAATTTTACAACGATTTCCTCATTGTTATGTATCTAGATATATCCTTTATTACCTAAATTTACTATCTTATTTCATCTTGTCATTTCTCAACTTAATTTTCAAATTACTGGGTTGTCTTTGATAATACAACCCTCTTTATTTACATGACCATGTTTTTCTTATGGACCTTTACCTTTTAGATAATGACGTAAGACCCATAGGAAAACATGACCTTATAAGGACTCCCCCATAATCTTTAAATGTAAATTATATGTTTAAGAACCACTTGAAAATGTAAAGATAAACTTTAAGTGAAAAAATATTAACTTTATAAAATTTTCACGTAAATATCTTGTTATAAATTATTTTTAAAATAAAAGCTTAAATTTTTTTTTCAAATAATTATGTATTTTAATTGTTCAACTTTCTACATCATGTTTTGTGAACATAGATTACTAACCATCCATCATCAATTTCATCCAACAACTACGGTTATCATAAATTATCTATATAAATCTTAAAATTATTTTTTAATTCACATTTCAAACTTTCACTCTTTAAAACTTTACCTCTATAAAATTTGCTCTTTTTACAACTTTCTTTAGAGAAAATAAATTACGAATTTGCTTTTATTCACATTGTCTTAACCTCGCTCGTTAACTTTTTTTCTAAAAACTAAAGATACAAGTTTCATACTCATTACCTGTTTGATTATACTTCGGTTTATGGTCGAGAGCAAAAGTCGTAACTCGCTAAAAATACTTTAAGATTGGTACATAATGTATGAAAACATTTTCCAGTTAGATTTCTAAAATGATATTCGACGTGGATCGTTTGGTAGTTTAAGCTCTACTAGTTTTAAGTATTTTAAGCATGAATCTGCCTTTGTTGAAATACGAGCATTGCTACTGTTGTTTTCACTACCAGATAGTTGGAATATTACTGTCACGACGGTGACTAGCTCGTCACGAAGCAATAAGTTGAAATTTGATGATGTTTGTGACCTAGTTCTCAATGAAGAGATTCGAATGAGGGAATCAGGTGAGTTATCAATCTCATCAGTCTTACATACAGAGTCGAGAGGAAGAAATTCAACCAGAGGATATGGACGCGGTAAATCGAACTACCGAGGCAAATCAAGAGACTTGAGGTCCGAGTCTAGGAATCATAAAAATTCCCAAGGGTTGAGAAATATCGAATGTTGGAATTGTAGGAAGACCGGGCACTATAAATTTAAGTGCAACAGAGAACCAAAGGACCAGGAGAAGAAGACAAAGGCAAATATCACTTCAGAAGGAGACGATGCATTAATATGCTCCTTAGAAAGCAGGGAAGAGTCTTGGGTGTTAGACTCTGGAGCATCGTTTCACGCGACTTCGATGAAAGAATTCTTCGAGAGCTGTGTCCCTAGTATCCTTGGAAAAGTATATCTTGGTGATGATCAACCTTGTGATATTATTGGTAAAAATAATGTGAAGATTAAGTTAAATGGATCTGTATGGGAACTGAAAGATGTCAGACATATCCTTGATCTAAGAAAGAACTTAATCTCAGTAGAGTAGTTGGCTAACGAAGGTTACAATACGATCTTCCATGGTGACAATTGGAAGATTTCAAAGGGAGCAATGACGGTTGCTCGCGGAAAGAAGAGTGGTACTCTTTACAAGATAGCAGAGACGAGCTGTTCAATTGCAATAGCAGTAGGAAACGATAATTTTAATGTTTGGCACCAAAAGTTTGGCCACATGAGTGTACAGAGTATGAAAATTATGTACTCGAAGGGGAAACTTCAAGCTCTTAAGTCATTTGATATAGACATGTGCGAAGATTGCATACTTGGAAATCAGAAAAGGGTCAGTTTTCAGACGAGTGGTAGAACCCCAAAGAAAGAAAGGCTGGAGGTTGTTCACTCTGACGTTTGGGGGGCAACAACTGTTTCATCTATAGGAGGGAAACACTATTTTCTGACCTTTATCCATGATCATTCTTGAAAGGTATGGGTTTATTTTCTAAAGCATAAATCTGAAGTGTTTGATGTTTTTAAGAGATGGAAATCTATGGTTGAGAATGAGCCAAGTCTGAAGATTAAAAAGCTGAAAACCGATAATGGTGGTGAATATGAGGACACCAAATTCAAGAAGTTTTGCTATAAGCATGAGATCAGGATGGAAAAAATCGTGCCAGGTACGCCTCAACACAATAGTATTGTTGAACGTATGAACATAATGTTAATTGAAAAAGCTAGAAGAATTCGTATACATTCTGGTTTACCGAAGCAGTTCTGGGCAAAAGCGATCAACACATCGGCTTACCTGGTTAACTGAGACCTATCGATTCCCTTAAAACATAGAATACTTGATGAGTTATGGAGTGGTAAGGATATAAAATTATCATATCTAATATTTTTTTGTTGTACAGTATATGTTCATATAAGTTATCAAGGCATGAACAAACTTGATCCAAAATCAAAAAAATATTTCCTGGTTGGCTATGGCAAAGATGAGTTCGGTTATCGTGTTTGGGATGACGAAATAGGAAGGTGAGACGAAGCAGATATGTGATCTTCAATGAAACAATGATGTACAAGGACAGACATAAAACTGAAGCAAATGACTCAAAGCCGTATGAATCAGTATTTGCAAATATTGAGGGAGTCCCAGATACTGAAGAAATATAATCAATCAGATTAACCCCTCAGTAATGAGAGTCCGTTGGACAGACCGATCAATAACAATCCGATACCCTAAATTCGACCGAGGCAGTTCCTGTTTTGAGAAGATCTTCCCGACCCCATGTTCCCAACAGGAGATACTTGAACTATCTGTTACTTACCGATGGATGGGAACCTGAATGCTATAATGAAGCTTGTCAGACCAGTGATGCTAGAAAGTGGAAACTTGCCATAAAAATTAGATGAATTCTTTAATCTCAAATGATACATGGGAACTAGTTGAGTTACCAATGGGTAAGAAGACACTTCATAACAAATAGGTGTGTCGGGTGAAAGATAAGTGTGATGGCTCTAAGAGATACAAAACCTGACTAGTTGTCTAAGGGTTCTAGCAAAAGGAATGAATTGATTACACCGATATTTTTGCTCCAGTTGTAAAGCTCAATACTATTAGATCAGTGTTGAGTATTGTTGCCATTGAAGACTTTTATTTTGAACAATTAGATGTGAAGACTGCATTTCTTCACGGGGACTTGAATGAGGAGATATACATGTATCAACCAGAAGGTTTCTTAAAAGAAGGGAAATAAAACATGGTATGCAGACTCAAGAAAAGTTTGTATGGTCTAAAACAAGCTCCAAGGCAGTGGTACAAGAAATTTGACGGTTTTATGCACAAAAAGAGTTTTCAAAATTGTAATGTGGACCACTGTTATTTTAAAAGATGTAAGTCCAGTTATATCATTTTGCTACTCTATGTTGATGATATGTTAGTAGCAGGTTCAGATATGGATGATATTAGAAAATTGAAGCAACAATTGTCAAAAGATTTTGACATGAAGGACTTGGGTCCGGCGAATAAGATTATTGGAATGCAAATCACAAGAGATAATCATAGAAAAGTTTTACAGTTATCTCAGTCAGACTACATCGATCACGTTTTGAATAGATTTAACATGTGTGATGCCAAGCTAGTTAGTACACCATTGGCAGGTCATTTTCGTTTATCCAAAGATCAATCCCCTAAGACGGATGAAGAAAAAGACTTCATGGCTAAGGTTCCTTACGCCTCAACTATTGGAAGTTTGATGTATGCAATGGTCTATACGAGACCAGACATTAGTCATGTAGTGGGAGTTGTGAGTAGGTTTATATCAAACCCAGGGAAAATTCATTGGGAAGCTGTCAAATGGATTTTGAGGTACATATTAGGTACCGCAGAAAAGTGTTTGTACTTTGGTAAAGATGAGTTAAAGGTACAAGGCTACGTAGATGCACATTTTAGAGGTGAAGTTGATCATCGGAAAATCACCACCGGTTATATATTTACAGTCGGAACTACAACTGTTACTTGGATGTCAAAGTTACAGAAAATTGTCACCCTATCAACTACGGAGGCTGAGTATGTAGCAGTGACCGAAGCCAGTAAAGATATGATATGTCTTCAAGGTTTGTTAACCAATTTGGAATTCAAACGAAAGAACAGCATTCTGCATAGTGATAGTCAAAATGCAATTCAATTGGCGAAGAATTCAACATTTCATTCGAGAACCAAGCACGTCAGTCTTTGTTATCATTTCATTAGATCTTTATTGGAAGATGAGATGCTAATACTGGAAAAGATCAAAGGAAGCAAGAATGCAGCTGATATGTTGATAAAGACAGTAGCCATTGAAAAACTGAAGTTGTGTTCAGATTCAGTTGGTCTACAAGAGTAACAAGACCCGAAAGATCTGCTACATATATCAAGGTGTGAAGACAGAATGAAACCAGTCTTCAAATGGGAGATTGTTATTTTGACATAATAGTTCATCCTTATTTACTATTCATATTATTGGATAGAAGATATGCTAGATGAAGAGACAGTGAATATGATGTAAGGGTTAAACACATTAAAGAGAGTTGTAGTGAATTGAAAAGATAAAGTAATTTAGTGAGTCATTTTGTACACATTAAGGACTGTAACTGTTTTTTCCTTTTTTAAGTGTTATAGTATCTTAAAAACCAATAGCTAGGGTTTTTTTGGTATATGCATCGAAAACGGCAGAATCATTGTGTCTTTCTAATAAAATCTATCTTCGGCAGGTCCGGAGACGTACGCATAATTTGTTGAACTCCGTTAACAATTGTGTGTTTGATTTCAATTTTGTTTTGTGATTCTTTTCTTTTCTTTTGATCAGATTGTAGGAAAATTTTGAATTTACTCAAAAATCATTTTTACCTCAAGCCAATTTAGAAGTGATTACCCGGGAAATTAACATATTTCCCTTACAAAACTAACTTTTATTTCTATTTTTATATCAGATGTTTTCCTTCAAAAATGAACTTTAATTTATTTGATTGTGACATCATATGTTCAAAAATATTATCACAAGATTCCTATAATCATTGGAAATACGAACATCATCCTCTATTCACTAAAATTAATTTTATTTTATCTAAATTTTGGTTGTTTAAAGGATCATTTATGTCAAATGAAAAGAATATAGTGGATGACACAACTGGAATCATCCCAAACAAAGATGATATTAGTTACGCTCTTTTTGCAAAATTGGGTGATAATGACCTTACTGGATTAACTATATATGTACCTCACAAGAAAATGAATAAAAATGGTCTTCTGATGATGAAAACCCAACCCCGTCAAAAAAGACTAAGATTTTGATAAAAAAGAAAAACAAGAACCAACATGAACCATCTCAAAAAACGATATCTTCTACTTATTCAAAGAAGAAATTTCTTGTTATCACATATTTTTCAAAACAAACCTTCCATGAAGAGCATGGTAGAAAAAACAAAAAAATTCAATTAGAGTTATCTTACTTTGTTTCATCCAATTAAATTTATTCCTTATGTTTATTAATGAATTCCTTCCTTTTTATTAGAGCTACTACAGCTCTAAAATTCTTGCTAGAAAATTTGTGTGGACATCAAGGCCTTAACGAACGTGATAATTTACCATTCACTTTTGGTGACAGATTGTTTGTATTGAATGATTAAATTAAAAAAAAAGATGATTTGTGTAACCAATACCGACATCATTAGTCTTATTCCAAGATATATGAACTTCAAAATTGTGTAACCAATACCGACAACGTAAAGATTGAAGTGATTCAAGTTGCTCGTGAAAACTTTAAAAAGTCAACTCATATCGCATATAAAAGATATTAAAATGATTTATTACTTCATATTTGGAGGTCAAATGTGAGGCTTAGATTAGATCCTTTCAGAATACACATTGCTAAAGATTATTATCCATATTGATAAGGTTATATCCAGAAGATGGTGTATATCATTTATAATAAGAAGGTAATTATATATCAAAGACTAACAAAAGAATAATATGCATGTAATAAAGGATAAACAAAAGAGGATGTTTAACACATAAAAGACAAGGGTTATAAAAGGTGTAATATGAGGGTTATAAAGTAGATACCTTATGAGGGCTATGTAGAATTACGATATGATGCTTATAAAGAATATACTAGAAAATACTATGGAGAAGACATTAGACGAGGGCCATAAAAAATATATTAGACGGGATTCGTGAAGAAGTACGGGACTAGAGGCATAAAGAAGGTACGGGATGATGGTCATGAAGAAGTACGAGATAAAACCCATAAAAAGGAGACCAGACTACATAAATAAATATAATGCAAGCGGTTGTAGCATGATAAAATGTATCACATGCTACAAGATGTTAAGAAATATGTTTAGACGACTATTGAGAGACATGGCTAAGTAGTTACTAAGAAACATGGTTATATGGTTGTGATGTCTGGTAAACTATATAAATAAGGATGTTCCATTCGGAGATTGATCTCATTTTAATAGTAAAAAATTAATATATTGAGAGTTATATTCTTTCTTTATTATTTATCGTTATCTTGGATTTATATTTGAGAATGATATTTATTTTTAAATTTGTTGTAGTTTGTGGGAAATTAGTTTGTTTCAAAAATTTCAAATTGTAACGATATCAATGGTGATGACAAGATCATGAATGAAACGGGAAACACCAGGGATCTGGCCATTTTGAGGAAATCCAGTAACGGTATCAAATATCACGACCAGATTACCATCTGGTGGAGGTAATTTAGAACGAGAATAACTCTTAGACATGACGCCAGGTGGTAATCAGCCAATTGAAGCAGTATTTAGTGCGTATGACAAAGTAATCAAGGCTAAAGTGGTTAGGTTATTGCAGGAGCTCATGTGAACTCTGACTCTACACCAGTTCACGAAGATAATCTCTTTAAAATGGTACATCTCATACTCCATCTAATGTTCATATTTTCAAAATACATATTCAGAGAGTAAATCAAGAATAAAGTTTCTCACAAACAAAACAGAGACATTTGTATCACGACTAGTCTTTCATGAATAAAATCAAGTTTATTTGGTCGTGATGAAGTTATAGAGAATAAGATTTTTTTATTAATAAATTATAAAACCCTATGCTACAAGATAGGCATCAAACATTCTATATTCCCACATGTCAAAGTGAAACCTCTCATTAGGTGTGCTTTTATATGTAAGACGGGCACGCGGTTACTTTATAGTCTAATGTTCACCACATCAATTCAATAAATAATTCATACATAGATCTAATCTGAATCTCAATTACATATACTTTATCACAAAATTTCACAAGGCTCTTTGTTAGCAGGAACTAAAACCAACCTTTAGCAGTAGCTAGTCTACTTTAGTTTTAACACTTAGGATTCGACACAATACCATAATAATGTTTAATATGGTTCGAATTATAGAGCAATCATGTATCCACAGCTGAAAAAAATTGATTTTATTTAGATGAAACAATTATAACAAATATTAAAGAGCACAAAATACAAGCAAATATGCATTATGCAAACTTCTTAAAACAAAGTATCAAGATTCAACGATATCTTACACCTTTTAGTATTTTATTTAGTGTTTGTTTAAGTTATTCTCTTCAAGAATAGATCAACTCAAATATCACATAGTTCAATAAGTGTTGTCTCCCATAAATAAATAGTACTCTCTCTATAAACTCTGTATTATGCAAGAATGTTTTCTCTCTTAAGGAGTGGTCTTTTTAGATAATCAATATAAATGATTATCCAGATTATTAAGATAACATTGCACATATGTTGTACCACGACTACATATGGGATCCAACTAAGTGTAAGTTAGAAACATTTACATTATACTCACAATAACAACCCAAAATAGTTAGAAAATATCCAAAAAACAGTTTTGATCAACTCCTACACAAGTTTTTTATATAACGTACGTTATATTTCAAATCGATGGATGTGATTAAATATTACTCCAACTCAGCAATAACAAACTTGTACTACCTTGCGACATCATTATTATTTATTAAACCATTTCCAATATACCAAATCAGTCCAAACTAATTTTTAGATGACAATCGAACTTTTCAGTTTACCTATAAGGAACTTCCAAAGTCTCTTCCCATAATGATGAGAATTATCTCTTTCCAAGACTTACATCATGCACAATAAACAAAATCTCCTGATACTATAACTCCCTGCTGAGGTTGTAAGCCTTTACTAAAAGAAATCCATTATTTTTAGTCTAAACCTTACGATGGTTGAACCCTTTCATAAGGCCAAAACTTTATAGCGGTTGAAACCTCCAAGGTCGAGACTTTACCCTACAAGTTTAAGTTATATCTTCCAATCATTACACTTAAAGCCTATACTTTAATAATTATCCACATATACTTTCAGTGATTCTATCATATATTGCTATGGTTTTTGAACTAGTCTTTACCAAATGCGGATAATTCACCTATATTCCCAACCTGAACAAATCCCATGCAATAGGTAAAGTTTGAAACTAACAATACATTTGTGAGATTATCCGAAAGATTGCTATCAGTTTTAATATTTATAACTTTGGTTTTCTCTTTTTTCATCACATCTATATGTTTCATCATTTGAAGGAACATCAAATTCTTCATCAACTAAAGAGCAATAACTTTATGAAAATGTAGTGTAACTTTCTAATTCATACCAGTGATCTCATTTAGCAACCCCTTTAACCATATGAATTCCTTTATTGCTTTGGTAACCATATATTCAGCCTTCATAGATAACAAGGCAGCAAAATTCTGTAGACTAGCTCTCCAACTAACCACTCCACCAAACACTATAAATAAATAGCCCGAAGTTAACTTCATTGTATCAAAGCAACTTGCATAATCAAAGTCTACTTACCTTTGGACTATATAACCATATCCATGCTTCTGATTATAACGCACTTAAATATCTAATGTACCCTTTAAGTATCTCATAAACCATTTACGTGCATTTCAATGAGGCCTCCCCATATTAAACATAAATTTACTCAAAACACTAATTGAGTATGTAATATGTGGTATAAGGAAAATCATAACATAATGATACTTTTAATGACATTGATGCAATGTCTCTCTTGCATAGAGTTCTCACTTTCTTTTTGTTGTCGCTTTAGTACTGTTGAGTTTTAACTGTGCACTAATAGGAGTTTTAACATATTTAGCTTCAAATATTTTAAACTTCATCAACACTTTATATAACCTCTCACTATGTTTCTTTTGTGGATATTCATAGACTCCTCTTAGCTTCTCTTATATCTTTTATTTCAAATTCCCCCTTCAATTAATTCTTTAAAGTTTAAATATTCATTATATTTTCCTAACTATAAGTATGTCATCAACTTATAAAAATAACAAAATATGTATATCCATGTATGTTTCCTCATTATAATAGACACAGTTTCAACAACTTATTCTATAATTGATTGATTTAAAAAAAGAGTAAACTATTTTATTCCACCGTCTCGACGACTGTTTCAACATATATGGGTCTATTCAACAAACACACATCACCTTTATGCTTGTTTTTAAAACCTTACGTCCGAATCATATAGATGTCCTTATCTAGTTATCTATATAAGAAAGCAATAGTAACATCAATTTGATATATATCAATACCAAATCTAGGAAGAATTGAGAATATAACCCTTATTGAGATTTGTTTCATAATCGGTGAGAATATTTTCAATAAAATCAAGACTCTCATTAATTTAACACTGTGCCTAGATAATTCAACTTCTAAAATTTATTTATTCTTCTTCTTTAATATCCATTTACATCCTATAAGCTTCTGAATTTTTGGTTGCTTCACAAGAATCGAGGTGATATTCTACTTTAGAGAATTCATTTATTCTCCCATGACCTTCTGCTACTTGAGTTTATCACTGCTCTTTGTGGTAAGTTTGAGGTTCAAGAATATTTCTTTGTACTTCGAGAGATGAACAACACTCGTAATATCAATATATATATATATATATATATATAATTGTCTTTTTTACATAGTATAAATATATATTTTGTAAACACATTAATTTTTAAAAGTATGTACTACAACCTCATTACAAAGTGGCACTATATATTTTATCAAAACATCTATTTTCAAAAGTTTGCGATGCACCATTTTTTAAATGTGACAATACATATTTTCAATTTTGTAATTCTCAAAAGTATGAATTGTATCCCTTTGGTAAAGTAGCGGACAAACTTTATCAAAATTTATATTTTAAAAGGTATGTACTACATTCACCTAACAAAGTGATTATGCATACTTTCATACAACTTTAATTTTCAATAGCATGTATTGCGGTGTCTTTCCAAAATAGGAGTGCATAATTTGATAAAACTTCAATTATAAAAAACATACATCTCGCAGTTTTACAAAATGTGAATATATATTTTTATCATAACTTCAATCCTTAAAGTATATATTCACCAATTTATAAAATGATAGTACATATTTTATTAAAACTTTAATTATAAAAAAAATGTACGACACTCCATTTGCAAAGTGGAAGTACAAAGTTTATCAAAACTTCAATTATGCTAATTATATTCGGCCAATTTTTTTTTATGTTTTCCATAGATGACACCAATTGATATCGATATTTCCGAGTAGCTAGTTTAGGTCGGAGTCATGAATAGGCTTAACGTTATCTTATTAATAGTTGTTAATCCTAATAGAGATTATAACTTTTATTATCAACTTAGTTTATGTAATTAACTATATATTCAATTGATTGAGTCCTTTTAATTTTTGGATCTTAATATATATATATATTCGGGTTAAACTAGTTATACCCCTATCATTTACTATAACCACCATCTAAATAAATAAATAAAATTACAAATAAAATAAAATGTGAATTGTATATTCTAACAAACTTGGGCCTTTTATTAATGACAATTTAAAGTATAACAAACAGGGCTAAGGCCCAAAAGAGGACAAGAGTCTAACAGAAAAGATTAAAGATGACCAAACCCTAGATTATCAAATCATAGCCTCCATTCTTCCATCGTCTTCACAGAAACCCTTTCAAACCAACTGAGCCACCCTTCCTCAAAGAAAACGTAGTCGCGTCTTCACAGAAACCCTTTCAAACCAACTGAGCCACCATTCCTCAAAGAAAACGCAGTCGCACCCATCCAGAAGCAGATTTCTTTTGCTAGATCGATTAAACCAAAAATCATTTGCCAAATCCAACATGCAAGAGCAGAATCCTTGCAAAACCAAATTCTACCCACCAAATCCTTACCAAATCGAACCAACCAACAACCATTGCCAAATCCAACATGCAAAGACAGAACCTTGCCAAATCCATACTCAGAATATCAATGCCCTTGCTAAATCAACCAAAGAAACTAAGAAAGTCAATCATCGAGTCGATTAACTAAGAAAGCCAATCATCGAGTCGATTAACATGAAACATTTCTCCAGACGACGAAAACCCTTTTACTGAAGAAATTTATTCACCAATAATACCAAACGAAGCCACAAGCAGTCCTTGAAGACTGAAATTTCAATTCGACGAGCCGATTGAGGAAGAAGACAGATCCAGACTCAAAACGAGGTACACTTTCTAGCCTTCCAAGCAACTAGACTAAGGATTTGTGTCATATTTGAAGTATTTGTCCCTGATCCTTCCAGAATAACAATAGCTCTTAAATAAGAAAGAGCAATTTCTCTTAAATAAGAAAAACCATGATGTTGTTTAAATTCATATTCGGATTTCAAAGATTCTTTTGCAATCCAGGCAGCAGGATAAATCTTAATATTTTTCATATCATTCATATCAGTTGAAAGTAAATTCACTTAAGCCTAGAATTAAAAACCAAAGACATCTTCGCTAAGTACAGCTGATATAATTAAGGCACATTCAAAATATAGTTTTTTCGGGTTGGAATTTTGGCACTTTTTTAATTTCCTCTCTCGCAGAATTGTGAAAAATTACTGTTTGATTTATTTACCAGAAGCGGAAGAATGAATTAGTTGTGGTTTATAAACTGAATATTCAGGTATCAAATTTGGTTTAATTTTATGTTGCTTCCTATTTAAATTTATTAGTTTCTTGGTTATTTGTAGAACAACAAAGCTACTTTGCTTCAATGTCGGGACACTTGATCCCTTTCTCAGACATTTTTAATATATATATATATATAAACTATATGTTTAAAAATAACAAAATATATATATATATATATATATATATATATATATATATATATATATATATTCTAAATATATTTTTTAATTATTAATATCAAACAATTTAATTTAATTTCTTCTATGATGTATATTTCACACGTATTTGTATTTATATTTAAATGATTTTATTAAAGAAATCGATTAAACCAAAAAATATATTCACCATTTTTAGACATTATGATTAAAATTTTATCAATAACTTAACGGATTATTTTATATTTTTACAATTATGGTAAAATTATTATTATTATTATTTTAAATAATATTTTTATTAACTATTTTTTAATTTTTTTTATTGTTTTTCTTACATTAGTGTCATTTTTCTGTAAAATCTCTATTTATAAATTTTATTTTACGATTCACCATTAGCCACTTGTACCATGTAGCCTGTTTATAAAATACTCAAGTTGAAATGTTGAAAGATGTACCTGATTGTCACCAGACTGGAAGAGTCACTTATCTCCACATCCCCGCGTCAGACCTTTAGATCAGAAGAGTCACTAATGTGAAACTCGAAAGTTTTGACCTATGCTACAACATATAATATCATATCCGAAAAGTATATGGTCTATTAAACCATAGATTTCTTTAATTAACAAAAGGGTATAATCGTGAAACCAAAATTCAACTTCATTACAGTCCATATTATAATTTTATGTTTTTATAAATATAAAACATAACTATCTTTTTTGGATTTGGCTGACCTGTGTTAATTGGCACATGTTAGCAAAACATTTATAATACTTGGCTAATCACTAGCTTATTTTCTATTTCCAAAGCTATAATAACTCTAAATTCAGAAAAAAATTATATGTACACCACCATTCTTTATTTTAAAATTAGTTTACTTCAACAAATACAGTAATATTATAGATAAGTATTTTTTAATTTAATATAATTTAATTATTTTAATTAAAAAATGTAATATTTGATTTAATATATATTAATATATTCTTTGTTAAATTTAGATTTTATTAAATCAATTCAGGTTGTTATCTTATTTCTTCTGGTTATATTTTATGAAATATAATAATATTTATAATATATGATTAGTAATTTTTTATTTTTAAAATTAAAAATCTAGTTTTTTGTTTGATATTAGTTTATCCCTCGGTAATACATTTTTTAATCAATCATTAATATATTCCTATTAAATTCGAGCTTTTATAAAATTAATGTTTAGTAACAAAAATATATATAAATATCATACTGATTAAATCACACTGATTAAATAATATTCAAGCTTTATTAACTAGCTAATTATTAATATTTTTAAATGCACAATTACTTCAAATTTATATTTTGTTATATGTACGCGATTATGCTTTACTTTAGTATTAGTTTATTTTTTTATTAACAAATACTGTAATGTTCTATAAATACACAACCTTTAATATATTTTAAAATCAGTTATTTATGTATTGTTTTTAAAAATAAACAATTAAAAATCAGTTTTTTTTTAAAATTAAACTTTTAAAATTTATTTTTATCTTTTAACTTTTTTAAATTACTCTAAAAATTTATTTTAGAACAAATGAGTTTGTTTTTCCTTAATTTTTTCTTCATTTAAAAAAATAGATTACCATTTAAAAAAGATTTAAAAAATATTATAATTTTTTTTAAAAAATCACTAGTTAATTAAAATTAATAAATTATATATAATTTTAAATTATGAGTCGGAACCTTCACCAACCTAAGCTAAGTTAAACTTTAGGCTATAAAATGAAATCATGTAATATCAGAGTTGAAGTGTGTATATAAAATGAAATCATTTAATCAGAGTTGAAGAGTGTGATTGAATAATGTCGTGACCTTTAAATCAGGCCAAAGAGGCTGATTTATACTCCAATGGTCACTGATTTAATTTAATCAGACTCCAAGAGTCACTTATTTAAGCAGACCACCATCTAATATCAAAATTCCATATGCTATATTACATAGACATATTTACATTACGCAGTTGGTGCACCAACCAACGTAATATGACTGACTGTACCTAATTAGGTTTAAATGTGTGCCTGATCGTCACCATCTCCCTAAATCAGACTCGAGTCGCTGAGCTTATACTCAAAAGTTTGGACGTAGCTGCAACCTATAATATGATAGTCACTTGCAGCATGTAACATGTTTATAAAATTGGGAAGTTGAGATGTTGAAATGTGTGCCTCATCGGCACACCACATCCCCAGTTGAGACCCGAAGAATCACTACAACATATAATATCCGAAAAACGTATATGGTCTCTTTCACCATAGATTTCTTTAATTAACAAAAGGTACAAATTAAAAGGGTACTATATAATCCTCATTCACTATCTTTTTTTTAGCTTTCATAACTATCTTTTATTACCTATTTTGTTAACAAAACGTTTATTACCTTATTTTTACTAATCATTACTATAATTTTAAGTGAAGCGATAATAACAATTTTATATATAAACATAACTGTTCTTTATCTTTTTAGTATTAATTTAATTTTTGTTATTAATAAATTATATAATATTTTATTTAATCAGAATTAATATCTTATCTACTAAATTTAAATTTTATTTTATTAATAATAATAAATATATTATTATCATATTGTATTATTTTATTTTAAATAATATTAGATTATTCAATCAATCTCGATTAAATAATTGTTATTATATTATAGATAATAATGATATTTAAAATTTATGATTATAAAAGAAATTAGTTTTTAATCGTTAATATATTACCTATTAAATTTAATTTTATTAAATTAATTTGTAATAAAAATATATATTAATCTTATACTACTACTTTATTTTATAGATCATTTTAAACTATTAAATGTGTATTTAAAACTATATTGTTAATATTTTTTATCGTTTTTTTATATTAATGTGTATTTAAAAATATATTTGTCAATTCATAATCGACCTAAGCTAAATTAAATTAGTAGGTTATAAAATAAAGTCATGTAATTAGTGTTGAAATGTGTCTGATGGAAACCCTTAAATCAGACTAAAGTGTGATTTAGAATCCAATATGATTTAATGAGACGACCATGTAATATCAAATCCCAAAGAAAACACACAAATGCTATATTGCATTGATGCATTAATCGTGAATTTATAAATTCATTTTACATTCACCATTAGCCACTTGCACTTGCAGCATATAAGCTGTTGAAATGTGTGCCTGATCTCACCATCTCCCTAATTCAGACGGGAAGAGTCGAGTCGCCGAAAGTTTGGACGACCTGCAACGTATAACATCATATCTGAAAACACGTATATGGTTGATTAAACCATAGCCACTTGCAGAATGTAACCTGTTTATAAAATTGGCAAGTTGAGATGTTGAAATGTGTGCCTTATCGTCGCACCACATTCCCAATTCAGAACCGAAAAGTCACATTCCCAATTCAGAACCGAAAAGTCACTGCAACATATAATATCATATCCGAAAACGTATACGATCCATAGATTTCCTTAATTAACAAAAGAGTATAATATAATTCATACTTTCTATCCTATACTCGTTCACTATATAATCCTAAGCAACACAAAATTGAAAAGGTAGCGCATCATATGAGCGGACGCATCTCTATTTTTTTTTTTCAAAGGATACAATAAATCTAAATTCATAAAATATTATATGTTATTTTAATATTAGTTTATTTCAACAAATACAGTAGTATTATATAAAAGTAATTTTCAATTTAATATAATTTATTTATTTTAATTAAAAAAACGTAATGTTTGATTTAATTAACTATTAATTAAATTTAGATTTTATTAAATCAATTTAGAATGTTATCTCATTTCTTCGTGGGGTTATATTTTATGAATAATAATGGTATCTAAAATATAGTGATTAGTAGCTTTTGATTTTTAAAATTAAATTTGTGAATGTAACTATTTTATTTTTTTGTTTGATATTAATTTATCATTTTTTAAGTAACGGTAATACATTTTTAATTAATCATTAATATATTACTATTAAATTCAAGCTTAATTAAAATCATTTTTTAATAACAAAATAATATATAAATATCATACTATTATTTTATTTAAGTTAATTTTAAATTATTAAATCCATCGGGGTGTTATCTTTTTTGTGACATCATTATTATATTATATAAATAAAATAATATTCAAAATTAAAATTAACTAGTGAATTTTATGTTTAAAATTATAATATATTTTAAATCTATTTTTTTAAAAATGAAAAAAAAAATTAAGGAAAAAAAACTGAATTGTTCTAAAATTAATTTTTAAAGTGATTTTAAAATTTTAAATTTGAAAAGATAAAAATATTTTTTAAAAATTTAATTTAAACAAAAGTGATTTTCAATTGTTTATGTTTTAAAAAATAATTTTAAAATTATATATAACAAATATATATTGTTAATATTTTTTTATTGTTTTTGTTTTATATTAATGTGTATCAAAAAATATATTTGTCAAAAATGAAATTATGTAATTAGTGTTGAAATGTGTCTGACAGAAACCTTTAAATCAGACTAAAGAGTTTGATTTAGAATCCAATAGTTACTGATTTAATCAGACGACCATGTTATATAAAATCATAAAGAAAACACACAAATGCTATATTCCTCAATCAATCACTATAAAGATTATGATCGGAATAATAAAAAATACAAAACATTATATTAAAATTAAAAATCACCGATTTATATCGTTTGATTCGTGACAAAATCGTGAAAATATTTATTGATAAATTAAAAAAATTATAATTTTTATTTTACATTAGTATTATTTATATAATTTTAATCTATTTATAAATTTTATTTTAGGATTCACCATTAGCCGATTGCAGCATATAAGCTGTTGAAATGTGTGGCTGATCTCACCACCTCCCTATACGAGACTCATAAGCGGTTGAAATGTGTGCCTCCCTATACGAGACTCATAAGCGGTTGAAATGTGTGCCTCCCTATACGTAGAGGTGTCAAACGGTTTGAACCAGCACCAACCCGCACCGTTTAAGTCTGAACCACGGGTTGCAGTCTCGGCGGGTTGCGGTCTCGGCGGGTTGCGGTCTCGGCGGGTTGCGGTCTCGGCAGGTTGCGGTCTCGGCGGGTTGCGGTCTCGGCGGGTTGCTCCTTATGCGGTCTCGGCGGGTTGCGGTCTCGGCGGGTTGCAGTCGTAATGGGCCAGTTTCACAGTTAAACCGCCAGTTCAAACCACCAGACGAACCATTTAAGAGCCGTTTACCAGTTCAAACCATCAGCCAAACCATTTAACCATTTAAGAACCGTTTATCAGAATATATTATAATGTTATTTAAAATTAATTTGTAAGTGTTAATTGAATCTAATTTCAATAATTGAGTTAATTATTCTATTTCATGTATTTTAATTTAAATATGTTATCATTTTAATCGAAATTTTATAATCATCAATTATATTTTAAAAAAATAATTGTAATTTGATTTTGATACGTTTGAATAATATATTACTATTAAATAATATATACCTATTAGACATATAATTGTATTAAAATTTTAAATTATTAGGTGATTCTTTAGATTCTTTCAAGCTTGAAGTGTTTATGGTTAGATGAATTATATAGTTTATTGTATTTTCGAACTATTCAATATTAGAAGTTTATATGCATAAACATAAATTACTTGTAATTTAAATAGAGTTTGAAAAATATAAAAAAATTTTAGAGAAGTGTAGTAGAGAGAGGGGATAGATTTGTAGTGGAGAGGGAGAGATTTGTAGTGAAAAATATAGGAGGATGTAGGGTGTATTTATAGGGTAATTTTGTGTTTTTTTTTTTTTTTTTTCTACTAGCCGTTTGATGACGTCAGCATGACGTCATCAAGCGGACCATCCGGCCACGCGTGCGGATGGTCCGCTTTTGGCCGTTGCCAACGGCTAGTTCGTTTGAACTAGCCGTTGGTTGAACCGGGGCATCCGGACGATCGTCCGGATGCCCCGGTTCCAATCGGACCATCCGGATGGGCGTCCGGATGGTCCGAATTGTCTGTCCGGGCGTCCGGGCGAAACTGTCCGGATGCCCCGGATCATGTGTCCGGACCATCCGGACGCCCATCCGGATGGTCCGGGCGATTTTTTTTTTTTTGTTTTTTCGGTTTTTTTTTTTTTGGGTCTCCCCTATAAGTAGAGGAGACCCCAACACCAATACTCACACCTCTCAAACAACTCTCTACTTCTCTCTAAATCTATCTATTTGTTCGATAAGTTCTAGAAAACTACAATTAGTTATTTTACTTATTCTACTCCTACTTTCGAAATTGTTTGATTTTTGTTTTTCCGCAAATTGTTTCTTAGTTGTTATTAGTCTAAATTTAGTTGTTCTATCTTGTTATTAGTCTAAATTTAGTTGTTATATCTTGTTATTAGTCTAAATTGTGATTTTATTATTAGTATTTTATTGCATAAAATGACTTATATTTTATTATAACAACAACAAATGTATTATCCAAAAATGACTTTACCTTTTATTATAACAACAACAAATGTATTATGAAATACTTATAACTTCATAAGATCTAATTTTGGTTTAAAAAATAATATCAAACACTTGTAAAATTTAAAACCAAATCACAATAGTAATCAAAATGTAATATTAAAATTATAACCGTAGAATTTGTAATATTTTAACATGATAAGATATAGTTTTGCTTTGTATTAGATATAAAAACATAATAATAATAATATTCAAAATATGATAATAACATAAGTAATATTTAAAATTTTAGACTATATAATAATTACAACACTTAAAATATTAATAACCAAAACAAATTAATATTAACAAAAATGTAATAATAATTCTATAATAATATTCAATCTCAATATTTTTTAAATATAACATTTTGGATATAAAATAAATAAAATCAGCATAATATTTACCAATAAACCACCGGTTTTTTACAAATAAACCGTGGTTTCGCAGTCTCGGCGGGTTGCGGTCTCGGCGGGTTGCGGTCTCGGCGGGTTGCGGTCTCGGCGGGTTGCTCCTTATGCGGTCTCGGCGGGTTGCGGTCTCGGCGGGTTGCGGTCTCGGCGGGTTGCAGTCCTAATGGGCCAGTTTCGCAGGTAGACCGCCAGTTCTTAAGCAGGTTGTCAGCTTTAAACCATGGTTCCTGAACCATTAAACACCTCTACCTATACGAGACTCATAAGCCGTTGAAATGTGTGCCTGATCACACAAATGCTTAGACTCGAAAGTTTGGATTTACCTGCAACCTATAACATCATAGCCACTTGCACCACGTAACCTGTTTATAAAAATTTCAAAGTTGAGATGTTGAAATATGTGCATCGTCCTCACTGCAACATATAATATCATATCCGAAAACATATAATATCATATCCGAAAACTTATATGGTCTATTACACCATAGATTTCCTTAATTAACAAAAGAGTAGAATATAATGCGTATTGACCCATCTCTATTTTCTTTTTTAAAGGATGCAATAAATCTAGATTCATAAAATATTACAGGTACACAACTACCCTTTATTTTAATATTACTTTACTTCAACAAATACAGTAATATTATATGCAAGTACTTTTTTAATTAATACAAGTTATTTATTTTAATTAAAAAATGTAATGTTTGATTTAATTAATTATTAATATATTATTTATTAAATTTAGATCTTATTAAATCGATTGTTATTTTATTTCTTCGTGGGTTATATATTATGAAGGCCAAAGCTATTTCCTCCATGTTATTTTTTATTTCCTCTATCTTTTGAAAAATCCTCCATGATGTTATTTCCTCCATAAAGGAAGTTACAAAATTATCCTTTTATCCATTTTTTCTTCACAAAACCATTATCCTAACATACCCGTTCTATTCAGTACAACAAAACCCATTCTTCACCATTATCACTACCTTACAAAGAAGAAAACCCATTTTTCACCCTAGAGAACTACCTTACAAAGAAGAAAACCCATTTTTCACCATTATCACTACCTTACAACAGCTTATTCGAAGATAGAGAAAGCTTGGAGAAGAAATTCTAGGTTTTCTATGTAATTTTTTGTTCATCGGATGATAATGACCTTATCGTATGTAATTTTTTGTTTATCGGATGATAATGATGTTTATCGAATGTATCGTTTTGTTTATCGGATGATGTTTTTTATTTCTCCTTGTTGTTTAGCCTTGTTTAAGTGTTTAGAGGTTAAGAAACAATCAAATTTTAATATACACTGGTGTTTTACACTTGATTCCGAGAGGGCCACTCGGAATCAAGTGCAATGTCATCACATTAAATAACGAGACAGAGGTTTTGCAACTGATTCCGAGTGGCCCTCTCGGAATCAGTTGCACATTTTTTTTTGAAAAATTACAACTGATTCCTAATGCCCGGCTCGGAAATAGTTGTTTTTTTTTAGAACTGTAAAAATCGGGTTTAGCTGAAAAAATAAGTTTCGTAATTGGTATTTTCAAGCTACGAAGTTGTAAAACGTAAAAACAAGTTTAAATTACCTTGTTTGTCGATTGAGTGTTGTTCTCCGGCTTTGTTTGGGTTTCTTCATTTTCCATGATTAATCTTTAATAAAATTGAAGTTCTTTGTTTTAAGGTTAATTTTAGAGGTAGAATCATATATCTTGGATTAAAGTTAGGTTAATGCTGTGTTTTTTCATATAAGACTATCTATTAGATAAATGGCATCTAGTGATAAATTTGAAATAAATAAGGGTAATTTGGTAAAAGCAAGTCACTAGTGTTTTTGAAAGTTTGAAAGATGGAGGAAATAAAAAATAACATGGAGGAAATAGCTTTGGCCTATTATGAATAGTAATGATATCTAAAATATAGCGATTTGTAGCTTTTGATTTTTAAAATTAAAATTTCTGAGCGTAACTATTGTTTTGTTTAATATCAATTTATTATTATTTTAAGTAAATGTAATACATTTTTAATTAATCATTGATATATTGCTATTAAATTCAAGCTTTATTAAAATCAATTTTTAATAACAAAATAATATAGAAATATCATACTATTATTTTATTTTAGTTAATTTTAAATTATTAAATTAGTAGAGGGTCATTATTATATTTTATAAAAAAAATTATTCAAAATTAAAATTAACTAGTGAATTTTTATTTTTAAAATTATAATATATTTTAAATAACTTTTTTAAAATTGTAATCTATTTTTAAAAAATGAAGCAAAAAATTAAGGAAAAAAAAAGTGACTTGTTCTAAAATTAATTTTTGAAGTGATTTTAAAATTTTAAATTTGAAAAGATAAAAATACATTTTTAAATTTTAATTTTAAAAAAATCATTATTTTCGATTGTTTATTTTTAAAAACAATAAATACATAATTGACTTTAAAATATATTAGGTGAATATTACCGTATTTGTTAATTAAAAAATAAACTAATACTAAAACAAAGGATAGTCACGTACATATAGAAAAATATAAATTAAAAATTAATTGTACACTTAAAATATGTTAATAATTAGTTAGATACATGCTTTGGACACTTAGTTAGTCAAACTATTTTGTTTTTTTTGAAATAAAACATTAAATTAATTGAAAATAGTTCATACAAATAACTAGAACATACCCCGAATAATACATCTATTCGAGCCATGAAGGTTGAAAAAAAACAACATATCAGCAAATCATAATCGAAAGACAGGAAATAGTCTAAGTAGAGTGATATTCGTCAAGCCAAATGGACTGATGAGACGACAGTCGTACACCTCCTATAGAATCAGCAAATCGGAGAGATAAGACATGCACTCCCCGCTTGAACCCTGCAAACCAAAAGAAAAGATTAATAAAGTTATTTACAAATGTCAGCTAATCTTGGAGCCGTGGAATCTGAACCGAAGATCCGATAAGATACAATGAGAAACCAGGGAGGCGAGAGAAGGAGGAGAACCAAAGATTCTTGAGTTTCTCTCCTTTTAGACGTGATAAATTACCGCGGCGAAGCTAGGATGCCAAATAATATGGTTACGAGATTGAGATCAATTTGGCGTTTCACAAACCCAAGATTGTCAGCAAGAGATCGTAAAGGGAAATCCAAGTTTATCACTAGCCTTAGTCCATATAATATGGGTGAAACTACACTCAAAGAGGATATAAGGGATAATTTTAATATCCGAGTTGCAAAAGGCGCAATCAGTTGGGATATTATAGCCCCAACTGTTCAGCTTATCTTTGGTAGTAAGCTTGCCCAAGATAACGAGCCATAAGATAAATCAATGACGAGGAATATTAAATTTACTCCAGGATAACTCAGCCCACCCCACTTTGGAGTTAGGCACTTGAATGACACAATACATGTTTTTGATAGAAAAGGAGTTGCATCATTCCTTCGTCTTCCAAAAAGAAATATCATCAGACTCAATGTTGGAGGGCGGGAGAGAGAGAGGATTAGCTCATGAATCTCCCTAAGATTTGCGCAACTCCGAGCTCTCGTCGATCTTAAGTTTAAAGGAAAGATCTAGTTTCCGTCAATAATGATATCTGAGACCTTAAGGTTCTTCCCAAGCCTGGAGTCATTTATGATATTGTCTCCGTAGTGAGTAGCAAGTGAAGAGGAAAGAAGCCAAGGATCGTACTAGAAAAAGGTACTCGAATCATTGGCGATAGCCACCCTGTACATATTGCAAGCCAAAGGGAGGAGACGAAGAATTTTCCTCTAGATCCAAGATGGGGAAGATCCAATAGGAAGATTCCAAAAATTCGCATTTTTAAATTTTTCCGTTTTAATCCAGTCACACCAAATGGAGTGATTATTATTACTTATAATAGACCAAATGTTGTTTTAGGATACTCGTCTGATTCCAGACTTTTAGATCTAGAATCCCAAGGTCGCCCTCTATAGTGGGCAAGGTGAGCGTAGAATAGGCTACTTTGGCTCCATGGATTTTTATTTTTGATCCCGACCAAAGAAAAAGACGGAGGTATGGGGTCAGCTTTTTGATAATTCTAGAGGGAAGAATAAAAATAGAAGACTAATAGACATGACCAATGAATAAGACAGACTTGATAAGTTGGAGCCTACTTGCATAAGAGAGATGCTTAGAGGTCCACGACTCAATTCTAGTTGTGATTTTGTGAAGAAGAGGACGACAGTCCGAGTGGGTGAGCCGACTAGTGAGAAGGGATACTCCCAAGTATTTCACCGGCAGTGAACCTTCAGGGTATCCCAATATCGATAGAAGCTCCAGACGAAGAGGGTCGTCCATACCCAAAAAAAAGATATTACTTTTTGACGGGTTGACTTTCAGACCATAGATATAATGGAATTCATCAAGGGCCTCCCTAATAAGATTGAGACAATTAACGTCACCATGGCAAAAAATCATTAGCTCGTCTGCAAAGCTTAGATTAATGATTTTGAGATTTTGACATTTCCAATGTAAACGAAACTTCTTATCCTTACTATTTTCCTTAAGAATACTGGATAAAACTTACATGACAAGAACAAAGAGGAAGGAGGAGAGATGATCTCCTTGTCTCATACCTCTTCTACCTTTGATTTTTCCATAAAGATCTCCATTAATATTGATGGAATACATCGGAGAGGAGATACACTTAATTATCGAGGAGATCATTTTCTCAGGGAAGTTTATAGCAACAAGGATGTCTAGAATGAGATGTCATCTGACATTGTCAAAGGCTTTCGTTAAGTCGATTTTGAGGGCAATCCTTTTTTCCATATGATTAGAATCGTACCCTCGCAAGAGCTCCTGGGATAAAAGAATATTATCCGAAATGTTCATTCCTTTAACAAAGGCCGACTGAGAATTATCAATGAGGTAGGGGAAATAATCCTTAACTCTATTGGCTAGAATTTTGGAAATGATTTTGTAAAGTACATTACAAATAACAATAAGTCTAAAATCAGCAGGACCGGAGGGGGAGTCCTTTTAAGGAATAAGGGAAATAGAGGTGGAGCTCCAAGAGGGATCCAGAGAATCAGAGTGGAAGAATTCTAGAACACCATTACAAATGTCATAGCCAACAACGATGCAATTAGATTTAAAGAAGCTGGAGTTGAAACCATCCGGCCCCGAAGATTTGTTACTGTCAATACTGAACAACGCGGATTTAATTTCTTCACGACTAATCTCATGAATCATCAATTCCTTGTCGGGATTAGAAATTTTATAAGTAAAAATGGAGGTGACAGTAGCCAAACCCGGATAGCCGATAGAATGGCTCATACCAAGAGAGTTTTCAAAGTATCTCTCAAAAACATTAGCAACACTGGTAGGAGTTGAGACAGTAACTCCATACTCATTGTTAATGGTAACGATTTTGTTTCGGAAGAGATGAGCCTTAATACTATTGTGAAAGAATTTAGTATTTTTATCCCCCAACTTAATCCAATTTTCTCTAGATTTCTGCTTCAAAAAGGACTATTCGGCTTGACTAAAAAAGATAAAAGAACATGATGCCTCACATTGCAAAGTTTAGACAGACATGTAGCATATAATATTATATCTAAAAAAGACCTATATATATTGTTGAACCATAAATTTTATTATTTTTATTATATATTAGTATTATATTTACATATTTTTAAATTTTATTTTCCGATTCACTTTTACCTATGGGAACTTATGGTTATAAAATACGGCGTTCAAATGAGAGTTGAAATGTGTGCCTGATCATTACCACGTCGACCCGACCGGGAGACTCACGGATTTTGGACTCCTAAATTTGGACGGGACGTGTAACATATAATATCATATCATAAACAAAAGCTATATCGTATATATTGAACCCTAAATTTTCCTTAATTAAGCAACCATCTCCGCAATTTTTTTTGGTGAAAATAAACTTTAAATAAATGTAAATAGTTCATACAAAAGACATAGGGCATACCCCGATGGATAAAATCAACTGAAATAACCCGATAGGTTACAGTAATCAAAAGTGTACTTGATTAAGAAATACATCAAAGGACATAGGAAGTCATAAATATCTCTGGTAGATAACTCGACATAATCGAAGCTCAACCATCGGACTGGGTCAGATCGTCTGGGAACCTCTGATAGAGATGGAGCGAGGGGATCCTGCAAGTAGATGAAGTCTACTTCGGGCTCTCGCCGGTCGGATATCAGCTGGCCAGTTCCAATCTCCGTTGAGGATGATGTCCGAAACCTTGAGATTAGCTCCCAGACGAGAGTCACTAATGATGTTCTCTCCAAAATGAGAAGCCAACGGCTCTGAAAGAAGCCATGGGTCATACCAGAAGGAAGTACTTTTACCATTACCAATAGCCACCCTGTACAAATTACTTGCCAAAGGGCGCAGACGAAGAATTTTCCTCCACATCCACGATGGATTAGATCCAGGATGGATAATCCAGAAACTCTTGTTTTTAATTTTTTCCTCTTTAATCCACTCACACCAGATGGAGTAGTTTTTATTACTAACAATAGACCAAAAATGCTTAAGGATAGCCGCCTGATTCCAAATCTTTAGATTTAAAATCCCAAGGCCAACCTCTTTGATGAGAGTGGTTACAGAGGTCCAGGAAACTTTAGCCCCGTGAAGTTTCGTGATCGTTCCCGACCAGAGGAGACGACTAAGGTATTGGTTCAGCTCTTTGATGATTCTAGATGGAAGAATAAAAATAGAGGACCAGTATACCTGACCAGCAAATAATACAGACTTAATCAACTGAAGCCTCCCAACATAAGAGAGATGCTTGGAGGTCCAAGAATCAATGCGCTTAGTGATCTTGTGAAGAAGTGATCGACAGTCAGAGTAGGTTAGCCTACCCGTAATAAGGGGGACTCCCAGGTATTTTACTGGGAGAGAACCTTCCGGGAAGCCCAAAATGTTCAGCATGCTAGATTTGAGGGAATCCTCGATGCTCGAAAGGAAAATATGACTTTTTGATGGGTTAACTTTGAGACCAGATAGCTTATTGAATTCTTCCAGGGCCTCTTTTATAAGATTAAGAGAATTAGAGCCCCTATGACAGAAGATCATCAAGTCATGTGCGAAGCAGAGATTGATGATTTTAAGCTTTTGGCACTTCCAGTGAAATCTAAATTTTTTATCTTGGCTTTTTTCTTTTAGTAACCCAGAAAGAACTTGCATTATAAGTACAAAAAGAAAATGTGATAGAGGATCACCTTGTCTTAGACCATTTTTCCCGATAAAGTTTCCATTAGAGACTCCATTAATGTTAATGGAGTAAGAGCTAGAGGAGATACATTTTATTATCCATGTGATCATTTTTTCAGGAAAGCGCATTGCTACCAGGATATCCAGCACGAGGTGCCAATGGACATTATCAAAGGCTTTCATGATATCTATTTTAAGAGCTATCCTTTTACCCGCATCATTGATATGATAACCTCTCAATAGTTCTTGGGACAATAGAATGTTATCTGAGATATTCCTTCCCGCCACGAAAGTCGATTGGGAAGGATCAATAAGGTAAGAGAAAGAATCCTTAATTCTATTAGCTAGAATTTTGGAGATAATTTTATAGACAACATTGCATAGCGCAATAAGTCTAAAGTCCCCAGGGATAGTAGGAGTTTCGACTTTGGGAATAAGAGCAATGGAAGTTGAGTTCCAAGACTTGTCTAACGTTCCCGAATTAAAGAAATCTAGGACACCATTACAAATATCAGGTCCAACCATACTCCAAGTAGACTTGAAGAAGGAAGAGTTGTACCCATCCGGTCCAAAAGACTTGTTACTGTCAATACTAAATAAAGCAGCTTTAATTTCTTCGCAAGTGATTTCTCGAATCATTAATTCCTTATCAGTAATATTAACAAAGGTAGAAATCAGGGAAGAGACTCTATCCAGACCTGGGTAAGCAGAAGAGTGTTGAGTACTCAGGGACTTCTCGAAGAATTTAACAATGACATTAGAGATACCAGCTGGCGAAGAGATGGTAACTCCGGGGTCGTTGTTAATCGAAACTATTTTATTCCGGAATAGGCGGGCCTTAATACAGTTATGGAAGAACTTTGTATTCTTGTCCCCTAGCTTAATCCAATTTTCTCTAGATTTTTGTTTAATAAATGACTCATCGGCCCGAATATAAAAAATATAGGCTTTGGATGCCTCAATTTCATCGCGAATGAGGCTCGGACTGAGGGGATCTAGCCCAAGATTTGCTTGGGTCTCGAACATCTTGGATTGAGCATTACTAACTCTATTACTGATATCGCTAAATTCTTTATGGTTTAATTTTGAGAGCACTTGCTGGAGTCTATTTAGCTTATCAGTAACAAGCCTTATACCAGAGGAGGCTACATGGCTGCTCACAAGCAACATAAACATTTATTACAATTATAAGGGCAGCAATAATAACAATTATATATACTTTTATATATTTTATATACGGATATAACTATCCTTTATTCTTTTATTCTTTTGTCGTATTAATTTACTTTTTTGTTATTAATAAGTTATATAATATTTTAGTATCATATCGTACTCATTCTATTTTAAGTAATATTAGATTACTGAATCAATCGATTATTATATTTTTCTAAATAATCGTTATCATATTTTATAGATAATAATGATATTTAAAACTTATGATTATAAGAAAATATTTTTATTTTTTATTTTTAAAATTGAAATGTATAGTCGGTAATTATTTTTTAAAATATTTTTTTTTGTTATTGATTGTAATATATTATTCTATTAATCATTAATATACTATCTATTAAATTTATTTTTTTTATTACACAATTTGTAATAATAAAAAAATATAAATATCATACTACAATTTATTTTACTTTAGATCATTTTAAACTATTAAATGAATTTGGGTTGTTATCTTCTCTTATGTAACTTTATAATATATTATAATTAATAATAATAATAATAATAATATTCAAAATATATAATTATATAAAAAAAAATTCTTCTAAACCTTTTATTTTTTAAATTGAAATTTATCTTATTTTTCGGTAATTAAAGCAAAACAAGTTAAAAAATGATTTGTTCTGAAAACTGTTTTATTAAAATTTAATTGGTTTAATTAGGTTAATAATAAGAGAGAGAAAGCCTATGTAACGGCTAGATTCCAAAGATCTGAAAGCCATTTTTCTTTGGGTTTTCAAGGAGGTTTCAGGCCGAATGGCCTGAAAACCTTGAACTCGCTCACGATGGTGGGTCGCTTTAAAAGTGTGGTGCTGTCTTCTCGCTCCAATGCCAAGCAAAACCCTTCTCAGCAATGTCTTTTTCTTTTTTTTGGTGCTTCGTCAACGATTTCTTCTAAGTGGATGGAAATATTATGTCGTCGTTGGGTGTCTTGGAGTATTGACATTCGAGTACGGTCGGAAGGCTTCAGTTCGGTCCTCATTGGGTCAGTTCCTCATGAGTGGTACCGATCTAGGACGAATTGGATCTCTGTTTCTTGATATTTTAGATCTGTCATTTTCTTCGGCAGTTGATACACTATAAGTCTTCTATTACTGAATTTAGCTTCTTTGAATGTTCTCGGTCTTAATGACCCGATTAGGCAAAAAGATGTCACCGACTTTATTATTACCAATCATATCTCTTTGATTTTCCTAGTAGAAACTAATGTCCAAAGTCTGAATGTCGATCCGATAATCAGACGTATGGTTCCGTTTTGGCATGTGATCACCAATCACTCTTCCCACCCCTTAGGTAGAATTTTGATTACTTGGAACCCTAGTGTTATTACGATTACTAGGATTTCTTAATCGCCTCATTTCATTCATTGTATGGCCAATTGTCAAAACTTTAAAGCCACTTTCAAGCTCACTGCAATCTATGCTTTTAACGAAGCTAAAGATCGCATTTCGCTTTGGAATGACCTAAAAAACATCTCTATTTAGGATAATCACATCCCCTGGGTCTCCTTTGGGGATTTTAATGCTATTCGCCATCCGGATGAACGTCTTGGCTCCTCTGATTCTTGGTCTTCAGCAATTGATGAATTCAACAATTGTTGTTATCATTACGAGCTTAGTGATTTTCGATCATCTGGCTTTCCTTTCACTTGGATTAACAAGCAACCTGCTCACCCTATCATTTCCAAAATTGGATCTCTGTCTCATGTCGTCATTGGTCACTTTCGCACCTCTGACCACACCACTATCACTCTTAATCTTGGGCTCCCACGCCCAAGATGGAAAAAGCCTTTTCGTTTTTTCAACATGTGGCAATCTCATCCCCTCTTCAAGGACATAGTTTCCAACTGTTGGAACTCCCATATTTCTTCCTCGGGAATGAGAATGGTCTCTGACAAACTTAATCGCTTGTAAACCGAGTTAGCTTTGTTAAATCGTAAGGAGTTTAGTAATATTTCCTCCCGAGCCGATAAAGCTCAAAAGGATCTATTTGAGGCTCAGTCTAACTTAGCCTCTGACCCTCTCAACCCTCGGTTATTAACAATCGAATTGGAGGCCTCCGCTTCATTCATTTTTCTAAGCCGAGCTGAAGAATCTTTTTTGAAGCTAAAATCTAGAGAAAATTGGATTAAGCTGGGAGATAGGAATACCAAATTTTTCCACAAAAGTATCAAAGCCCGGCTTTTTCGCAATAAAATCATCTCGATTTCAAATGATCAAGATGTCATCGTTTCCTCCCCTGAGAAAATGTTAAAAGTTTTTGTTAACTTTTTTGAGAAATATCTTGGTACCAAACACTCAGTGGTCTACCCTAGTCTGGAAAAAGTTTCTTCTCTTATCAGTTCCAAAGTTAATTCCGTTGATAAGGAATTTATGACCCGTGATATTTCATGCGCTAAAATCAAATCTGCTCTTCACAGTATTGATAGCGATAAATCTCCGGGCCCAGATGGCTTTAATTCTAGTTTCTTTAAGTCATCTTGGAACATCGTCGGCCCTGATATCTGTAAAGGCGTCCAAGAATTCTTCCTCACAGGCACGCTGTTTGAATCTTGGAATGCCACCTCCATCGTTCTTATCCCCAAAAAAGACTCTCCCTCTGAGCCAACTGACTTTAGACCAATTGCTTTATGCGATGTTGTCTATAAAATCATCTCCAAAATTCTGGCCAACATAATCAAAGTATCCTTCCCTTATCTTATCGACTCTTTCCAATAAGCTTTCGTTTCTGGAAGGAATATATCTGATAATATTCTCCTCTCTCAAGAACTTCTAAAAGGATATCATTCCAATGGAAGAGGAAAAAGAATTGCCCTTATAATCGATATAATGAAAGCCTTCGATAACGTTCGTTGGCATCTCATTCTCGATGTTCTTGTTGCTATGCATTTTCCTGAGAAAATAATATCATGTATTGTCAAATGCATCTCCTCCCCCTCTTACTCCATTATTAATGGAGACACTCATGGAAATTTCAAAGGCAAAAAAGGTATGAGACAAGGTTACCTCTATCCCCTCTTCTTTTTGTGCTCGTTATGCAAGTACTTTCCGGCATCCTTAAGGAGAAAATTCATAATGAGAATTTCTATTTTCATTGGAAATGCCATAAGCAGAAAATCATTAACCTCTGCTTTGCAGATGACCTGATGATTTTTTGTCATGGTAATACTCATTCCCTTAATCTCATCAAAGAGGCTTTAGACGACTTCTATCTTCTCTCTAGCCTTAAAGTCAATCCCTTTAAAAGTCATATCTTTTTATCCGGCATTGACGATCAACTTAGATTGGATCTGCTGCCTATTTTGAATTTCCCGGAAGGAACCCTCCCGGTGAAATACCTAGGAGTCCCTCTCCTCACTGGTAGGCTAACTCACTCGGATTGTTGCCCCCTCCTGCACAAGATTACCTCTAGAATTGAATCTTGGATCGTAAAACACCTCTTTTATGCTGGTAGGCTTCAATTGATTAAATCGGTTTTATTTGCTGGTCAAGTATATTAGTCTTCAAGTTTTATTCTTCCTTCTAGAATAATTAAAGAATTAACCCAGTATCTTCGTCGGTTCCTTTGGTCTGGATCTGCTATGAAGATCTATGGGGCCAAGGTAGCCTGGTCCACCATTACCACTCCCTATAAAGAGGGCGGCCTTGGGATCCTAGATTTAAAAGGCTGGAATTAGGCGGCCGTCTTGAAGCACCTTTGGTCCATAGTTAGTAATAAGACCCAATATATCTGGTGTGATTGGATCAAAACGAAAAAACTTAAAAATAAAAGTTTTTGGGACGTTTCCTTCGGATCCTCCCCCTCTTGGATCTGGAGGAAAATTCTCCGTCTTCGACCTTTGGCTCGTAATTTATACAGGGTTGCAATTGGAAATGGTTTGAACACCTCCTTCTGGCACGACCCGTGGCTCATCTCCTCGTCGATTGCAGTCCACTATGGCACTAACATTATTTATGACTCTCGAATGGGAAATAAACTTAAGGTTGCTGACATCATAAGCAATGATGAATGGAACTGGCCTGCCAACTTGAGATCGGCACGAGCTCGTAGTCAAAGTTATCTGGACGAAATCAACAGACTAATTCTCTCTCTCCCTCAACCAAACTCTCTCTTAATGGATGTTCCATACTGGACTGTAAAAGATGGATGCATCACTTTCACATTCAAGGACACGTACAATACTATTCGTGTGTCTGCCTAAATCGTGGGGTGGGCGGGGTTAGTTTGGAATAAATATAACATTCCGCGTCATTCCTTCATATCTTGGCTTGCTATTAAGGGCAAGCTAGTTACTAGAGACAAGCTCATTAGTTGAGGTTACAATACCCCAACTGATTGCCCTATATGTTCCTCTGATTTGGAATCTATATCTCATATTCTCTTTGAACGTAGTTTCACTCAGAGCATCTGGATTGCCGCAAGTAATAAACTTGGGTTCCCATTTCAATCCCTGAGCTGGTAATCTTGGACTCTTGAGGCTTCAAGTTGGTCAAATTTGCGTGACCATTATATTTGGCGCACGTGTTTCAACGCGGTCGTCTACCACGTTTGGAAGGAGCGGAATTCAAGAATTTTTGGATCCGCTCCCGCTTTAGCCTCCTCGATCTCATATCAAATCTTATCGGATCTTTGATACAGATTTCATGGTACCAAGATTTTTTGGCCAACAACTTAGTTTAACCTTTCCTAACTTATTCTATCATAATTTGTTTCAGGTGATCTTCTTTCTGGACTGGAGCGTGGATTCCAACTGGAAGATCCCGGAGTAGCTTCATCTCTTTAGCTTGATTTGTTATGCTATGTCATATCTATTGTGTCATATCTCTATTTGGGCATTTGGTCACTGTTTTGTCTTATAGTACCTGTGTTGTCTTGTTACTGACTTTTATTGTAGTTGATGTATTACCACGGGGTATGCCCCAGGTCTATGTATGAACCCTTTCATTTAATTTAAGTTTCTTACACCAAAAACAAATTAATTGGTTTAAAAATGATTTTTAATGTTATTCTTTAAAAGAATATATAAAAAATTGAATTTCAAAATCATTTAAAAACTTCTTTTTAATTTATATTTAAAAATTCAAAATAAAACTAACTTAAAACTAGTTAAATAAAACAAATTTATTTAATTATTTAAAAGTACTTAAAATAAAATAATAATGAGATATTAATATTTTTATTATTACTGCAAATTGATTTAGTAAAACTAAAATTCAATAATAGTGATCTTATCCTCTCGCGTGCATTTCCAAGGCAAAATAAGTCTTAGACAAGGTGATCCATTATCCTCTTCTTATTTATCTTGGTCATATAAGTTCTCTTTAGTATTCTTAAGGATAAGAGTAATGACGTAAACTTCAATATCCACTAGGAGCGTCACAAGCTTAAGATTGTCAACCTATGCTTTGCAGACAACCTGATGATTTTATGTCGTGATGACATTAATTCCCTCAAGCTCATTAAGGATATTCTTAATGATTTTTATGATCTCTCGGACGTTAAAGATAACCCTCAGAAAAGCTACATCTTCATCTTTAGGGTTGACCCATCTCTTAGATCGGACTTGATCAATATCATAAACTCCAATGTTAGCTCTCTCCCACTTGAATATCTTGGAATGCTTCTTTTCTTGGGTCCCATAATGACTGTCGACTCCTTCTCGATAAAATTACTACCCGTATTGCCTTATGGACTTCCAAACAACTCTCTTACGTGAATAGACTTTAACTCACTAAGTCTCTGCATTTTGTGGGGCAGGCTTACTGGTCAGTAAACATGACAACTCAATTTGGTGTGACTAGATTTACTCTGAGAAGATTAAAGATAAAAACGTCTGGTCTTTAAAGATTGACTTTTCTCCCTCCTGGACATGAAGGAAAATTTTAAATCTTAGGCTTCTCGCTAGCAAATTGTATAGGGTGACGATTCATAACGGGGAGAATACCTCCTTTTGGTTTGACCCGTGGTTACTCTCAATCTCTATGGTCAACCATTATGGGCTTAATATTATTTGGAATTCTCATATAGGGAGTAACCTCAAGGTTTCTGATATCATCCGAGATGGTCTTTAGAATTGGTCGTCTCACTTAAGGTCTGCTAGTGCTAGAAGCCATCGCTTTTTCCATGAGATCAACCATCTCAACCTCTCTCTCCCTCATCCATGCACCCTCTCCAAACGACGCCTCATACTGGAATGCTAAAAGAGGAATCACCGAGATAAGCTTCTAAGTTGGGGTTTAAACAATCCCCTAAATGGTGTCTTATGTAATTCTACTTCTGAAACCCTTAATCATATCATTTATGACTTTAGTTACATTCAAATCATCTGGGGTTACGCAAGCTCCAAGCTTAGTTTTTTTTAAGTTACAATAATAATTGGGTATCTTAGATCCATGAGGCGTCCAACTGGCCTCTATCCATTTTACGACACTTTTGGTGTGCGTATTTTGGAACCATCGTTTACCATGTCTGGTGTGATAGAAATCCCCAAAAATTAAGATAATTTACTACCATTGCCTCTGCGATATCTTACAACATGCTTTCTGACACGCGGTTCAAATTTTATGGTATGAAGGTTGTCTGGAAAACCCAATTCATTTAATCTCTAACTTAATTTTGTTTTGTTTTTAGATTGTTGTCGACTTCGATTACTACGAGTCTGATAGTTTTGCTAACTTACGATGCTGCTACTTAGCTCATTTGGTCATATCAAGCAAATTTAATCATTTTATCCTCTAACTTAATTTTGTTTGTCTTTCGATTGAATAATCCATCTATCTCTACTGGTCTGCTGTCTTTTTTCACTTACGACACTGCTACCTGTCTCTTTGAGCATTTTGGTTTTAGTATTTCACTTTGTATAGTCGTACTTGTTTGGTCAAGTTTATATCAATTTTCTTTGATAACTTTTAAACCACTCATCGGGATATGCCTATATATTTTTAAAAATCCTTTTTATTTTTATTTAATGTATATTTTCAAATATCTATATATATTAATAATTAACTAAGTAAAATATTACTATATTTATTAATAACAAAAAAATAAATTACTACAAGAAGGATAAATGATAATTATGTTCATATATAAAAATTTAAATTGTAAATGTTCATATTGTTGTACTTAACAATATGATAAAAATTAGTAAAAAATGGTAATAAATGTGTTCCTAACCGATGCCCAATGCACCGATTAGCAAACATTTTTTAAAATAATACATCCATCTATTATTTTTCGAAAAAGTTGAATAGTTGAGGCTTTCTTTATTCTGAGTACAATAAAATAAATAAATAAGTTTATGAAGTTGTATACAATTACAATTAAACAACTTATTTGGATTATAATCGGTGAATAATAATGAATTCCAAACAAGAACCTGGTTTCTGTAACAAACATATTGCAATTCTATACTACATAGCTGACTCAACAAAGATATATTTGTTCAGCGACCAACTGATTGAAGCGACTAACTTTCTTTCTGTAATTACTATGGCATAATGTCGATCTATGTTTGATATCATATAAAGAAATTTTTTTAGTGCAGAGCACTGGGATCGAGTTCATTTATCGAAAAACTAAACCAGTTGCAAGTGTGGAAGGAATATACTTGCTTGAATATCAAGTACTATATTGCCATAGGCAAATGCAAAACATACATATATATAACCTTAAAGAGCATAATCCAATTTTCAAAATCAACATAAAAACATGAATGGTTGTTAATTTCGAAAAAAGTTCAACTAAATTATGTACTGTAAGAGTGCCTATTATGATTTCTAGAACATAATCTACTGAAAATTCCACAATCGCATTAAATTTAACAAACCATAAGTGGTACATAACCTCAAAATTCGTATAAAGTCCTCTAATACCTTTTGAGGGTATAAATCACATCCATCGCAATTATGGTTTGTGTCTTGCGTTAGTATAAGTAACAGTGTCACGAATGACATTCACTAAAAAAACATTCCGTACTCCAGGTATCTCCTCATAGATCAGCCCATTGATTCGCTTCACACCTCATATCATTGCCAATAACCGGATTGCAGGTAATTCCTTGGATGTTGTCACGCAACACATTCATATGTCGCTTGGATCCTCATATTTCCTAACCTTTTACCTTCTTTCCCGCGACTCAGTATGTTATCTTCTCGAAAAAATCACACAAAAATTTCTTATATTTGATATGAGAAGAATGGATTCTTGTTTGGAGAAAAAAACATCACTGATGTTCTAAATGATAAGCGCTTCTTCGAGTGAAGATCCATCATTGGATGGTAAAATTAATCAACACTTTAACTTTGCTAATTGTGTTATAAAACATTCATTCGATCAAATACTATGTTATGTCGGATCTCTCGAATTTGCTTTTCTATGCGCTAATACACTTTAAATCAAATAAATGGCTGAGCATCAAACTCTTGTTATATTTTTAAATCAGTTTCAAAAGAGAAAAGATAAATTATTTAAAAGAAGTAACTATTTTCATACAAAACTATTATATACGGATTATACTATAGTTTTGGCTAAATCGCCGACCAAAATAATAATAAGCCCCAGTTATAACTATATTACCTAATTTTATAACCACCTCTAATTTTTATCCAAAATACCCTTGTCTAATTTACTAAGTTCTAACCAAATTTTATAACCAGCTTAAAAAACAAAACAACATCAATTTTTTCAAACCTCTCATATTCCCTCTCTCGTACACCCTTATCTACCAAAACTACCAAAATCACAAACCTCATTTCGGCTCAGCAAAATCTGGTCTTCATCAACAAGGAAGTAACCTAATATACTCAACAACATCAAATGGACAAAGGAAAAGAGTAAACTTATTGTTTTCTTAGTTTTTTTGTTCTATTTAGGTTTTGAAATGATTTTGGTATACTTAAGGTATTTATGATGTTTTAATAAGTAAATCTATGTTTATTGAAGTGTTTAAAGTGATATGTTGATGTTGACAATGATAAGATATGAACTTTGAGGAGGAGTTTTCCGTGTCAAACAGTACTTAGAAGGACAAAATCGTGAGTAAACTACTTGATTGACTAAAGTCGTAGAGAGAGAAAGTCTATCAACGTAGAGAGAGAAAGTCATATTATAATAATCCTAATTTTCCCAAATCAGGTGGGTCCTTTTGTAGTACAAGTGATGGACCCCACAGGCCTAACTACTTCTTAATTACAAACTTGATCCCTACTTTTATTATTTAATGACAATTAAGACTATTTCAATATTTACTTTACAGTTTGGCCCTAACTTTGATGCTTCTTTGTAATTTCACCCTTGTTTTTTATTCTTCCTTATTAGACAATATTATTCTTTTTCCCGACTACATCCATCACAAAGCATTTATCACTTTCATGAACAACGTAAGTAATATATTTTACGTGTCAAATAATTATTTTGTTTCTTTAACTGATTTAATTGATTGTATATTGATATATTTTAAATTGTTTTAGTCTCGTACCTCCATTATAGTTCAAGTGAAGTACGGTTTACTCGGTCAATGTGACCTGAAGAACCAACTAGGTGTCAAGGCTCTCGTGGAAGGTACTCCATTTTGGCCACTTATGTGCAATTTGCAAAAAATCAATTCTAACTCATAGTTGTATGAGGTCTTCATCGAAAGATGGCATCAGGAGACGGACACCTTCTAATTCTCCTTTGGAAAGATGCGTATGACGTTGGATGACGTGTTTGTTATTACTAGCCTCCCGGTGGAAGGGATAATCATTGAGTCATTCAGGACTGCATCAACAGATTAGTTGTAAGGTCGATATGCTGAGTTAATTGGATTTATGCCCAAGCAAATTCAGGAAGAGATGGAGCAACACAATGGGAGTGGTTTCGGCCTAAGATGGCTAAGACAATAGTTTTCGGGAGACGAGTATTTGGATGCGAATATCGCGCGTACCAATGAAATGAAGAAACATTTCGCTTGTGAGTACATCATTTTCTTCCTCTGTTGTACCATATTCATGAACACGAGCCATAAAAATATCCAATGTGATTTTATCGTCTATCTTGAGCATTTAGATAAGCTTGAAGAGTTTGTGTAGGGTACATGCGCATTGGCGTGGTTGTATAAGAGTTTGGAGGTATATTAAAGAATTCGTTGAAGAGTTTAGTTGGTTTCTCCACATTGTTAGACTACTGGGTCTACAACAATTTCCCATGCTTCCGAGTTGTGGTGAACAATAGGTACAACCCAACTCATCTGAATATGTTGTAATGGTTGCCTAAGAACCTTACGGGGCCAAATTTTCGTGAGAAGACTTACTACCACAATATTTTCTCTCGTTAAAAAGAAACCCAATATAATTATTCTATATAGATACCATTAATTATTATGTCACTGATAAATTTATGTGTTTATTTATTACAAGTTGATGTGTTTGATAATTTGCAATTGATTTTCCAGCCTTACCTTGATATTCGACAAGCATTTTCGATGCATGAGATTGGGTTGTATCGTAACCCTATTCATGTTATGTTTTTGACTGAGTTATACATGATGGATCGAGTGATGAGGCAATTCGGTTAGGTCCAAGAGAAGACGCTAGATCCCATTGCCACTCGATCTGGTCTCACCAGAGGCGATAATATGCATTATCATGTTGATGCTCATCATTGGCCCAACTGAAGGGACCATTTGTTCGTCATCGATAGGTATACAAGACCGTTGGTGGGAAGCCATAGGACATTGATGCCTCCGTACGTAGTTTATGTTGCGAAGTATGGTTAGTTTCACAACACTTCGCATATCCTCGATGAATACTCCATGGTGGATGTGATTAACACGATAAATCGTGTTCACCCTCTTGACAATAGTCCGGAAGACCTCATGTCTTTTTCCAGAAGAGTGCTTCAAATCACAGGTCTGTGGCTCATTATCATGCTAGGTTTCTTGATACTATGTTTGATGTTTTAGTTGCGTACTTTGTAGAACAAGTTATTAGGTATTTTTTATGTTTTACAACATACCATTGAAGGTTTATATGCTGTATTAGCTTTTAGTTTTATCAGTTGACATATGTTGTATTGGATTTTTGTTTTAGTTTGTATATTGATGTATGTTGGATTTATTGGTGTGTTGGATTTACCGGTGTGTATGTGATACTTAATTGAGATTGTAATCGTTTATTGGTTTGGTGAACTTTTTGCAAGGTCGGGCACACGATCCGCCTATTACATAATTTTTAACCGACGAGGTAGTTTCCACCGCCGGTTGAAAATTCTTGCCCGACCGGTTATATATCCAAAATCAGAGTTATATGTAAAGCTTAAATCTTGGTCCCTTAATCGTCGGTTGAGAAACTCTAACATGATGGGGTAGTTACCACCCGCTGGTTGAATATTTCTCAACCGGTGGGGATGTTTCACCCAGCGGGTGATAATTAATAGTCTACCGGTTGGGAGACTATTAAAAAAACTTGAAGAATTTGTATATTTTGTACACGTCCCCACCGGAGGAAAAATCGTAACCCGTCAGCAAATTTTGTATTCGACGGTTGAGAGTTTGTGAACCGGTGGTTAATAGTTAGGCTAAAAACCCTGGTTAGTCACCGGCGTATCACACGTGTTACATTCCTGCTACTAAGCTCCATTCGTCCCCAAAACTGATCATCGGTCTCCAAAAACGTTGCATATGTGCCATTGGCGCGTGCAAATGAACTAGAACCTGACACGTAGCATGCCACAATACCCAGCTTTTCTGTACATACAGCCCTCCATACTTTTCTTCCAAATACACCCTTGTCGATGTATTTACCGTATTTACTTAAATTTTTACCTTTTAACCACTTTACCTTAGCACAACCCACCCATTTAAATATTTACCCGACCCATCTTCTTTAATTTCACCCAAATATAACCCATCCACTACCATCAAACCCTAATTTTCATCACTCACCATAGGCAGCTTCCTGAATTATCACAAACCCTAATTCTCACTTTCCACCATAGTCACCTTCTGATATTCATTTCTTCTACAAACCCTTGCTACTTTACCTAATCGAATTTTCTATCTTCAACCAATCTAACGATGTCGACATCGTCCAGTACTTCTCAACACTCAAAACACCCATCCAATTTAGGGTTTTGTGAATGTGGGCTACCAAGCATAACGAAAACGGCATGGACAGTCCCAAATCCTGGCAGAAGATTCAGTGGATGTTGTAATTACGGGGTGAGTTCTATTTGACAGTGAGCCAGGTTATATGTTGGTTTCTGTAGAATTTTGTTTTAATAAATGAGGTTTGTTCGAAACTTTCTGAGATTACAATGATGATTTAGTAGTAGCAGATAATGTACAAATGTGAATTAGTTGTAATTTCCAAGCATGGTACTTCTAAGTGTTAGTGTTAAAAGATATTGGATATGGATCACTCTACTTAACTGGCTTACGAAGGGACTGATGATGCTGACACTATGCTTTGTGGGACTGATGATGCTGACACGATATGCTTTGTGGGATATTGGATATGCATTGTGCCTTGGTGCACTAGACCCGCGTGTCTATTGCGGTTGTAATTTATCGACAATCATTGGTGCTGTGGATGATTTATGACCAATCTTAACGTTATAACACAGCACAGCAGATAATATAGGCTGACAATCTCATGGCCATGGTCATGGTTTGAGGTTATCAGGCCAGGACACTTTTTTATTGACATTCTTGTTTAGCATGCATGTTTTGACTTTGGTCACATGTCAGCTCATCACCATTCTGTTGTTTCCTGCTGTGGAGTGGCAATGGTGCCGTGCCGGTAGTGATGTTGCATCCCTTGTACAGAACTTGTGTCACATATTGGCATGCAAACATGGATGAGCTGACATGTGAACACAGGCAGAACATGTTTTGCCCTTTAATGAACACCAAAATATGTCATTGTCTTGATCTGCTTTGGACGAAACCGTGGAATGATGCCTTAAACGTTTGCTACAAATATGACAGTCCAAAACTCTTCTTCGTTAGCGGCTTAGGTTTAGGATTTGAAGAAACGACCTAAGTGTTCTGCCATGCGCAGAGATGCAAATCACTCACTCACTTTCAAGAGGAATTAACAGTTGCCTTGTGATGACTCTTCTTGTTGGCTCTTATATCCCAATAGTATAGTAAAGATAATGAAATCATTAATTGCTAAGTTCCTGATATTGAAATTGACTAGTTAAACAGAAATAACAATGAATAGGTGCTGTAAGTTGAATTATAATGGTGTAGAAAGACGACACAACTCTTTAAACTCTTTAAAAATGGTATTATACACCTATTCTACAGATGTTGTTCTTTTACTATTACATCAATTACAATTCAATCGTACTTCAATCAAAATTTACAGACTTTAGATACATAACTTAGAATCATGAGAAAAAAGCAACTATCAACAAAAGGATTGAACAACAACATATCGCTAACAAAACGGACAGAGACAGAACTCCCTCAACTGGCAATCTTTACAATGAACAAACTATACTATACCTGTTGTTTTTTAGACAACAAATTAACATGGATAAGAACACTCAAAGAATTTTGGCATGCTTTAAGTTTAGACAGCAAATTAACATAACGATATATATTAGAAATTTGCAGAAAACACATGAATCTAAGGCGAAGTGAAGATCGATCAATCGGCTTTGGCTTTTAGAGGATGCTGTAATCGTCTTCGGCTTTGGCTCTTTAGAGGATGCTGTAATCGTCTTCGGCTCCCATACGTATGTAGCACATAATCGCTATAACGAATACGAAATAAGAGGAAAGTTCCATTGCTAGTGCTCCCCAGCAAATAACCCCTGCATGCTTCAAGATTGCCGGTATCGCCATGCTTCCAACTGCTGAAGCTCCCGTCAGAAATTTGGTAGCGTTCACCCAACTGCTTACCATTTATCAGCAAATTAGGTTCTTTTAAGCCTATGTTGGACCAGAGAAACTTTTAAGGGAAAGAAACTTTAATACACTAAAAGTCTTGTCAGTCTCAATTACCCTTTTTTTAATACAGAAACCATATGTGACACAAGACAGAGATTTCATTTTCACAATTTGTAGTGAAAAAAGATTCTTAACTCTTTGTTTCTTCAAGATTTTGCTATTTACAAGTAGAGCATAGCATTAAGTAACAGTTCTAACCTATTGTCCGATTCAGTGAAAAGAGAAGAACTGTCGGATCCAGCGAAGAACAACAATGGCATTGGAAGAAGCACGTACATGATCACTGCAAGGGAACGACACATCTGTTTCAGTATCCATAACTTCAAGCATATTTGACAAATGACTAGGTTATTCGACCTACCAATCAAGGAATCATACATTGCATCAAACTTAGGAATTGGATTTTATCGAATGTGTAGAAAGAAGAAAACATGTGAGGAGTTCACAGATAAAGAATAAGAAAAAAAATACACACATACAAAAAAGATGCAACTGTTTCCTGTAGTAAGCCATTAAGTATCTGCAGTCATCAAGCTCCATGACATGAAGTATTTGGTCATACTTGGATCTTCTAATCGAGGACAATATTCCAATTTGGTAATTTGAGTAACATAACAACTGAAAAGAATTATTCTTTCGAACTCCAAAATTGATAGCAAAACTCTGGTACAAAATTACACAAGTTGGTTAAGAATTCAAACTCTTAGGCTCAATCTCTCGACAAAGTAGGCATTTATCATTTTGTCTAACCAGTTGCATCCTTTGAAGTTAAATAAAGAGTTCTTTAAGCCATGATGACTAATTCATTCTATAACCTCGGCTTATACGAAAATATGCAATTAGACGGGAAAAGGGAAAGGGAATATAAGGAAAGTAAACAAAACTTGGCAGCAGCTTGAAGTAATATGGACATGAACAACTAATAAAAAAAGAGAACAGCTTTCAATATGGAAAACACAAAGGAAATAAAAAAGAGAGTATAAAATAACATTTACTAGAGCGAAATGGTTCACAGCCACTTCTAAACTGTAAGCATAGGCCACCAATTATCATACAAAGCACATGCCTATCAATATCGAACAAGATGGATAAGTAATAGATCTTATTCACACAAGTAATATGGTGGTATGTTCAACAAAAAAGAGAGCAATAGTTTACCAGAATTTGCAATACGATTCCTGCAGAGACCAAAATTGCTAGTAAAGCAAGTTTTCCGGTATGCAAACAAGCACGAAGATAACCAGGTATTTCTGCCATTGTCAAAGTTGTCTTACCAGCACGTAGAGACAACTAAGCGCACAGACAGCCGAAACCAAAATGTGGATCACCTATAGACAAAGTGAACCAAACACAAAGTGATATAAAAGATTAGTAAACAAAACAAAACAGCTTAGTTCAATCTAAAAAAAAAACATAAACCACCAAAATCTCTTGCAATAATATATATTTATAGCTAAACAAGATCATGATAAACCCTAACACAGAGCAGCAAAACAAGACCTAATAATCAATCGATACATGATCATCTTTAAAAGGCCAAGCTTCCATATTGAAGCTATAGCCAGCTGAAACAATTAAAAAAAAAAAAAATCAACTGATTACGAATAAAAAAAAGGTGTTAATAGCGACACACCCACGAAATTGTTGCCTATTAGTTTGATAATTGCACAAAAAGAGACTCTCGGACCGGACTTATGAACAAAAGTAAGGTTTTTTTAGCATCCAACAATAAAGCATATAAAACGAGTAAAAATAATTAAAGATTTGATATAATACAATTATAAAATCACCTGAGATTCCAGGAGATCGCCGGTAGTTTGGTTTCCTCCGATAATGACTTTGTGGTTGATTGTTAGATACAAGAAGACCGTCCTTGTCCAGAGACCCGAGTTGGGGGCTATTACACCCACCAGTCGTGTTTTGGTTTCGAGAAGGGCCAACCTGTCATTAAAGGAAAAGGCCCAGGGGCAGTGGGTGGGTGACCTAGGGTTTAGAGAGTCATTGAGTCATTAAGGGAGAGAGAAAGATATTCGGTGGAGGGAAGAATGGCTATCGTTCGTTGAGTTTTTAAGAGTAGAATTTAGGAGGGAAAATGTTAGGGTTGTAAGATTTTGGGGGAAATTATAATTGGGTCAAATAAAAATTTGGGTGCAATTAACAAATGGATCGGGTTAAGATGGTAGTGGATGGGTTATATTTGGGTGAAATTAAAGAAGATGAGTCGGGTTAATATTTAAATGGGTGGACTGTGCTAAGGTAAAGTGGTTAAAAGGTAAAAATTTAAGTAAATACGGTAAATACATCGACAAGGGTATATTTGGAAGAAAAGTATGGAGGGTTGTATGTACAGAAAAGCTGGGTATTGTGGCATGCCACGTGTCAGCTTCTAGTTCATTTGCACGCGCCAATGGCACATATGCAACGTTTTTGGAGACCGATGATCAGTTTTGGGGACGAATGAAGCTTAGTGGCAGGAAGTAACACGTGTCATACGCCGGTGACTAACCAGGGTTTTTAGCCTTAATAGTTACCATCCTATTGGGTGAAGATTGTTAATAATGTTTTCAAAGATTCCCAGTAAATTTGGGTAGCCTGCCAAATGTTATATGATTCCCGCTAAATTTCTAGGATATTCTCGCTGAATACCTATCTAAAAATAATGGAACCACGCTCGAGCATTATACATAAAAATACAAATGGGTGATTCAAATTGGACTGTGTACAAAAATGCAAACATCCTAAAATCTTGTGAGATTGAAAGGCACGATGTCGCAAGAGACAACTTGCTTCATCGATGCTATTTTACGCAGAATGTACTTCATGCATGGTAGGAACGCAACGTGTCCGGATTGTATAATGCCCCGACCACGCGGACGCGAAGAAGTGGCTCAAAAGTTAGATTATTTGAACATTGCGCCGCTTATAACAATTGAATTACTACCTTACGAAGTCCAATGCGAAACCCGCGATGTATTCAGCATACCGTTTCAAAGTACTATTACAAATTATATGGTAGAACATGTGATGCAGGAGCTGCAGGAGGAAACGAATGCGGTAGCCACCGACGTTACAACTTACCAAAGTCTTGATGAAAGTAGTGATGATGATGAATATCCTTTCAAGAAACGGTTCAAGCATGGATGATATTATCCGTCACCATGATCGTGGCTTAAACGTCTGTTATGTCAACTCTGACTATTATGTTAACTTTGTCTACTATCTATTTATTTTAGTTGTTTGCATTTGTATTTCTAATTATGTAATGTCTTAAATTATATGAACCAGTTAAGAAGTTAATATTAACATTTTTAAATTAACGTCATCATAAACTAAAAAGCGTACAAGTTTCAAGTGTGAGAAATTGTACATATATTACCATGTTTAAGTATTTAAACAAAAACGGCTAAATAGGTTACTTCGAGACAACACTTTTTTATTTCCTTGTATCTCTAGCAACGAGAATGAATCGGTAATGTTAAACCTTCTGTTTCTGATGAATACAACTTCAGACAACAATGGTGTACCCTCGCACATGATGCATCTGCTGGAAGCTCAAGCTACAAAAAGATACGATAAAACAGATCTTTAAAGGTTTAAACTAACCGACAATGTAATAAAATACTTACGTTCACAGAGTGATTGCAGTTAACCCAACCCAATCTGATTTCCAACCGGTTTGACATCATAGGAGGTGCACCTCTTAACGGAAGAAAAATGAAACCAACATACATGCTTCTATATTATCCTACGGAATGGAGTATGAAGTTAAACGTAGATGTGATCGCGACTCCCATCTCTAGCGTTGATATCCAATTATTGAGAGTATCCACATCGGTAGAACACTTCACAAGTTCCACAAATGTCTATTAAATGCTCCATGCTTATAAATATATTCACGTATACGTATACGTAATCCATAAGCTTGTTATATAGGGCATCCATAATCAACCTCCACCCATCTTGTTGCCTATTCAAAGCAAACGCAATCGACCGGTACCTGCAATGGGCATCGGCTTTAACGTCGGTCATGGACGTTACAAAAGGATTAAAAATATGTGGAATTGGTTTAGGTGCCTTTTGGGATCAACCAAACTTCCCTTTGCTAGCATCATAGAACTTGACCTACAACCAACCGTTCCACTCGAAAGCATCGTCCCACTTTCTTGTGTTGGAATAATGCTTGTTTTTTCCGAGCGGTTCTTTTCCTACGAAGTTTGGAAACCGATGTTTCGTTTCCTTTACGCGAGATTACGGTCGGACGTTTGAATATTTTTTCTAGCGATGACGAACTCGCTTTCTGGGAATCTAGTGCATGCTTGTGAAACGATTTGTCGCGTTTAGTGAATGATTCAGATGCGATAATAGACAACTTATGTTTGAGAGGTGGAGGACCATGCGCTTTTAGTTTGACCAAAGGCTCCACTAGAGAAGTTGTTTCCGGATGGATAATGGCAAACCATTTCTTATAAACATGCTCTATGCGTGCTTCATCTTTGGATTCTATGACATCAAGTACTAGTATATCAAGTTTTTATTTCAATTGCTCAATATTCATAGGATTAGTACAGACAACAATGTCTAACATCTTCCAAGGATTATGAAATAAATTTAGACGCATCTCTAAGCCGTTGCAAATAAATTCGTAAATATTGTGCAAACAAGGTATATCATGTGTAGTTCACATCAGACAACCGCAAGGCATGCCGTCCGCGATTTTCATTGTGAGGGCACATTTCACTTCTTCGGAAACAAGTTCCAAAGTATAAGGGGAGACGTTGTTTTTTAGCTTTCTATACACATTGTTAGCAAATCTATGTATGGTTAAAAATCGGCTCTTTTCAGATGACCATTTGATGTCCCCGTGTTGCAATTTAATCAAAGTATGCACCTTCAACAAAAAAAACTCGAAGTTACCTTTGCTCATACCAAGAAAATACTTGAGGGTTGAATGAGCGCTTTTTACGCGGGTTGTGGTTTGGTTACCGAAATGCAACAACTTGTTAGTTCTCCACGTGATAAACTTATCCTCTTAAGGCCCTAACCAACTTTCGATGTACTCAATTTCTTCTGAATATTATTTAAAGTCACGGTGCGATTGCAACCAATAGGTTTGAAGTATAGCTTTGTTTCCGCCAACATTATTTGATTCCACAATTTCAAAGATCTGTTCGACACTTTCTTGTCAATGATGATTTTTTCGTTTTCTGTGGGACGTTCATGTTAATGTGTCACCGACAGAACATGTGTGTTGCATTGGAGAATACTTCTTTGACCGTTTTCTACAACATTAAGTCTTTATCCATAAAAACAATGAGGGTGGTGCGATGAAGTGAGTGAACATCAATAATTGTAAACATTCTAACACCCATTTATAACTCTTGAATTTCTCTTCGGACATAAATTCAAATATGATGTATAAAGTTTTCCATGTGGAAGTGGCTCTAACAACCTCATACAACGACATCCCGTATTTGATTACCTTGTATGTATTATCCATTACTATAACATTACTATGACCTCGTATGATATCGTTTTCCCACGATCTATGCCATTTGTAATAGTTAAACATTTTAGTTCACCTAACAAGTATTGGAATTGCGACCGACCACCTTTCTCGATCTTCCGTTATCTTAGTTGAGCATTGTACGGTGTGCGCATGGGCGATGAATTCTTAAAGTTCATTTTTAGTCTCCCAAGAATATCACGAGGACGGGATCCCATTTTCATAGAACTAAATACAAAATCTAAATCTTCTTTGTTTAATCGCCCCAAGTACGAATGACCTGCATTGAATTTTGTAGTATCGTGATTGTGAACTACGCATGCGACCTCTAAGGACCATAAATCAGCAGCAGCCATATTTCCTTTAAGGGTGAAAAGGCATCCATATGTTTTTTTATCCTGGTAGAATTTCTCTTAAGATTCTTTTTTTCTACCAATTTTTTATACTTTCCAGATCTCTCGCACACAAAAATGATTCTCGGAGTTTTTCTACTTTTTGCACCCTCGCGACGCCGTAATATAATTACAAACCCGTTGCCTCTCGCTTTGCTTAACCTAATCAATCATTTTTTGTTGCGTGTAGTGGGATTTCGTGTTGAACAAATGACTATAGTCGACAGAGCAATGTTCATCTTTTATCATGCAAAACGTAACTAGCTCCTCCTCATACATTCACCAAATGAAAAGTATATAATTTTTTTAATCATTACCACCCTGCCGGTTGAGAAAATACATATCGGTTGTTACAAAATTCTAAACCACTAAGAAAGTTTCGTCTTTAAGGGTGAAAAATAGCACCCCGATTTTTGGAAAATTCTCCTCCGCCGCGGAACCTTTTCTAAAAAAACTGAAAACCTACTATTATACGTTCCTAGCACCGTCGGAGAAGGTTTTTGGAGGTTTGGGTGACCTTAAAGGCTTTTTTAGGTTTTGAATATTTTTTGAAATTCTGTCAAATTTTGTATATAAAAAGAAGTCTATAGGAGAAAATTGTGCTATTTATTTTTAGGTTAAGTGTACTTATTCACCAAAAGAAAAAAAAGTCAAATAAACAAAATAAAAATAAAAGATTAAACAAATTCTTTTATTTTTGGAGCTAGCCAGTGGATAAAATTAGCAAAAAAAACTTATATTATTTTCATATTTTTTTAGTTTTTGGTTAACTCCGGTGTTTAAAAACTACAAACACTCTGAAAAAGGGAATTTTTAATTTTCTATTATTCTTTATTGATTAAATAGATCCGGTTTGTTCCCCGAGATAACAGAAATAATAATAAATTTTGATAAGCTTGTAAAATATTTTTCTTATCTCTCTTAAATGGATTTAGCTAAATGTTAAATTTTTATTTTTTTTATTTTTATCGAATTTTGATTTTTTTAGAATTATTTGCAATTCGGAATTTTCTGAACAACTCTCAGGATATGACGAGAGTTGCAAACAACTCTAAGGATTTCCTAAACAGTTCTCATGATATCATGAGAATTGTTTGCAACTCGGGATTTTCCGAATAACTCTCTGGATATCATGAAAATTGTTTGCAACTCTGAGGATATCATGAGAATTATGACTAGCAAACACCTCTCATGATATTCTCAGAGTTGTTCAGGAAATTCTGAGTTGCAAACAATTCTCATGATATACTGAGAATTGCAAACACCTCGAGGTACCCGCGGGTATATATGGTCGGAAGTATTTTTGTCCAAATTTCAATTCGAAGTACCAAATTACACTATTTACGGGTACTTTTTTCTAAAGAAATTATATATTAAACTATTATTAATAAATACATAACAATAATAAATATATCGCTGATATGTCTTATTAAATTATTATAACCATAACAATTATAAATTATAAAAAATCAAAATATAAGTTGTAATCATTTTAAAATATGTATAGTTTTATATATATGCTAATTACAAAATAACAAAATATATATTTAAAAATTTGTTCAAATTTCTTTCTCTTTTTAAAATATCATCTTTAAATTTTATTATTAATCAATTTAATTTAGTTTTTTCCACTTATGATATATATTATATATATTTCAAATGTGTTTATATGTAAATAATATTTTTGAAAAAAAAGGACGTTAAATAAAAAAAATGATTTTTAAGACCTGATTTTTATACTAGGGTTTTGCTGCTCTTTTGGAAGTCATAATAAAAAAATGAGTTTTTTTTATAAATACATATATCTTGACGTTGATAAAAAAAGGATTAGAGTTTTAATATTATTTAATATTTTAATATTCTAACCAGGTTATAAAATGGAAACATGTAATCAGTAGAGGTGGCAAACGGGTTGAACCGCGAACCGTCCGTACCGTTTAAATCAGAACCACGAGTTGCGGTCCTGTCGGGTTGTGGTCCTGTCAGGTTGCGGTCCTGCCGGGTTGCTTCTTATGCGGTCCTGGCGGTCTGGCGGTCCTGCGAGTTTGCAGTCTTAGTGGGCCAGTTTTGCAGTTAAACCGCCAGTTCAAACCACCAGACGAACCATTTAAGAACCGTTTATCAGTTCCAACCATCAGCCAAACCATTTAAGAACCGTTTATCAGAATATTTTATAATGTTATTTAAAATTAATTTGTAAGTGTTAATTGAACTAATTTCAATAATTGAGATATGTACCATATATTAATTATTCTATTTCATGTATTTTAATTTAAATATGTTATCATTTTAATCGAAATTTTATAATAATCAATTACATTCTAAAAAAATAATTGTAATTTGATTTTGATACGTTTGAATAATATATACCTATTAAATAATATATACATATTAGACATATATTGTATTCTAATTTTAAATTATTAGGTGATTCTTTAGATTCTTTCAAGCTTGAAGTGTTTATGGTTAGATGAATTATATAGTTTATTGTATTTTCGAACTATTCAATATTAGAAGTTTATATGCATAAACATAAATTACTTGTAAGTTATAAAGAACAAAATAAAAATTGAAAGCGAAAGTGATTTAAATAACATTTAATAAAAAATAGAAGCAAAACAAACAATTCATTAAAAATAAAAACCAAACAAGTAACATAGTTGTTCAATCAAATAAAAAAGAAAAACATTACAACGATAATGAAAATCAAATGCAAAAAACTAAGGAGCTTCATCGTTGTTGTTGTTGTTAGGTGGTGGACCTTGCAAATGCATGTTCTCCATCATCTGTCGCATATACTCCGACTGTTGGGCTTGAGAGTTTGCAAATCGCTCATTCCATTGATCTTGTCCATGATGCCACTGCTCGTATTGACCATGCCACTGCTGGAGGTGACCAAGTTGATCATTCACCCCTACTTGCCACTGCTGTATCTGGCTAAGCTGGTCATTTACCCCCCCCCCCCCTGCCAATTTTGAAATTCACTTTGCCATTTTGTAAAATCATCATGCCATTCCTTTTGTTAAGTATGCGCAAATTGCATATAATCCATATGATGCTGATGCGAAAACTCAGCAAATTCGCGATCGGTTCGTCTTTGTTGTGGCGGTACTTTAGAAGAACCACTAGCATTTGGATCGAAAGACGCTTCAGCCTCAACTCGATACTGAGTAGGTGGATTTGGCGGTTTTGTAAGACTGTTCACAGTATATATCTGATTCAAGTATTGTCTATGGTGGTTCCATGCCTCCAATTTCGAAATCAACTCTCCATCCCAAGAGTATATTTCCTGCAAATGCAAAGAGTTTCTATCTATAGCACTAGTCGGCCTCACCTTCATCGGAGTGTACATACTCACATCAGCTCCTTTCGAAACAAGAAATTTACTCACTATCATCCCATAAGGTAGTTTATCCGTACCACACCTCGTAACCATATTTCGAATCATCAAGCAAGGTAAATTAATTATTCCCTGATTTCGAACGATAAAAGTGATAAGGAAATAATTCACACCAAAAAGCAGTAACAAATGTTTAAATATATGAAAGCTGTGAATCATTGTTACTAGGGGGAAGAAATATACTATTTACCAATTTCAAAGCTAATTTCCCATTAGCATCCAAATTACCCCGCATGGCTCGAAATTTACCGCTAATTTTCGGAGCTTCCGCACCAGGACAAGTAAGAAGCTCTACTACTTCTTCGTAAGACAAAGGCCAATCAGCACTCCAGATCATAGGGCGATAACTAATGGGAGGTAATTTATTACCGGTATACATATCATGGGTTGGAACGGAAAAAAGATCTTCGAAATCAGTTTCAAAAAAACTATAGGCTTTACCATCAACCAAACAATTCATTCCTAAACCTCTTGGATCATTTTTGATTATTCTTACGGTGGCATAAAACTTTCGCACTAGTTCTAGATACCAATCACATTTGAATCTAGCTAGTGTCATCCAACCTAGGCCATTATTAGGTTCAATAAGTTTGAATTTTTTTTTGCATACCCTCTATTTGGATTAGTTCCTCATAGTCCAGATACATACCGGACCAAATTTTTGTTACACCTCGACCTCCTTCCTGATTACGGATGCGAAGCTCCCCTTCGCCGCGATGTTCGATAGTCTCGCTCTCCGTTAGCTCAATATCTTCAAACAACATATCTGCCACCTCTCTCACTTGTCTCGAGGTTGCTTCACTACATCCACCTTTACGAGCATGCTTTGGTCTTTTCGAAGACATTTAGCGAAACCTGAAATTTAAATAGAGTTTGAAAAATATTTTTTTTTAGAGAAGTGTAGTAGAGAGAGGGGATAGATTTGTAGTGGAGAGGGAGAGAGGGGATAGATTTGTAGTGGAGTTGGAGTGAAAAATATAGTAGGAGGTAGGTTGTTTTTTTTTTCCATACTAGCCGTTTGATGATGTCATGATGACGTCATCGTGCGGACCATCCGGCCAGGCGTTCGGATGGTCCGCGGCTTTAAATTGCCAACGGCTAGTTGAAGTCAACTAGCCGTTGAGTCCGGGGCATCCGGACCATCCGGATCGATATCCGGATGGTCCGGGCGAATATGTTTTTTTGATTTTTTCGTTTTTTTATGGGTATCCCCTATAAATAGAGGAGACCCCAACACCAATACTCACACCTCTCAAACAACTCTCTACTTCTCTCTAAATCTATCTACTTGTTCGAAAAGTTCTAGAAAACTATAATTACTTATTTTACATATTCTACTCATACGTTCGAAATTGTTTGATTTTTGTTTTTCCGCAAATTGTTTCTTAGTTGTTATTAGTCTAAATTTAGTTGTTCTATCTTGTTATTAGTCTAAATTTAGTTGTTCTATCTTGTTATTAGTCTAAATTTAGATTTTATTATTAGTATTTTATTGATATTTAAAAAAAAAACTATTATTAGTTTTAAAATGACTTCAAAACGTAGAAATATTGGGATAATCCCACCATCTAATGTGGATCTCAATACCATAGATGAATTTTCTACAGAATTCCCTCACGTTGACACACTCTCCTCCCACGAAAGTGGTGGTGGAAGTACTAGTGCTGGGTCGAGATCTCGTAAGAAAACATCTTGGATTTGGAAACACTATACTCTATTAGAAGATGGTTATAATTGTATTTGTAACGTGTGCAAAAAAATTTATCTTCACGTAAGTGGAGCTATAAATATGGGCACTAGCACTATGGTAAAACATTTATTTAAACATTCAATATATGATCCTACAAAACCTAACCCAACTAATGTTTGCATGAACCCTCATACAGGTCTTTTTTTTAGTTTAACCACGATACGTATAGGGAAGAAACAATGATTTATGCAGTCGGTAGTTTACAACCATTTAGTTTTGGGGATTCTTGGAGATACAAAAATTGGATGCAAGCTGGGGTAAACCCACAGGCAACACGCATTCCACGTAGCTCTTTGCGATCGCTAGCCTTTAAATATTATTTAAAAAGAAAAAAAGAGATTATTCAAACTATGCAGACTTTGCCATGGAATGTTTCGATTACTAGTGACATAGCTACTTTTACTGATTTAGATATGATATGTGTTACCCTCCATTGGATGGACGCCCAATGGGTCCTCCAAAGGAGAATTATATGGTTTGAATCAATTGGGAAGCATAACGCACAAATAATTAGGGAGAGTATGATTGAATGCATGAATGTTTATGGCATTAAAAACAAGATTATGTCTATTTCGTTGGATAATGCATCTTCTAATATTAGTGCTATAACATTGCTTATACAAGATTGCAATCCCCCTTTTCCAAAATTGTTTCACACCAAATTTTATGCCACGTACTTCAATTAATTGCGAAAGAAGGAATACGTAAGGTTCAGGGTGATTATTTTACCCCTATAAAAAATGGGATCCTATTTTGCTCGACATCCGCTGCTAAAAAAGAGCTTTTAAAACACTTGTTACTTCAAATGGGAAAAAATATAAGAAACTTATATTAGATGTCGAAACTAGATGGAATTCTACTTACACAATGCTTGTACGTGCGCATGTTTTTAAAGAAGAGATTATGACGCTTTATAATGCATCTTGTCGTGAAACACCAATTGAACCAGATCATTGGAAATATTGTGCACACATGTTAAGATTTTTAAGACTTTTTAAAGAAAACACCCTAACCTTTTATTCACAAAATCAACCTAATGCTCATTTGGCCCTTTTCACGATTGGTAATCTTGCCATGCATATGAATGAATTTAGATCAAATTATGTATGCATAGACATGGTGCCCGGAATGGAATATAAGTTCACAAAGTACTTTCATCCAATCCCTCATAGTTATTCATTTGCTTGCCTTTTAGATCCTTTTTTCACGAAAAGAAAAATTTGAATTGCTAGTTAGATGCTTTTATAATTCTGTACGGTTTTCTACAGCTAAACCACCGAAGGAACCAATTGACCGTGAAGGGTATATTATCAGTATATATGATTGTTTGTATAATATCTATGATAAGTATGCTGCAAGATATAGATCAAATACACCTACTAATGTAAGGAGTAGTAACAATAGGGGTAGATGGAGATCTACTAACTATGTTCAATTGGTAATGTTACGAAACAATGTTATAGAAACCCCTCAATCTGATAATGAGTTGTCTAGATATTGGAGCACTATGTTTGATTTTAGGAATTATCAAACCCAAGGTATTGAAGATATCATAAGATGGTGGGGTACCAAAACTGAAGAGTTTCCTATTCTTTGCAGGATTGTTAAAGAGATTTATGCTATACCTATGTCTACAGTTGCAAGTGAGTGTGCTTTCAGCCAAGCGAGGTTGCAATACACGACTAAGAGAACAAGATTGACGGGCAAAGCACTTGGAGTGCTTGTGGCAGTTAAGGATTGGACAGCGGCGGATAAAAGGATGCAAGACATAGAGTTTAGAGACGAAGTGAACGTAGACGACATCTTCGAAGATTATCCGGATGATTACGAAGATACACTTGAACAAGAAATTGCGGAAGAAAACGAGGCTGACAACGAAGATTTTACTTACGAAGAAGACGAAGCTGAAGATGAATGATGTTTGTAATAGTTTTTTGCTATTTTGTATTGTAATTTGAAAACATTTGTACAACTCCTGACCCGCAAGAATATAAACTGTGAACGGCATAATTATCTAAAAATGACTTTACCTTTAATTATAATAACAACAACTGTATTATGAAATACTTATAACTTCATAAGATCTAATATTGGTTTAAAAAATAATAACAAACACTTGTAAAATTTAAAACCAAATCACAATAGTAATCAAAATGTAATATTAAAATTATAACCATAGAATTTGTAATATTTTAACATGATAAGATATAATTTTGCTTTGTATTAGATCTAAAAACATAATAATAATATTCAAAATATGATAATAACATAAGTAATATTTAAAATTTTGGACTATATAATAATTACAACACTTAAAATATTAATAACCAAAATAAATTAATATTAACAAAAATGTAATAATAATTCTATAATAATATGCAATATCTCAATATTTTTTAAATATAATATTTTGGTTATAAAATAAATAAAACATTTATAATATTTACCAATAAACCACCGTTTTTTACAAATAAACCGTGGTTTCGCAGTCCTGCCGGGTCGCAGTCCTGCCGGGTTGCTCCTTATGTGGTCCTGACGGTCTGACAGTTCTGGCGGTTTGCAATCCTGCCAGTTTGCAGTCCTAATGGGCCAGTTTCGCAGGTAAACCGCCAGTTCTTAAGCAAGTTGTCAGCTTTGAACCGTGGTTCCAAAACTATTTGCCACCTCTAGTAATCAGGGTTGAAGTGTCTTCCTCATTATCGTCACCTCTATTTCAGGCTAAAGAGTGTAATCTGAGTCACTGATTTAAACTTTGGAGTTTGGACACTTGCACCAGTCTAAACTGGTTATATTAATACGAACAAACATGTAATCAGGTTGAAATGTGTGCCTGATCGTCACCACCTTCCCGATTCAGACTCGGAGAGTCACTGATTTTAGACTCCAAAGTTTGAACTTACATCCAGCATATAATATCATATCCGAATTAACAAAAGGATATAATATCATATCTAAACTTCTCTATTGAACCATAAATTTTCCTTAATTAACAAAAGGATACGATTTGCAACCATCTCATGACCCATCTTTATCTTTGGTTTTCATCGTCAACCAAAATTCAACTTTCTAGATATGTTAGTTCTGTAACCAACAAAGGTCTCAGATCTGCAACTACTGTGGCATACCGCCACACTCGGTTCGATATCAGATAAAGAAAAGCTCTTGGTGCAGAGGAATTCGGATCGAGTAACTGAACCAGTTTTGCATCCTGATGGAAGAAAGAAAGTTTTCTATACACACTAACCCGACCTGATTTTTATACCAGAATATAAATACCCGAAACCAACAAAGAAACATGAAGAGTAACAGATGATGGAAACAATATGAACAATTGAGCCACAACCAAAAATGTAAGCGAAAACAGTTTCGAGATAGGTTTTGTGAAAGGTATAACTTGCTTAAGTATCAAGTACACTACCATCTATCCAGTATGTTGTGGACTGAAATTTGATAAAGAGATTATTAGCTAGATAATTCGGGGATTATGGATATAAATTTAATATATTAAGAAGATTCCTTAACAACGATAATCTATCCTAACAACTAATCTATTAACATGGGGTTTTACATATCTTAATAAGATTTTTATAATTAAATTAGATATTTTATATTTTAAACAGAGAAAAAAAATAAAAAAAGTTTTAAAAATCGAATAACATTCATTATAATTACGATGAAAATCAAGTTTAGTAAAATATGAATATTTTTATATAAATTTATTAATAAATATTTTATTGACTTCCGCGGGATTGATTTTATTATTAAAACCATATAACCGTTTTTATAGATATATTGGTGAAGTATTGATAAAGTATATTGGTATTTTAGATAAGATTATATAATATTTGTTCTATTATCTTTAGTGAAATCCAACTACAAATATTGGTATTTTAGATAAGATTATATAATATGTGTTCTATTATCTTTAGTGAAATCCAACTACAAATAAATAACATTTTTTGTTTTTTAAAAAATGAAATTTTTCTTTATAAATAGTAGGAGACCTCATCAACCAAGTACCGATTGAAATCTCCAAATCTCCTAAGAGATCGATTGAAATCTCCAAATCTCAAGAGATGAATATAGAAGTTTGGAACTATAATTTGAGTTTGGAGCTAAATAATTTTTACTCCGATGATTGCAGTAGATGCAAAATTTCCTGGTTGTCTACGTACAACACCTAGAGTCCCATTAGAGGATGAGCGGTGGTTCGAAGATATGAAATACAACTTAGAAAATACTAAAATCATCCAGCTCGGGATTACACTATTCAATATAGAAGGCCACATGGGACCGACATGGGAGTTTAACATTTCCGGGTTCGACGAACTCACTGATAACGGAAACCGTAGTTCAATCAATTTCATGAAACAGAATGGACTTGATCTTCAAAAAATTAATTCTCAAGGAGTCAAACCTAATGATTTTTTTATAAAATTTGCTAACGTATTGAAGCTGGTCCGAAAAGATCTTATTTGGGTCACATTTCGTGGACTATATGACATAGGGTATGTGTTAAAAGGGCTAAACAGAAATATAGTTTCTGATACTTCAGTAAGTTTTGCAAAAATGGCTGGATATCATTTGGGACGTGTTTACGATGTGAAGTTTATCGCGGGTCATTGTAATGGAAGATTTGATGCTAAAACTGGACTCGCAAAACTTGCCAAAAATCTCAAAATCAAGAGAGTTGGAGACGGTCACCATGCGGGATCAGATAGTTTACTTACTGCTTGCGTGCTCCACAAATTAAGACAAGAAGGTTACATTGATCTTACAAGTGAATTGTACCAAGGAATGCTATACGGAATGAGCCATAGAATTACGACACCGTTCGCGTGCCCTTTTTGTTTTCTAGCTCTCACATATGATTCTCCTCATATTTCTTTTATTCCAAGACAGTGGTTAGGATGGTATATCTATTATTGACTTTGTAAGAAATACTAGTCAATGTTTTTCTATTCTATACACACGACAAGTTTTTATTCAATTCTATCGTTTTGCGTTTTATTTCATTATCGTTATTATTTTAGTATGCCATTTATTTCTTTCATTATAATTCTTAAATACCATCCACTTTAAAAACCACATTAAACAATTTAAGCAAATACTATATAATTAAATTGTGTTTGGCTGTGTTAATTTTGGATTAAAGGTTGTTGTTTCGGTATTAGAATGAGTTGCGTCGGATTTGTATCATCATGATTACTTTCTCATTTTTTTTATTTTGATAATATTTTAGTCTCTTTTGATGATTTTTTATTTTTTTTCAGTAGAAATCTATATTTTCTTTTGTTTTTAGAAGAAAATGTTCATATAGATAAAAAGAAAAACATCAACAGCTTTAGATCCATATTGATCATCCGACCAATGATATATCCAGTACTATATAATGATAGTTGTCTCTATATAAAACAAATCATAGCCATTATTACTTGAATCAAAAGTACTTTAAATCTATAAAATAAAGTAGGCTATTTACTGCTATTTATTGCTGGCTAACCTGTTAACAAAACTATATAAGTTCATAAGCAACATAAAATTGAAAAGGTAGTAGTAGGGCATGAGATGACCCATCTCTATTTTTGGCTTTCATGCCAACAGAAATTCAACTTCCTTCAATATATATGTTTAGTTTCTTCAATCCAATCAATTAGTGCCTTTATTTTTATTACAAGAAAAATAAAAGGTTAGGCGATTATTTGGGCTATACTCTGTCAATAATGAATTCCAAGCCACAATCTTTGCGATATCTGCAACCATATTGCAGTTCTATACTGCAAAATGGACTCGACCAGCATATGTTTGCTTTGCGACCAATTCGTTCACGCGGATAACGCTCTCTTCCGCAGGCACCTCCGATCTCAGATCTACAATAACCGGAGCATTCTCTGTTCTTTGCGGTACCGAAAACGTTACCATCTGCTATGACTGCGACTCCGACGTCCACTGTGAACACGGTTGTTCCGTTTATGCTTCGCACGAGCGTAGCCCGTAAAAGGATTTTAGGGCTGGCCCGCTGCCGTGGAGTTGGGAAAACTGTGGGGAATCGATATTAGAGAAATAAAAGCTTTGGTGTAGAAGAATTATGATCGAGTTCATTGATACAAAGATTGAACGAGTTGTTTCTTGATGAGTCATGGAAGCGGAGCCAAGTGGGGTCCCATGGAATCTCAGAAACCCAACCTAGCTCGATAAATAATATTATTGTATAGTTGGTCAAGATGACTCGAATTATATTGTATCATTAAGTTTTTGATTATTTATTTTATTATATATAATAGCATTTCAGTATTATTATAAATTTATAGATTTTACTGTAATAAATATCTTACTCTATATATATATATATATTAAGTTTTTATCATTTATTTTATTATATATAAAATAACATCTATATTATTTTAGTGTAATAAATATCTTAATTAAAAGATAATATATATATATATATATATATATATATTAAGTTTTTATTATTTATTTTATTATATATATAATAACATTTCAGTATTATTATAATATAAATATATCATTTATTTATATTATATATAAAATAACATCTATATTATTTTAGTGTAATAAATATCTTAATTAATATATATATATATATAATATTAAGTTTTTATCATTTATTTTATTATATATAATAATTTTTTATTAAGGGCTTTTATTGAAAATTAAAAGAGTTACTGACCACTATTGCAATATTACAAGAAAATTAAAAAATTCAGAAAAAACATCATCTTCAACCCTGCTTCGTCTTCAACCTTGCTTCAATCAGAAAAACCCCAAATTGCAAACCCTAAAATCAAATTCTCAAATATCCAACTTGCAAACTTTCCAAAAGGATTATCGCTTTCAATCCAGGAGGAGCATCATTATTGTCGAAATCAATGCTCCTTCTAACCCTAAAGACTTCCTTAGCCAACCAATCTGCTGCCTGATTCTCTTCCCTGTACACATGCCTTATTACCATCTCTGAACCGATTAACTTTCTACAACACTTAATCAAAGGTTCTAAAAACCAAATCGAACAGCCATTCAACAGCAAAGTAACAACCATCATAGAATCAATCTCGACATCAACTTTCGTCAAACCCAGCAACTTACAGAGCCTCAAACCATCAAACAACGCGCGACATTCAGCAATAATCGGCGTCGCCTTGCCGTAAAATCTACCAATACCCAGAACCATGCTTCCACTGCTATTTCTGATCAGAGCACCTCCAGCAGCCTCATGACTAAAGGTACAAGCTCCTTCAACATTAATTTTATATCTACCATGTTTTGGACTTTTCCATTTTAAGAAAATAGGCTTGTTCATAGCATTGATTTGATTCACACACCCCAAATTCATACCTTCTCTAATGAAACCAGCCCAATGTTTTTTAGTTAAGATCCTTGCTTGATCCAGACCATTGATGATGTAGATTATGTGCTGAATAATTGCAGTAGAGCTTGTTGGAACATTGTTGATCTTTTTCTTATTTCTGGCTGACCAAACACACCATACCAGGATAGCAGGGATAATAGAGTAGATATCACAACCCCCTTTCATAGACCAGTACCAAGACATAATAATATGAGGAAGTGTCATGAAATCCCTAATAGGAACCTTGAACATAGTACTAAAGTGTAACCAGACTGTCCAGACTTGATAGCATTGAACAAAAGCATGTTGCGAAGTCTCAATATTACCACAATGCACACATTTAGAAGCCAACTGAAACCCTTTCTTTTGCATAACAGAATCAGTAGGCACCCAGTTATGCAAAGCCCTCCAAAGTAAGAAAGAACATTTTTTAGGAACAACAGCATTCCAAGTCTTTGCATAGATTTTAGCTTTAGTTCCTTTGCATCTTATAGCATTCCAGGTCTCTTTAAAATCAAACAACCCATCATTTGAAACTGACCAGCATAATACATCCTTCTTATCTGTTAAAGTAACCTCTTTAATGTTACTAATCTCAGAATTAGTAACAATTGATCTTAGCCTTTGCCAATCCCAAGAACCATTAACCCAGAAATCCTTAACATAAACATCTTCACATCCCCACAGAAACCTTCTGTCACTATCCCTACACACCTTGATAAAAGATTTATTCGAACACCATCTATCATACCAAAAACTGATATTACCATATCCAGGCAGCCAAAAAAGAAAGTCCTCAGCCCTGTCTCTAGCCACAATTATTCTTGACCAAGATTTAGATCTTCTAGTAGGAGAAACAGCAAGAGATGGATGAATACCATCTCTACAATAAACAGTCATCATAAATCTAGCCCATAATGATTGCTGCTTTCTGAACCTGAACCACAATTTCAATGCATAGATATTCTGAATATCTTTAAGACTTTTAAAGTTGAGACCACCTTCATCTAAAGGCTTGCAAAGCCTACCCCATTTAGCCCAACTGATAACTTTTTTATCTTCTTTTGTGCCCCACAGGAATTTGCTGAAAAGAATCTCCAATCTCTTGACCACTCCAACAGGAATACTAGAATGCTGCAGAGTATAGTTGGGAAAAGCAATCAAGACCACCTGGATTAACAGCAGTCGACCAGCAAAAGAAAGGTGTAAAGCATCCCACTCCATTATCCTGGTTCTGACCTTTTGAATTAGATCTTCATAATGTACTATTCTAGTACTTATTGTAATAATAGCACCCAAATACCTGAAAGGCAAATTAGTGTGCTTAATGTTCCAGATGTTCTCTATTCTCCGAATCTGATGTAAAGACATTTTGTTTGAAATAATAATTCTAGACTTGGCATGATTAATCACTTGTCCAGACACTGTTTGATAATGCTCCATAATATTCTTAATAGCATTCATTGATTCTGTATCTCCATTTGAGAAAACCATGAAATCATCAGCATAAGCTAGACAAGCAACATTCTGATTGCTTCTAGTTTTATAACAGAAGCTAATATTATCATCAAACTTCTTCTTCAACATTCTAATCAAGTACTCTTCAGCCATAATAAAAAGACTCGGGGAAAGTGGATCCCCTTGTCTTAGGCCCTGAGTATTAGCAAAGAATCCAACCAATTCACCATTAACCAACACAGAGGACCAAACCTGAGTAATACAAGCTTTAAGAAGACCAGAAACTCTGTCATTAAGTCCAAAAAGCTTAAGAACCTTGAAGATAAACTCATGACTCAACTTATCGAATGCCTTTGTCATATCCGTTTTAATAATCACATTCCCTCTTCTTCTATTATTATTGATGTCAAAACATAGCTCCTGAGCCATAAGAACAGAATCATGAATACATCTATCCTTCACAAAACCACCCTGTTCTTCAGAAATCAGAATAGGCAACACCTTTGAAAGTCTATTATTAAGAAGCTTACTCACAATTCTAGAAAAGACCGTGGTTAAACTAATTGGACGAAAATCCACCCATCTACAAGGATTATCCACTTTTGGAATTAAGCAAATCGTTGTAGACTTAACCCCTTTAGGCAGTACAAAACCACAAAAGAAAGCTCTAACAGCTCTACACAGATCATCACCCACAATTCCCCAACACAGCTTGTAAAACCCAGCGTTATATCCATCAGGACCAGCAGCAGAATCAATCTTTAAGGTCTTAACCACAGCATAAATCTCCTCATTATCAGGAATAGACCCAATATGATTATTATCCTCCTCAGAAATCAAAGTAGGAACAACATCAAGAAGATCAATTTCATAACCAGTATTAACATCAGGAGCCAGTAAAGACCTGAAATAGTCCACAGCAGAATTGCCTATGTCCTCCTTAGTAGTCAGCCACACACCATCCACTTTAATTCTATTCACCTTATTCTTCACAATTCTTTTCTTAACAAAACTCTGAAAAGCAGTTGTATTTCTATCTGATTCTTTAAGCCAAGAAACATGAGCCTTTTGTCTCCAAAACATCTCCTCCCTGTCCAAAAGCATAGAATGATTCTGCTTAGCATCCATCAAGGCAGCCATGTTATCTTCATTATACTGAGCTTGAAGCATAACTTCCCTGCTAATTATAACCTCCTCAGATATCTTTATTGCATCAAAAATGTTTCCAAAGGTAGTTTTATTCCACTCTCTCAAGGCTTGTTTCAACCTTTGTTGTTTAAGCCAGAAATACATGACAGGGCTTCTCACACCTTCTAACTCAGCAGACCAGCTCTCCTTAACCATTCTCAAAAAATCTGGATGTGTACCCCACATGTTTAGGAATTTAAACGAGGACTTAACTTTATCACAACTGGAAGACATTTTAATCACCATTGGACAATGATCTGAACAGTTACGAGCCAAATGAACAACAGCAGTGTTATCAAAATAATCCATCCATGAAGAACTATACATGACACGATCTAAACGCTTCCATTTTCGCCCATTTGACCAAGTGTATGGAGACCCACTGAAGCCAGCATCAATGAGACCACAATCCATAACAAAATTATTAAAATCATCCATAGATCTTTGATTAACCATTGAACATCCAAGCTGCTCCTGAACACTAGAAGTGGTATTAAAGTCACCAAGCAAGATCCATTTCTCAGACAACAAATCCAGTTTTCTTAAAGATTCCCAAAGCAAGAGTCTTTGATCACGAGTACATTTCGCATAAACAATCGAAACATAAAATTCTTTATTCAACACAGAATGAACCACCCTGAGATGGAGCAACTGCTCATTATCAAGAACCACATCAACTTTATAATCTTGGTGCCAGAACACCCAGATTTTGTTGTTAACATTACTACTGAAACCATTCAACTTTAACTTCCTACCAATCATACTCAAATTATCCATCTTAACCAATGGCTCCTGGATAGCACAAAACTGACCTTAAAAGAGACCACCAAAGACTTTAACCTTTTAACAGAATCTTTATTGGCCAATCCCCTTGCATTCCAATTCAGCAAGCTAATAGTCATTAATCAGATGGGGGTCTATGGGCTCTTTTGAGCTTCATGATTTTTGATGAAACTGGACCTTTAGATCCCCATAACTTTGGGACCTTCTTAACTTTCTGAACATCATTCTTTCTCAACTTATCTTTACTCAATCTATCTTTCATTGGAGAACTTGGAAGACTCCCAATCTGCCTAGGAGAACTCTGAACATCCTCACTCAAAACATCAAACATGTTTCTTCTTTCCAAAGTCTTCAACGCATCGATCATTTCTGCCTCATTAACATTGTTAACACCATTTCCATCATCTTTAGTCAAAGACAAAGTTTTACCCGAATCAGTTTCCTTTTCCAAAACTTCCTTAACCACCAAAGATTTTAACTGACCAAGAACATCTTTTCCATTAACAGAAGAAACATCATCTCCCTCAGAAAATTTATTAAGATCCTGTGAAATATTATTCACACTGATCTCATTTGAAGGACGAGAACAAGAATCTGCAACACCCTCAAGATCCTTCCTCATATCATTAGCTTCCATCACGATCTTTTTACATTTTTCTCTTGAATGACCAATATGCGCACATTGATGGCAGTAAGGAGGGACATGATCATAAACCAGATCAACCCAATAATCTTCAACTTCTCCAAACTTCAACTGGACTTTATGTATTAACGGTTTCGAAACATCAACTTCTACCCAGAATCGACAACAATTATGCCTTGCTCTGTTAACAGACGGGACCCAAATTTTCAAAGGAGTTCCAAGAACTTTGGCTACTTCATTTATAGTAGCTCTGTTAAACAAAAATTCAGGTAATCTTGGCAAAGATACCCAAACAGGCGTGAAAGGACACTCCAAGCTTGGATCAAAATCCGGCGTCCATTTTAAAAGCCTGAGTGTTTTACCGCCCACCACCCAAACATTCTTCGACCATAACCTTTTAAAATCTTCTAGTTCATTAAATTCCACAAAAACGTGTCTGTAATCCCAAACCGATACATTGAATTTACCAGTAAATCTAAATTTTGACAAAAAGCTCCTAAACACCTCCATCGACGGCTTCCCTAAAACAAACTTTGCCACCAAAGTATGTTTAGACATTTTAAACAACCTTTCTTTATCTTCAATCTCAAAAGTAATAACTGGATACTCTTTTGACATTGATACAGTAACATTAGAATGCTCAAATTCAGGTTCATTATCCTTTAAGAGATCCGCAAACGAAGACTTCTGTCTCTCCTCATCACCTTTCCCTCCTTGTTTCTCTTCAAACATTGGATTCAATCTTATATTATAATCTTTTCCCAAATCTACATCAGCAACCATAGTCTTCTCCATAACCTCTGTTTTCTTCTGCAAATCCTTCCTTAGCAAAGGAAACTCATCATTCATCTTTTTTGATTCAAAAAGAAATAATTACAGCCACCACAACAATCGAAATGGAGATTGGAGATTCAAAGAATGAATCAAAGATCAATTATTGACTCTGTTCTTGAAGAAACAGAGCTTTTTCTCCCCGCCATTTTTTCCGCCCCCTCTTTATTAACATTTCACTATTATTATAATATAAGTATATCATTTATTTATATTATATATAAAATAACATCTATATTATTTTACTGTAATAAATATCTTAATTAAATAATATATATATATATATATATTAAGTTTTTATTATTTATTTTATTATATATATAATAACATTTCAGTATTATTATAATATAAATATATCATTTATTTATATTATATATAAAATAACATCTATATTATTTTAGTGTAATAAATATCTTAATTAAAAGATAATATAAATTTTTATATATAAATAAATAAATGTGAACATGACATAGATATATATATTTTTATTATATATTATTTATTTATAAATATGATTAAAAAAATAGTAAATTTGATCCGCGGACGGGTCGGTTTTTTTGTCGTCGCCTTTAACTATAAGATACAATCTTTTAGAACAATTGTTCTTTTATTATCTGAAGAGTTTTTAGAATGCCCAAGGGTGATTTTGTGATACGAAGATCTTTTAGTGTCAGAATAATCAGCAGTATTTTGTTTAGGAGTCTTTTTAGAGAGAGAAAGTGCGGATTAGGTTAAGTAGAGAGAGAGAAAGTAATATTCTATTTTTCTTGGGATCTGTGAAGCGTGTGTGGTCCTTTTATAGTACAATTGCGGGTCCCACACGCTTTAACTCCCGTTTATTACATTTTTAGTCTCTATCTATTTTCATCTTCTCATAATGGCTACTTATTTAGTAGTCTATTAAATTTTCCCCTAATACAATTTCTTCTTTACAATTCTCTCCTATCATACTTCTTCTTTACAATTCTCTTCTATTATATTTCTTTCTTACAATTTTCTCCTTAACAAACCTTTTCTTTACAATCTCACCATGTCTTTTATTCTCCCTCATCAGTAGCCCCCCAGCCTTAGTAAAAATAGTTTTACTAGGACTATAAAAAAGTCTTCACTGCTCCCTCGAACATCTTTTCCTCGGAGAATTCTTCTTCAAGTGCAAAATTTCCTCCTCGAAAATGCTTTTGACCAATACTTCATATGCTACATATCTCTTCGAAAAAACATCTCCTCGAAAAAGCGTATTCTTAACAAGAACATCCCTTAGACCATAGACTTCTTTTATCTCATATTAACCAGTGTGGCCCCCCAATCCTTGCAATGTCTTAGCAAAGATAATCCTATTGCCTGAAAATGGTGCCCATCGAAATTCGCTGTGTAAGCATATTCCAACCACCATAATACGATAATAAGACATTGCAATGATTGGCTGAAAATGCATGACATAAGCAGTCGTACTTTCTTGTCAGCGAATCTTTGGAGAGATCGTTTCACATTCCTAAGGTTGGATCACCTCTGCATCTTCTCCCGCACTTTTCTGTCAATAATTCTTCACCTAGGGTACCCATAATGCCCCTAGGAAAATAATAGGAAATGTCCCCAGGCCCGACTGTCCCTAAAAGCCCATTGACTTCTATAAATTCTTTCCTCCTTCATTAAAAACTCAAACTTTCCACCCAGAATTTCTAGAGAGAGAAAGCTGGCTTACAAACCTCGCCGGATTCCAGAGTGGCTCCTTATTAGTAAAAAGTTCGAAGAGAGAGTCGCTGCTGGTGAATACACTGAGCCTCAACCTCCACCTGTTGTGACTACCTTCTACGGTTCGTGGCCCCCTCCTGTAGATTCAACGACCATCATTCCCCTCGAAATATCACAACAGAACCAAATCACCAACCACACTACCCTTGGAGAAATGGGGAAAGAAAAGCACCACAAACACTCCTCGGGAAAAAGAAAGAAACAGCACAAAGATAAGCATTCACAGGAGCGCAAACGTTCCAAAGAAGCGCCACCAACTATCCCTGAAGCTCTGCGAACTGCGATAATAGATGCTTCTCTTCCGAAGACCGGCGATCCGGCGTCAAGCCTTCCAGCCACTCCATCCATAACAAGGGCTGGAACTCCTCGGTTTTCTCTAGGACAGACGGTAATTACCGAGGTAGAAACTCGAGAGTTGCGCAATAAAGCCCTAGCTACTAAAGGGAAAGCTATCGCCTCAGACAATCATGAGTTAGCTGTTCCAACTATCCAAGTTACTGATCCGAACAACATCATCGAAACTCCTGCAGAATCATCTAGTAAACAACCCATCGCTCCGAAGAATCCTGAGTCACATAGTCAAGCAGTTCAAACCACTAGTCCAAACAAAATCATCGAACTCCCAGTAGAATCATCGAGCAAAATGCCTGGTCCTCTTCCAACAACATCCGAAGAGCAAGTGATCCGAATTTCCCCTAAGTCAAAGGGAGACGTAACACTTCCCTTAGAACTCGATGCCATCATGGGCAACAATATTCGAGGGATTGAGAACAAACATGCTGTTACTCTGTATAATATATCGTACAAGTATTTTTCTCCATCAGAGGAAACGCTATTTCGTACTCGTTGGTGAATCCCTTCGTACATCGACATCAGGTTCCCCTCCGAAGGAGAGACCCCATTATCAGTGAGGGATCATGGGCTTGTTGTTTATACCGAAATCATGAATTGGGGACTAAGATTTCCCTTAGACCCATTTTTCATCGAATATTTTGCTAAGATTGATCTTTGCCCTTCTCAAGCTGGACCCAACATGTGGTTCACATTGATGGCCTGCATCATGGCCTCGAGGATTTCAGGCCAAGAATTTTCCTTGGAGCAGTTCATCGGATTATCCGGGTTGGCTAGGAACCCATTCTTCCCATTTTACTCATTGACCTTTAACCGAAGGCAAAAAGTGTTAAAAGATTTGCTAGAAGCTGACAAGAAATGGAGACATCAATTCATCTTCTTCTCAGGTCATTGGGAAACAGGCTCAGAAGCAACCCCTTCGAACCCTCACAAATTATCTCTTCTGTGGACCAATAAATGTAAGTCTTCGAATGAATCTTTTTATGATAGCCCTTCGAATAATATAAGTCTAACTTAATATTTTTGTAGCTATGACTGACATCTCCAAGCCCTTTGCTGATTATGTAGAGAGTGTCATTACCTTTTTTACCAAGCTTAGTGAATGAGCCAAATAAAAATGGGAAAATAGATTTCGCTTGTGTTTAAGTGACAACAATAATGCTCTAAGCAGACTTTGGAGGTTGAATCCCCTTGATCGATTGTCTTTAAAAGAGTAGATGACCCTTCCTTCTCAAGACGAGGTACTAGAGCGAGTGACGAAGAAGGATATAGTGATTTATTTTCCAAAGCGTGCTCGTGCACAGAGTCATCGGGATGGGTCCGATGAGGAACAACATCCACAACTGGAAATGGCCATTGTCCCAGAGCCGACCTCCTCGGACAACAGAGTGACTCCCAATCCTGACTTTCTCCGAAAAAATTCCATCCAACCTCGGAAGAAGAAAGACTTGAAAGCCAAAGGGAAAAAGAAGGCTGCCTTAGAGCCTATCTAAGAGCTGTCCGAAGATGGCAAACTTCAAAACGACGCCCCCTAACCAGCCCAGGAAATTGAAGCCCAAAGGGCATTAGGTGAGTCTGAGCATGAGTTGGGAGATAACTCTCCCAAACAGAAATCCAACTTAACGCCTAGCACTCCTCGCACCCAAGCTTCACATCCAGCTCCCCTTGAGGAGCCCCCAATACTTGCTCCACTGCCCATTCCTCGAAGAAAACCTCCCCAACATGTTGACCTTGAAATTCTCGAAGGAGAGGCATCGGATTTTGACGTTATTGGCCTAGGCTCTCCCAAAAGCTCCTTCGAAATTCCCCACTAAGTCTGCGGGGCCTGCTGCACACCTCTGTCATTAGGGGAAAGAAAATGCAGCATCTAGAGAATCGAAAGAACCACTATAAGTTCAAAGCTTCCCTGTTGGCTTCACAACTTGAAGAAGCCAAAAAACAATATGCTATTGTGGAGAGCCAAGCAGATGCATTGTATGAGAGATTATCTGCATCGGAAAATTATGTCATCATACTTGAGAGGTGCTGCCAGGAGGAAATGGACCTCTATCAGAAAAAGACGGAGGGCCAAGAGAAACTCATTATTGAATATCAAAAGGCCCATGAAATAGCGCGCAAAGGTTTCAATGACTGTTGTAATGACTATGAAAAAATTTACAATGACAGAGAAGGATTGGTGAAGTGCATCGAAGATTTCCCTCGGCAAGTGGAGGAGGAGAAGACAAAGGCTGTGAATGCCTATGTGAGCAAGTCCACCAATAACCTTGCTGATCGAGATGCAATAGTTCGAGCAGGCCTAATAACTCAACTTCTTGCAGAGCACCCCGAATACGACCTTGGCAGCTTTTGGAAACTCGTGTCCCCGGATCTTCTGCCTCCTCATATTATTGTTAGTGAGAGTGAGTCATCGGATTCCGATGAAAGTGATTCCCCTGAGAAATCTCAACAGTAGGTAAACATGGTGGCATAGTTTTTTGTGTATAAGACCTTATAAGGCAATTTTTGTTTTCCTCCGTTGTTTATTCGATGAGATGTACTCCTCGGATTTTTGTGTATGCCCCATCTTGGAACATTTAACCATGCAACTTATTATTTATCGTTTTCTCCTGCGTGTTTTCCAATTCATGTCTTTGTATCAATTCAATAAGCTACATCTATTCGCCCTGTGGTATGCATCAAGAACTATCAAGAGAAAAAGAAATAGACTAAGGCATGACATAAATAATAACTTAAAGTGTAAACAACTCGAGACACAACATATTGTGTCCCAAAGAGTAGTTCGAAAGGTAAAACCATTCGAGGCACCACCTAATGTAACCCAAATAATAGTTTAAGGCAAAGAAAAATTCGAGGCACAAATTACTGTGACCCAAACAATAGTTCGAAGGATTAAACAATTCGGGGCACAAATTATTGTGACCCAAATAATGGTTTAAGGCAAAGAAAAATTCGAGGCACAAATTATTATGACCCAAACAATAGTTCGAAGGGAGAAACAATTCGAGGCACAACTTGTTGTGACCCAAATGATAATTCGAGGCATCCAGAAATTTGAGGCACAAAATATTGTGACCCAAATAATAGTGTAAGGGAAGAAACAATTCAAGGCACAAAATATTGTGACCCGAATAATAGTGTAGTGGATAAAACAATTCGAGGCACAAAGTATTGTGACCCGAACAATATTTCGAAGGGAGAAACAATTCGAGGCACAACTGGTTGTGACCCAAATGATAATTCGAGGCATCCAGAAATTAGAGGCACAAAATATTGTGACCCAAATAATAGTGTAAGGGAAGAAACAATTCAAGGCACAAAATATTGTGACCCGAATAATAGTGTAGTGGATAAAACAATTCGAGGCACAAAGTATTGTGACCCGAACAATATTGGAAGGCAAAAAATACTTTGTATCAAGCAGCTCATAGAGACACCTCGTTAAAACCTTCCTGTGCCTAACAGGGTAGGAAATAGAATGCCCTCATTATGTTTGGTAACCAGGAGATACAAATATTACGTTCTAACTAGCTCCTCATTCAAGATACAATTTTAAGTGTTCAATGTTCCATGGAAGCCGCAGATATCGCCCCTCTTTGTCTTTCAACCGGTACGTGCCCTGTTTTAATTTCTCTGTGACTTCATAAGGGCCCTCCCAGTTAGGTCCCAATTTTCCAAGACTCTTTTCCTTAGTGTGTAAAAAGACTTTACGTAACACCTTGTCACCCACCTTAAAATCTCTGTGCTTTACCTTGGAGGCATATCTACTCCTCATAAGTATTTGATAGTGTAAAGATTTCAATCGCGCGCGTTGTCTTTTCTCTTCAACTAAATCCAGCTCCAAGCTTCGACTTTGGTCATTTGAATCCTTTGCATAAGTTGCCACCCGATAAGATAGGAAGACGATTTCCGAATGGACAACTACATCCATACCATACACCAAGGAAAATGGAGACGCGACAGTGGAAGTTCGCGGCGTTGTCCTATAAGCCCAAAGTACTTCTTGTAAATAATCAGGCCATCTTCCGGCCCTTCCTTCCAAATTCTTTTTCAACCCATCCAGAATTGTTCGATTGGTCACTTCTACCTGACCATTGGCCTGAGGGTGAAATGGAGCAGAAAAACATTATCGTATGCCCCTTGAAAGGCAAAAACTTTTAAGCTTCTTGTTGTCGAACTGAGGTCTATTATCCATTGTAATCTGCAGTGGTACCCCAAAGCGACAACAAATATTTGAAATGATAAATTTGATAACATATGTGGCTTTTGTCCCTGCTAAAGGTTCCGCTTTCACCCACTTAGAGAAATAATCGACCGCTACGATTATGGTTTGTCTGCCCCCCGACGCCATGGGTAGGGGCCCAACTAGATCGATGCCCCATCTGTCAAATAGGACTGCCTCTGAAATACTTTCCAACAACACCCCAGGTTTGTGGATTACGTTTGCATAGCGCTGACACGTGTCACATCGTTTTACCAAATCTTGTGCATCCGAAGAAATAGTTGGCCAATAATAGCCAGCGAGAAACACTCGTCGAATTAACGCTTTATAACCGCAATGGGCTGAACCTTCTCCATCATGTAATTCAGACATGACAAATTGCGACTCATCCCTATTCAGGCATCTTAATAATGGTCGGCTCAAATATTTTTTATACACAAAGCCCCCCCAATATGATATACCCGTGAGATTTGAATCTAAGCTTCCTAGATTCGTACCTTCCAGTAGGTAAAATATCGTTTTCCAAAAAGTCAATAATTTCCGACCTCCAATCATTTGTGATCACATTGCTGACCTCTTGAATGTTCATTGAATGCTCCACCTCAGTTATGACCGAAGGATACTCTTGAATCAAGACCCAAGGGTATCCCTCTGTCCCCGAGGCTGTGGCCAAATAATTTGGGACGACATTTGCTTCTCTTCGAACATGTTCATATTGGACCCCGTCGAACTCAGAAACCAAATCTTTTAATGCTTTATAATATTGTATCAACTTATCTTTTCTGGCCTCAGACTCTCCCAACGCTTGATTTATCACCAATTGCGAGTCACTGATCAATTTAACCTTTTTGGCCCCGCATATCCGAGCTAAACGCAATCCTGCCAATGCTGTCTCATACTCCACCTCATTGTTAGTTGCCTTGAAACCAAATCGAATAGCTTGAAACATAGCTATCCCTTCTGGAGAAATCAATTGGACACCCGCGCCGCTTCCAGAGTTGTTCGACCCTCCATCCGTTCGTACTAACCATTCCATTTCATCCAAAGGGTCGATGATCTCCATGTCCACTCTGTCTGAGTGGAATTCAACTAAAAAGTCGGCCAAAAATTTGGCTTTAATTGCCGTTCGAGGATCAAATACTATGTCAAAATCTCCCAATTCCACTGACCACTTGTTCATCCTCCCAGAGATATCGGGCCTTTGTAACAAACCTTTTAAGGGGAACGTCGTTCGAACAACTATAGGATGTGCCTGGAAATAGGGTCGCATCTTCCGGGCAGCTGTGACCAAAGCCAACGCGACCTTCTCCAATTTGAGGTATCGTTTCTCCGCATCCAGCAAACTCTTACTGACATAGTAGATGGGTTTTAAAAAAGTATCTTATTCTCGAAGTAGAGCAGCGTTGACCGCACAATCGGATACTGCTATATAGACAATTAAGCTCTCCCCCACCAGTGGCTTAGACAATACCTCAGGGGACATCAAATATTCTTGGATTTGGCAAAAAGCGGCTGAACATTTTTCAGTCCAATTAAACTGTCTCGTATTTTGGAATACCTTGAAGAAAGGCGCACATTTATCCGAGGACCGAGAAATGAATCTATTCAGAGCGGCCAATCTCCCTGTCAGGACTTGGACTTCTTTGATATTCCGAGGTGGATTTATGGTGACTAAAGCTTTTATCTGTTCTGGGTCAGCCTCGATGCATTTTTCACTTATCATGTAACCAGGAAACTTGCCCGATCTCACGCCAAAAATGCACTTGTCTGGATTTAGTTTCAAATTGACCTTGCTCAAATTATTAAAAGTATCATCCAGGTCAGCAAAATGATCTTCGTCCCGCAGACTTTTGATTAACATATCATCGATATATGCTTCAACATTCTGACCAATCTGTCCCTCAAAGGTTTTATTGACCAGGCGCTGGTAAGTTGCCCCTGCATTTTTAAGCCAAATGGCATAACCTTGTAGCAATATAACCTTCTCCCGGTAATAAAAGAAGTGCTTTCTTCATCTTGGGTATCTAACCGGATTTGATTATACCCTGAATATGCATCCATGAAGGACAACAGTCGGTTGCCCGAGGTCGAATCCACTAACTGATCGATGCGGGGCACCGGAAATGGGTCCTTAGGACAAGCTCTGTTTAGATCTGTGAAGTCAACGCACATTCTCCACTTGCTATTCTTTTTCCGGACCAAGACTGGATTCGAGGCCCATACGGGATAATGCGACTCGCGGATGTGGCCTATGCTCAATAGTCTTTCCACTTCCGAAAGAATAGTTGTAGCTTTTCTTGAGAGACGGGTCTCCTCTTCTGGACAATAGGTCTAACATTAGGCCGTACCGCAAGCTTATGGCATATTACCTCCGATGGCACGCCCGTAATATCCTGTGCACACCAAGCAAACATATTAAGTTTGTTAGACAAAAACGAAATCAATCTCTCTTTGAACTCAAAAGAGAGCTTGACTCCGATTTTGAGAGATCTGCCATGCCCAAAATCATGTCCCTCAGAATTCTCTTCTGGGACCATAAATCCGGGGGTCTCCCTCAGATCATCACATGGAATGACGTCCGAGGAAGGCCCCTTTAATTGCTATGCCTTATCCAAAATTCCTCCCCGACTTTCCTTCGAAGATAAAGCGATTTGGTAACATTTGCGGGCCATTTTTTGGTTGCTCCTAACCGTCCCGATGTTGTTCCCTATCACATATTTCAAGCACTGATGCACTGTCGAAATAACTCCATGCATTTGGGACAGCCAAGAGCAACCCAGAATAGCGTTATACGAAGTTGGTGCGTCGACAACAATAAACAAGACTTCCACCTCCTTCTTAAACGGCCCTCGGCCTAACTCAACCACACCCTCAAATTCTCCAACCACCACCGCTGTTGCACCGGTAAAGCCCACTATAGTTCTGTCGGAATGGCGTATAACTGGTGGGTCGGAAATTCACCTGTAAGTGCTCATAAAAAAGATATTCGTTGAACTTCCTGTATCAACAAGTATATTCTGAACTTGATCTCCAGCAATACCCGCAGCAATCACTACCGCATCTTCGTGTTGGCCCGCGACATTCGCATATCATCATCATCAAAACGTATGATAGGTGAGGGTAAGCGATGCATTTGTGCTGATACCCCTGCCTCAATCTGGGTAGTCAGATTGACCATGTGTCTCTTCCGCGAGCTATTGGAATTCCCCGCTATGGTATCCCCTCCAAAGATAGTCAGTGACTCAAAAACAAACACAGAGGCTATTTACTTTCCCCCTTGGAATAACTTCTTCCACCAAATTTACATTGTTCCTGCCCTCATTGGGATCCAGATATTCTTGCTTGATATCGAAGTCATCAACTTCCTTGAAGATCACCATGGATGTATCAGTGTTTTTTGGAACAACCTTTACCACAACATTCTTCTGGGAGTGCTTTTTGACAAACTCTAACAACATCCCATTTTCGATTGCACTTGTTTTTTCAAGGCTATGCAGTCCTTGGTGTCATGTCCAATATCTTCGTGATACTTGCAATACTTGTTAACGCTTTTGCTTTCCCTCAGAGTCTGAATGGGAAAAGGTTTCCTGAATGGCACCATGGACTTCGCCTTATCAAATATAGCAGCAACATTTTCCGTTAATTCCGCGAAGTAGTCCAGTCGAACCCTCTTATTCGATATGGGTCTGGCCCTTTGATTATAATTTTGTTGGTTGCTATAATGTTGTGAGTTTGTTTCTACCTCGGCGGATACTGACCCGTATTTTTTGTCTGAACATTGGTGCGAGGCCCTTGGTTACTAGACTCGGATCTCTGAAACTGGTTCCGATCCAATTGGTCACCAGATCCCTTCTCCCAAGCCTAAGTTTCCTCCACCAGGATTCTCTTCTCCACCTGATCCAACAAAGCTTCGAAGGTCATGGCCTGACTCTCTGTTACTGTGTCCCTTAATAGTCCTGGGAGTAGGCCCATCCGGAAAGCTGCAAGTGCCACTGAATCCTTACAATATTCCATGTCTGTTTTTGTTTTGACGAATCGATTGGTATAGTTCTTCAAGCTCTCCCCCACTTTGTGTCTACAGTAGATAATCGTATCTCCGTTAGCCCTGAACTTTTTTCTCCCCACGAAGTGCCGTCTGAAGATATTCCAAAACATGTCAAAATTCTTTATTGAGCCCTGTGGAAGCCGGTTATACCATTTGGAAGCTACCCCTTTGAAGGCCTGAGAAGACGCCCAACACAACAATTTATCATCGTCGTCGAAGTTAATCATGAAGTTTTTGAACTGCTCGATGTGGTTATCAGGGTCTTATGTCCCATCGAACTTTTCTAACTTCAAGATATCGAAATGTTTTGGGAGGTTGCCCACCAATATCTCTGGGGCCAGAGGAGAAGCCCTCCAATTATGACCCGTCCGATAAACATTGGATCTCAAGTTTTCATGGCTCGGAAAATACAATCCCTCCTCGGATGGTAGGGTATATTGATGCTGCCACTCTGAATTTCGCAGGCCAATGTTTTGGTTTCCAGAGGGGAACTTCCTCTGGTCATAGCCTCGTTCGTTGGTTTGATCATAATAACTCTTCTCCCTCGGAAATTTCCTCTCCGAACTTCTTCCCCTCCGGTGATCTGTGTGTCCTCGACCATGTCTTTTCTTTCTGTAATTTTTCCTATGAGAAGATTCCGACGAGCTGTATCGAGAATAACCGCTCGAGTCACATGAACCCAAGCGTCGTTTTTCTTTCCTCCTCGACGATCGTCGTTCGTATCCCCTATATCTGTCATCCTTGGCTTTAGGACGAAAATCGGTTTCGGGCTCCTCTTTGTCACTCTCTGGCTCCCTTCTTATCTTGGAGCGAAGATTTGCCTGAACAGTTTCCTTTTCTGCCTTCAATCTTTCGATCTCCAGCAGTAGTTCATTCCTTCGAGCCAACAGAACCAAGTCATCAAAAGTGTCTCCGACTCGCTGACCCCCTCGTGCCTCGTATTCCATATCGTTCCGATAATCGTCGCCCACCAAATTTTCTTTGCAATTGTTAACAAAATTGTCCCCTTGATCGTCCATAATTTCCCTCGGAATGGGAACTATTTCCAGGAAGCGATTGTCGTCAGAACAATCTTTGGTTCCCACAGACGGCGCCACTGAAGAGTTTTTAGAATGCCCAGGGGTGATTTTGTGATACGAAGATCTTTTAGTGTCAGAATAATCAGCAGTATTTTGTTTAGGAGTCTTTTTAGAGAGAGAAAGTGCGGATTAGGTTAAGTAGAGAGAGAAAGTAATATTCTATTTTTCTTGGGATCTGTGAAGCGTGTGTGGTCCTTTTATAGTACAATTGCGGGTCCCACACGCTTTAACTCACGTTTATTACATTTTTAGTCCCTATCTATTTTTATCTTCTCATAATGGCTACTTCTTTAGTAGTCAATACAATTTCCCCTAATACAATTTCTTCTTTACAATTCTCTCCTATCATACTTCTTTTTTACAATTCTCTTCTATTATATTTCTTTCTTACAATTTTCTCCTTAACAAACATTTTCTTTACAATCTCACCAAGTCTTTTATTCTCCCTCATCACTATCAATTAGAAAACTCTAACTATAAGCTTCAAACACTAAGGTATTTATTATGGCTCTATGTTATTAATTCTCAAAATTGAAGCTTTGTTGTATGTCTTATATTTATATTCATTAGTTTCAAAGATTAACATTAGTTGATCTATATTTTTTTAAGATAAAAAGTTGTAGAGTTCAATTTCAAAACAAATGGACCTGCATAAATCACATTTTTTATTTTGCTTACGGATCAAACCGTAACGACATAGGCTCTCAAGTTCACTAACAATACATGTCTTAATCAATACATCTATTAGTCTCTGTATACTGCGGAAAATCTCAAACTAAAACCAGATAAAACCATAACAACATAGCCTCTCGAGTTCACTAATCATAGATGTCCTAATCAATACATCTTTTAGTCAACTTCTATATTTTTATGTTAAAATAGTACTTTAAAGTGTTGACAAAAATAATATGGAAGACTCACTTAAACAAATAAACAACTTTTATATAGATGGAATATGAAGATATATTACAATACCATTTTACAGCTTCCACTACAAAGAAAGATTTTTTGGACAATAATCAGGACACCATAGGGTTTAAATCCTGGCTACCCCAATCTTCCCGATGAGAATTTCGATGATTCGTTGATGGAGGTCGTCAAGAAAAGAAAATCCACAGTTGTGGGAAGTTCAATGATATAATTTATAAACACTTGACACATATATGGAGAAATAGTCGGTTAGTGGAGATAGCGAAGGATAAAGAGTAGTAATCGACAGTAGGATGCCGCAGAGTCCATCGTAAAACCCTAGATGGCTATTGGATGTTTAAAAATTTGATGTTGGTGTTAATGCATGGATTTGTTTGAAGTGAATAAGCTGTATAATCTCTTATTAGTACTTATTGTCCAGTATATAAAGAGGCTAGGAGACAAGGGATCTTTTTGTTTAAGGTCTCTTTTAATATTGAAGTAACCAATGGCATTTTCATTGATTAACATAGAGATATAAACATATCTAATTAGATTATCAATAAGGTTAACAAAAGCCTAAAAAAACAAAAGTTAATAAGACTTTAGCTTTGAAAGAATGAGACATCTTACCGAACGCCTTAGACATATCTAGTTGGATCATAATATTTCTAGATTTTAGTTTTCTATTAAGATCGAAAACTAATTCTTTGGCTATTAATATGTTTTCGTGAATAGATTTGTCTTCAGAAAAGGCTCTCTGGACTTAGACAAAATATTAGAGAGCCCATTATTTATGATTTTAGACATAATTCTGTTAAGCATAATACACAATCCAACATGTCTAAAAAATTTCCAGCTAGTATGATTGGTAGATTTTTGTATAAGGAACAGACCAGTAGCCATGATACCTTTAGGAATATTGTGACCCTTCAAGAATCCATCTATGGCTTAACACAAATCCTTTTTGATTTTTTTCTAGAAAATTTTGAAGAAACAAATGTTGAAACCAACAACTTTTGGTGCACTTGAGGGATTCATATTACTGATGATCTCAAATACTTCAATGTTCACTAAGAAGATGAGCTTGGGTATGCTATTGAAGATGTTATCCTGCATTTTTTGAGTTCCAATATTCAATGTTGATATGAGGTTGCTTGGTTAGAATATTTTTGAAATATGTTTCAACTGATTTCCCAATAGCTTCAGAATCCATGAGCCAATTATCGTAATCTTTGATACTTTTTATATCATTCTTCCTTCTCTTTTTGGAGACATAGTTGTGGTAAGATTTCGTGTTCTTATCTCCATCATTTAACCAGTTGCAATAATATTTATTGTCCCAGTAATTCTCCTCTATTTTTAGCGCTTGAAGGTAAAGACCATTAGCCTTAGTCAGGGCAGCTTTTATTTCAGCGTTGTTAGTTGTTGAATAAGGCACAGACCAGTAGCCATGATACCTTTAGGAATATTATGACCCTTCAAGAATGCATCTATGGCTTAACACAAATCCTTTTTGATTATTTTCTAGAAAATTTTGAAGAAACAAATGTTGAAACCATCAATTCTGGTGCACTTGAGGGATCATATTACTGATGATCTCAAATACTTCATGTTCACTAAGAAGATGAGCTTGGGTATGTTATTTAAGATGTTATCCTGCATTTTTTGAGTTCCAATCTTCAATGTTGATATAAGGTTGCTTGGTTAGAATATTTTTGAAATATGTTTCAGCTGATTTCCCAATAGCTTCAGAATCCAGGAGCCAATTATCGCCATCTTTGATACTTTTTATATTATTCCTCCTTCTCTTTTTGGAGACATAGTTGTGGTAAGATTTCGTGTTCTTATCTCCATCGTTTAACCAGTTGCAATAATATTTCTGCTCCCAGTAATTCTCATCTATTTTTAGCTCTTGAAGGTAAAGACCATTAGCCTTAGTCAGGGCAGCTTTAATTTCAGCGTTGTTAGTTGTTGAAAGCTTTATTACCAAGTTTCCAACCTCTTCCTCGGGTTCCTGCACTTTATAAAAAAATATTTTCGTAGGAAATTTTTTGTTCCAATCTTTAAGACCCTGTTTTAGTCTTCTCAGCTTGTGCCAGAAGATGAAAAGAGGATAACCATCCATCATTTGGTTCTAGTTCTGCTCAACAAAGGTAAGAAAGTTGTCATCGATAGTCCACATCGTTAAAAACTTAAAGCTTTTGTTGTTATTAGAGATATTGGTAGATATAGTAACATTTAGAGAGGCATGGTCAGAACAGGTTCTGGTCATGTGAAAAACCTGTGTCTCATTGAAAAAGCTGAACCATGCAGAGTTGTGTAGGGCTCTGTCTAACCTTTTTCACTTCAGTTTTTTGTCCAAGTAAACTTGGAACCAACAAAATTGGCATTCTTTGGATAACAGTCCCTTATCACCTCGTAGAAGTCCTCAATGTTGTTATTGATAAGGGAGCAATTCGCCGATAATAAGAACAAGGAGCCAATTGTGAATAGAAGGAAGTTAAAATGTCTATTAGAGTATTTATCATTAATTAGAGAGTAATTTGTAAACAATGTATATAAAAAGGGACTAAAGATGAAATAAAGTAAGCCCACCAATGACATAAATGGGTCCACCTTCCAATACTATAAAATGGGATTCTTTATTCTTGGTAGGTGGGACATTCCACATTATTATATTCTCTTTGCTCTTTTCTCTTTCTACACTCTCTCTCTAGTCACATCAGATTCAAGATTCAAGATATTCCTTAGTCATTCATTCTCTCATCATTGGCGCCGTCTGTGGGAAACCGTGATACCAAAAAGGAATCTTTTTCTTTGAAAATCGTGATTGAAAAGATGAATGACGAGGTTGTCGAAGAGAGGGTCGGGAGAGAAGTAACCCGAGCCGTTTCCTTATCCGAAGGCGAAGAAGCCCCGGGTCAGGAATGCTATGCCCAGGGTCGGGACAAACGATCGACCCTTATCATGACCAGAAGACAGCTCCTGGAAGACATTGCCAGACTGAACGCTGAAAGAGAGCGAGCGTTAGACGAGAAAAGAGTCCAGGAAGGAAAAGGCAAAGAACCATTCATGGATAACCGCAACGGAGGCAACCCGATTGCGGGACACCGCATCGAGGCCTGACCTGTCATATATTATCGGGAGCCCCGCCCTAAGGAGGAGCAAAACACAGGGAACGGCGGTACCCAGAGGACAACCGAGGCATTTCCGCCGATTACACCTCGGATGGCCTGTCGGGAAGGGAGTACCGACGACGGGAAAGAATAAGCAAACGTGCACATAAAAATCGTTCCCGACGCCACAGGGGACCCCGGTCAGACTCCCCGAAGTACAAAAAATGTAGCACCAAAAAATGAACGCCAGTGTCAGTTGAGAGAGAAGAAATGCCAGCGGGCAGCAGGAAAGAGCGGGTAGCACTGCCTCAAGTACAATGGCAGCCTTCGAACAGCCAGAACAGGGGTACCGAACCAGCAGCCAGTTTATTAACCCGAGGGATGAAGGGCTCTACGGAGTTCATGCAGAAGGACTCGGAGGCGGAGCTTTCGGGTACGGGATGAATTGGAGAGCTTCACCATTGTCCGATGAGATATTAGCGGGACAACTCCCGAAGAGGTTTGATATTTCCAAATTGGAAAAATATGACGGGAAGAAGGACCCGGATAACCACTTGGAAGCCTTCAAAAACTTCATGCTGAGTTTCGACAATGACGATAAACTCCTATGTAGGGCGTTTTTTGATGACTTTCCGGGACCGGGCCTCCAAATGGTACAACCGGTTACCACAAGGCTGCATCAAAAACTTCGGGATGTTCTGGACAATGTTTAGACAACATTTCTTCGGAAGCAAGAGTTTCCGAGCCAACGGGGACACTATTATGAATTGTAAGCAGAGGTTGGGAGAAAGCCTCAAGGAGTATGCCATGCGTTTTATCGACGCTAAAACCGACCTGGACCATTGCGAGGAAAACGTGGCGCTAACTGCATATCGCTTGGGCTTGCTCTCGGGACCAATGAAGCAAGCGGTAACCAAGAAGCAAGCATTCACTTTTTCCGCCCTTCTGGCCCAAGTAGAAAAGCAAATATTGATCGAAGAAACCGAGGCGTCCAAACTGGCTGCACAAATTCAGCAAAGCGCGCAAGCGGCAGTTGTGATAAGACAGGGGACTCAATCCAGCTACGCTCAGGCAGCCTAGCCGTTTAGCACAATACCCCCGACCCAATCCTTACCTATCAAGCCTTCGGTTCCCCCGAACCAAAAAACGAAGCAGACGAGTCAAACGGTTTTGCGACCCATATCTAACAAGTGGATCCGACCTGCTTATTTCGCCGACCTGACAGAATGTGTATCGTCAATCTACGAGAAAACCAAGAAAAACTGGATGTATCGAAGGCCCTTCCCGAGGAATAACCGTTATTGTCGTTATCACGAAGATGTGGGGCATGACACCAAGGACTGCATTGCCCTCAAGAAAGAAATACAGATGCTCATAGAGCATGGAAACCTCCTGGAATATGTAAAGAAGAAGGCCCAACAGAGCACAAATTCGAGAGAAGTCGTGACGATTCCGAAGCCCGAAACCGCTATGACCATTTCCGAAATCACCGACCCTTTTGATGTTTCAATTGAATACCTCGACCCCGAGACAAATCGCAACATCATCGGGATCATCGAAGAGGAAGCTGTTGAGAGTATCGGTAATGTAAAAAACCTTTGTAAATTCTTTGAATCTCTGACTATCTTCGGTGGAGATTCCATGGTAGGTACCACACACTCTTCCAGGAAAAGGCATATCGTGAATCTAACCACCCAATTAGAGGCTCGGACTTACCCTCACTCCAAAAGCGTCCCGTCGCCGATCCTATATTTTGACGACGATGACATGAGAGATATAGCCGGCCCTCACGGGGATGCCATCGTGATCGGGGTGGCCATTGTGGGGGAGGAGGTCCGACATATCTTAGTGGACACCGGTAGTTCGGCCAACATAATCTTCGCGTCCACTTTTTCCAAATTTAGGACACCTCCGGTCATCACACGGTCGGATCGTACCATTGTGGGATTTACGGGGTCAGCAGCTGACGTTATCGGAGAGTCTGAGGGCATCGTTCAGCTAGGCCGCGGCCCATTTAAGAAGGAGGTCACCGTTTTATTTGTGGTAGTAGACGCACCGGCTTCCCATAATGCAATTTTTGGCAGATCATGGATATCGCGAATGCATGCGGTATCATCTACGGTCCATCAGTGTTTGAAATACGTACTCGGAAACAACGTGGGTATAGTCTGAAGCAGCCAGAAAGCAGCATGGGAGTGTTACCGAGCGGCGTTGGCACCCAAAAAGGACCAAGAGATGGATCAGGCCCGGGAATAGCAGTTAAAGGGGCTCCCCTGGGGTCATTACCCGTTGATGATCCTAGGGAATCTCCTAGCGATTTGACTATCGACGAAGAATGTGAACAACACCCGTTTGCCGAAGGTAAAGTTCTGCAGATCGGGATCTGTTTGTCGTCGATCTTCAGGGAACAGTTGTTGTCTTTACTACGGGAGAATTTAGATTTATTCGCATGGTTCTCGAGCGACGTAACCGGATTCCCAGAGTCTTGTGTTATTCACAGGCTAACTGCCAACAAGAACCTCAGACCTGTCTCTCAAAAGCGTCGGGCTTTTGCCCCTGAAAAGGCAGACATTATTCTACGCGAAGTCGAAAGAATGATCAGCGTGGGACACGTAAAGGAAGCAAGTTACCCGCTATGGACCTCCAATCCCGTCTTGGTAAAAAAGAAAAACAGGAAGTGGAGGATGTGTGTGGACTTCACCGACCTCATTCGGGCATGCCCAATGGACCCTTTCCTAATGCCGAGGATTGACCAATTGGTAGATTCGACCTCGGGAAATAGACTACTGGCATTCATGGATGCATACGCCGGTTATAATCAGATCAAGTTGCACCGAGCAGACCATGAAAACACCACATTTATAACGGGCAAAGGTCTATATTGCTACAAGGCCATGCCGTTCGGACTGAAAAATGCCGGAGCAACGTACCAGAGGCTAGTTAACAAAATGTTCGAGGGCCAGATCGGAAGGAATATGGAAGTTTACATTGATGACATGTTAGTCAAAATTGGCGCGGACGAGGACCATCTTGCTGATCTGCGAGAAACTTTTGATAACCTCAGAAGTATAAACATCAAACTCAACCCCGAAAAATGCTCCTTTGGGGCCAGGTTAGGCAAATTCCTAGGCTTATTTGTTAGCAAAAAGGGGATTGAAGCCGATCTTATCCAGCTCCAAGCTCTTACTGACATGACCCCTCCTAAGAACATCAAGGAAGTCCAGATCCTAACTGGACGTTTGGCTGCTCTGAATCGTTTTATCTCTCGTTCGTCTAACAAGTGTGCTCTATTTTTTCAGGTCTTGAGAAATGCCAAGAATTTTATGTGGACATCCGAATGTAACGAAGCATTCTTAGGAATTAATTGATATATGTCGTCCTCGAACCTCTTAACTAAGCCTCTGACAAGCGAGACCCTTTATCTTTACATTGCGGTTACAGATTTTGCAGTCATCGCGACCTTGATCAGCGAGTCGGGACCAGCCCCTACAGCGGTCTACAAATAGTCACTCCAACAGGCATCAGTATGCACCAGGCCATCCGATTCAGATTTCCTACCTCTAACAACGAAGCCGAGTATGAAGCCGCCCTGGCCGGACTGCGGCTAGCACATGTATGTGGAGCAAGGCAAGTACGCCTCATTAGTGATTCCCAGCTTCTGATAAACCAAGCCTCGGGGGCCTCGGAAGCTAGGAAAGAGCATCTGGTCCAGTATTTAGCAGCGCTAAGAGTGCAAGCTTCCTCATTTGTCAAAATCACGTACGAACACGTCCCGAGAAGCGAGAACATGGTAGCACACTCCTTAGCATCGGCTTCCTGCTCAAGCAATTACCCCTGGGTAACCGAGCAAGAGAATCCGTCCATCATCAAAAGGTAGGAGCTTGATAACCGACCTGAAATCGCCTGCCAGATTTCCTCGGTAACGATTTCCGACTGGAGGCGTGATATCATACCCTTCCTAGCCGAAGGTCGACTACCAGGCGAGGGCGCATCGACTCGGAAGGTTCGCAACAAGGCCCGAGGTTACGTATTATTAGGCGACATACTATACAAGAAGTCATTTAGCCGTCCGTTGCTAAAATGTCTGGGGGTCCACGAGTCGCAGATAATTGTATCTGAACTACATAATGGAGAAGGTGCGACTCATTGTGGTTACAAAACCTTAATCAGAAGGATTTTTCTCGCCGGATTTTATTGGCCGGCGATAACAGCGGACGCACAGCAAATAGTAAAAACTTGCGATACTTATCAAAGATTCGCGAACGCGATAAACGTGCCCGCAGCTCCTTTAGAATCCATATAAAAAGGATTGCCTTTTGATCGATGGGGAATCGACCTTGTAGGACCGCTACCAATGACATCTGGCGGGAGACAGACTATTGTGGTGGTGGTGGACTATTTTTCCAAATGGGTTGAAGCGGAGCCATTATCTGCCACTAAGACCAAAGACATCATCAAGTTTATTTGGTCCAACATCTGTTGTAGGTTCGGGGTACCCCAGAGGCTTACCATGGATAACGGACCGCAATTCAACAGCGGGGAAATAAAATCTTTCTGCACAACTCACAGGATCAGACAATGTTTCTCTGCTCCATTCCATCCTCAAGCGAACGGGCAAGTCAAAGTCACCAACCGAACAATCCTGGACGGACTAAAAAAGAACCTCGAAGGAAAGGCTGGTAAATGGCCGGAGTACCTACAAGAAGTGTTATGGGCTTACCGAACTACCCCACGAACGGCGACCCAGGAGTTACCTTATGCTCCGGTGTATGGTATGGACGCGGTCACTCCGGCGGAATCTATTTTTCCATCTTTCAGGATTGGTATGTATGATGAAAACGCAAACGAAGACGACAGACGGCTCGCTCTCGACCTCATAGAAAAAAAAATGAAGTCGCGCTCAGTTAAATTCCTTACACTATCAGACCCTGATGAGAATTCGGTATGCGTCTAAAGTACGCCGTCGGGAGTTTAAAGTCGGTGACAAGTTTTTTAGACACGTTTTCCTGCACACCAAAGACAAAAGCCTCGGCAAGCTCGCCCCGAACTGGGAAGGACCATACAAAGTAATAGAAAGAATTAAGAGCGGAACATATCGTTTGCAAAACAAGCTCGGGCACTCGTTAAGACTGCCATGGAACATCGAACATCTGAAATTGTATTTAGAGTAATTTTACATGCCTCTATTTCGTTAAGCATTGTGTAAGAACTTATTGGTCGGGGATGCACTCTTTCCTACCTCGGTGGCGCGAGAAGGTTTTAATGAGGCATCGTTAACACCCGAGCCCCATTTGTTAAAATTAATCAAAATCTTTATTGCCTTCCAATATTTGAAGTATTACAAACTAGGTCAGCTGACGAGCTGGTCGACGCTTGTCCTTACTAACTTTGATGGATCTACATCTTAAAATTCCCGATCCTATGGGAAAGTTTCAATGTTACATTGATCTACAAAACCTTCATTGGTTTTTCGGTTTTCGAACTGATCTACATCTTAAAATTCTCGATCCTATGGGAAATTTTCAATATTACATTGATCTACAGAACCTTCTTTGGTTTTTTAGTTTTCGAACTGATCTACATCTTAAAATTCCCAACCATATGGGAAATTTTCAATATTACATTGATCTACATAGTCTTCTTCAGTTTTTCAGTTTTCGAACTGATCTACATCTTAAAATTCCCGACCCTAAGGGAAATTTTCAATGTTACATTGATCAATGGAACCTTTATGGGTTTTTTAATTTTCGACTGATCCACATTTTACATTACCGACCCTACGAAAACTTTTCAATCTAGCACCAATTTCTCGGGGCTCCGATCCTACCATACATCTATAAAAATATTATAGAAAACAATACCAATAAAATATAAACATACAAGAAATACTGATTGTCTGAGAATTTTGTTTACAGAGGGAAATTGATAGGGGACTCCGCAGTCCCCACAAGTCAAAAAACAAAAAAACAAAAAAAGAGGGTGTTGGGATCACGCATCATCCTCCTCCGACCCGGTGTCATCCGACTCATCTTCGCAGACAACATCGGAAGGGCGGTCATCTTCCGGCACATCCAGCCACATCGCCCCGAGGTGAAGGTCCGGGAAGCGATTATGAAATGACAGCACGTATGCGGCCTTAGCTTCAGCTGTCTCCTTCTGCATCCACTTCTTGAACTTGTCGAGAAAGACAGTGTTCGCAGTTTTCAGATCCTGGATGTCCCGCGTCAAGGTAGCGGTACAGTCTTTCTCAGCCTTCTTTGTCTGTTCCATGGCTTGATTGGCCTCCATAAGCCGCCCATCCGCCAGTTCCCGAGCCTCTTCAGCCTTCTGCACCTCCTCTTCCAGACTAGCAATCCTTGCCTATGCCCCCTCTAGCTTCTGGCCCAGCTCAATCGTCCGGCGCTCCTTCATGGCCATTGGTACAAGCAAATTGTACAAAGAAAGGGCCAGTCCATCGGTTCCCTGCAGCGGGAACGTGTGCGGACTTCCGAGCATGGACATCACCGGGTACTTTGTACCACTCGTTGACGCCGCGGTAGGGTTCGGAACTTTCGATGGGCTAGCATTATCAGGGATTACCACCACGGGGGCAACCTTTGAACCATTGTCAACCCTCTCATACTGATCGAAGAGCTCCGGGACAGTGGCATTTTCAACACCGGGGACCGAACCGCTTTCTCTCTTTGAGCGTTTGGGTCTTCTAGCCCGAGTCCCATCTGCATCGGCCTTCCCCTTCCGCTTCAAAGCCAGATCTTGGGTCGGTGGCGCTTCATCGCCCTCAGCAGCAGCTTCATCCTGAGGCCCGCGAGCATCAGTCTCTTCAGCTTCGTCGGATTTCGGGTGCTTGTTAGGCGCCTTGTTACGCTTCGGTAGAAACAGATGCGCATCAGGTGCTTCCGTCTTTGCGATTAAGTCCTCCATGCTCGGGGGCTGACGCAGCTGCTCGATTGATAGCACTTCTGATGAACAACGCCATAGGTTGCTCATGATCAGATTTGTATTCTTAAATGCCCGGTGCGTCGCCCGACCCCAGTGTTTCTTAGCATAATCCTTCAACACTTGGAAGGTAACCTTGCCCGCTTTAAAGTAGTCCTTCTACAGCCCCTGGACAAACTCTTTCGACACTGCACAAAGGTTCAGATTTATTAAAATTTTAAAAAAAGTGTGCGAGAAGCTTACCATCAGGAACCCATGTCTGCAGCCGCAGCCTCAGATTCTCTCGGCTATAAGGGCGGCCATTTTCCCAGCAGCCACTTAAAAAGACGAAGCGGTGCTTCCAACCCTTGTCGCCCTCAAGAAAATCATTCACTATCTTCCAGGTGTTTGCAATGGAAGAATAGAAGAAAGCCGAGTTCAGAGATTTAGACAGTCCAGACATGGCTATGTACTGCTCCATAGGCATAACCCGACCTGAGAGGCGCGCGGCCATTATGCAGGACATCAGCGTGTACGAAGCGTTGGGCGTCAGCTGAGAGGGCAGATCTGCAGAGTTCTGAAATACAGAACAATCTCGGGGTCCAGGGGGAATCTGAGGCCCTAGTTGAATAGTTTGGTAAAAACCACGATTTCTCGTGACCGAACATGTACGGGGGTCTCCCCAGGAACTGGAAACCTAACAGTGACGCACTCGGGGATGCCCCACCGAACCAGCAGCTCTGGTTGTTCCTCAGCAGTGAAGTAGAGATACTTGCCTTCGAACAGAGAAATGACGTAGTCCGCGGGCAGCCAGCGATGATAGGTAGTGGTAACGATCGCTTCTATCTCCTCAGGAAGTGGCTCCGCGGGAGGGGCAACGGTGTTTCCAGCAGCAGCACCGTCTCCAACAAGAAGAGCGCCAACACGCAGAGCGTCTGCATCCGACTCCTCGGTATTCGCTACCAGGATTTTATCAGAACTCAGGGCGCCAGCCGCGCCTGGATCGGTTTCTCGCACGGCATGGTCGGCAGGGTTCGAACAGCTACCAGTTTGTGTCGGATGGGCCTCATCTTGTTCTCGACGGGCGCGTTCAGGATCCATTTCTGCGGGAGTCAAGGGCCGCTGATTAAGACTTAAAAAAGTCACAGCGGTGTTAGTACCGGTTCGGTATCCTCGCATGGAGGGAGTAAGCTGAACCATCTCAAGGAAATTACCTCCCGCCGGAGAAGTCGGAGAACTGGTTTCTCCCATAGAAAGAAATTGACCTCTTCTGCGACGTCGGGATGAGAAAGGAGGCGCGGTAGTGTAAGAATTAACCGACAAAGACGTCGGGCGGCTTACTTGGGCAATGGGGGAGTGCGGAGAGCTGCTGCTAGAAGATATGGCAATAGGCTCCGGGGTCTGAACTCCAGATGGTTCAGGCAAGATGACGGCCTCAGCGAGGGTCGGATGGGCAATAACGGGATCGTGAGGCTGCGATACGGGTGTAAACGGTTTGGTGTTAGGATTCCAAATTAATCTCGCGCGTCGGTATTCTTCAGCACGGTCACCGATGCTAGCCCAGTCCACAAATCCGAACGCTGGTTGTTTCTTCTTGGGTTTTGGTTTCCGCTTCGGGTAGCTATGTCTCATAAAACGAGCTTTCTCTCTCTAGAAAAATCTGAGCAGCGATTTCTCTCTCTAGAATGCTTCTGAGAGCAATGTTTGTTTATGAGGTATTTATAGGCAACTCTTTCTAGCCGTTGCATGCACGGGGAAGTCCAATCGGTGGAAATCAGCGGGAAGTCGAAAGGGTTTCGTGATAAGCTGTGTAAACAAGCACGCCTCGAGTAGTCGGTCAACACGTGTCGCTTTTGGTAAAAAACACGCAGCAAGCGTGGGCTAGCTAGGTCAAACAGAGATGCTAGAATGGGCCCCACCAACCCGAAAGGGTGTGACCGATCACGGCCCATAAACGTGTCGCACAGGAGCGAAGGCAGACCCAAAACGACTCAAGAACAATTCACGGGATAAACGTTCCAGACCACCTTTGAACAAACTAGAAGGGTCGGGCGTCAGATGGAAGGGAAGTTTAGCCCCGTAGAGAAATTTTCAGATCGATCCCGAGGCCAAGGTACATAGGCATTATGAGCTAAACCGTCTAAAAGTCTTCACTCCCTCTGCTCCCGAAGACTGGGGATAATAAGAACAAGGAGCCAATTGTGAATAAAAGGAAGTTAAAATGTCTATTAGAGTATTTATCATTAATTAGAGAGTAATTTGTAAACAATGTATATAAAAGGGACTAAAGATGAAATAAAGTAAGCCCACCAATGACATAAATGGGTCCACCTTCCAATACTATAAAAGGGGATTCTTTATTCTTGGTAGGTGGGACATTCCATATTATTATATTCTTTTTGCTCTTTCTCTCTCTACATTCTCTCTCTAGTCACATCAGATTCAAGATATTCCTTAGTCATTTATTCTCTCATCAGTTATGACAATAAGTAGTGCAACCTAATTGCTCCTCAGAATAGTAATGACGTTCAAATCCCCAATAGTAAGCCATTCCTTGGTAATGGTGGCGAAGCTTCTAAGCTGATTCCAAAGATCTTTTTTAATTCTGTCTCTAACACTTTGCATAAAAAATGGTAAGTAAAAAACTTTAATATAAACCAATATAAGATATCTCAAGATGTACACACTACATATGATTAGTGAGGATATTAACAGTAAACTCATCGTTCCACATAAACCAGATCTTATTAGAAGTGTTAGCAGTAAAGTTAGTAAAACCCAGCCTCGTAGCAATTCTCTCAATCTTCTCAACATTGACTAAAGGCTCTTGAATAACAAGCAAGTTGGGGTTCTCTTTGATAATGATAGATTTAAGTCTTCTAACAATAAAATTGTTGTTGATACCACAAGAATTCCAACTAATCATCTTTATCATCATCAGAAAGGGGTAGTTGAGGTTTGTTAGTCCAAAATATTTCAGAGATTTGATGATTAACCTGTAAGGTTTATTCTTTTTTCTGGCTTCTTTGAGTTTCTTATTGAGAATTTCGTGAAATCCTCATATGCTTATTTTTTGTTTTAAGAGTATGAGAATTATGAATGCTGCTAATATTTTTCTGATCAGGAGTCACGTTGCAAGAAATAAGATTTTCATATCTTAAAGAGGAGTTGTGGTTATATCATTTCTCTAATGTTTGAATTGCTTCTATAATTTCCTCTTCTTCATGAGTTCTTATTTCTTGATTCTTTGTATCTTGCGTGTTATTGCTTGTTGAAGTTGATGAGTCCGGATAACTTCACTACTGCTTACTGAGATTTCCGGACAAGGGCAATTCGGACATAAACTGCCCACTGAACTATACTGAGAGGACAAAAATATAAAATAACTAAACACCTTTTGACCAAGCTAGGTGATAATCCTCTAATTAAGTAAATGAGTCCTTAAACTTGACCCGGTTTCATAATTCAACCTGAAAGCCCATGGGTCTATCATTAAGGGTATAAATACCCCAACTACTTTCATTAATGAGGGTAATGAACATTTAATACAACTAGACAACTTAAATCTCTCACTACAAAACACCCAAACATTTAATAGTCTTAAAACTCTCCAAAACACATGACAGAATTACCCTCAGCTTAAAATAACCTTACCAAATTGGCGACCATAGTGGGAGGAGAAGGTGCCTGAATCTAGCATTCAAAACCAGTAAGAAAAACTAGTTCGGATGAATCCGGACGAGCGAGAAATTCCACCACCTTTGGTGGAGGTGGTGGGAGAAAAAAATGAGTACACGACCGAAGAACGAGACAAGTTGAAAGCTGAAATAGAAGCTTTGAGGGCCACTAAAAAGGCAGAGATAAGTTTAAAGGAAAATTTAAAAGCGTCACCCTTTCACCATACTAACAACTCAAGACAGAACGACCCATCAACAAAGACTCATTTGAGAACCCATGTTAGTTCTAAGAAGTCTCACCGGTCCAAGCAAGTAGAGAGCTCGGAATCTGAGTCCTCTAATAGCTCCTCAAATGAGGATGAGCTTGAGGAGTCTTTGTCATCAAGCAGTGATGAGGGGAGGTCCAGGAAGAAACAAAAGTTAGTTAAAAAATATTCAAGAAAGAGGGATAGGCATGGGAGACTAAAGAGGCATCTGGGAAATGGGTCGTCTCACAGCCACAGCCATAGTCACATGCATGTGGATCAGCTGCTGATGAATCCTCTTTGATTTCCATGAGGAGCCAGATATTTTTACAACACCTAATGAAGACACATTTTTTAGTCGTAGTCGGAATTGGAGGCAATCGCTATTGTCATCCAAGATACTGTCCGACAACCTTCCTAAGAGGTTTGACAGTACTAAAATGGAGAAGTATGACAGGAGCAAAGATCCGGACAACCATCTGGAACAGTTTAAAAAATTTATGATGAATTTTGATGATGATGACAAACTTATTTGTAGAGCCTTCTCCCAATATTTTACGGGAAGTGCTTTGAAATGGTATAACAACTTTCCACAAGGTTGTATCAGAAACTTTGATACGTTTTGGGTGGCCTTCCGAAGGAAGTTTGTGAGGAGTAAGGAGGTAAAAGGCAATGAGGATACTATTATCCATTGTGTCCAAGAGCCAAATGAGTCACTGAAAGACTATATAAGCCGGTTCGTAAACACCAAAAATGGGTTAGTTGATTGCTTTGAGCAAGTAGTAATAGCTTCCTTGAGACAAGTGTTAAACCCTGGGAATTTGGCTGATTTAGTAACCAGAAAAAAGGCCATGACTTGGGGCGGTTTGCTGAATCAGGTGGGAAAGCAAATCAACATAGATGAAACAAAGAAGACTAGGTTATACAGGCAAGTGAGGTGTACCCTAGTTGCTCCAAACCAGAACCAGTCCGGATACAAGGCCAAAGATACCGGACAGGGGCCCAATAGGGCCAAACAGACTCAATCCCACCCAAATCCAGCTCAGAGCCAGCAGTCCAGAAATAAACGAGGACCTTGGGTCTAACCGGAGTGGTTTGCTGAGTTAAAAGAAAATATGGCAACCATTTATGACAAAACAAAAGATGAGGTGCATTTTAGGAAGCGGACAGCACTTCAATCTCCTAGGGAAAGTCGTAATACTTGTTTTTGCCAATATAATCATGATATTGGCCACAACACCGAAGAATGCATCGCTTTGAAACAAGAGGTGCATAATCTTATTGAAAGAGGGAAGTTGGGAGCTTATGTCAAGAGAAGAAGTGGAAACAGGTCTGACAATGCTCACCGGACTGGCCCAACGAACAGTGCGGGGACATCTACTCCGGAAGGGGCTATGGTAATCCTTGAAAGATTTGATTTCGAATCGGAGTATTTGTATCCTGATCCAACCCGGAATAAAGTGGGGGTTATAACAGAACAAACTAAAACAATGTCCGGACTCATAAGCTTTTTTGAGTCACTTACTATATTTGGAGGGGACACTATGATTGCGCCAACTCCTTCTTCAAGGAAGAGGCATGTTCACACTCTAGATACTCAGTTAGAGGGAGGTATATCTTTTTATAAGTCCTAAATTCAGTTTCCTTTCATTTTTTTGATGAGGATGATTTAAGAAGTATAGTTGGGCCTCATGAGGATGCTGTCGTGATAGGAGCCTCAATTGGGGGCAATGACATCAGTCGAATTCTGATTGACACTGGCAGCTCAGCTAATATTCTCTTTTTAAGCTCTTATAAACAGATGAAGAATCCGGCAGTGATTCAACATTTGAACAGATCCATTGTGGACTTCACATGAAGCTCTGCGGATGTAGTCGGAGAATTTGATGAGGAGGTATTGTTGGGCAAAGCCCCTTTCAAGAAGACGGCCAGGGTACTATTCGTTGTGGTAGATTGCCCCATATGTTATAATGCTATCTTTGGGAGGTCCTCTCTCTCTAGGATGCATGTTGTGGCTTCAACAGTCCATCAATGTTTAAAGTACGCAGTTCAAGGACAAGTGGGAGTTGTCCGGAGTAGCCAAAAAATAGCAAGAGAATGTTATGCAACCGCACTTGCTCCTAGAACTCTGGGAAAAGTTCTGGTTAATGAAGATTAACAGTTTTTGGGGCCCTCTGGGGTGAGGGTGAAATTGATGACCCCAGAGAGACCCCTGGTGTTTTGATACCAATCGAAGAAGTTGAAACCCACTCTATGGCCGAAGGAAGAAGTGTTAAAGTTGGTTCCAAGATGGCACCAGAATTGAAGAAAAAATTGTTTTCCTTTTTGGTAGATCACCAACATGTTTTTGCTTGGTGCAATGCTAATGTGACCGGAGTACGTGCAAGTGTTATGCAAAAAAAAGAGCTTTTTCTAAGGAGAAAACTGATGTAATAGTTCAAGAAGTTGAGCGGCTTACCAAGATGGGGCACATAAAGGAGTCTCAATATCATTTATGGACAGCCAACCCAGTGTTAGTAAAGAAAGAGAATGGGAAATGGCGTATGTGTATTGACTTTACTGACCTCAACGGAGCTTGCCCAAATGATCTTTATCCAGTCCCCCAGATAGATCAGTTAGTAGACTCCACATCTGGAATCAAGTTATTATCGTTTATGGATGCCTTCTCCGGTTATAACCATATACAGGTGGATCTGAAGGACCAAGAACACACTATCTTTGTTACAGATATGGGTCTCCATTTTTACAAAGTGATGCCTTTTGGGTTGAAAATGATGGGGCTACTTATCAGAGGTTGGTGAATAAAGCATTTGCTGATCAGATTGGGAGAAACATGGAAGTATATATCGATGATATGATAGTGAAAAGCTTAGAAGAAGAGTTTCACCTAACTGATCTTCAAGAAACTTTTGCCAACTTGACAAAGGTTAATTTAAAATTGATTCCAGAAAAATGTATGTTTGGGGTGCAGTCCGAATTTTTTTTAGGTTATGTAATAAGTGAAAAAGGAATACAGCCTGATCCGGACCAGCTCGATGCCCTATTAAAAATGGACCCCTCGAAATGTTAAAAAAGTACAAAGGTTGACAAGAAGATTGGCTGCATTAAATCGTATTATTTCAAGGTCTTTGGATAAATGTGCCCCGTTTTTCCTGACCTTAAAGGGTGCTAAAGACTTCAACTAGTCTCCACAATGCAACCAAGCATTTGATGAAATAAAGAAGCATTTGTCTTCTCCCAAAACCCTTTTTTAAGCCTGTTAACGGAGATACACTGTATGTATACTTAGTTGTGTCAGAATGTGCTATAAGTGTAATGCTGGTAAAAAGGTGGACAATTATCCTCGTCCGGTGTACTACATCAGCGAAAATTCTGATGGATGCTGAAAAGAGGTACCTAAAGCTTGAAAAGCTGGCGCTAGCCCTGGTAATTGCTTCCAGAAAAATGAGACCATATTTTCAGTCTAATTCCATCATCGTCCAAACATCTTTTCCTTTAAATAATGTTCTTCAAAAGACAGACATATCATGGAGGATGACCAAATGGTCAGTGGAATTTGGTGATTATGATATTGATTTTTCCCCACGAACTGCAATCAAAGTCAGTTTGTTTTTTATTTCTTGGTAGAATTTCATTCGAACAGGAGTAATAAGCAAGCTACAGAAGAGAAAACTAAAAAAGAGTGGGTTATCCTGACAGATGGTGGATCAAGCACAATGGGTTGTGGGGCTGGGATTTGTTTAACCTCTCCGTATGGTGATACGTTATACTAGGCTATATGTTTTGCTTTTAGGGCTTCTAACAACAAATATGAATATGAGGCAGTTATAGCTGGTCTAAAGTTAACTTTTCTGTGTGGGGCTAAAAGAGTTAGATTAATGAGTGATTCTCAGGTTCTTATCCAGCATGATAAAGGTCAGTCTGAAGCCAAGAAGAAGCAGTTTATCAAATACTTGCTCATTCTTAAAGAAGTAGCAGGCAACTTAAAAAATATCAACTATAATCACATTCCTAGATCAGATAACACATTGGCAGACTCCTTAGCAACCATAGCATACTCTGAATATTACCCATGGATTCATGTACAAGAATTCCCATCCATACAACCAAATCAGAGCAAGGAAGAGGAGGAGAGTTTAAGTTTACAAGTGGTTCAACCCAAATATTTGAGATTTCCCCTTCTTCAATACATCTCCGATAGAATTTTGCCTCCGGAGAAGGCTATGGCCAGGAAAATGAAACACAGGGCTCGTGGTTTCTTGATCATAAGAGAGGTTCTTTATAAGAAGTCGTTTAACAGACCTCTCTTACGTTGTTTAGGGGCTGAAGAGTCCCAACTTCTATTATCCGAATTACATGATGGAGAGGGATCAACACACTGTGGCTATAAAGCTCTACCCCATAGGGTTTTGCTGGCCGGATACTATTGGCCTTATATTATGGCGAATGCTAAGGAATTGGTAACGAAATGTGACCCATGACAAAGATATGGTAACGAAATTCATATCCCAGCTGTTCCTATGGAGTCAATTTCTGAGCCAATGCCTTTTGCTTGTTAGGGACTGGATTTAGTTGGGCTTCTACCAATGGCGTCCGGAGGGTGCAAAACTATTATTGTAGCCATTGATTATTTCTCAAAGTGGATAGAAGCAGCCCCACTGGCAGGAACTACTTCGAAACTTGTTAGAAAATTTATCTTGTCTAACATTTGTTGCAGATTTGGGGTTCCACAAAAAATAACCACAGATAATGGGCCACAATTTGATAACAAAGATATGGAGAATTTATGTTCCTCCAGGGGCATTCAGCATTGCTTCTCTTCTCCTTTCCACCCACAAGCAAATGGTCAAGTTGAAGTTGCAAACAGGACCATTCTGTCCGATCTGAAAAAGAATTTAGAAGGGGCTGCAGAGAAGTGGCCAAGCTATTTGCAAGAAGTATTGTGGGCGTACCAGACTACTCTTGGGGTTGCTACACAAGAGTCTCCTTTTTCCTTGGTATATGGGATGAATGAAATTACTCCTATGGAAGCAACTCTACCATCATACAGAGTCCACAACTATTCCGAACAAGTTAATGAATTGGCAATTAGAAGTCAGTTGGACTTAATAGAAGAAAGAAGAGTTAAGGCTCATCTTGAAAAAAAATATAATTACCAAGGCTTGATGAGAAGCAGATTTGCTTCCAAAATCAAGATAAGGGATTTTCAGTCAGGGGATAAAGTATTAAGAAAGGTTTTCTTGCATACTAAGGAAAAGCAGTTCGGTAAACTAGCTCCGAACTGGGAAGGCCCTTATGAGGTCTCCGAAAAGTTTAATCCTAGGAAATATAGGCTTCAAGACAAAGATGGAAGAATCCTAAAGCACCCGTGGAATATTGAACACCTCAGGTTATATCTGAGTGAGAGTTGTGTAAATATTTGCTTGTTTAAAGTGCATGTAAATATTAGGGGGCATACGCTTTCCTACCCTGGTGGCGCGGGGAGGTTTTAATTAGGTGTCTGGTTTTTTCAATAAAATATAATGTCTTCTTAAAATATTCGGTGTGATTTGGTTGCAGTTTCTTTCAAGTCTTTAATTTAATACTAAAGATCTTTGACAGATCGGATTAATCTACTTGAATGATGACCATTAAAAACATGTCATCGTGGATTTTAAACACTCTCATCTTAAATATTTGTAAAGAATAGAAGGCCTCTTTAAACATTAGCCATTAAAATTCAAAGAAAGTATGAAACGAAGCAAAAATTGGGTAAGATAAGCCTTTCCGGGTAAAAACCGTATAATGATATTAAAACACAAAATATGCCTTGGCCATCCAAGGACTTTAAGTTTTGAGAAAGGATTAACCGGACTCAAACCGGATACAATTATAAAAATACCTTGGCCATCCAAGGACTTTAATAGTTCACAAAATAAAGAAAGCAAAAAAGATAGTTAAAAACCTCAGGGCTTATTCCCTTCGGATGTTCTTGCGTCACCTCCTTTCTTAGGGACTTTGAGCTCAGCACTTGAACTCTCCCCGGTTCTTTCTTCTTCATTGGTGGTAGAATCGATTCCACTAGTATAGTTTTCTTTATCATCATCTGCCATCGTATGGAATGGGATGTCTTCATACTCCACATATTGCCACAAGGTTCCAAACATCCTCTTCGGAAACGTTTCGTGGAAAAGAAGTACCATGTCAGACTTCACTTCATCATACATTTTTTCTCAGGAATCTATCACCTCGATGGTGTATTTATGAATGCTGGCCTGAATTCTTTGGTCCTGCTCTTTCACCAAGTCTTATTTCTCCCTAGTTTCCTTGGACACAACCTCTTCAAGGAAATTCTTTTCACTGGACAAAGTCTGAATGACACCATCTTTGGTCTTCACGTCTTCCTTTAAGGTGGAGAGATCATTCTCCAAACTGGAGCACTTAGTTTGGAGCTCTATGTTAGCTTTCTCTGAAGTGGCCAGCTTGGTTGACAAATCTTCCTTGTCCTTCTTCAACTCTTCAAGCTCCTTCTTCAGTGCCTCGATTCTCTGGTTAGCATTTAGGAGGTTGGTTGACAGAGACTCCTTCTCGGTGTTGAGGGTATTGATAAGGGATGACTGGTTTTTCACTTGCCTTTCCAAGTTAAGTACTGGTTGAATATGACCCAGAAGAGAATGAGCCACCACATCGTACTCCCCGGAGACAGTATAGGACTTGCCATTCTAAGTCACCATATTAGAAGAGCTTGAAGGACGGTAGGGGCCAACGAAATCATCTTTCTCAGAATCATTGAAATAAAGATCAATGTCTTGGAAGGCACTCATGTCTACTCCATCAATCTCTCCTCCGGTACCTTCTCCGGATTGTAGTCCGGTGGGAATCTTCTCTGCTAAGGTGGGATCAATTGGTCTGCAGTCCGGTACCTTCTCCGGATAGCTGATTGCTCCCCTCTTTCGGTCCTTTTTAGGGGGGCTTGGTGGATTTTAAAATTCGCATGCCTTCTTAACAGTCTCATATTCAACTACCTTGAGCAAGGTAGCATCGATCCTTCCTGGGTTCCCCGGACCGGTCTCTTTTGCAGCAACCCGAACTGTCTCTGCTGCAGCCTTCTTTTTCTTTCCATTTCCATTCAAGCTTGAAAGATCTAAAGAACTACCTAAAAATTTAAAATCATAATACAATTATATGTCTAATAGGTATATATTATTTAATATGTACCTAATATTAAATAAATATCTTAAATATCTAAATATAATCAAACAATATACAAATCATATTACAATTATATTGTTTACAATATCTTGTTTAAGACAATCAAATTATTAATTTCATAATAGTAAAAATATTTTCAATAATATTGAAATTTATAATCAAAATACAATTAAATGTATATATTTTATTTAATATCTACTTAATATTAAATAAAATATCTTAAATATATAAATATAATAAAAAATATCAAAATCATATTACAATTATATTTTTTAGATATAATTGTAATATGATTGCCTTGATTATAGAATTTCGATTAAAATGATATAGTATTTAAATTAAAATACAATAAATAACATAATTAATTCGTTTATATTGTACATATCTCAATTATTGAAATTATACTCAATTAACACTTACAAATTAATTTTAAATAATATTATAAAATACTTTGATAAATGGTATCTAAATTGGTCTTCTGCTAAATAACCTGAGAAACTGACCCGTTATACCTACAACCCGGCAAAACTGCATCACAGTAACACGCAGAACTGCAAACCGCCAAAAAAAATTAACGCTTATGACGGGTTGCGGTTTGGACTGTTTGCCACTCCACAGCTCGTCATGGTTTTAAACTTATATATAACAAATAAAAAAATATTTATTTATCGTTAAATTTTATTTATATTAATATTATCTTTATGAAAAAAGATTATTTAAAAAAGATACTTTGACCGAGCTAAGATTAATGGTTATGAAATAGAAACATGTAATCAGATTGAAATGTGTGCCTGATGAAAAGTTTTCGTCTCTAACCCAGATCTAGATCTAACTTCAACCAGTGTATGGTAGCATCCCCACGTAGAAAGATTTTAGATGATAGATCCATAACCATCTAGAAAAGGGAACTATCTAGATTCTAGATTGATATGTTCTTCAGATTTCTCGTGTTTTTTTCTTCTTGACGGATCGAGTTTCGTTTAGTTGTCCTGCTTTTTTTCTAGATGATCAACCAGCGATATAAAGATTTTTCGGATATGCAGTGAACAAGTATTCTGATTTCGAATATATTGTTTTTTTCTAAGTTTTATAGATTTTGATAATTAGATTGTGGTACTAATGTTGTTGGATTGTCGCTTTGTAGTATACTATACAATTGTGGAGCTTAATTAGTTCTAGATCCAATGTTAAAATCAATAGATAGATATCTCGATGTAGAAGGTATCGTGCTCGATTTTGTTAGGGTTAGGTTTACTGGTATCGACCGGAATCGAATCGTTGTCAACATATCTCACTTGCTTGTTGGGTAGGTAAAAACATTATTAACATTAACATCTCCGAGTTTGCTTGGGTGTATTATTTTGTAAAGTTTTTCCTTAGCCATGCTGTTTATATTTAGTTTGAGTCACATTGTGCTGTCTATTTCCAAATAAACATGGATAAAAATGCCATAACATATTAGCAAGACAACGACAACAAATAGGATCTCAATGGTTTACGAAAGTTGCTGTTAGCCGTGGAATCAAAACTAAAAACTAAGGAACGGTTTCGCGACTAATTACAACTTTCTTTTGATCATTGTAATTAATTCCGTTGTAGTCTTGTTAATTTTCTAATATATTTTAGTGTTTTCTCACTGTTTTTATTTGAGGGATATAGAGTACATTGTACAAGTCCAACTAATTATGATCAACATACTTTGGGAAGGCTTGACGAAAGGATAAACTTGATCAAACTTGTGCTTATGAATGTTGCGAATGTTTTTACCAGCCCCCAACTAACAATGATATTTTTTTAGTAACATCCGTTGTCGATTGTGAATGTTTTTACAAAAGTCTAGTTTGCGGCTGAGAATTTGTTTTATATATATTTGGGCGTGAAAATTTTGCGACATAGTAAATGTTATAATGTTCTTGTTTAATGAAGAAAAAAAATGTGTGCATGATGGCTAATTGTATAATATAGTCACTTGCAATTCAGACTCGGTCAGTCGTATGGTTTTGTTTAATGAAGAAAAAAACGTGTACTTGATGGCTGATTGTATAATGTAGTCACTTGCAATTCAGACTCAGTCAGTCGTATTGTTTTATACTGAAAGAGCCGTTGATTTCAAACTCAAAAGTTAATTAAGGAAAATTGATGGTACATTGAAAGATCAAATTTTCTTAATTAATAAAAAGTACAACTTGCAACACTAAACTGAAAGTATAGTTGGGTATGAGTGTTTAGGCTTCTTTGTATGACCAATCTCTATTTTTGGCTTTCATAAACACAAAATCAACTTCCTTCCATCCATACTTTTAGCTTCTTCAATTCAATCTATCAGTGTTTTTCTTTTGAATACAAGAAAAATAATGATAAAAAGTTTCGGAAGTTGTAGGCTACTATTTTGGGTGCAGATTTGGGTAAGCTTTTGGAACAGGTTGGGTGGTTGAGTCTGGGACAACATAGTGTTTAGGCCAACAAAGTTTATGAGAAGGTTTCTTTATTCTGATATGGGCGCAGGTATGGTGGAACATATTTTTGGTGTAAGAGCTTGGGGTCGGTGTAGTTTTTGTTTTAGTGGAAGGTTTTATGCATGCATGGAGACAATGTGTCGATTTGAGGAGGATTTGTGCTATTCTAGTGTGTGCATGTGGTTTGAGGTTTAGATCAAAACCTGCTTGGACTGCCATGTTGTCAAATGAAAATAACAGGAAATATGACCTAAACTTGACGGTTTTATGATGCAATTGTCGTGAAATTGATTTGTGTTCTATAATTTAAAGCTGTGTAAATGATACATACAATTAATGTGGTCTTGTCTACTAATGCCGTACATGCCACCGACCTAGACCAGCTCCAAATGACCGAAACTTTTCTATACACAACTAAGCCTGACCTGATTTTTACACCAGAATATAAATATGCGAAACCAATATAAACCAATAATCATGAAGAGTAATAGATGATGGGAAACAATAACAACAAATTAGTTGAATATAAAAGCTGGTCTAGCTCTCTTAGTCTCTTAACCTTGGGGAAGTGCCCGTGGGGTTTGGAGCCCCAAGTGGGTGGTTTCTTTTGCATCATTAACAAATTGTTTGTCCCATACCTGAGGTCTCATAAGCCAAATCTCCTGCTACATGCCCTAGAATTACTAAAAAAGAGTCAGATCACTTGCTTAAAAATCAAGTGTACTATATTGTGATCGGAAAATGCAAAGTGCATACATATTTCAGGCCAATTTAACCTTAAAGTACATATTCCAGTTTACAAAATCAACATAAAAACATGAATTGTGGTCAATTTAAAACAAAGTGTGTGAGTCTATTACAAATTCCAAAATACGTTCCACATAAAATTCCGCTTTCGATTTAACATAAAAACATGAATTGTGGTCAATTTCAAACAAAGTGTGTGAGTCTATTACAATTTTCAAAATACATTCCACATAAAATTCCACAATCGCTTTCGATTTAATAGCCTGAATGGTACCTAACCCCCAAATTCATATAAAGTCCTCCCATATCTCTTGAGGGCATAGACCACATCCATTACCGTTACGGTCCTGTGTCGTGCGTGTTCGGTGTAAGTAACAGTATCACAAATGACGTTCTCCAAAAATATTTCCAGTACTTTACGAGTCTATTCGTAAATCAATCCACTGATTCGTTTCACACCTCCTCTCCTCGCCAACCGCCGGATGGTAATTCTTTGGATGTTGTCTGCAACACTTTCCTATGCTTCTTGACTCCTCTCTTTCGTAACCCTTTATCTCCTTTCTCACGATCTGACATTTTTCCTTTTCCAAAAATTTTCTTAGATTTGATACAAGAGGAATGGATTCTTGTTTAGAAAAAAGCATGGCTGATGTTTTAAATGATGAGCGCTTTTTCTTCGAGTGAAGGTCCATCGTTGGATGCTCAGAGTAATCAACGATTTAGCTTCACTATCCGCGTCATTAAAGATTTATTAGATCAGATACTATGTTATGTCGGATCTCGAGGATTTGCTCAGCCGCATATACACTTTGAATCGATGGCATAATATTAAACTCTTATTATATTTTAAAAAATTAAAAAAAAACAAAATTATCGCGTTAATTAACTATTTTGGATTTTCAATATTTATAAAATTGTTGTTGGACAAAAGATAAAAAAACGAAAATAAACTATTTTACAGAGTAATATCGATTTTTCTTTCAATTCTCGTATTTTAATTTACTTTTCAAACTTTTGTTTCTTTTACGGTTTTATCGTAATCAGAAAAGAAGAAGAGAAAAGTGGTAGGTGATTTGAAAAGGATAAACTAATTTAATATAAAACTATAATATTTGAACTTAAGAAAAAAAAATGTTAGGTTTCAAATTAAAATGACAAGATTAAGTTATGGATTTGGTTAAAAGTTTGTCCATAAACTTCTAACTAGTTTTAGTTTAAATTTATCGAATTTTTGTGTTAAGTTGATTTTTTTTCTAAAAGTAAATGCATACAAAAACTTTTAAGTCTACATGTTCAAAGTCTATTTATTTTATATAAAAAACTTTTCCTCTCGCCCACTTCATTTTCTCCAGCCAAACTTAAGAACCCCAAAACCCTAACTCTATCTTTCAATACTTTGAATACTGATTTCATCTAAAAAAACACAAACAAATGATGGGAAAATGAAAAGAGTAAGTTTACATCTAGTTTTTTCAAAATTTAATTTGAGTTTTATTATTTATTTGATAGATTTTGATTTAGGTGTCAGAAGTGTTTAGCTCTAGTGTAATAATAGAGTTTTGCATAGGTCTATTAACGTTTCTCCGGAACCGAGAACTGGACTGGGACCGAACCGTTAAGGACCGGATCGAAAACCGGACCGAACCTTAACAGTCCGGTTCGCGGTTCCATTTTAAAAACCGAAAACCGATAAGGAACCGAAAAAAAAATTGGTTCGAAACCAAACCGATAAAACCGATAAATCGATAGGACCTATATGGAATCGAACCGATAAAACCGATAGAAACTGATACGAAATCGAACCGATAAAACCGATAAACCAGTAGAACCGATAAGAAATCGGATCAATAAAACCGTTAGAATGGATTATTTATTATTATTTATTCTTTTATAAATTATAGTACCAAAATTAATAGTTAATTACCATTTTTTTTAGAAAATCAAAGATTAATTTATAAACTTTATTTTTTATATCATTTATTTCAATAAAAAAAATTTAAATCAAATTTAAATTGGTTTTATTTTTTTTAAGTGGACCGAACCGGACCAAAACGGGAACGGACCGAACTTGGACCGAACCAGAACCGGAACCGAACCGAATCAGACCGAACCGAACCGAACCGAAAGCTTAGCGGTTCGGTCCGGTTCAAAAATTAGAACCGAAAGCTTAGCGGTCCGGTCTGGTTCCTTTAAAATCTGGACCGATAACAACCCTAGTTTTGCATAAACTATAAGTGTTTGTGTGGTTAATTTGTTGTTGGATAGGTTTTTCATGGTTGATTTTGAATAGATTTTTAATTTTTTGTCGAAGAACTACTCGAACTGGAGTATATTGCATTATGCGACACCAGCGATGCGATGCATTAAGCTGACAGCGTTAGTGCACGACACCACTAAGTCTGGAAGATGACACCGGCTGCCTGTTTTCAACCGGCAGCGCCGGTCTAACAAGCTGTCAGTGTACCTGCCCAATACTGGTTGTGTCATTCACAAATGCCATCAGTGTAGATCCATGACAACACTGGTGTCCAACACTATCAACATGGTGGACTAATGCAACCAGCGTTGTTTCATTGTATTGGTGGCGTCCATAGCGCATATGTGTTCATTATTTTTGTCTCAAATATGGTATTTTTTTTTAAAAATGGTTTAATGAAACAAAGCAGTAGGCCAGAGTTCAGAACCAAGGCCTGATATGAGGATACTCGACCAATTGAGGCTGATAAGAGGCTTCCGCAAAGGAGGTGTGGTGATGAAATACAAAAGGGTTCCCCTTCGAACGCACGTAAGGGTTCGCACCACACGTCGCGATCCGCGCGCCACCATAAGTATGCTACTGTTATAGGGAAAATTGATGTCGCAGAACCTGACGTTGAAAGTTCATCTTCATCGGATACATATTCTGATACTAATGAAAAGTCTAAGGTTCAGGCTGAAACAGCTCCTCTTATTCCAACAGAAGCATCAGATAGGAAACTTCAACATCTCGATCGTTCTGGTCGCCTAAAGAGTTTGTTTTTTACGCAAAATAATGTTGTGTTATTTCCACATTACACGCAACACGAGGCGTGCTACAATTTTCTAGGAAATTTGAGTTTCAACACACTCTAACGAATGCTAATTATTTATTTAATTTAATTTTTATGATCAGTTTACAATAATATTTTGTGTTCTCGTGTTTTCACTCGCGTGCATGTATTAACAGTCAAGCGAAGTAAATAATTTTATGTTAGTGGGACCTTAGTAAGGAGCAGGTGGCTGTTGAGAAAATCGTACAAGGTATTTATTTCGGGCCTCTTATGAAGCACTTGATCCAATTCTGCTAAAACACTCAAATGAGTGAGGCTTTTCTCGAACGTTGGCATTATGAGACAACTTTATGAGCATTACTTTGGATGACTTTTACGTCATTACTTCCCTCCCTGTGGTGGGTTCCATACTTGAAGTTATGTAATTAAAGAAGATTGGTAAAATAAAGGAGTAAACTGGAAAAAAGATTACCTTTTAGGAATGATTGACAAATATGTAATATAAAAGGATTACTTTGTGATAAATTGTAAAGGGACCACAACTAATAATTTAACTAGACACGTGGGACCCAACTAATGTACTATAAAAGTACACCACATCTTCAATGGAATGGTGATTGAGAAATGATTAGAAAATTATTCCTTTGGACTTTCTCTCTCTAAATTGCTCATAACTTCTCTATCTAGATCATACTTAACCTCTCATTTTAAGAATTTAGTCCTCCAAACATTGTTTTACTAGTAACTCTACTCTATAAGATATTTGGAACGATCATTGGCGTCGTTTGTGGGAAACTTTGGTACCATGAATTATTTTCCAAAATCATTACTGCAATTTTGAGAGGATTTGAGATAGAAATTTGAAGGGAGTTGGATGTGAATAATGATTTAATAATTGAAAAGGTATCCGTGGGGCACCATGTCAGAGAAAATATGGGAGAAGAACAACAACACGAAGATCAATATGTCAGGGAGATATTTGAAGAGTCTATCTTAGTGGCTCGAAGAAAATAACTCTTAAATGAAATTGAAAATCTAAATTCTAATGACTATTTACTATACGATTCAAGTGAGCCATCATCCCCGGAAAGGGCTAGCCGTTGGGAAAGTAGTAACACGAAGAAATATTTGAGGAAACATAGAAGAGATCATCAAGTAGGTAATCAGACTAAGCATTCAAATAAATTAATTTCAAGGGTTCGAGGACCATGCTAAAAAATAACATGTTACTACGCATGTCCAAATTCATTTTAGGAGTCAAAAATTTGAATATTTGGTGAGCATCCAATTCACGATTCCATCTGAAGAAAGTATTAAAAAATGACAAATGAAGGTCCTAGGGCTACTGTTTATGGTGTGGTTTATTTTAAACCGAGGGTAATTTTGTCAAGTGTCTAGAAGATTTTTTAAGGTATTAAATGTTTGGGTATTTTGAAGTAAGAGATTTAAGCTGCCTGGTTGTATTAAATGTTCATTACCCTCATTAATGAAAGTAGTTGGGTATTTATACCCTTAATTATGGATCAATGGGCTTTCGGGTCAAGTTTAATGACCCGTTTACTCAATAAGTTGATTTAGCACTTAGCTTAGTCAAAAAGTATTTAGTGTTTTAATACTTTTGTCCTGTCCGGATAGTTCAGTGGGCACTTATTTTCCGAATTACCCTTGTCCGGTTTTCTCAGTGAGTAGTAGTGAACAAATCCGGACTCATCAGTAGCCCATTTTTTAGGCTTTGTCAAAAATCTTTGGCAGGACTAAAAAACTTACTTAGTTAGTACCAACATTTTCCGGCCCGTTTATGTGCTTGGTCCGAGGTTTATCCGGACTGATTTCTTCTCAGAATTCTAAGAGTTTTTCTTTGGATCGTGGGACACATGTCGCATTTTGATTTGTCTTATCAGTCGTTCTTCTCCCTAGAACGGCGCTCCCATTAAGCTTGAAAAGTAACCTCTACATTTAATGCTTCCTACGTCAGCGCCGTTTTCAATCATTACTTGAATCTTTTCGTCTTCTCCTAAGTATCAGTAACTTTTTCCCTTACTAATATATAAATAATTTTCTTTTACTGTTTCACCATCTTCATCACTCTACAATTCCTTTTTCAGAGCTTTCACTTTTTCTTTCAATAACCTTTCTTTGATAGTTTTATGTTCACAGCGAGAAACGCTCTTGTGAAAGGCGGTTGGTTGAATCTTTCTGAACTAGAGAAGGCGAATAAAGTCGAACGAGAGAGACGCATTGCTGCTGGTCTTCCAGTCTCTCCCAACGATAAGTCTGATAAACCATCTTTAGAAGCTAATCAAGGATCGTCTTCCACTAAAAGTGCAAAGCCTAAACGCTTGTTCAAGCCAAACCTTTCGCAAATCCCACCAGGCTCCTCTGTTCAAGAGTCTCGACCCTCTACTGCCGAAGAGAAAGTGATATCAAGTTTTAGGAAAACCTCTTCGTTCATAGCCATGGGATCTGACATTGAAAAGTCCCAGAGAAAACCAATCATTGTCGGACAACACGCTTCGTGAAAGGCCAAACAACTGGCTCTCAATCAAAGTCCTCCAAGCCGGGGGTCTCTAAGTTAGCAAGTAAAGACAAACCCTCCGGTTCAGATATTTCCATAAGAGCTCCTCCAAATAGGCCCTCCGGATCAGAGTCATCTAAAGTGGCTTCCCACACCAAATCCTCCGGAGCTGAGCCCCAACCAGACACCAGACCTCTAGAAGAAACTGGTGCTCAGCCATCCGGACAGACCATTGTGCCACAAGGTAACACTCTTCCATCCTCAACAACTGACAAACCTTCTTCCATAGTGATGGAAGATAGCATCGAAGAGGCCCCCTTCGAGACTGAAGCCTCTGGACAAACTGAGGACGTTGCCTCTGACAAAAAAGGAAAAGGCAAATTGAAGGTGGGAGTAGCTCATCCGGAGCTACCGGAGTGCTTGGAGGGCAAGGTGGGACCTTTCTTTCAGAAGGTTAACGTGAAGTATCTGCTGGCCATGCAGAACATCAACTATGTTTATACTCACACCGTTGAGCTGGGCCAGATCTGAACTAAGTGAGGGATCCCACAATCAGTGAAGGTGAGAATACCAGTCACACCGGAAACTCCGATGGACTGCAAGCTCAACGATATTTTCATTTACATCGAGTTGTTCAACTGGGGGCTCAGATTCCCCTTAGACCCGGAAATTGTTAGGTATTTTCACCTGATCAAGCTTTGTCCAAGCCATCTAAGTCCAAATGCTTAGTATACCCTCATTGCCTGTATAATGGCATCGAGGTTTCCCAGCATTCCTCTCCCCATGGATCAATTCGCCGTTGTGGCCAGCCTGCGCAAAAACCATCACATCCCATTCTACCACTACAACATGGGAGACAACTTCAAAGTGGTGGATGACTTGTTGGAATCAGAGAAGAACTGGAAAACTCAGTTCCAATTCATCAGTGGGACATGGGAGAATGGGAGAAAGATCAAGGCTAATGTTAACCCAAGCATGCTCACCAACAGGTGGAAGAGCACAAGTAAGTATTCAGTTTTATTTTTTATTTTCTCTTTCTTATTTTCATAAACATTTGACTCTTGAATCACCCATTTTCCATTGTCAGTATTGCCGAAGGAGTTCATCGGCTATTTGGAGAAGGGGCAGACCACATGTGCCAAGCTAAATGCATGGGCTGCTGAACGTTGGGGGAATTCTTTCCACAACTGTTTCACTTCTGACAACTTAGTGAGATCTCACTTCTGAAAACTTAGTGGAATACCACGGGCCGAAAGGACCTCACATGGGAGGAATTGACCACTCTCCCTCCTCAATTGTCATTATGAAGAGAACATATGAAAAGGATGGCAAACTGGCCTTGCCCTCCAAAGCGAAAGCCCCTAACAAAATGAAAGGAAAGGGCAAGAAAAAGAAGTCTGCAGCAGAGGCAGTTCGGGGTGCTGCAGAAGAGACTGCTCCGGATAATCAAGGAGGGAAGAACCCATGAGGGATTAATGCTACCTTGCTCAAGGTAGTTGAAGATAAAACTTGTAAAGAGGTAGGTGAATCACAAAATCCACCAAGGCCTCCTAAAAAGAACCAAAAGAGGGGAGCAAACACTGTTGAGAGAACTGCTAAGAAGAAAAAGGTCACATTGGGGGACGAAGTAATCCTTCGCCCTTCGGAGCCTCTACCTATAGCAGACCTAACTGACCCTACTTTAGCAGAGCAGATTCCCACTGATCTACAATTCGGGGAAGGTACCGGAAGGGATATTGATGAAGTAGACATCAGTGGCCTCCAAAACATTAGTCTCTATGTCAACGACTTTGAGAAAGATGACTTCACTAGTCCATACCTTCCTCCAAGCTCTTCTAATATGGTGACTTACAATGGTAAGTCATTTACTGTCTCCAGGGAGCACGATGTGGTGGCTCATTCTCTTCTGGGTCATATTCAACAAGTACTCAACTTGGAAAGGCAAGTAAAAAATCAGTCTGCGCTCATCAATACCCTCAACACCGACAATGAGACTTTGTTAACTAACCTTCTCAACGCCAATCAGAGCATTGAGGCATTAAAGAAGGAACCAGGAGAGTTGAAGAAGGACAAAGAAAATCCGTCAACCAAGCTAGTCGCTTCGGAGAATGCTAACACAGAGCTCCAAACTAAGTGCTCTGGTTTAGAAAAAGATCTCACAACCTTGAAGGAAGATGTGAAGACTAAAGATGAAACCATCCTGACTTTGTCCGGCGACAAGACTTCCCTTGAAGAGGTTGTGTCCAAGGTAACCAAGGAGAAATAAGACTTGGTGAGAGATCAGGATCAAAAAATTAAGGCCTGCGTCGATGCATACACCAACGAAGTTATAGATTCCTTAGAAAAAAAGTATGCTGAAGTTAAGTCTGATATGGTTTTGCTTTTCCACCAAACGTTTCCGAAGAGAACACTTGGTACTTTGTGGAAATATGTCGAGTATGAAGATATCCCATTCCATACGATGGTGGATGGTGATAAGAAGAACTATTCTAGTGGAATTGATGACACTACCGAGGAGGAAGAAGGAACTGGGAGAGTTCAAGTGCTGAGCTCAAAGATCCCCAGAAAAAAGATGATGCATGAACATCCGTAGGGAATAAGCCCTGAGGTTTTAACTATATTTCCTCACTTGTTTTTCTTTGTCTTGCGAAATACTAAAGTCCTTGGATGGCCAAGGCATTTTTGTAACCATGTGCGGTTTGAATCCGGTTAAGACTTTCTTTAAACTTAAAGTCCTTGGATGGCCAAGACATATTTTATGTTCTAATATTATCATCCGGTTTTTAGCCAGACAGGCTTACCTTGCTCAACTTTTTCTCTATTTCATACTTTCTTAAATTTAATGGCTAATGTTTAAAGAGCCCTTATTTATTTTACAAGTATTTAAGATGAGAGTGTTTAAAATCTCCGATGACATGTGTTTAATGGTCATCATTTAACCAAATTAATCTGATCTGCCAAAGATCCTTAGTAATTTGAAGACTTTAAATAAATTGTAATCAAACCACTTCGAATATTTTAAGAATGCATCAAATTTTATTGAAAAAAACGGACACCTTATTAAAACCTCCCCACGCCACCAGGGTAGGAAAGAGTATGCCCCCTAATATTTACATGGACTTTAAACAAGTAAATATTTACACAACTTTCATTCCAGATATAACCTGAGGTGTTCAATATTCCAAGAGTGCTTTAGGATTCTTCCATTTTTTTCTTGAAGCCTGTATGTCCCAGGCTTGAGTTTTTCGGAGACCTCAAAAGGCCCTTCCCAGTTCGGAGCTAGCTTGCCGAACGTTTTTTTCTTAGTATGTAAGAAAACCTTTCTTAATACTTTATCCCCTGACCGAAAAACCCTTTTTTGATCTTGGAAGCAAATCTGCTCCTCATCAAGCCTTGGAAATGGGTGGTTCTGAGATGGTCCTTAACTCTTTTCTCTTCTATCAAGTCTAACTCACTTCTGATTGCCACTTCGTTAGCCTGTTTGGAATAATTGTGGACTCTGTATGATTGAAGAGTCACCTTTGTAGGAGCAATTGCATCCATCCCATATACCAAGGCAAAAGGATATTCTTGTGTAGCAGCTCCAAGAGTAGTCCGGTATGCCCATAACACTTCTTGCAAATAGCTTGGCCACTTTCCTGCAACCCATTCTAAGTTCTTTTTTAAACCGGACATGATGGTCCTGTTTGCCACTTCAACTTGAAAATTTTCTTGTGGGTGGAAAGGAGAAGAAAAAAAATACTGAATGCCCCGGGAGGCACATAAATTCTCCATATCCTTGTTATCGAATTATGGCCCATTATCTGTGGTTATCTTTTGTGGAACCCCAAATCTGCAACAAATGTTAGATACGATAAATTTTATAGCATCTTTTGAAGTAGTTCTTGCCAGTGGGGCTGCTTCTATCCATTTTGAGAAATTATCAATGGCTACAATAATGGTCTTGCATCCCTCGGACGTTATTGGTAGAGGCCCAACTAAATCCAGTCCCCAACGAGCAAAAGGCACTGGCTCAGAAATCGATTCCATAGGAACAATTGGGATATGAATCTCATTACCATATCTTTGTTGGGTCATACTTCTTCACCAACTCTTTGACATCTGTCATTATGGATGGCCAATAGTAGCCGGCCAACAAAACCCTCCGGGTTAAGGCTCTATAGCCACAGTGTGCTGATCATTCTCCATCATGTAGTTCAGGTAGTACAATTTGAGATTCTCCAACCCACAAAAAACGCAAGAGAGGTCTACTAAACGACTTCTTATAAAGGACATCTCTTATGATTAAGAAACCACGAGCCCTATGCTTTATTTTCCTTGCCACAGCTTTCTCCGGAGGCAAAATGCCATCAGAGATGTATCGGAGAAGGGGATATCTCCAGTCTTTGGGTTGAACCACTTGTATACTTAAATTTTCCTCCTCTTCCTTGCTCATGTTGGGTTGTATAGATGGACCTTCTTGCACATGGATCCATGGGTAGGACACAGAGTATATTATGGTTGCCAAAGAGTCTGCTAGTGTGTTTTCCAATCTAGGTATATGCTTATAGCTAACATTTTTTAAGTTAGCTGCCACTTCTTTAAGGATAAACAAGTATTTGATCAACTACTCCTTTTGTCCTCAGATTGACATTGGGCATGATGGATAAGAAGCTGAGAATCACTCATCAACCTGACTCTTTTAGCTCCACATAGAAAAGCTAGCTTCATACCAGCTATAGCAGCCTCATATTCGGACCCATTATTAGAAGTCATAAAAGCAAAACATATAGACTGGTATAACTTATCTCCATACGAAGAGGTTAAACATATCCCAGCACCACAACCCATGGTACTTGATCCACCATCTATCCGGACAACCCACACTTTCTTAGTTTTCTCATCTGCAGCTTGCTTAGTACTTATGTCTGAATGGAACTCTACCAGGAAATCAATAACAGATTGAGCTTAGATTGCAGTTCGTGGGGGAAAATCAATATCATAATCACCCAATTCTACTGACCATTTGGTCATCCTGCTTGATATGTCTGCCTTCAGAAGAACATTTTTCAAAGGAAAAAACGTCCGGACGATGATAGAATGAGACTGAAAATACGGCCTCATCTTTCTGGCAGCAATCACCAAGGCTAGTGCCAGTTTTTCAAGCTTCATGTACCTCTTTTCAGCATCCATCAGGCTCTTGCTGATGTAATACACCAGACGAGGATAATTGTTCACTTCTCTTACCAGCACTGCACTTATAGCACATTCAGACACAGCTAAATATACGAAGAGTGTCTCTCCGTCAACAGGTTTGAAAAGGGTTTTGGGGGAAGATAAATGCTTTTTTATTTCATTAAACGCCTGGTCGCACTGTGGAGACCAGTTAAAGTCTTTTGCACCCTTTAAATTCTGAAAAAACGGGGCACACCTGTCCGAAGACCTTGAAATAAAACGATTTAATGCATCCAACCTTCCTGTCAACCTTTGTACTTTTTTAACACTTCGAGGAGGATCCATTTTTAACAAGGCATCAAGCTGGTCTGGATCAGGCTGTATCCCTTTCTCACTTATCACATACCCCAAAAAATTTCGGATCGCACCCCAAACACACATTTTTCTGGATTCAATTTTAAATTAACCTTTGCCAGGTTGGCAAAAGTTACCTAAAGATCAACTAGGTGCAATTCTTCTTCCAAGATTTTTACCATCATGTCATCAATATATACTTCCATATTTCTCCCAATCTGATCAGCAAATGCTTTGTTCACCAACCTCTGATAGGTAGCCCCATCATTTTTCAACCCAAAAGGCATCACTTTGTAAAAATGGAGACCTATATCTGTAACAAAGGTAGTGTGTTCTTGTGGAAATGGAGACCCTTATCTGTAACAAAAGTAGTGTGTTCCTGGTCATTCGGATCCACCTGTATCTGGTTATAATCGGGTTAAGGCTCTATAGCCACAGTGTGTTGATCATTTTCCGCTTATAACAATTGAGTTACTACATTACGAAGTCCAATGTGAAACCCGCGATGTATTCAGTATATCATTTTAAAGTACTATTACGAATTATATGCTGGAACATATGATGCAGGAGCTGCAGGAGAAAAAGAATGCGGTAGCCACCGACGTTAGAACTTACCCAAGTTTTGATGGAAATAGTGACGATGATGAATATCCTTTCAAGAAACGGTTCAAACATGGATGATAGTATCCGTCACCGTGATCATGGCTTAAGCGTCTGTTATGTCAACTCTGACTATTATGTTAACTTTGTCTACTATCTATTTATTTTCATTGTTTGCATTTGTATTTCTAATTATGTAATGTCTTAAATTATATGAACCAGTTAAGAAGTTAATGTTAACATTTTTAAATTAACGTCATCATAAACTAAAAAGCGTACAAGTTCTAAGTGTGAGAAATTGTACATATATTACCATGTTTAAGTATTTAAACAAAAACGGCTAAATAGGTTACTTCGATACAACACTTTTTTATTTCCTTGTATCTCTAGCAACGAGAATGAATCGGTAATGTAAAACCTTCCGTTTCTGCTGAATGCAACTTTAGACAACAATGATGTACCCTCGCACATGAGTCATATGCCGCAATCTCAAGCTACAAAAAAACACGATAAAAAGGATCTTTAAAGGTTTAAACTAACCGACAATGTAATAAAATACTTACGTTCACAAGGTGATTGCAGTTGACCCAACCCAATCCGATTTCCAACCTGTTTGACATCATAGGAGGTGCACCTCTTAACGGAATAAAAATGAAACCAACATCCATGTTTCTATATTGTCCTACGAAATGGAGTATGAATTTAAACGTAGATGTGATCACGACTCCCATCTCGGGCGTTGATATCCAATTATCGATAGTATCCACATCGGTAGAACACTTCACAAGTTCCACAAATGTCTATTAAATGATCCATGATTATAAATATCTTCACGTATACGTATACGTATACGTAATCCATAAGCTTGTTATATAGGGCATCCATAATCAACCTCCACATATCTTGTTTCCTATTCAAAGCAAACGCAATCGAGCGGTACCTGTAGTGGGCATCGGCTTTAACGTCGGTCATGGACGTTACAAAAGGCCTAAAAATATGGGGAATTGGCTTAGGTACCTTTTGGGATCAACCAAAGTTCCCTTAGCTAGCATCATAGAACTTGACCTACAACCAACCGTTCCACTAGAAAGCATCGTCCCACTTTCTTGTGTTGGAATAACGCTTGTTTTTTTCCGAGCGGTGCTTTTCCTACCAAGTTTGGAAACCGATGTTTCGTTTCCTTTACGCGAGATTACGGTCGGACATTTGAATATATTTTCTAGCGATGAAGAACTCACTTTCTTGGAATCTAGCGCATGCTTGTGAAACGATTTATCGCGTTTAGTGGATGATTCAGATGCGATAATAAACAACTTATGTTTGGGAGGTGGAGGACCATACGCTTTTAGTTTGACCAAAGGCTCCACTAGAGAAGTTGTTTCCGGATGGATAATGGCAAACTATTTCTTATAAACATGCTCTATGCATGCTTCATCTTTGGATTCCATGACATCAAGTAGTAGTATATCAAGTTTTGATTTTAATTTCTCAATCTTCGTAGGATCCGTACGGACAAAAATGTCTAACATCTTCCAATGATTGTGAAATAAATTTAGACGCATCTCTAAGTCGTTGCGAATAAATTCGTAAATATTGTGCAAACAAGGTATATCGTGTGTAGTTCACATCACACAACCGCAAGGCATGTGGTCCGCGATTTTCATTGTGGGGGCACATTTCATTTCGTCGGAAACAAATTCCCATCTATTTTCAAGCTGTTTTCATTTTTCTGGAATAAACAAGCAGTTAGAGCTGAGTATGCATAGAAAGAAACGTTTGATGGAGCTTTATAATAATTTCTGTGTAGTGTTATGCGGCCTGGTATGGCTCTTGTCCTGGACTGAAAGTGTTGGCCCCTTACTCAGCGGAAGATGCTCGTGGACTTCTAAAAGCTGCTATTAGAGATCCTGACCCTGTTGTTTTTCTTGAGAATGAGTTAATGTGAGTATTTATCATTGTAGTCGATTTTATTCTCTGTTAATGATTCTGTTTTCAGTCTAAATATCTTGGTTCGGGTATGGTGAGTCATTCCCTGTTTCAGCAGAGGTCCTTGATTCCAGTTTTGCGCTTCAAATTGGGAAGGCAAAGGTAATGAACCTGGAAATCGTAGTTCCACTAAATTATAACTGTCCTTCCAGATACTTCTGCCAATTTCGTTTTCATTCCATTTATATTCTCAATAAATCATCTACAGATTGAGAAAGAAGGAAAGGATGTGACTATAGTTGCTTTTTCAAAGATGGTGGGACTATCTCTGCAGGTATAATGTCTTTTTTGGCACACTAGTACTAGTTGCTATGAAAAGTATTTGACTCATTCTCGTATTTAGGCAGCGGACATACTTGCAAAGGACGACAGTAATGCTGAGGTAAGTTAATAGTAAAAAAAGCATAAACTCAGTCTACACAAGTGCTTAAAATATTAGATAATGATTAAAGTGATTTATCTTGGCTGAACAGGTTATTAACCTGCGTTCAATTAGACCTCTAGATAGAGCAACTATTAATGCTTCAGTCAGGAAAACTAACAGACTGGTTACGGTTGAAGAGGGCTTCCCTCAGCATGGTGTTGGAGCTGAAGTCTGGTATATCTTTGTTCCCGATATATATAGTACCTCTGGTCATCTGTAGTTATCCAAATGCTTTGTAGAGTTATAAGTCATACAACTTGGTTTAACAGTGCAACTGTTGTCGAGAAGAGCTTTGATTATCTTGATGCACCCGTTGAGAGAGTTTCTGGAGCCGATATTCCAATGCCATATGCTGCCAATCTCGAGAGATTGGCTGTACCACAGGTCTGTTCCTAATAATATGCCAAATTAGATTTACGTTGTATGTTTTTCTCTACCGAGGATTATGTGATTGTAGTTTCTTTTGGCCTATATATATATATATATATATATATATATATATATATATATATATATATATATATATATATATATATATTGATCCCTAACCCTTTAGATCAATTTAGAGTTCCCATGTTACATGCGTGCTGTGAGCCTCGTTCTATATCAGATAGCTGGGATGTCAATGTGTTTGGGTTTGGGTTTGGGGCGATGGACCCACTCCAACCTGATTCTCTACATAAAAGACCAAACTGACCTAGGTCCAAGTCAATGATTTCTGAACCCAAACATGCCCCAAAAACCCATAAGGGTGTCTCGACTGGCTCGGGAAATATCTATACCCCATTGACCCAACCAGTCGGCACAACTTAAATTTCAATCAATTCTTCTAAGTTTTAGCCAAGTTAGCATTCACAACTATACTGAGCCAAAGTGGGAGAGATGACTAGTTCTTTTGCCCAAGAGAGTCGAACTCTCGTGTCCATGAACACAGACCTTACCGATTCATCTTAATATAATAACGTAGAAGGTTTTTAGGAATATAATATATTGATTTCTGTCAGAAATATTAAATGCAACACTTTCTTGGTGTTTGATTGTATCTTAGGTTGAAGATATCGTTCGATGCTGCAACAAGAGCTTGCAACAGATCGATGTCGAAGGTGGCATCTGCATAGATTTGCTATGATGAGTGATGAGGGAGAATAAAAGACAAGGGCCAAAATGCATAGAAATAAATGTATAAGGGCCGAAATGCATAGAAATAAATGTATAAGGGCCGAAATGCATAGAAATAAGTGTATAAGGGCTGAAATGCATTAATTGTAAAGATATAGCCAAAATAGGAAGGAACCTTAGAGCAGGGACCAAAAGATGTAATTAAACCGAATTAAAGCGTGTGGGGTCCGCAATTGTACTATAAAAGGACCACACACGCTTCACGAATCTCAAGATGAATAGTACGATTTTCTCTCTCTACTCTTTTAGCATTTTCTCTCTCTAGATCTAACACTCAAATATTCTTCTACTTCCTAATCCTCTATCAACAAATCTTCTCACAACAAAATCACCCTCGGACCATCTTTTAACTCTTCATTGGCGCCGTCTGTGGGAAACGAAAATCGCTCCGACGATAATCACTTCCTAAAAATAATTCCTGTTCCGAGGAGAACCATGGAAGGCCGAGGGGACGATTTGGTTGATCACTGCGAGGAAAATATGGAGGCGGATGAATTTCGAAATGACTTGGAGTCCGAAGGAGAAGGAGGTCGGCGAGTTGAAAACGTTTTTGATGACTCCGCTCTTTTGGCTCAGAGGAACGAACTATTGCTGGAGATCGAAAGGTTGAAGGCGGAGAAGGAAGCTGCGCAAGGAAATGTTCGATCGGAGATAAGAAGAGAACCCGTCGAACAAAAGGAGGAGCGCGAGGTTGAAATTCGACCCAAGAGGAGAGATGACAAGCATCGGAGGCGTGAGCGACGGTCTCCGAGGAGGAGAGAAAGATACCGTTCGGACTCTGCTACTTCAAGCGACTACTCGCGATATAGCACTTCTGAATCATCCCCTCGGAGATACCGCAGAAGGAAAAAGCGTGACCAGAGGCGAGCTGGTGCCCGAAGGGGAAGGAGTTCGGAGAGGAAATCTTCGCGAGAAAAGAGTCGACACGACCGAGTCGGTGATCGCTCTCATGAGCAGGCAAAGTGCCTTGGGAAGGAGGATATGGGCCCTCGAAATTCAGAATGGCAGCAGCAGTACACTTTGCCCTCCGAGGAGGGTCTGTACTTTTCAAACAACGATAATTTGAGGTCTAACATTTATCGTACAGGGCATAACTGGAGAGCATCTCCTCTATCATCGGAGATCTTAGTGGGAAATCTCCCAAAGCATTTTGACATTTCGAAGCTTGAAAAGTTCGACGGGACTCAGGATCCGGACAACCACATCGAGCAGTTTAAGAACTTTATGATAAACTTCGACGACGATGATAAGCTCTTGTGCAGAGCGTTCTCTCAAACCTTCAAAGGAGTGGCATCCAAATGGTACAACAGGCTACCTCAAGGCTCTATTAAGAATTTTGACATGTTCTGGAATATTTTTAGACAACACTTCGTGGGGAGTAAGAAATTTCGAGCCAACGGAGACACCATAATCTACTGTCGGCAAAAAGTGGGGGAGAGCCTCAAAAACTATACCAATCGCTTCGTCATGACCAAAACAGATATGGAGTACTGTAAGGATTCAGTAGCGCTAGCAGCGTTCAGGATGGGTTTGCTCCCCGGGTTATTGAAAGACACGGTGGTAGAAAGTCAGGCGATGACTTTCGGAGCATTGCTAGATCAAGTGGAGAAGAGAATCTTGGTGGAAGAAACCCAAGCCTCAGAGAAAGGTTCCGGAGAGCAGTTGGACCATAATCAATTTCAGAGGGCTGAGCCAAGCTCTCAGGGCCCCCGATTGACCGTTCAAGCTAAGGGCACGGGTCAGTATCCCCCGAGGCAAAAATCAAACCCGCAGTACTATGGCCATCAACCAAACCATAACCAAGGAGGGAGATACATGTCAAACAAATGGACTCGGCCCGACTACTATGCGGAGTTAACAGAAAATGTCGCTGCAATTTTTGATAAAGCTAAATCTTCGGTCACTTTCAGGAAGCCCTTTCCCATACAAACACCGAGGGAGAGCAGAAGCCTTAACAAATATTGCAAGTATCACGAGGATGTGGGCCACGACACCAAAGATTGCATAGCCTTGAAGAAGGAGGTGCAGGCTCTCATCGAAAATGGAATGCTGTTGGAGTATGTCAAGAAACACTCCCAGAAAAACGTCGTGGTAAAAGCTGTCTCGAAGAACACTGACACAGCCATGGTAATTTTCGAAGGGGTTGACGATTTTGACATCGGGCAAGAATATTTGGACCCGAAAGTCGGGAGGAACAATGTAAATTTGGTCGAAGAGGCAATTCCGCGGGGGAAGGTGGATAGTCTTTGCGCATTTTTTGAGTCCTTAGCAATCTTTGGCGGGGATACTATCACCGGGAATTCGAACAGTTCTCGCAAAAGGCACATGGTGAATTTGACCACCCAGATCGAAGCTGGAGTCTCCGCACAAATGCATCGATCGCCTTCTCCTATTATTTGTTTTGATGATGATGACATGCGTAATGTTGCAGGCCCTCATGAGGACGCTGTAGTGATCGCGGCGGGCATTGCCGGGGATCAGATTCAAAAAATACTCATCGACACAGGAAGCTCTGCGAACATCTTATTTATGACTACTTATCGCCGCATTTCTGACCCGCCGGTCATCCGAAGATCTGATAGAACGATAGTAGGTTTCACTGGTGCCACAGCGGTTGTCGTGGGAGAATTTCAATGTATGGTGGAGTTGGGTCGTGGACCATTCAAAAAAGAAGTTGAGGTACTCTTCATTGTGGTTGACGCACCCACCTCATATAATGCTATCCTGGGTCGCTCTTGGTTGTCTCGGATGCATGGTGTCATCTCCACGGTGCACCAATGTCTAAAGTATGTGATCGGGAACAATATTGGTACGGTCAGAAGTAGCCAGAAGATGGCACGCGAATGCTACCAAATCGCCCTGTCCTCCAAGGGAGTTCGAGGGGGTCCCTCTGACTCAGCATAGCAATTAAAGGGGCCACCCCCCGAGGTCATCCCTTGTGATGATCCAAGGGAGGCCCCCGGATTTTAGGTCCCGGAGGAGGATTCTGCGGCACACGAGTTCGCGGCTGGCAAAGTTCTGAAAATAGGGGTCCATCTCTCCCCCGAATTTAGAGGGAAGTTAATTGCTTTTCTATCTGATAAGCTCGATATGTTTGCTTGGTGTGCACAGGATGTCACTGGGGTGCCGACGGAAATTATATGTCACCAACTTGCCTTGCGATCGGATGTCCGACCAATAGTCCAAAAAAGGAGGCCCGTCTCCCCGGAAAAGTCCTCAGCAATTTTGTTGGAGGTCGAACGACTTTTAAGTATTGGTCATATTTGTGGGTCGCATTATCCCCTGTGGGCGTCAAATCCGGTGTTGGTGAGGAAGAAGAACGGCAAGTGGAGGATGTGTATCGACTTCACAGATTTGAACCGCGCTTGTCCTAAGGATCCTTTTCCTGTCCCGCGCATTGATCAGTTAGTAGACTCGACCTCCGGAAATCGATTGCTATCTTTTATGGATGCTTACTCGGGTTACAATCAAATCAGGTTGGCTGCTAACGATGAGGAAAGCACTTCTTTTATTACCGGGCGGGGTCTATACTGTTACAAGGTCATGCCATTTGGGTTAAAAAATGCGGGGGCAACTTATCAGCGCCTGGTTAATAAAACTTTCGAGGAGCAGATTGGGAGGAATATGGAAGCTTATATCGACGATATGTTGGTGAAGAGTGAGAAAGACGACGACCATTTTGCTGACCTCATAGAGACATTCCTCAACTTGCGTAGGGTCAACCTCAAGCTCAATCCAGAAAAGTGTATTTTTGGAGTACGGTCGGGTAAATTCCTTGGCTACATGGTCAGTGAAAAAGGCATTGAGGCGGACCCAGAGCAGTTAAGAGCGTTGATCACCATGAGCCCTCCTCGAAACATTAAAGAGGTGCAAATCCTGACAGGGCGATTGGCTGCCCTAAACCGATTCATTTCCCGCTCGTCGGACAAGTGCGCCCCGTTCTTCAAAGTATTGCGGAATGCGAAGCAATTTTGTTGGACCGAAGAATGTTCGACGGCATTCCGAAAAATTCAGGAGTATCTTACCTCCCCGGAAGTTTTATCTAAACCCCTAGTGGGGGAGACGTTGATTGTTTACGTAGCAATATCCACGTGTGCTGTCAGTGCCGTTCTCCTCCGAGAAGCTGACTCTCTCCTGAGGCCAATTTATTATGTCAGCAAGAGTTTGCTGGACTCCGAAAAGCGATATCTTACCTTGGAGAAGGTGGCTCTGGCGTTAGTCACAGCGGCGCGAAAGATGAGACCTTACTTTCAAGCCCATCCAATTGTGGTTCGAACAACGTTTCCCCTGAAGAGTCTGTTACAACGACCAGATATCTCCGGCAGAATGACTAAGTGGTCCGTCGAGTTGGGAGACTTTGACATAACATTTGAGCCTCGCACAGCGATAAAGGCACAGGTTTTAGCAGATTTTCTGGTTGAATTCCACTCCGACAGGGACGAACAGGAGGTATCTGACATAGTTGCCGAGGAAGAGTGGGTAATACGAACGGATGGGGGGTCGAACATCTCAGGCTGCGGGGCAGGTGTTCAGTTAATATCCCCGCAAGGGGTCGCTATGTTCCAAGCCATCCGTTTCGGTTTCAAAGCTACTAATAATGAGGCTGAGTATGAAGCAGCTTTAGCCGGCCTACGCCTAGCTCGGATATGCGGGGCTCGACGGATAAAGTTGGTCAGTGATTCTCAGCTGGTAATAAATCAGGTTTTGGGGGAGTCCGAGGCAAGAAAGGAAACACTGGTACAATACTTGAAACTGATGAAAGATTTGGCGTCGGGTTTTGAGGACGTTAAGTTCGAACATGTCCGACGAGAATTGAATGTCGTCCCGGATTCTCTTGCTTCTGCTTCGCGGACTGAAGGTTATCCCTGGGTTTTGGTCCAGACATGCCCGTCGATCTCAATCAGTAAAGACCATGTGATGAACGTCTCGGAGGAAAATCGTGCGATCACACCTGATTGGAGAACAGTCCTCATTGATTTTTTGGCTCATGACATTTTGCCCGCCGACAAATATGAAGCCAGAAAAGTTAGATTCAAGTCTCACGGTTACATTTTGCTGGACGGGTCGCTGTATAAGAAATCTCTGAGTCGGCCATTACTGAGGTGCTTGAACGGACCCGAGTCACAAATTATCCTCTCCGAGTTACACGACGGCGAAGGATCCGCTCATTGTGGATATAAAGCTTTGACACGCAGGGTATTCTTGGCAGGTTATTATTGGCCAACTATTTCGGCTGATGCGAAAGATCTGGTCAAACGTTGTGACACGTGCCAGCGGTATGCTAATGTAATCCACAAGCCAGGAGCGTTGATGGAAAGCATCCCAGAGGCAGTTCCTTTTGACAGATGGGGCATTGACTTGGTTGGGCCTCTACCAATGGCCTCTGGGGGCAGACAGACCATAATTGTGGCCGTTGATTATTTTTTTAAGTGGGTGGAAGCTGAGCCACTCGCGGGCACGAAAGCCAAGGATGTGATCAAATTTGTTTTGTCTAATATCTGTTGTCGTTTTGGTGTGCCATTGCAGATTACGACGGACAATGGACCACAGTTTGATAACAAAGAATTTCAGAGTTTTTGTGTGTCAAGGGGCATACGACAATGTTTCTCGGCACCGTTTCACCCTCAGGCAAATGGCCAGGTGGAAGTAACTAATCGCACCATACTCGACGGGCTGAGAAATAACTTAGAAGGTAAGGCAGGGAAATGGCCCGACTATTTACAGGAGGTGTTGTGGGCATATCGAACGACCCCGCGAACAGCCACCGCTGAGTCCCCTTTCGCTTTGGTTTATGGAATGGACGACGTGGTCCCTCCAGAGATCCTCTTCCCTTCACATCGAATAGCAACTTATGACGCAGACACCAATAAAGAGCATAGAGCGTTGGCTTTAAACTTGGTGGAGGAAAAGAGGCAGCGGGCGCAGCTGACTTCCCTTCATTATCAAACTCTTATGCGGAGCCGATATGCATCCAAAGTCAACCATAGGGATTTTCAGGTGGGAGACAAGGTCTTACTGAAAATCTTTCTACACACTAAGGACAAGAGTTTGGGGAAGTTGGGCCCTAATTGGGAAGGCCCTTATACGGTCACCGAAAGGATAAAACCAGGCACGTATCGGTTGAAAGATAAAAATGGACGATATCTCCGCTTACCTTGGAATATTGAGCATTTAAAGTTGTACCTCGATTAGCAGAGCTCGGAGAAAATATTGTATTTCTTTTCACTTTCTATGTATCCCTCGGGAAAAATTTTGGTGAGGACACACTCTTTCCTACCCTGTTAGGCACATGAAGGTTTTAATGAGGTGTTTCGGTGATCCCATTAATACAAATTTTCTTTGCCTTTAACTATTTTTTGAGTCACAGTTACATGTGCCTCGAATTGTTGTCCCTCACACTATTTTTTGAGTCACAGTTACATGTGCCTCGAATTGTTGTCCCTCACACTATTTTTTGAGTCACATTAACATGTGCCTCGAATTGTTGTCCCTCGCACTATTTTTTGAGTCACAGTAACATGTGCCTCGAATTATTGTCCCTCGTACGATTTTTTGAGTCATAGTAACATGTGCTTCGAATTGCTGTCCTCCGACCTATTTTCTGAACCACATTCACATTAAGGTGTGCCACGATGTTTTGGGACTTTCAAATTATTCTTCGGGTCACATCAAGGTGTGCCACGATGTTTTGGGACTTTCAAACTATTCTTCGGGTCACATTAAGGTGTGCCACGATGATTTGGGACCTTCGAACTATTTTCCGGGTCACTTTAAGGTGTGCCTCGAAGCCACTCTCAGTGATGAATCGAGAATATTTTTTCCTTACAATTATTTTTTATTTTTTACTTTTCGGAGACCCTACAAATTGTTCGACGGCCAAACAGATTGGCATTCGAAGGCCTCATGGCAAGTATAAAACTTGGTAAATCTATCTAAGTAATAATTGTTCGAAGACCAAGCGAGTTGAAATTCGAAGGCCTAATGATAAATATAAAACCTGCTAAATTTATCTAAGTTAAATTCTGTCGAAGGCCAAAAGAATTTGTGAATTTATCCAGGTGCTCATTGTTCGAAGGGCTAGTGAAGTAATAAGTTCGAAGAACAATACATTGATGAGTTAAATATCCAAGTACTCATTGGAACAGCACAACAGCTTCCAACCATTACAAAAGAGGCCTTTTTAGGCCTTACACAAAAAAACATAACTACCTACAGCAACTTTGTTCACTCAGCATTTTTCGAGGCATCACTTTCTTCACCTTCTGAGTCTTCACTCTCGCTTACAACTATTTGAGGAGGGCGAAGCTCTGGGGGGACAAGCTTCCAAAAAGACCCCAGGTCATATTCAGGGTGATCGGTGTATATCTGGGTCAATAAACCGGCTCGAGTGGCAGCATCCCGAGCCTGGAATTTCTTCGAACATGTGGCTGCATAAGCATCCACAGCCTTATCTTTTGCCTCCTCGATCTCTACTGGGAAACCTCTATCTTTCTCTCTAATTTATCGCGCTCTCCAACTACTTTTCCAAGAGCCTCAGTGCATTGCTCGAATCCATCGCAAGCCTTGCGATGTCCTGTCTTATATTCAGATATCAGCCGCTCTTGGGCATCAGTCTTTTTCTTGTATAAGTCCCTCTCTTTCTGGCAACAATGCTCTAGTATCGTTACGTAATGTTCAGCAGCAGAAAGACGCTCATACAAGGCATCAGCCTGGCCTTCGACCACTGCGTACTCATTTTTGGCCTCCTCGAGCTGAGAGGCAGCAACTGATGCCTTGAACTTATAGTAATTTTTGCGCTTTTCCAGATGGCGCATCTTTTTTCCCTGGTTGACCGAAGTGTGTAATATTCTTCGAAGACTCATTGAGAACTCGTCGTCCAGGGGGACCTCGAAGGAGCTTGAAGGAGATCCTAAGGCTACCGAGTCGAATTCAGAAAAATTACCACAAGCAATGTCTGGATGGACAAGTAGTGGAGGGTCTGTTCGAGGAGCAGGGATAGGAGCCAGCCTTGGGCTGTTTTCCAGAGAAGCTGGGTGAGAAGCCTCAGTTAAAGGCGAATGCAAGGACTGGTGGGAAGCTTCCCTGGGTGACTGGCCACCCCTGTTTTCAACATCATTTGCGATACTGTGGACTTCTCCTTCGAAATTGGTCTCCTTGTTGTTGTTAGGGGTTTCTCCCCCCTCGGATTGTTCTTCGATGGGCTCAAGAAGAATCCTTTTTCCCTTTAAGTCTTTTTTCTTGCCATCTTTCCTTGATGGGAGGATGGGAGCAGAGATAGGGGCAATAGACTTTGATGGAACGATGATATATGTTCGAAGGACCTCACTTGTTCGAGGATCTTCACTTGTTCGAGGAACTTCGCTCGTTCGAGGAATCTTTGACCTTGATGTCCCAAGATTATCTGAGGAGGGAGGTTGTTGGTTATTCGTCACCACTTGGGGATTTAGTGGTTGAGCTGGTGCTACTTCCTCTTCTGAGGGTTCTTCCAAATGACTTTGCGACCGAGAGCGTTTGGGTAGATAAATTGTCACGTCTTGTTGGATACACCGCTCTAATACCTCCCTCTCCGAAGGCGGCGTCATTAACTTACTCATGCTAAGGCGGTCGAGGGGATTCAGCCTCCATAATCGACTCCTCGCCAGATTGTCGTCGGTAAAGCACTGCCGAAATCGATTGTCCCATTTATCTTTTTCCCACAGGCGAAGATTGGTGAAAATTGTTGTAGCTCCCTCGACATACTCTGTGTAGGTTTTGGATATGCCGGTCATCGCTGAAACAAAGTATAAAGGATAAGAACGTTTACAAACAGCCTGCTGTTCGAAGACACATGTGTCTTCGAGGGTGTATGTTTTTTAGAAGGAATATGCTTAGAAAAATGCAGATTTGCAAGTGTTAAAATCAAGGGTGCATAGTGAGTCGAGGAGAGTCACATTCGAGGAGTAAAAAGCAGAGCTAGTACTTACATTTCATGGTCCATTTCAAAGACAGCTTATGTGGATTCGAAGGACTGGCTTCTGATCCGGTCTCCCAGCAACCAGAGAAAAAGAGGAACTGTTGCCTCCATTTTTTATCCGCCTCCAAAAGATCTTTCAACACTTTTTGCCCCCGATTGAATGTTAACGAGTAGAAGGGGAAGTAAGGGTTTCGAGCAAGGCCAGCGAGACCAATGATTTGTTCTAATGAAAATGCTTGGCCTGAGAGCCTTGAGGCCATTATGCAAGCCATTAAGGTGAACCACATATTGGGCCCAACCTGTGAGGGACAGAGATCTATCTTCGAGAGATATTCAATAAAGAAGGGGTCTAAGGGATACCTCAGCCCCCAGTTCATGATCTCTGTATAGACCACCACCTCATGGTCCCTCACAGATAAGGGCGTCTCTCCTTCGGAGGGAAATCTGATGTTGACGTATTGAGGGATGCCCCATCGAGCCCTAAGCATTGTTTCCTCTGCCTTCGCAAAATACTTATACTTGATATTGGCAAGGGCCACCATGTGCTTATTCTCAATGCCCCTAATATTGTTGCCGGCAATATTATCTAATTCCAAGGGCAAAGTGACATCCCCTTTAGACTTTGGAGCAATCCGGCGAGCTTGTTCCTCGGATATTGCCGAAGAGGAAGTACCACCATTCGCAGGTCCCGATGAGGAGGAGGTTGGCAATCGCTGTCCGAGGAGTTTGTTGAAAGGTTTCATAACTATGGGGTCTAACGTCTCTTCATGCCTAATCCGCATATCTTCCTCGGTAATAAGCGTTCTTGAGGGGGAGAATTGAGTACCCTGGATGGTCATGGATGGTGTGGAGGGCAGACTAGACACGTTCGTTCCTTGTCTTCGAGGGGGGCTTTCGGTACTGTGTTGCACGTTTTGTCTTCGAGGAGGATTCTCGGTATTGTATTGTAAGTCTTGCCTTCGAGGAGGACTTTCAGTATTGTGTTCCAAGTCTTGTCTTCGAGGGGGACTGTCAGTAGTATGTTGCAAGTCTTGTTTTCGAAGAGGACTAGCTGGGTTTCGAGGAGGACTCCTTGAAGTCCTTCGAGGACTTGGAGATTTTTGGGAGAGGTTTTCAACATTAATTGGGGCAATGGGTTCTCGAATTGTTAGGGAAGTCTCCCTGGCCCGCGTTCGCTCGTGAGAACTTTTTATGTCTCTATGGGATTTCTTCCTCTTCGAACCGGATGAATGTTTGTGAGATCTTTCTTTGCCCATTTCTCTTGGAGGGTTTGTTTCGCTAAGCAAGCTTTGACGAGCTACTTACCGAGGGATAATGGAGGTCGAATTGTGCGAAGGGGGCCAGGCACCAAAAAACGTTGTAGTCGGTGGTGGGGGACGAGGCCTTACATCTTCACCAGCAGCAACCCTCTCTTCGAATCGTTTACTGATCAACAACCACTCAGGAATTCGACGGGGCTTGTTCGCCAGCTTTATCTCTCTAGAACTAATCGAACAGAAGTTGCATTAATGAAGGAAGAGGTTGGTATTTATAGAGTACTAGTGGCCTTTTGACAGATGAGGCCCGGGGACATTTTTGTGTTGTTTGCCTAGGGGTACGATGGTCAACATAGGTGGACATTGTTCGGTCGCCTAGCTATAGCAGAAGGTGAAGAGTGTTGTGTCAGAAATTGTCAGGGAAGGGGAAGAGTTTTCTGACAACAATGTCAGAAGAATGGCTACCGTTTTTTCAGAAGTACGATGACATCGCTGTTTGTACAATGACATCATCAATCCTAGCAACATTTTTTCGCCTAAGTACATAATTATCCGATGACTATCTGGCTGAAAAAGTTGCAAGGATTGAGGGGGCTACTCGGTATAGCAGAAATTCGAAGGGATCTTTACAGAAATTCGAGGAGGCTTTCAAGTCATTCGCAGAGGTTGTGGTTGGCAAAGATATTTCGTGGAGAAACCTTTTGCCTAAGAAGTCTATGGCCTCAATAACACCAAGGGACTTATGAAGTTCGAAGGAGCAACTTTTCGAAGAGATTTTGGCCGGTCAGAAGAATTATTCAGTCTTAGCAAAATAATTTTTTACTAAGACTGGGGGGCTACTGATGAGGGAGAATAAAAGACAAGGGCCAAAATGCATAGAAATAAATGTATAAGGGCCGAAATGCATAGAAATAAATGTATAAGGGCCGAAATGCATAGAAATAAGTGTATAAGGGCTGAAATGCATTAATTGTAAAGATATAGCCAAAATAGGAAGGAACCTTAGAGCAGGGACCAAAAGATGTAATTAAACCGAATTAAAGCGCGTGGGGTCCGCAATTGTACTATAAAAGGACCACACACGCTTCACGAATCTCAAGATGAATAGTACGATTTTCTCTCTCTACTCTTTTAGCATTTTCTCTCTCTAGATCTAACACTCAAATATTCTTCTACTTCCTAATCCTCTATCAACAAATCTTCTCATAACAAAATCACCCTCGGACCATCTTTTAACTCTTCAATGAGTAGATAGATAAGGTTATTAAAATTATTGCTTTTGGTATGTTAGCTTTTTTTTGTCAATGATTTTCAAATGGTTTTCACTACTTACCATTTGACGCATGCTTTTTTGTTTCCTAAATGCCTTTCTTTTTTTTTTGCAAAAGAAAGGTTGAATAATGTAACCTTTTTCATAGGGAAGTATAATTTCTTTGTTTACCTCCATTGGCATTTTCGAAAGGAACGCAATAAGAGATGGCATTATTCAGAATTTGTTGTGCTCCCATAATTTTTGACGTTGATAACTTAGTTATAGAGTTCAAATACACTAATCAAGTAATAGAGTTGTTAAAAGTTCAAAGTTGGAAGCAAACAAAGCAGATTTTGTTTTTAACTAATTTTAAACTGAGTATAACTATCGTATTTGACATAACAAAATGAAATGAAAAATCATATAATTTGCAATACTAATCACTAATTATAATTGGAGTTTAAAAGAATTGGTCCACACACTATTATCATGACTGGAAAAGATTTGAGGTGACAAAAATGAGTTAAGTTTACTTCGATTTTTAAGTTATACTAGGATATATCATATCTTTGGTATTTGGTCTAATCGTAGCCTTATACTAAAGCAACATGATTGAGTGAGTATTATGGAATAATATTATAGAAGTGGACAAAATTTGTTCAAATACTACTAAACCTCTAGTGACTAAATTCTTAAAAGATAAGTAGAAAAATAAATTATTCTCAACTACCAATGGTGTCTTTGGTAGCTATTAGAAATGTGTCAAAGAGAAAGATAGACCACACGGTAGTATTTGACGTAGGACAGGGTAGATAGGATAGAGTCCGAATCACTCCAACAGCGAGCTTCGCGTTCAAGGTTTCACACCTAGGTAAAGAGCTTCACGTTCAAGGTTTACGTCTGATTTTTTCTTTCGCAGGATAGAGTAAGACTCATTTTGTTTATTCAATTTCAACTGCCGATACAAAACAACTCTAGACTCTTTATATAGGAGATATATAGAATCTCTAGGATCTGCTATAACTCCCAAAAACATATAATAAGGACGCATAATGACTATTTGAAATTTCAAGTCTATTAGGATTCTTTAGAGTAGTTTTTCTTTTTTTTAGAACTTCTCATCTTCCTGCATCAATTCTCCTCAGCTGAGAAGAACTCGACTCCAGCGAGACAAAACTGAAGTACCGCGCGAGGATGTCTGGGTCGATACGTTGTAGCTCTTCTTTTGTAACCCATGTGCTGTCTGTACTCGGTCTGCCCTTCCATTTTATCAAAAAATTATGGTGTTCTCCTCGTCTTGTCGAAACGACCTGCTCATCCACAATATCTTCCACAATGTCAGTTTTCAGGATTTCAGGTGGTGGATGTGGTACTGGTGCCACAAATTCAGAAGTAGAAAAGGGGTGTGATAGATCTGCCGAGTCATTCTATAAAGGATTCAAAGTAGCTTCTTTAAACTGGATCAGATCCTCAATGTTAAAAGTTGAGCTGATTCCCATACCCGGAGGAAGTTCCAGCACGTACGCATTAGGACCTGTGCGTGCTAGAAGTTTAAATGGACCAATGCTACGGGCTTGCAGTTTTTTTGCCTCTCCTTGTGGAAACCGCTGAGGTTTCACTCTAACCATGACATAGTCACCAACCGAGAATTCTCGAAATCTACGGTGAACATTAGCAGTAGCTTTATACTTTTCATTGCTTTGATTGATCTGTTGATGGATCTCAGCGTGCAAACCGTGAAGACGTTGTGCAAACTCCTGAGCTGATTCAGACGGCCTTTGCGAAACTGACATAGGAATAAGATCTATAGGAGCCTTGAGTTTATTCCCATACACGACTTCAAATGGGCTGATGCCTATAGACCGATTGACTGAATTATTGTAAGCGAACTCAGCAATAGGTAAAATAACATGCCACGACCTGATATTTTCGCCAACTAGACAGCGTAGTAGATTACCTAAACTCCGATTAACAGCTTCTGTCTGGCCATCTATTTGCGGATGATAGACTGTGGAAAATCTCAGCTTAGTTCCCATATTATGCCAAAGAGATTTCTAAAAATAGCTCGTAAACCGAACGTCTCTAACGGACACAATGGTCTTAGGCAGTCCGTGCAGCCTAACAATCTCGGCCATAAAAATCTTTGCCACTTTAGACGCGTCAAATGTTTTAGAACATGGGATGAAGTGAGCCATTTTTTAGAACCTGTCCATGGTGACAAAAATTGAATCATGATTTCCCACGGTTTTAGGGAGTGCAAGGACAAAGTCCATGCTGATGTCTTGCCAAGGAGCATGCGGAACAGGAAGTGGGGTATACAGCCCCGTGTTTTGTTTCTGTTGTTTAGCTAACTAACAAGTCCGACAATGTTCCACGATTTTTGCAACATCCCTTTTGAGACTCGGCCAATAAAATCTATCTTCTACTTGGGCGATTGTTTTGTCTCTCCCGAAATGATCAGCAACACCTCCTGAATGCATTTCCATGATAATAAATTCTCTTACGGATGTTCGATGGATGCAAAGCTTAGAATTTCTAAATAGGAAGCCTCTGCACAACATAAACTCACGATTACGCGACCCATCTTCTAAGAGACCAACATATATCTCACGAAAATCTGGACAGTGTTGATACTCTTCCTTCAACTTTTCGAACCCGATAATCTCAACATTCATGGTTTGAAGAGCACAAATTCTCTGGTTGAGAGCATGTGCGACCCTGTTTTCGATACCAGATTTGTGAGTGAGCACAAAAGTATACTCTTAAAGAAACTGGACCCATTTTGCGTGACGTGGATTTAATTTCTTTTGTGAGCTTAGATATCTCAGAGCTTGATGATCCGAATATAAAACGAACTCGTGCGGCATTAAGTAGTGCCTCAAATACCTCAAGGCCTGCACCACCGCGTAGAATTCTTTATCGTACGTTGAATATTTCTGTTTTTCTTTCATATAGTTTCTCACTGAAGTAGGCAATCGGATGCCCTTCTTGGCTTAAAACTCCTCTGATTCCCATGCCGGAAGCATCACATGATACTTCAAATACTTTTGAAAAATCTGAAAGCCGCATCACCGGATCCTCAACCATTCTTGTCTTTATATCTTTGAATGCTTCTGCGGCCGATTTACTCCATGTAAATTCTGATTTTTAAGCAATTTGTGATGGGCGCCATTATAGAACTGAACCCTTGAATGAAGCGCCGATAAAATGTGGTCAGCCCATGAAAACTTCGAACTTCGTGGATATTTTTACGTTCTGGCCAGGTAACTATGGCCTTTACTTTCTCTGGATCGGCTTTCATCCCTTCTAAGGATATAACAAATCCTAAGAACAAAACATGCTCACTCATAAATGAACATTTCTTTAGGTTTGCATAAAATTTATCGGCCCGAAGGACCATAAATACTTGTCGCATGTGGGCAGTATGCTGTTCCTTAGACTTGCTGTAAATTAAAATGTCATCGAAGTAAACAACTAAGAATTTACCGATGAATGGTCGAAGGGTTTGCGTCATTACCCTCATGAAGGTGCTTGGTGCGTTTGATAGACCAAAAGGTATGACTAACCATTCATACAGCCCATCTTTTGTTTTAAAGGCGGCTTTCCATTCGTCTCCCGGACGAATTCTGACTTAGTGATACCCACTTTTAAGATCAATCTGGGAGAATACTGTAGCTCCAGCCATCATGTCTAATAAATCTTCAAGTCGAGGGATTGGGAATCGATACTTGACAATGATTTTGTTGATAGCTCTACTGTCAACACACATTCGCCACGTTTTGTCTTTCTTGGGTGTTAATAAGGCTGGTACAGCACAAGGTCTGAGGCTTTCTCGGATAAACCCTTTTGTCAGCAGCTCATCTACTTGTCTTTTTAACTCTGAGTGCTCCCTAGGATTCATACGAAAGTGTGGAAGATTCGGTAATGTTGCTTCATGAACGAGGTCAATAGCATGCTAAATATTTTGAAGTAGAGGAAGATCTTGGGGAAGGTCTTTAGGGAACAATTCACTGTATTCTTCTATGAGAGGTTTTACTTCTAACGTTACATCATTTAGCCCAATTGAAATTTCTTTTACCTTTAGGAGGAACGTGATATGGCTGTCTTTGGTCTGTTGCAGAAACTCTCTCAAATCAACCACATGAAGAGGTTTCTGTAACACGTTCTGGTTCACTTCATCTATAGTTGGCACTTTTTTTGCTTTCGGTTGAAGAGAGTTTAACGTGATCTTTTTACCGTTGTGAACGAATGAGCATGAATTGGACTCGCCTACAATTGTTACGTCATGATCATATATCCACGGTCTGCCTAATCGGATGCGACCTGCGTTCATAGATACCACATCGCAACAAACATTATCCTTGTAGGATAAGAATTACCTTACAGCCATGGGTAACAAGGATAGATGAATTTTCGATCCATGCCACCTGATACGGTTGAGGGTGGACAATCAGGATTAGACCAAGACGAGATACTGTCTGAGCTGATACTGATGAGGGAGAATAAAAGACAAGGGCCAAAATGCATAGAAATAAATGTATAAGGGCCGAAATGCATAGAAATAAATGTATAAGGGCCGAAATGCATAGAAATAAGTGTATAAGGGCTGAAATGCATTAATTGTAAAGATATAGTCAAAATAGGAAGGAACCTTAGAGCAGGGACCAAAAGATGTAATTAAACCGAATTAAAGCGTGTGAGGTCCGCAATTGTACTATAAAAGGACCACACACGCTTCACGAATCTCAAGAGGAATAGTACGACTTTCTCTCTCTACTCTTTTAGCATTTTCTCTCTCAAGATCTAACACTCAAATATTCTTCTACTTCCTAATCCTCTATCAACAAATCTTCTCACAACAAAATCACCCTCGGACCATCTTTTAACTCTTCAGTGGCGCCGTCTGTGGGAAACGAAAATCGCTCCGACGATAATCACTTCCTAGAAATAATTCCTGTTCCGAGGAGAACCATGGAAGGCCGAGGGGACGATTTGGTTGATCACTGCGAGGAAAATATGGAGGCGGATGAATTTTGAAATGACTTGGAGTCAGAAGGAGAAGGAGGTCGGCGAGTTGAAAACGTTTTTGATGACTCCGCTCTTTTGGCTCAGAGGAACGAACTATTGCTGGAGATCGAAAGGTTGAAGGCGGAGAAGGAAGCTGCGCAAGGAAATGTTCGATCGGAGATAAGAAGAGAACCCGTCGAACAAAAGGAGAAGCGCGAGGTTGAAATTCGACCCAAGAGGAGAGATGACAAGCATCGGAGGCGTGAGCGACGGTCTCCGAGGAGGAGAGAAAGATACCGTTCGGACTCGGCTACTTCAAGCGACTACTCGCGATATAGCACTTCTGAATCATCCCCTCGGAGATACCGCAGAAGGAAAAAGCGTGACCATAGGCGAGCTGGTGCCCGAAGAGGAAGGAGTTCGGAGAGGAAATCTTCGCGGGAAAAGAGTCGCCACGACCGAGTCGGTGATCGCTCTCATGAGCAGGCAAAGTGCCTTGGGAAGGAGGATATGGGCCCTCGAAATTCAGAATGGCAGCAGCAGTACACTTTGCCCTCCGAGGAGGGTCTGTACTTTTCAAACAACGATAATTTGAGGTCTAACATTTATCGTACAGGGCATAACTGGAGAGCCTCTCCTCTATCATCGGAGATCTTAGTGGGAAATCTCCTAAAGTATTTTGACATTTCGAAGCTTGAAAAGTTCGACGGGACTCAGGATCCGGACAACCACATCGAGCAGTTTAAGAACTTTATGATAAACTTCGACGACGATGATAAGCTCTTGTGCAGAGCGTTCTCTCAAACCTTCAAAGGAGTGGCATCCAAATGGTACAACAGGCTACCTCAAGGCTCTATTAAGAATTTTGACATGTTCTGGAATATTTTTAGACAACACTTCGTGGGGAGTAAGAAATTTCGAGCCAACGGAGACACCATAATCTACTGACGGCAAAAAGTGGGGGAGAGCCTCAAAAACTATACCAATCGCTTCGTCAAGACCAAAACATATATGGAGTACTGTAAGGATTCAGTAGCGCTAGCAGCGTTCAGGATGGGTTTGCTCCCCGGGTTATTGAAAGACACGGTGGCAGAAAGTCAGGCGATGACTTTCGGAGCATTGCTAGATCAAGTGGAGAAGAGAATCTTGGTGGAAGAAACCCAAGCCTCAGAGAAAGGTTCCGGAGAGCAGTTGGACCATAATCAATTTCAGAGGGCTGAGCCAAGCTCTCAGGGCCCCCGATCGACCGTTCAAGCTAAGGGCACGGGTCAGTATCCCCTGAGGCAAAAATCAAACCCGCAGTACTATGGCCATCAACCAAACCATAACCAAGGAGGGAGATACATGTCAAACAAATGGACTCGGCCCGACTACTATGCGGAGTTAACAGAAAATGTCGCTGCAATTTTTGATAGAGCTAAATCTTCGGTCACTTTCAGGAAGCCCTTTCCCATACAAACACCGAGGGAGAGCAGAATCCTTAACAAATATTGCAAGTATCACGAGGATGTGGGCCACGACACCAAAGATTGCATAGCCTTGAAGAAGGAGGTGCAGGCTCTCATCGAAAATGGAATGCTGTTGGAGTATGTCAAGAAACACTCCCAGAAAAACGCCGTGGTAAAAGCTGTCTCGAAGAACACTAACACAGCCATGGTAATTTCCGAAGGGGTTGACGATTTTGACATCGGGAAAGAATATTTGGACCCGAAAGTCGGGAGGAACAATGTAAATTTGGTCGAAGAGGCAATTCCGCGGGGGAAGGTGGATAGTCTTTGCGCATTTTTTGAGTCCTTAGCAATCTTTGGCGGGGATACTATCACCGGGAATTCGAACAGTTCTCGCAAAAGGCACATGGTGAATTTGACCACCCAGATCGAAGCTGGAGTCTCCGCACAAATGCATCGATCGCCTTCTCCTATTATTTGTTTTGATGATGATGACATGCGTAATGTTGCAGGCCCTCATGAGGACGCTGTAGTGATCGCGGCGGGCATTGTCGGGGATCAGATTCAAAAAATACTCATCGACACAGGAAGCTCTGCGAACATCTTATTTATGAGTACTTATCGCCGCATTTCTGACCCGCCGGTCATCCGAAGATCTGATAGAACGATAGTAGGTTTCACTGGTGCCACAGCGGTTGTCGTGGGAGAATTTCAATGTATGGTGGAGTTGGGTCGTGGACCATTCAAAAAAGAAGTGGAGGTACTCTTCATTGTGGTTGACGCACCCACCTCATATAATGCTATCCTGGGTCGCTCTTGGTTGTCTCGGATGCATGGTGTCATCTCCACGGTGCACCAATGTCTAAATTATGTGATCGGGAACAATATTGGTACAGTCAGAAGTAGCCAGAAGATTGCACGCGAATGCTACCAAATCGCCCTGTCCTCCAAGGGAGTTCGAGGGGGTCCCTCTGACTCAGCATAGCAATTAAAGGGGCCACCCCCCGAGGTCATCCCTTGTGATGATCCAAGGGAGGCCCCCGGATTTCAGGTCCCGGAGGAGGATTCTGCGGCACACGAGTTCGCGGCTGGCAAAGTTCTGAAAATAGGGGTCCATCTCTCCCCCGAATTTAGAGGGAAGTTAATTGTTTTTCTATCTGATAAGCTCGATATGTTTGCTTGGTGTGCACAGGATGTCACTATGGTGCCGACGGAAATTATATGTCACCAACTTGCCTTGCGATCGGATGTCCGACCAATAGTCCAAAAAAGGAGGCCCGTCTCCCCGGAAAAGTCCTCAGCAATTTTGTTGGAGGTCGAACGACTTTTAAGTATTGGTCATATTCGTGGGTCGCATTATCCCCTGTGGGCGTCAAATCCGGTGTTGGTGAGGAAGAAGAACGGCAAGTGGAGGATGTGTATCGACTTCACAAATTTGAACCGCGCTTGTCCTAAGGATCCTTTTCCTGTCCCGCGCATTGATCAGTTAGTAGACTCGACCTCCGGAAATCGATTGCTATCTTTTATGGATGCTTACTCGGGTTACAATCAAATCAGGTTGGCTGCTAACGATGAGGAAAGCACTTCTTTTATTACCGGGCGGGGTCTAACTGTTACAAGGTCATGCCGTTTGGGTTAAAAACGCGGGGGCAACTTATCAGCGCCTGGTTAATAAAACTTTCGAGGAGCAGATTGGGAGGAATATGGAAGCTTATATCGACGATATGTTGGTGAAGAGTGAGAAAGACGACGACCATTTTGCTGACCTCACAGAGACATTCCTCAACTTGCGTAGGGTCAACCTCAAGCTCAATCCAGAAAAGTGTATTTTTGGAGTACGGTCGGGTAAATTCCTTGGCTACATGGTCAGTGAAAAAGGCATTGAGGCGGACCCAGAGCAGTTAAGAGCGTTGATCACCATGAGCCCTCCTCGAAACATTAAAGAGGTGCAAATCCTGACAGGGCGATTGGCTGCCCTAAATCGATTCATTTCCCGCTCGTCGGACAAGTGCGCCCCGTTCTTCAAAGTATTGCGGAATGCGAAGCAATTTTGTTGGACCGAAGAATGTTCGACGGTATTCCGAAAAATTCAGGAGTATCTTACCTCTCCGGAAGTTTTATCTAAACCCCTAGTGGGGGAGACGTTGATTGTTTACGTAGCAATATCCACGTGTGCTGTCAGTGCCGTTCTCCTCCGAGAAGCTGACTCTCTCCTGAGGCCAATTTATTATGTCAGCAAGAGTTTGCTGGACTCCGAAAAGCGATATCTTACCCTAGAGAAGGTGGCTCTGGCGTTAGTCACAGCGGCGCGAAAGATGAGACCTTACTTTCAAGCCCATCCAATTGTGGTTCGAACAACGTTTCCCCTGAAGAGTCTGTTACAACGACCAGATATCTCCGGCAGAATGACTAAGTGGTCCGTCGAGTTGGGAGACTTTGACATAACATTTGAGCCTCGCACAGCGATAAAGGCACAGGTTTTAGCAGATTTTCTGGTTGAATTCCACTCCGACAGGGACGAACAGGAGGTATCTGACATAGTTGCCGAGGAAGAGTGGGTAATACGAACGGATGGGGGGTCGAACATCTCAGGCTGCGGGGCAGGTGTTCAGTTAATATCCCCGCAAGGGGTCGCTATGTTTCAAGCCATCCGTTTCGGTTTCAAAGCTACTAATAATGAGGCTGAGTATGAAGCAGCTTTAGCCGGCCTACGCCTAGCTCGGATATGCGGGGCTCGACGGATAAAGTTGGTCAGTGATTCTCAGCTGGTAATAAATCAGGTTTCGGGGGAGTCTGAGGCAAGAAAGGAAACACTGGTACAATACTTGAAACTGATGAAAGATTTGGCGTCGGGTTTTGAGGACGTTAAGTTCGAACATGTCCGACGAGAATTGAATGCCGTCCCGGATTCTCTTGCTTCTGCTTCGCGGACTGAAGGTTATCCCTGGGTTTTGGTCCAGACATGCCCGTCGATCTCAATCAGTAAAAACCATGTGATGAACGTCTCGGAGGAAAATCGTGCGATCACACCTGATTGGAGAACAGTCCTCATTGATTTTTTGGCTCATGACATTTTGCCCGCCGACAAATATGAAGCCAGAAAAGTTAGATTCAAGTCTCACGGTTACATTTTGCTGGACGGGTCGCTGTATAAGAAATCTCTGAGTCGGCCATTACTGAGGTGCTTGAACGGACCCGAGTCACAAATTATCCTCTCCGAGTTACACGACGGCGAAGGATCCGCTCATTGTGGATATAAAGCTTTGACACGCAGGGTATTCTTGGCAGGTTATTATTGGCCAACTATTTTGGCTGATGCGAAAGATCTGGTCAAACGTTGTGACACGTGCCAGCGGTATGCTAATGTAATCCACAAGCCAAGAGCGTTGATGGAAAGCATCCCAGAGGCAGTTCCTTTTGACAGATGGGGCATTGACTTGGTTGGGCCTCTACCAATGGCCTCTGGGGGCAGACAGACCATAATTGTGGCTGTTGATTATTTTTCTAAGTGGGTGGAAGCTGAGCCACTCGCGGGCACGAAAGCCAAGGATGTGATCAAATTTGTTTTGTCTAATATCTGTTGTCGTTTTGGTGTGTCATTGCAGATTACGACGGACAATGGACCACAGTTTGATAACAAAGAATTTCAGAGTTTTTGTGTGTCAAGGGGCATACGACAATGTTTCTCGGCACCGTTTCACCCTCAGGCAAATGGCCAGGTGGAAGTAACTAATCGCACCATACTCGACGGGCTGAGAAATAACTTAGAAGGTAAGGCAGGGAAATGGCCCGACTATTTACAGGAGGTGTTGTGGGCATATCGAACGACCCCGCGAACAGCCACCGCTGAGTCCCCTTTCGCTTTGGTTTATGGAATGGACGACGTGGTCCCTCCAGAGATCCTCTTCCCTTCACATCGAATAGCAACTTATGACGCAGACACCAATAAAGAGCATAGAGCGTTGGCTTTAAACTTGGTGGAGGAAAAGAGGCAGCGGGCGCAGCTGACTTCCCTTCATTATCAAACTCTTATGCGGAGCCGATATGCATCCAAAGTCAACCATAGGGATTTTCAGGTGGGAGACAAGGTCTTACTGAAAATCTTTCTACACACTAAGGACAAGAGTTTGGGGAAGTTGGGCCCTAATTGGGAAGGCCCTTATACGGTCACCGAAAGGATAAAACCAGGCACGTATCGGTTGAAAGATAAAAATGGACGATATCTCCGCTTACCTTGGAATATTGAGCATTTAAAGTTGTACCTCAATTAGCAGAGCTCGGAGAAAATATTGTATTTCTTTTCACTTTCTATGTATCCCTCGGGAAAAATTTTGGTGAGGACACACTCTTTCCTACCCTGTTAGGCACAGGAAGGTTTTAATGAGGTGTTTCGGTGATCCCATTAATACAAATTTTCTTTGCCTTTAACTATTTTTTGAGTCACAGTTACATGTGCCTCGAATTGTTGTCCCTCACACTATTTTTTGAGTCACAGTTACATGTGCCTCGAATTGTTGTCCCTCACACTATTTTTTGAGTCACATTAACATGTGCCTCGAATTGTTGTCCCTCGCACTATTTTTTGAGTCACAGTAACATGTGCCTCGAATTATTGTCCCTCGTACGATTTTTTGAGTCATAGTAACATGTGCTTCGAATTGCTGTCCTCCGACCTATTTTCTGAACCACATTCACATTAAGGTGTGCCACGATGTTTTGGGACTTTCAAATTATTCTTCGGGTCACATCAAGGTGTGCCACGATGTTTTGGGACTTTCAAACTATTCTTCGGGTCACATTAAGGTGTGCCACGATGATTTGGGACCTTCGAACTATTTTCCGGGTCACTTTAAGGTGTGCCTCGAAGCCACTCTCAGTGATGAATCGAGAATATTTTTTCCTTACAATTATTTTTTATTTTTTACTTTTCGGAGACCCTACAAATTGTTCGACGGCCAAACAGATTGGCATTCGAAGGCCTCATGGCAAGTATAAAACTTGGTAAATCTATCTAAGTAATAATTGTTCGAAGACCAAGCGAGTTGAAATTCGAAGGCCTAATGATAAATATAAAACCTGCTAAATTTATCTAAGTTAAATTCTGTCGAAGGCCAAAAGAATTTGTGAATTTATCCAGGTGCTCATTGTTCGAAGGGCTAGTGAAGTAATAAGTTCGAAGAACAATACATTGATGAGTTAAATATCCAAGTACTCATTGGAACAGCACAACAGCTTCCAACCATTACAAAAGAGGCCTTTTTAGGCCTTACACAAAAAAACATAACTACCTACAGCAACTTTGTTCACTCAGCATTTTTCGAGGCATCACTTTCTTCACCTTCTGAGTCTTCACTCTCGCTTACAACTATTTGAGGAGGGCGAAGCTCTGGGGGGACAAGCTTCCAAAAAGACCCCAGGTCATATTCAGGGTGATCGGTGTATATCTGGGTCAATAAACCGGCTCGAGTGGCAGCATCCCGAGCCTGGAATTTCTTCGAACATGTGGCTGCATAAGCATCCACAGCCTTATCTTTTGCCTCCTCGATCTCTACTGGGAAACCTCTGATCTTTCTCTCTAATTTATCGCGCTCTCCAACTACTTTTCCAAGAGCCTCAGTGCATTTCTCGAATCCATCGCAAGCCTTGCGATGTCCTGTCTTATATTCAGATATCAGCCGCTCTTGGGCATCAGTCTTTTTCTTGTATAAGTCCCTCTCTTTCTGGCAACAATGCTCTAGTATCGTCACGTAATGTTCAGCAGCAGAAAGACGCTCATACAAGGCATCAGCCTGGCCTTCGACCACTGCGTACTCCTTTTTGGCCTCCTCGAGCTGAGAGGCAGCAACTGATGCCTTGAACTTATAGTAATTTTTGCGTTTTTCCAGATGGAGCATCTTTTTTCCCTGGTTGACCGAAGTGTGTAATATTCTTCGAAGACTCATTGAGAACTCGTCGTCCAGGGGGACCTCGAAGGAGCTTGAAGGAGATCCTAAGGCTGCAGAGTCGAATTCAGAAAAATTACCACAAGCAATGTCTGGATGGACAAGTAGTTGAGGGTCTGTTCGAGGAGCAGGGATAGGAGCCAGCCTTGGGCTGTTTTCCAGAGAAGCTGGGTGAGAAGCCTCAGTTAAAGGCGAATGCAAGGACTGGTGGGAAGCTTCCCTGTGTGACTGGCCACCCCTGTTTTCAACATCATTTGCGATATTGTGGACTTCTCCTTCGAAATTGGTCTCCTTGTTGTTGTTAGGGGTTTCTCCCCCCTCGGATTGTTCTTCGATGGGCTCAAGAAGAATCCCTTTTCCCTTTAAGTCTTTTTTCTTGCCATCTTTCCTTGATGGGAGGATGGGAGCAGAGATAGGGGCAATAGACTTTGATGGAACGATGATATCTGTTCGAAGGACCTCACTTATTCGAGGAGCTTCACTTGTTCGAGGAACTTCGCTCGTTCGAGGAATCTTTGACCTTGATGTCCCAGGATTATCTGAGGAGGGAGGTTGTTGGTTATTCGTCACCACTTGGGGATTTAGTGGTTGAGCTGGTGCTACTTCCTCTTCTGAGGGTTCCTCCAAATGACTTTGCGACCGAGAGCATTTGGGTAGATAAATTGTCACGTCTTGTTGGTTACACCGCTCTAATACCTCCCTCTCCGAAGGCGGCGTCATTAACTTACTCATGCTAAGGCGGTCGAGGGGATTCAGCCTCCATAATCGACTCCTCGCCAGATTGTCGTCAGTAAAGCACTGCCGAAATCGATTGTCCCATTTATCTTTTGCCCACAGGTGAAGATTGGTGAAAATTGTTGTAGCTCCCTCGACATACTCTGTGTAGGGTTTGGATATGCCGGTCATCGCTGAAACAAAGTATAAAGGATAAGAACGTTTACAAACAGCCTGCTGTTCGAAGACACATGTGTCTTCGAGGGTGTATGTTTTTTAGAAGGAATATACTTAGAAAAATGCAGATTTGCAAGTGTTAAAATCAAGGGTGCATAGTGAGTCGAGGAGAGTCACATTCGAGGAGTAAAAAGCAGAGCTAGTACTTACATTTCATGGTCCATTTCAAAGACAGCTTATGTGGATTCGAAGGACTGGCTTCTGATCCGGTCTCCCAGCAACCAGAGAAAAAGAGGAACTGTTGCCTCCATTTTTTATCCGCCTCCAAAAGATCTTTCAACACTTTTTGCCCCCGATTGAATGTTAACGAGTAGAAGGGGAAGTAAGGGTTTCGAGCAAGGCCAGCGAGACCAATGATTTGTTCTAATGAAAATGCTTGGCCTGAGAGCCTTGAGGCCATTATGCAAGCCATTAAGGTGAACCACATATTGGGCCCAACCTGTGAGGGACAGAGATCTATCTTCGAGAGATATTCAATAAAGAAGGGGTCTAAGGGATACCTCAGCCCCCAGTTCATGATCTCTGTATAGACCACCACCTCATGGTCCCTCACAGATAAGGGCGTCTCTCCTTCGGAGGGAAATCTGATGTTGACGTATTGAGGGATGCCCCATCGAGCCTTAAGCATTGTTTCCTCTGCCTTCGCAAAATACTTATACTTGATATTGGCAAGGGCCACCATGTGCTTATTCTCAATGCCCCTAATATTGTTGCCGGCAATATTATCTAATTCCAAGGGCAAAGTGACATCCCCTTTAGACTTTGGAGCAATCCGGCGAGCTTGTTCCTCGGATATTGCCGAAGAGGAAGTACCACCATTCGCAGGTCCCGATGAGGAGGAGGTTGGCAATCGCTGTCCGAGGAGTTTGTTGAAAGGTTTCATAACTATGGGGTCTAACGTCTCTTCATGCCTAATCCGCATATCTTCCTCGGTAATAAGCGTTCTTGAGGGGGAGAATTGAGTACCGTGGATGGTCATGGATGGTGTGGAGGGCAGACTAGACACGTCCGTTCCTTGTCTTCGAGGGGGGCTTTCGGTACTGTGTTGCACGTTTTGTCTTCGAGGAGGATTCTCGGTATTGTATTGTAAGTCTTGCCTTCGAAGAGGACTTTCAGTATTGTGTTCCAAGTCTTGTCTTCGAGGGGGACTGTCAGTAGTATGTTGCAAGTCTTGTTTTCGAAGAGGACTAGCTGGGTTTCGAGGAGGACTCCTTGAAGTCCTTCGAGGACTTGGAGATTTTTGGGAGAGGTTTTCAACATTAATTGGGGCAATGGGTTCTCGAATTGTTAGGGAAGTCTCCCTGGCCCGCTTTCGCTCGTGAGAACTTTTTCTGTCTCTATGGGATTTCTTCCTCTTCGAACCGAATGAATGTTTGTGAGATCTTTCTTTGCCCATTTCTCTTGGAGGGTTTGTTTCGCTAAGCAAGCTTTGACGAGCTACTTCCCGAGGGATAATGGCGGTCGAATTGTGCGAAGGGGGCCAGGCACCAAAAAACGTTGTAGTCGGTGGTGGGGGACGAGGCCTTACGTCTTCACCAGCAGCAACCCTCTCTTCGAATCGTGTACTGATCAACAACCACTCAGGAATTCGACGGGGCTTGTTCGCCAGCTTTATCTCTCTAGAACTAATCGAACAGAAGTTGCATTAATGAAGGAAGAGGTTGGTATTTATAGAGTACTAGTGGGCTTTCTTGACAGATGAGGCCCGGGGACGTTTTTGTGTTGTTTGCCTAGGGGTACGATGGTCAACATAGGTAGACATTGTTCGGTCGCCTAGCTATAGCAGAAGGTGAAGAGTGTTGTGTCAGAAATTGTCAGGGAAGGGGAAGAGTTTTCTGACAACAATGTCAGAAGAATGGCTACCGTTTTTTCAGAAGTACGATGACATCGCTGTTTGTACAATGACATCATCAATCCTAGCAACATTTTTTCGCCTAAGTACATAATTATCCGATGACTATCTGGCTGAAAAAGTTGCAAGGATTGAGGGGGCTACTCGGTATAGCAGAAATTCGAAGGGATCTTTGCAGAAATTCGAGGAGGCTTTCAAGTCATTCGCAGAGGTTGTGGTTGGCAAAGAGATTTCGTGGAGCAACCTTTTGCCTAAGAAGTCTATGGCCTCAATAACACCAAGGGACTTATGAAGTTCGAAGGAGCAACTTTTCGAAGAGATTTTGGCCGGTCAGAAGAATTATTCAGTCTTAGCAAAACAATTTTTTACTAAGACTGGGGGGCTACTGATGAGGGAGAATAAAAGACAAGGGCCAAAATGCATAGAAATAAATGTATAAGGGCCGAAATGCATAGAAATAAATGTATAATGGCCGAAATGCATAGAAATAAGTGTATAAGGGCTGAAATGCATTAATTGTAAAGATATAGCCAAAATAGGAAGGAACCTTAGAGCAGGGACCAAAAGATGTAATTAAACCGAATTAAAGCGTGTGGGGTCAGCAATTGTACTATAAAAGGACCACACACGCTTCACGAATCTCAAGAGGAATAATACGACTTTCTCTCTCTACTCTTTTAGCATTTTCTCTCTCAAGATCTAACACTCAAATATTCTTCTACTTCCTAATCCTCTATCAACAAATCTTCTCACAACAAAATCACCCTCGGACCATCTTTTAACTCTTCAGATACAACGTTAGTGTAACTCCCATTATCAATAATCAACTTGCAATTGTAGTCACCAATTCTAACAGAAGTAAAGAAAATCGATGATCTGCGCCAATCATTAGTAGTTATAGGCTAAACCAACGAGCACCTTACCACTCCCAAATTAGGGTACGAATTCACATCTTCGTTGATCTCCGGATCGCTCAAATCCACATCTGGTTCATAGACTTCCTTTTCGTAATTATCAGTATTTTGTGCTCCACTGATGGTGGTCGCTAGTACCTTTCGAGACGTTTTTTTTGTTGGACAGTAGGCACCAAAATGGTCGTAGCCTTGACACTTGAACCACTGTTGTGTTGTTTTGGAGTTATTTTCATTCGTTCCTCCTTTTCTTCGATTCCTAGAGGTGTATGCAGCATTAACAGCATTAGGTGTGAATTTTACCTCCAATGACAATGCTCGGGAACCCCCGGATGGGATACCAGACTTGCTAGCACTTGCTGTCTTCAAATTGAGGTATCGTTCTAACTCTTGTACCAATTGATAAGCTCGGTCTAGTGTCTCAAAAGTATGAGTTATGAATTCTTTTCGGATTTCTTGACGGAGCCCTGTTCTGAAACGCGAAAGAGTAACCGATTTATCCTCCGTAACGTTGCACATCAACATGAACTCTTCAAATTTGGAAATATACTCTGCAGCTGGCAAGCTACCCTGACGAAGCATATGCCATTGATCAAGCAGTTGCTGTTGATAGGACAGAGGAACGTATTTTTCCCTAAGTTTGTCCTTCATATTGGTCCATAGAAGGATCTCGGGTTCCCGTGCTCTTTGTATTTGTCTTTCAAGGTTTGTCCAATTTTGCTTGTCCCACCAACTTCATTTTCGCAAATCTGACCTGTCGAGCTTGAGACATGTCATACCATTCAAAAAAATGATCCATGTCGGACAACCAATCGAGAAAAGCTTTGGGATTCAGCTGTCCATCAAAGCAAGGGGCGTCTACCCTTATTTGACTTTAGGACTTTGTCCTCCATATCTTGGACATTGTATCGTGAGTTATCCAATCGAGTATTTCTCACAGCTTGCAGCCCTTTTGTGCCTCCCGCGATGCTTTCCTCATCTCCATTTTGGGTTTCCAACGCTGCGAATCGAGCATCGAATGTCGTACGCATTTGGGCTAACTCTTCTTGCACTAGTGTGATCTGGTTGCTTAACTTCTCGAACAGTTGAGTAAATTGGGCCAGATCCATTTTTTATTTTTATTTTTGGCTATGTAAAAGAAAACAAAGGCCTTTCGGCTCTGAAACCAAATTTGACGTAGGACAGGGGTAGATAGGATAGAGTTGGAATTACTCCAACAGTGAGCTTCGCGCTCAAGGCTTCACACATAGGTTAAGAGCTTCACGCTCAAGGCTTACGCCTGATTTTTCCTTTCGCTGGATAGAGTAAGACTCATTTTGTTTATTTAATTTAATTTGCTGATACAAAACAACTCTAGACCCTTTATATAGGAGATATATAGAATCTCTAGGGTCGGCTATAACTCCCAAAAACATATAATAAGGACGCATAATTACTCTTTAAAATTTCAAGTCTATTAGGATTCTTTAGAGTAGTTTTTTTTTTAGAACTTCTCATCTTCCTGCATCGGTATGTGTAAGTTATCAATAAAATGATTTATTGAACGGATATACGGAAAATAGACCCTCCAAAGTTAAATGTCAATATTCTTAAATTATTTGATTTCCAACGTAGTATTTCTTTAAATATTCATCTAGTCCAGAATCTCACTCGTATTGCTAAAACAACATTTGAAAAAATAATTGCTGAGATATTTGAAAACAATCTCTATGTTTAAAACACCCTGGGTCGATCTCAACATAAATGATTATGTTTTTTGTTACAAGTTTTTTTTATACCAAGGCACGACACAAAACTAAGCGTAGGTATGACATACGAGTTTATATGATGACTGTCGAGCCTAGGGAACAACAACTTCATGACTGGTCGAGTGCTCGGCACACCAGCTGAAGTCTCTTTTCTCCTATTTTGACCATCTCCCCTCAGCCTCTTCACGATGTTGAAGTAGAATAGCCCTTAATATTTTACGACCCTTGACATATTAGGTCCAGGCAGAATATAGAGCTTGGACAAGGGCTAGGACGTAGCAACTATGACTTGGGCCCACACCCACATATGTTATTTTCTTTTCCAATTTATAACCATGTTCTATGGTGAGTAAAGACTTCTTCCTCTATAAAATTGGTGACTGATGAGAGATTCTTGAACTCTGTAGTGTAAGGCAATGCTAACTCCAACAACAATAAAGAAAAATTCAACAAATGTAAATAAAAAAACATACAATCAATAATATAGCAGTTAACATAAGTGGAGCAAGACAAGGAAATTTAGCATTGCCTTCAGCTAAGAAATATGGCATTTATTTCATCTTGTCAACAACTTGTTTTCTACCAATCTTTCTTGCATCTAGACTTCTACTCCTCATTTATGAAGATAAAGTGTTTCTTCCAATGTTTGTCCGACTCTGGAAAACAATCCACTACTTTATTCGGTGTGTATACGGTCCATTAGTCAAAGGAAACAGTGTCATTAGGAGTCACTCTGTAAAACGCTATTAAATCCACCATCTTAAAAAAATATCACAAACAGTCCGGAAGATATTATAGTTGTCATGACGTTCTTCCAGGTGTTTGACATCTCATGTCTAGAGCAGAGGTCCAGCAATTCACAAATTCTTACCAGCTCGGGTGCTCAAGGTAGTCAGACTCCCCAGTCAAGGAGATCGATTTATATCATTACCTCATTTTCCATAGCTGAGGCAGGGGTCTCACTGGGTATCGGTAGTCGAACTACACTAAAAACCTGGATCCCATAATTGAGTCGTAGTCTGGGATAGAATCGGGTCTGGGATATACGTAGCAGATATCCATCAATGATTGACTGATCAGCATGGGGATAGTAGAGATGGTCTCGGACTGGTTCAAGCTAAACTTGGCTTTCATTACCTTTTTACCTTTCCGAGGTCTGCAAAATCCAGAAATCAGATTGACTGATTTAGCATGGTATACCTCGGACATGGTTACCTTGTCCTGTGCAACTTGAAGCAGAGGAACACCCCCAGGAATGGGATCATCTGAGCTGTAGGCTGCAGACTGGTTATACTTGAGCAGGGATCTTGGGGAGTCAGGCTTCTAATCTTAACTTTGATGATGGTAGGGCTTGTGGTAGGGCCGAAAATATTGTTAGACCTCAATGCTATTTGAAACATGCTCCCACCCTCGTCCGAGACAATATCTACCTTTGTACCATATTAAAATGCTTTTATGTTATTTACATCATTGCCTACTCCCATAACTACTTACGTTTACTACGAGTGGTGTGACCTGAATTAGTAAGAAGGCTAGAAGAGCTGAGCGGCAGGAGTCTGGGAACTGCTCGGGATGCTCGAACAAATTTGGAAAACTGAGTAATACAAATCATTATGTTCGAAGATGGCGCAAGCAATGGAAATGAATACCAAAAAAGATTCACGACAGAGGCCAGGGCTGAGCTAACAAAATTATGATTTTCTCTCTAAATGCTTTGTTGAAAGGATGAAGGCAATGGAAATGTCCCTCGTTTGAGTATACCTAGGAGATTTTAGCATCGTCAGCAATTATGAATTCTAACAAACCCAAATTGACATCAACATGTGTCCAAACGTGCTAGTTTCCATACGAGAATAATCAAAGAAACAAAACTATTGATTGGTCTTTTCACTTCAGACCTCCAACGAGACAACACTACAGAACGACAATTCATTGAGTCCTGACAGTTAGCCCAATGTGCAAAACTCTGAAGCCAGTGGAGCTGGACCCATCTACTGATTTCAAACATGACCCTCTCAACAGAGCCATATAGACTAGTAAGGCGGACCTGATTGCCCTCCAACAAACATATGACAAACACACTATAAAGTTTTCATGCCAATATATGAACTAGTCAAAGACATCGCGGTTGTTCTTGATTCTATCAAAGCACACTATGATCCACTTGTAGATCCCATCAAAACGCGACTAGTGCAGAATTCCTGCAAAAAAATTCTGTGACTAAAATTAGTATTATTTTGGTTAGACCGTCACTTTTTAACGTTCCTGGAGGATCCGGTAGCGAATAACCCAGAAACATGAATTCTGGTAATCAGTAAACTGTTAAGGCTATGAATTCGGTAATCAGTAAACTGTTAAGGCTATAATTCAATTTTAACTCTAGTTTATATAACTTCATAGTTTGGTCACTGCAATTTAAGATATATACCCAGACTTAAACTAGTCACAAGTCTCGTCTCTCAACCTATAGGGAGTAATAGAACTGTATACCCACACACTACATGTTTCTCTTAAATGGTTGTTTTTTTTGTTTTCAAAAAGTGCAAAGCTCTCAACCTATAGGGAGTAATAGAACTGTATACCCACACACTACATGTTTCTCTTAAATGATTGTTTTTTTTGTTTTCAAAAAGTGCAAAGCTCGGGTCCTATGATAATGACATATTTGTTCATAGGCTCTCATAGTTAACATCCAAAGCAGGTAGTTTAACATATTTGCTTCGAAAATCCACAAACATGACTCACTCTTTTTGTTTACAAGCTAGCATGTTTGTTTTATCCCTTTATGTCAAGTATATACAAAAATGGAGTTATCCTTCAATGCTGTATATACTTGACAATTCAAAATTAAGAAAAAAAAATTAATCTTGTAAGCTTTTACTCGCCAGCACTAAAGTACAACTCTCTGCTGATAAGTCTCCATAAATAACTTATAAAACTGGATTTGGACTAGCTAGAGACGAGCAATGAGTAGAAAGAAAGCATTAATGAAAAGAACCTTCTTCGGATTAAAATCTTGCTGACTTTGAAAATCCATAGGGGAGGCTATTTGCAGCAGGAGAAGGAATCGTGAACACCACCCATGTACATGAAGGTTAAACAAAGCCGAGACACCAAGCGCTGGTGAGTGCTGACTATGCAAAGTGAAGCCATTTGTCAAGGCATGGCCAGCAGAACAGATGGCCTAATTACACTTGAAATCCAAATATATCATTGGACAATAAATTTAAAAATGAGAGAGATAGCTCATTCAGCTGGTGTATTAACACATCACCATTATCAGAAAACGATGAGAAGCCTGCCTCAGGTCTATTGAGTTTGAATTTCACTTAGTCATCACTACCATCTCTCAACAATTCGAACATGGATAAAACAGAAACCTCTGAGACCTAAGCATGAACAAAACAGAACGAAAAGCAAAAGAGATGGCAGTTGAAGCAAATAATATAAAATATGAATCTCAAACAAAGCTATAATTTCACGAAGGATATATAAACCTAAGGTTCATCTAATCACGAAGCTTGGATGAGCTACATACACCTCCAAACACATGGATAATTCATCATTAAAATTATTAAAAAAATTATAAACCATAAGAATATATATTATAAGTAATGGAAGACACGGAAACAAATGGAATTAGCGAAGCGCTCAAAAAAAGACGTAAAATTGTGAATGCTTCTTATAATAGACCCTTATATTAAGATTAATGCCTTGAGTAAGAATTTAATTTTGATACATGCGTCATGTATTTCATCTAGCCTTTAAAACCATTAATTTTCTAAAGACTAAATGAGATATACTATGCAGACACAAATATCTCAACTCTTACTCAACTCAAAAAGCCTAATATGAAAATCTGCTATAGACATCATCCACAGTTTTTATCTTTCTCGAGCTTCGCTAATCCCATTTCCTTCTGATTTTTCCAACACTTCCAAAATAGGAAAACCAGAACAGCTTATCGATCAAGAAATCTATGAAGCAAAACTGGGATACTAAGCTCAAGAAACTAAACATCATAAGCCCATTCCGATGTATAAAATCAAAATTTTAAACTTTTCAAATAGGAAAAAGACAAAGTTGGCTCATATTAAGAAATTCAACCATAACTAATATAGTTAAGATAAGATCTTGAGCACATCGAAGCAAATGTTGCCATTTAAGTTAGCGGTTACTACTTTCTCTCTATAAAAAGAACTAATCAGATCAGAATTGAAATCTATATGAAGTGTTTAATTTAGTATCTTACGAAATGTTACAAAGCAAAAGCAGATCCACCAAAGAAAGGGCATGTCATTGGAAGGAGTATAGTTTATGCTGCATTTTTATTAAAATATCAAAATTTCATTATAAAACTAATTCGGAATTAATGATATATATATATATTCGTAAATCAACAATTGAGATCTCACCAACGTTTCTTGTGCGGGGAAGATGAAGAGTAGTAGTAGTTGGTTGGAAACCCATCTTCTTCATGAGACGACTTCATCATGTCAAACATTGGCATCACGTAATTCAACACTGTAAAACAAAAAAGATCAGGCGAATTTGGGTACAACGGCCTTAAATGGTGGTTATTCATCCGACTACTGCAAGTTGTTGCAAAATCTTGGTGTCCTAAATTAACCACATTATATCACTAGTCCTAACAATAATAAATAACTCAGACTAAACTTTTAGTAATTTTTAAGGCTTCACAGACTACTGGTATCATGAAAGACTACACTAAATTTTCAGGTCTTGCTTCTTAAACAAAATTCTAGAACATCCAGTAAATTGCAAAACTTAGCAGCATACAGAAACCAAATTTTAGACACCTTAGGTTAGGGTTGACAGAAACCTGACCCGGACCCTAACTGAAAAAACAAATCTAATACATTTCCTTCGAGGCTTTGAGACTTTCTAAACTCAAACTCAATCTGATAGGTCGATATGCCTAGCTCTAAATGACACGAAATTTTCTATATAGGGCTAAACCTACATGAATTTTAGACCAAAATATATATACTCAAAACCAACTTGAAAATCAATAGATTATGAGAAACAATATACACAAGATTTAAATAAAAGCTAGGATAAGTCTGTTGGTCTCTTAGGTCTTAACCTTGTGGTGGTGCATTTTGAACCCCAAGGTGGCCAGTTCCGTTTTGTTAGATTGTTTTAAGTGGTCAAAGCAAAACGCATACATAATTCAGACCAATTTAACCCCAAAGAACAAAATTCTATTTCCAAAATCAACATAAAAACATGAATTGTTGTCAATTTCAAACAGCTTTCAACTAAATCATGTACTATAAGAAAGCCTATTACAATTTCCAAAACACAATCCACAGAAAATTCCGCAATATCATTCTATATAACAAACCCTAAAAGATACCTAGCCCCCAAATCCGTACAAAGTCCTTCCTTGCCTCTTGAGGGCGTAGACCACATCCATCGCAGTTACGGTCTTGCGTCTTGCGTGCTCGGTGTAAGTAACAGCATCACGAATGACGTTCTCCAAAAAGATTTTCAGTACTCCACGAGTCTCCTCGTAAATCAGCCCACTGATTCGCTTAACACCTCCTCTCCTCGCCAACCGCCGGATGGCAGGTTTGGTAATTCCTTGGATGTTGTCACGCAACACCTTCCTATGCCTCTTGGCTCCTCCCTTTCCTAACCCTTTGCCTCCTTTCCCGCGACCTGACATTTTCTCTTCTCCGAAAAATCACACAAAGAAAGTTAGATTTGATATGAGAGGAATGTATTCGTGTTAGGAGAAGAAAACATCGCTGATGTTATAAATGACGAGCGCTTCTTCTTCGGGTGAAGCTCCATCGTTGGATGCTAAACGTAATCGACGCTTTAGCTTTGCTATCCGTGTCATAAGAGATTTATTGGCTCAGACACTATGCTCACGGATTTGCGTTTCTAAACCGCTGATATACTTTAAATCAAATCAATGGCTGACCATTAAACTCTATTTAGTCTTCCAATCTTCGGTTGTTTTGCCTAGGTGTGAAAAAAGAGATGATAAATTATTCAAATAGGATAAGCTATTGAGAATTGCTAAAAGAATGTCCAAAACTATTATTAAGTGATATTTTATCTTTTTAAAAAATTGTTGTTTTTAAAAAATAAAAAATAAAAAATTGTTTTACTATATTTTTTCAGATTTTATACAAAATTGGTATCCATTTTTTATAATTTTATTTATTTATGTTTTATGCTAGTCCATATAGTAATTTTGATTATGTTCTTAAAAATTGTTATTCGCTAAGCTATTTTCATATAAAACCATTATATTTGAATTTAAAAAAAATAGTTAAAGACCTAAATATTAAATTAGTATTCTTCTAAAAAAATTATTTTTATATATTTTTATGACAAAAAAGTTAATTTAAGCAAAATACTCTTAATTAATTATATACAAGTTTTAAGAGTTTTGAATCACTTTTTTATGATTTTTTTTATCATAACAATATTGTAATTTTGTTTGGTTCTATCTACATTTTCTTGATTTACACTATATGCACGCACCATGACGACTCAACTTTTCGTTTGATTTTCAGCTATTTTTAATTGATTTTCTTCGTATATTTGATTTGATTGTTGTTTTGATTTGATTTTGTCCTTTAATTTTGAATTGTTTTCATATTGTAATCGATTTTGAAGGTTCCCTCTTTTGAGTTTCTAATTTTGTTTTAAATCGATTATATGTTTTAACTTCGATTGTAGTTGAAACATTGAATTGAGTTAGCTTTTACTTATTTTTAGTTTTTTTTTTCTCATTTTTCTGTAAAATGTACTTTACACATGTTTATATAAATTCACTGTAAAAACAAAGAAGACGAAGTTTCAAACATCTGTTATGAGCCTCGTGTCTCTTGTCTCGCATCTGTGAGACTTTGATATTTTATTTTGATAGATGCGGGACTTTTATCATCATATGTGAGTTTTTATTTTGATAGATGTAGGACGGTTGTTATTTATGTAATAATAGATGTGAGGCGGATGTTATTTCTCTGATGATCGAGGCGGGACCTTTGTTATTTTTCTAATGATAGTGGCGAGACGTTTACTATTTTTACTATTTTTAGTATTTTTAATTGTCAAACACATGTATGTGATGGCTAGAAGTAACTACATATGTTTAAACTAATGGTGAACTTGCAAATATTGGTCTATTTGATGATTTTGAATATATTATTTATAAAAAAAAATATGTAAATATAATGTGTTGTTTCACGGTAAATTCAGATTAAAATATTGTTGTGGTGACATAAAAAGTTATCTTAAGTTGTGATGGTGATTTACTTACTTTGGTATCAATTGCTAATACTTTGGGGGATTCAGCTATTAATATTGAACAGTTAATTATGAGGTTATTTAGTGTTCTTATTGCCACGTACGTTCCTCTTTTATGGTCATTTATCTTACTATGATCTCATCTATTTTTTCATTAGGGTCGTCTTTTGTCTTGCGTTATACTATTCTTATCATTCACGTTTTACACATTTAAGTTGTTTTATTCCTTTACTAATTTTACAACGATTTCCTCATTGTTATGTATCTAGATATATCCTTTATTACCTAAATTTACTATATTTTTTCATCTTGTCATTTCTCAACTTAATTTTCAAATTACTGGGTTGTCTTTGATAATACAACCCTCCTTATTTACATGACCATGTTTTTCTTATAGACCTTTACTTTTTAGATAATGACGTAAGATCCATAGGAAAATATAACCTTATAAGGACTCCCCCATAGTCTTTAAATATAAATCATATGTTTAAGAACCACTTGAAAATGTAAAGATAAACTTTAAATGAAAAAATATTAACTTTATAAAAATTTTACATAACCGTCTTGTTATAAATTATTTTTTAAATCAAAACTTAAAATATTATTTCAAATAATTATATATTTTAAGTGTTCAACTTTCTACATCGGATTTTGTGAACATAGATTACTAACCATCCATCATCAATTTCATCCAACAACTACGGTTATCATAAATTATCTATATAAATCTTAAAATTATTTTTTAATTCACATTTCAAACTTTCACTCTTTAAAACTTTAACTCTATAAAATTTTATCTTTTTACAACTTTCTTTAGAGAAAATAAATTATGAATTTGCTTTTATTCACATCGTCTTAACCTCGCTCCTTAACTTTTTTTTCTAAAAATAAAAGATACAAGTTTCATACTCATTACCTGTTTGATTATACTTCGGTTTATGATCGAGGGCAAGTCGTAACTCGCTAAAAATACTTTGAGATTGGTACATAATGTATGAAAACATTTTCCAGTTAAATTTCTAAAATGATATTCGACGTGGATCGTTTGGTAGTTTAAGCTCTAATAGTTTTGAGTATTTTAATAATGAATCTGCCTTTGTTGAAATACGAGCATTGCTACTGTTGTTTTCACTACCAGATAGTTGGAATATTACTGTCACAACGGTGACTAGCTCGTCACGAAGCAATAAGTTGAAATTTGATGATGTTTGTGACCTAGTACTCAATGAAGAGATTCTAATGAGAGAATCAGGTGATTCATCAATCTCATCAGTCTTACATACAAAACCGAGAGGAAGAAATTCAACTAGAGGATATGGACGCGGTAAATCAAACTACTGAGGCAAATCAAGAGACTGGAGGTCCGAGTCTAGGAATCCTAAAAATTCCCAGGGGTTGAGAAATATCGAATGTTGGAATTGTGGGAAGACCGAGCACTATAAATTTATGTGCAATAGAGAACCAAAGGACTAGAAGAAGAAGACAAAGGCAAATATCACTTCAGAAGGAGACGATGCGTTAATATGCTCCTTAGAAAGCATGGAAGAGTCTTGGGTGTTAGACTTTGGAGCATCGTTTCATGCGACTTTGATGAAAGAATTCTTTGAGAGGTGTGTCCCTGGTAACCTTGGAAAAGTATATCTTGGTGATAATCAACCTTGTGATATTATTGGTAAAAATAATATAAAGATTAAGTTAAATGGATCTGTATGGGAACTGAAAGATGTCAGACATATCATTGATCTAAGAAAGAACTTAATCTCAGTAGAGTAGTTGGCTAACGAAGGTTACAATACGATTTTCCATGGTGACAATTGGAAGATTTCAAAGGGAGAAATGACGGTTGCTCGCAGAAATAAGAATTGTACTCTTTACAAAATAGCAGAGACGAGCTGTTCAATTGCAATAGCAGCAGGAAACGATAATTTTAATGTTTGGCACCAGAGGTTTGGCCACGTGAGTGTAAAGGGTATGAAAATTATGTACTCGAATGGGAAGCTTCAAGCTCTTAAGTCATTCGATATAGACATGTGCGAAGATTGCATACTTGGAAATCAGAAAAGGGTCAGTTTTCAGACGAGTGGCAGAACCCCAAAGAAAGAAAGGCCGAAGTTTGTTCACTCTGAAGTTTGGGGGCCAACAACTGTTTCATCTATAGGAGGGAAACACTATTTCGTGACCTTTATCCATGATTATTCTCGAAAGGTATGGGTTTATTTTCTAAAGCATAAATCTGAAGTGTTTAATGTTTTTTAGATATGGAAATCTATGGTTGAGAGTGAGACAAGTCTGAAGATTAAAAGCTGACAACCGATAATGGTGGTGAATATGAGGACACTAAATTCAAGAAGTTTTGCTATGAGCATGGGATCAGGATGGAAAGAACCGTGCCATGTACGCCTCAACATAATAGTATTGTTGAACGTATGAACAAAATGTTGATAGAAAAAACTAGAAGAATTCGTATACATTCTGGTTTACCGAAGCAGTTCTGGGCAAAAGGGATCAACACATCGGCTTACCTGGTTAACCGAGACCTATCGATTCCCTTAGAACATAGAATACCTGATGAGTTATGGAGTGGTAAGGATATAAAATTATCACATCTAAGATTTTTTGGTTGTACAGTATATGTTCATATAAGTGATCAAGGCAGGAACAAACTTGATCCAAAATCGAAAAAATATTTCCTGGTTGGCTATGGCAAAGATGAGTTCGGTTATCGTGTTTGGGATGAGGAAAACAGGAAGGTGATACGAAGCAGAGATGTGATCTTCAATGAAACAATGATGTACAAGGACAGACATAAAACTGAAGCAAATGATTCAAAGCCGTATGAATCAGTATTTGCAGATATTGAGGGAGTCCCATATAGTGAAGAAATATAGTTGATCAGATTAACCCCTCAGCAATGAGAGTCCGTTGGACAGACCGATTGACAGCAATCCGACACCCTACAACCGACCGAGGCAGTTCCAGTTTTGAGAAGATCTTCCCGACCCCATGTTCCCAACATGAGATACTTGAACTATCTGTTACTTACCGATGGATGGGAACCTGAATGCTATAATGAAGCTTGTCAGACCAGTAATGCTAGAAAGTGGAAGCTTGCCATACAAAATTAGATAAATTCTTTAATCTCAAATGATACATGGGAACTAGTTGAGTTACCAATGGGTAAGAAGACACTTCAAAACACACAGGTATATCGTATGAAAGATAAGCATGATGACTCTAAGAGATACAAAACCTGACTAGTTGTCAAAGGGTTCTAGCAAAAGGAATGAATTGATTACACCGATATTTTTGCTCCAGTTGTGAAGCTCAATACTATTAGATCAGTGTTGAGTATTGTTGCCATTGAATATTTTTATTTTGAACAGTTAGATGTGAAGACTGCATTTCTTCACGGGGACTTGGATGAGGAGATATACATGTATCAACCAGAAGGTTTCTTAAAAATAGGGAAATAAAACATGGTATGCAGACTCAAGAAAAGTTTGTATGGTCTAAAACAAGTTCCAAGACAGTGGTACAAGAAATTTGACGGTTTTATACACAAAAAGAGTTTTCAAAAGTGTAATGCGGACCACTGTTATTTTAAAAGATGTAAGTCCAATTATATCATTTTTCTACTCTATGTTGATGATATGTTAGTAGTAGGTTCAGATATGGATGATATTAGAAGATTGAAGCAACAATTGTCAAAAGATTTTGACATGAAGGACTTGGGTCCGACGAATAAGATTATTGGAATGCAAATCACAAGAGATAATCATAGAAACGTTTTGCAGTTATCTCAGTCAGAGTACATATCGCGTTTTGAATAGATTTAACATGTGTGATGCCAAGCTAGTTAGTACACCATTGGCAGGTCATTTTCGTTCATCCAAGGATCAATCCCCTAAGATTGATGAAGACAAAAACTTCATGGCTAAGGTTCCTTACGCCTCAACTATTGGAAGTTTGATGTATGTAATGGTCTATACGAGACCAGACATTAGTCATGTAATGAGAGTTGTGAGTAGGTTTATGTCAAACCCATGGAAAATTCATTGGGAAGGTGTCAAATGGATTTTGAGGTACCTATTAGGTACCGCAGAAAAGTGTTTGTACTTTGGTAAAGGTGAGTTAAAGGTACAAGGCTACATAGATGCATATTTTGGAGGTGAAGTTGATCATCGGAAAATCACCACCGGTTATATATTTACAGTCGGAACTACAACTGTTACTTGGATATCAAAGTTACAGAAAATTGTCCCTCTATCAACTACAGAGGCTGAGTATGCAGCAGTGACCGAAGCCAGTAAGATATGATATGGCTTCAAGGTTTGTTAACCAATTTGGAATTCAAACGAAAGAACAACGTTCTGCATAGTGATAGTCAAAATGCAATTCAATTGGCAAAGAATTCAACATTTCATTCGAGAACCAAGCACGTCAGTCTTTGTTATCATTTCATTAGATCTTTATTGGAAGATGAGATGCTAATACTGAAAAAAATCAAAGGAAGCAAGAATGCAGGTGATATGTTGACAAAGACAGTAGCTATTTAAAAACTGAAGTTGTGTTCAGATTCAGTTGGTCTGCAAGAGTAACAAGACCCGAAAGATCTGTTGCATATATCAAGGTGTGAAGACAGAATGAAACCAGTCTTCAAGTGGGAGATTGTTATTTTGACATAATAGTTCATCCTTATTCACTATTCATGTTATTGGATGGAAGAGATGCTAGATGAAAAGACAGTGAAGATGATGTAAGGGTTAAACACATTAAAGAGAGTTGTAGTGAATTGAAAAGATAATGTAATTTAGTGGGTCATTAATTACACATTAAGGACTGTAACTCTTTTTTCCTTTTTTAAGTGCTATAGTATCTAAAAACCCAATAGCTAGGGTTTTTTGGTATATGCATCGAAAACGGCAGAATCATTGTGTCTTTCTAATAAAATCTATCTTCGGTAGGTCCGGAGACGTAGGCATAATTTTTTGAACTCCGTTAACAATTGTGCGTTTGATTTCAATTTTGTTTTGTGATTCTTTTCTTTTGATCAGATTGTAGGAAAATTATGAATTTACTCAAAAATCATTTTTACCTCAAGCCAATTTAGAAGTGATTAGCCGGGAAATTAACATATTTCCCTTACAAAATTAACTTTTATTTTTATTTTTATATCAGATGTTTTCCTTCAAAAAAGGGAACTTTCATTTATTTGATTATGACGACATATGTTCAAAAATATTATCACAAGATTCCTATAATCATTGGAAATACGAACATCATCCTCTCTTCACTAAAATTAATTTTATTTTATCTAAATTTTGGTCGTTTAAAGACTTGATTATGTCCAGTGAAAAGAATATAGTGGATGACACAACTGGAATCATCCCAAACAAAGATGATATTAGTTACGCTCTTTTTGAAAAATTGGGTGATAATGACCTTACTGGATTAACTATACATATACCTCACAAGAAAAAGGAATAAAAATGGTTTTCGGATGATGAAAACCCAACCCCGTCAAAAAAGACTAAGATTTCGATAAAAAAGAAAAACAAGAACAACATGAACCATCTCTAAAAATGATATATTCTACTTATTCAAAGAAGAAATTTCTTGTTATCACATATTTTTCAAAACAAACCTTCCATGAAGAACATGGTAGACAAAATAAAAAAATTCAATTAGAGTTACCTTACTTTGTTTCATCCAATTAAATTTATTCCTTATGTTTATTAATGAATTCCTTCATTTTAATTTGAGCTACTACAACTCTAAAATTCTTGCTAGAAAATTCATGTCGACATCAAGGCCTTAACGAACGTGATAATTTACCATTCACTTTTGGTGACAGATTGTTTGTATTGAATGATTAAATGAAAAAAAAATGATTTGTATGATGAGTTGAATTTGTCTTATGATGACTCAATAAAAATTCTAAGCTCAAAATAATTGCATTGCACATCATTAGTCTTATTCCAAGATATATGAACTTCAAAATTGTGTAACCAATACCGACAACGTAAAAACTGAAGTGATTCAAGTTGCTCGGGAAAACTTTAAAAAGTCAACTCATATCACATATAAAAAATATTGAAATGATTTAATACTTCATATTTGGAGGTCAGATGTGAGGCTTAGGTTAGATCCTTTCAGAATATACATTGCTAAAGATTATTATCCATATTGATAAGGTTATATCCAGAAGATGGTGTATATCATTTACAATAAGAAGGTAAGTATATATCAAAGACTAACAAAAGAATAATATGCATGTAATAAAGGACAAACAAAAGAGGATGTCTAACACATAAAAGGCAAGGGTTATAAAAGGTGTAATATGAGGGTTATAAAGTGGATACCTGATGAGGTCTATATAGAATTACGATACGATGCTTATAAAGAATATACTAGAAAAAACTATGGAGAAGATATTAGACGAGGGCCATAAAAAAGATATTAGACGAGGTTCGTGAAGAAGTACGAGACTAGAGGCATAAAGAAGGTACGAGATGATGGTCATGAAGAAAACAAAGCCCATAAAAAGGAGGCCAGACTACATAACTAAATATAATGCAAGCGGTTGTAGCATGATAAAATGTATCACATGCTACAAGGTGTTAAGAAATATGTTTAGACGACTACTGAGAGACATGGCTAGATAGTTACTAAGAAACATGGTTATATGGTTGTGATGTCTGGTAAACTATATAAAGAAGGATGAGAGCTTCCATTTAGAGATTGATCACATTTTAATAGTAAAAAATTAATATATTAAGAGTTATATTCTTTCTTGATTATTTATCGTTATCTTGGATTTATATTTGAGAATGATATTTATTTTCAAATTTGTTGTAGTTTATTTCAAGAATTTCAAATTGTAACGATATCAATGGTGATGACAAGATCATGAATGAAACGGGAACACCAAGGATCTGCCCATTTTGAGGAAATCCAGTAACGGTGTCAAATATCACGACAAGACTACCATATGGTGGAGGTAATTTAGAACGAGAAGAACTCTTAGACATGACGCCATGTGGTAATCAGCTAATTGAAGCAGTATTTAGTGCGCATGACATGGTAATCAAGGCTAACGTGGTCAGGTTATTGCAGGAGCTCGTGTGAACTCTTACTCTACACCAGTTCACGAAGATAATCTCTTTAGAATGGTACGTCTCCTACTCTATCTAATGTTCATATTTTCAAAATACATATTGAGAGAGTAAATCAAGAATAAAGTTTCTCACAAACAAAACAGAGACATTTGTATCACGACTAGTCTTTCATTAATAAAATCAAGTTTATTTGGTCGTGATGAAGTTATAGAGAATAAGATTTTTTTTTATTAATAAATTATAAAACCATATGCTACGAGGTAGGCATCAAACATTCTCTATTCCCACATGTCAAATTGAAACCTCTCATTAGGTGTGCTTTTATATGTAAGATGGGCATGTGGTTACTTTATAGTCTAATGTTTCACCACATCAATTCAATAAATAATTCATACATAGATCTAATCTGAATCTCAATTACATATACTTTAATCACAAAATTTCACAAGGCTCTTTGTTAGCAGGATTCACTTATACAGAGAATAAAGATTTATAAAAACTAAAACCAACATTTAGCAGTAGATATAAAAGTGAAACCTCTCATTAGGTGTGCTTTTTATATGTAAGATGGGCATGTGGTTACTTTATAGTCTAATGTTTCACCACATCAATTCAATAAATAATTCATACATAGATCTAATCTGAATCTCAGTTACATATACTTTAATCACAAAATTTCACAAGGCTCTTTGTTAGCAGGATTCACTTATACAGAGAATAAAGATTTATGAAAACTAAAACCAACATTTAGCAGTAGATAGTCTACTTTAGTTTTAACACTTAGGATTCAACACAATATCTTGGTTCATGATCTCGTGAGTAATAATAAAAATGTCAATAATAATATAAAAGATAATGTTTTATATGGTTCGAATTATAGAGCAATTCTGTATCCACGGCTGAAAAAATTTGATTTTATTTAGATGTAACAATTACAACAAATTTTAAAGAGCACATAATACAAGCAAATATGCATTATGCAAACTTCTTGAAACAAAGTATCAAGATTCAACGATATCTTACAGCTTTTAGTATTTTATTTAATGTTTGTTTAAGTTATTCTCTTCAAGAATAGATCAACTCAAATATCACATAGTTCAATAAGTGTTGTCTCACATAAATAAATAGTACTATCTCTATAAACTCTGTATTATGCAAGAATGTTTTCTCTCTTAAGGAGTGGTCTTTTTAGATAATCAATATAAATGATTATCTAGATTATTAAGATAACATTGCACATATGTTGTACCACGACTACATATGGGATCCAACTAAGTGTAAGTTAGAAACATTTACATTATACTCACAATAACAACCCAAAATAGTTACAAAAGATCCAAAAACAGTTTTAATCAACTCCTACACAAGTTTTTTATACAACGTACGTTATATTTCAAATCGATGGATGTGATTAAATATTACTCCAACTCAGCAATAACAAACTTGTACTGCCTTGCGACATTATTATTATTTATTAAACCATTTATAATATACCAAATCAGTCCAAACTAATTTTTAGATGACAATCGAACTTTTCAATTTACCTATAAGGAACTTCCAAAGTCTCTTCCCATAATGATGAGACTTATCTCTTTCCAAGACTTACATCATGCAAAATAAACAAAACCTCCTGATACTATAACTCCCCGTTGAGGTTGTAACCCTTCACTAAAAGAAATCCATTATTTTTAATATAAACCTTACGATGGTTGAACCCTTTCATAAGGCCAAAACTTTATAGTGGTTGAAACCTCCAAGGTCGAGACTTTACCCTACAAGTTTAAGTTATATCTTCCAATCATTACACTTAAAGCCTATACTTTAATAATTATGCACATATGCTTTCAATGATTCTATCATATATTGCTCTGGTTTTTGAACTAGTCTTTACCAAATGCGGATAATTCACCTATATTCCCAACCTGAACAAATCTCATACAATAGGTAAACTTTGAAACTAACAATACATTTGTGAGATTATCCGAAAGATTGATATCAGTTTTAATATTTGTAACTTTTGTTTTCTCTTTCTTCATCACATCCTTGATGAAGTGAAGCTTCACATCTATATGTTTCATCCTTTGAAGGAACATCAAATTCTTCATCAACTAAAGAGCAATAACTTTATAAAAATGTAGTGTAACTTTCTAATTCATACAAGTGATCTCATTTAGCAACCCCTTTAACCACATGACTTCCTTTATTGCTTTGGTAACCATATATTCAGCCTTCATAGATAACAAGGCAGCAAAATTATGTAGACTAGCTCTCCAACTAACCACTCCACCAAAAACTATAAGTAAATATCCCGAAGTTAACTTCATTGTATCAAAGCAACTTGCATAATCAAAGTCTACTTACCTTTGGACTATATAACCATATCCATGCTTCTAATTATAACGCACTTAAATATCTAATGTACCATTTAAGTATCTCACAAACCATTTACGTGCATTTCAATGAGGCCTCCCCATATTAAACATAAATTTACTCAAAACACTAATTGAGTATGTAATATGTGGTATAAGGAAAATTATAGCATAATGATACTTTTAATGAAATTGATGCAATGTCTCTCTTGCATAGAGTTCTCACTTTCTTTTTGTTGTCGCTTTAGTACTGTTGAGTTTTAACTGTGCACTAATAGGAGTTTTAACATATTTAGCTTCAAATATTTTAAACTTCCTCAACACTTTATATAACCTCTCATTATTTTCTTTTTGTGGATATTCATAGACTCCTCTTAGCTTCTCTTATATCTTTTATTTCAAATCCCCCCTTCAATTAATTCTTCAAAGTTTCAATATTCATTATATTTTCCTAACTATAAGTATGTCATCAACTTATAAAAATAACAAAAATACGTATATCCATGTATGTTTCCTCATTATAATAGACACAGTTTTCAACAACTTATTCTATAATTGATTGACTTTAAAAAAGAGTCAACTATTTTATTCCACCGTCTCGACGATTGTTTCAACATATATGGGTCTATTCAACAAACACGCATCACCTTTATGCTTGTCTTTAAAAGCTTACGTCTGAATCATATAGATGCCCTTATCTAGTTATCTATATAAGAAAGTAGTAGTAATATCAACTTGATATATATCAATACCAAATCTATGAACAATTTAGAATATAACCCTTATTGAGATTTGTTTCATAATCGGTGAGAATATTTTCAATAAAATCAACACTCTCATTTTGTACATCCATTAGCACCAAATTTAGCATTATACCTAGATAATTCAACTCCTAAAATTTATTTCTTCTTCTTCTTTAATATCCATTTACATCCTATAAGCTTCTGAATTTTTGGTTGCTTCACAAGAATCGAGGTGATATTCTACTTTAGAGAATTCATTTATTCTCCCATGACCTTCTGCCACTTGAGTTTATCACTGCTCTTTGTGATAAGTTTGAGGTTCAAGGATATTTCTTTGTACTTCGAGAGATGAACAACACTTATAATATCAACATATATATATATAATTGTCTTTTTTACATAGTATAAATATATATATTTTGTAAACACATTAATTTTTAAAAGTATGTACTAGAAACTCATTACAAAGTGGCACTATATATTTTATCAAAACATCAATTTTCAAAAGTTTGCGATGCACCATTTTTTAAATGTGACAATACATATTTTTCAATTCTGTAATTCTCAAAAGTATGAATTGTATCCCTTTGGTAAAGTAACGGACAAACTTTATCAAAATTTATATTTTAAAAGGTATGTACTACATTCACCTAACAAAGTGATTATGCATACTTTCATAATAATTTAATTTTCAATAGCATGTATTGCAGTGTCTTTCCAAAGTAGGAGTGCATAATTTGATAAAACTTCAATTATAAAAAACATACTTCTCGCAGTTTTACAAAATGTGAATACATATTTTTATCATAACTTCAATCCTTAAAGTATATATTCACCAATTTATAAAATGATAGTACATATTTTATTAAAAATTTGATTATAAAAAAATGTACGACACTCCATTTGCAAAGTGGAAGTACAAAGTTTATCAAAACTTCAATTATGCTGATTGTTTTCGGCTAATTTTTTTTTTTATGTTTTCCATAGATGACACCAATTGATATCGATATTCTTGAGTAGCTAGTTTAGGTCGGAGTCATGAATAGGCTTAAAGTAAATAAAAATGTTTGAGCATAAAAACTAAATATTGTAGATAAATAAAACTGAACAAACGTTATCTTATTAATAGTGGTTAAACCTAATACAAATTGTTAAACCTAATAGAGAGATTATAACTTTTTTTATCTACTTAGTTTATGTAATTAACTATATATTCAGTTGAGTCCTTTTAATTTTTGAATCTTAAAATATTAATATATATGTATTCTGGTTAAACTAGTTATACCCCTATCAATTACTATAACCACCATTTAAATAAATAAATAAAATTACAAATAAAATAAAATGCGAATATATACTATTTTTTAATATATATATATATATTCCAACAAACTTGGGCCTTTTATTAATGACAATTTGAAGTATAACAAACAGGGCTAAGGCCCAAAAGAAGACAAGAGTGTAACAGAAAAGATTAAAGATGACAAAACCCTAGATTATCAAATCCTAGCCTCCATTCTTCCATCGTCATCACATAAACCCTTTCAAACCAACTGAGCCACCATTCCTCAAAGAAAACACAGTCGCACCCATCCAGAAGCCGATTTCTTTTGCTAGACCAAATTCTACAGACCAAACCCTTACCAAATCAAACCAATCAACAACCATTGCCAAATCCAACATGCAAAGACAGAACCTTGTGAAATCCATACTCAGAATATCAATGCCCTTGTCAAATCAACCAAAGAAACTAAGAAAGCCAATCATCGAGTCGATTAACATGAAACCTTTGTCGAGACGATGAAAACCCTTTTACCGAAGAAATTTATTCACCAACAGTACCAAACGAAGCCACAAGCAGTCTTTGAAGACTGAAATTTCAATTCGACAAGCCGGTTGAGGAAGAAGACAGATGCAGACTCGAAACCAGGTACACTTTCTAGCCTTCCAAGCAACTAGACTAAGCTAGACTAAGGATTGGGATTGAGGTCACATCTGAAGTAGTTTGCCTCTGATCCTTCCAGAAAAACAATAGCCCATGATGTTGTCTAAATTCATATTCTGATTGGATTTCAAAGATTCGTTTGCAATCCAATCATCAGATTCATTATGTTCCCGATAAATCTTAATAATTTTCATAAAGTAAATTTCGACAACACTTAAGCGTAGAATTAAAGATGTCCTTAAGAAATTCTATAAGAATAGCAAAGTTTGTTTTGAGACATTTTTAATATATATATAAACTATATATCTAAAAATAACAAAATATATATTTATTTATTTTTTCTAAATATATATATTTTAAATATTAATATCAAACAATTTAATTTAATTTCTTCATTTATGATATATATTTCACACATAATGTAAATGATTTTATTAAAGAAATCGATTAAACCAAAAAATATATTCACCATTTTAGACTATAATAAATCTAAATTCAGAAAAAATTTATATGTACAGAACCACTCTTTATTTTAAAATTAGTTTACTTCAACCAATATTATAGATAAGTATTTTTTAATTTAATATAATTTAATTATTTTAATTAAAAATGTAATATTTGATTTAATTAATTATTAAAATATTATTTGTTAAATTTAGATTTTATTAAATCAATTTAGGTTGTTATCTTATAAGAAATATGGTTATATTTTATGAAATATAATGATATTTATAATATATGATTAGTAGCTTTTTATTTTTAAAATTAAAATTTGTGAAGGTAACTAGTTTTTTGTTTGATATTAGTTTATCCCTTTTTAAGTAGCGGTAATACATTTTTAATCAATCATTAATATATTCCTATTAAATTCGAGCTTTTATAAAATCAATGTTTAGTAACAAAAAATTATATAAATATTATACTGATTAAATCACAGTGATTAAATTATATTCAAGTTTTATTAACTAGGTAATTATTAACATATTTTTAAGTACACAATTACTTCTCAATTTATATTTTTTTATATGTACGCGATTATGCTTTACTTTAGTATTAGTCTATTTTTTTATTAACAAATACTGTAATGTTCTATAGATACACAACCTGTAATATATTTTAAAATCAGTTATTTATGTATTGTTTTTAAAAATAAACAATTGAAAATCAGTTTTTTTTTAAATAAATTTTTTAAAATTATTTTTATCTTTTTTTAAATTACTTAAAAAATTTATTTTAGAACAAATGAGTTTGTTTTTTCTTAATTTTTTCTTCATTTAAAAAATATAGATTACCATTTAAAAAATATTATAATTTTTTTTTAAAAAATCACTAGTTAATTAAAATTAATAAATTATATATAATTTGAAATTATGATTCGAAACCTTCACCAACCTAAGCTAAGTTAAACTTTAGGCTATAAAATGAAACTATGTAATGTAGTATGAGAGTTGAAATGTGTATATAAAATGAAATCATGTAATCAGAGTTGAAAGTGTGATAGAATAATGTCGTGACCGTTCAATCAGACTAAAGAGGCTGATTTAACTGATTTAATTTAATCAGACTCCAAGAGTCACTTATTTAAGCAGACCACCATGTAATATCAAATCCGAAAGAAAACCCATATGCTATATTACATAGACATATTTACATTCGACAGTTGCACCAACCAACGTAATACTGACTGTTACCTAATTAGGTTTAAATGTGTGCCTGATCGTCACCATCTCCCTAAATCAGACTCGAGTCGCTGAGTTTAGACTCGAAAGTTTGGACGTACCTGCAGCCTATAACATCCTAGCCACTTGCACCATGTAACCTGTTTATAAAATTGTCAAGTTGAGATAATGAAATGTGTGCCTCATTGTCCCACCACATCCCCAGTTGAGATCCGAAGAGTCACTGCAACATATAATATCATATCCGAAAACTTATATAATCTCTTTCACCATAGATTTCCTTAATTAACAAAAGGGTACAATATGCAACCAGCTCTGTACTTTCTATCACCTTACTCGTTTACTATATAATTCTCATTCTCTATCCTTTTTTTTTTCGCTTTCATCCTCAACCAAAATTTAGCTTCCTTCTAATCTATTTTATAATTTTATATATATGGACATAACTATATCTTATTACCTATGTTAACAAAACATCTATTACTTTTTTTTACTAAATCATTACTATAATTTTAAGTGCAGCGATGATAACAGTTTTATATTTTTATATATAAACATAACTGTTCTTTATCTTTTTAGTATTAATTTAACTTTTGTTATTAATAAATTATATAATATTTTATTTAATTAAAATTGATATCTTATCTATTAAATTTAAATTTTATTTTATTATTAATAATAAATATATTATTATCGTATTGTATTATTTTATTTTAAATAATATTAGATTATTCAATCAATCTCGATTAAATAGTTGTTATTATATATTATAGATAATAATGATATTTAAAATTTATGATTATAAAAAAAAATTACTATTTTTTATTTTTAAAATGGAAAAAACGTCTAGTTGTAACTATTTTTTTAATATTAATTTATTTTATGTTATTAATTTTAATATATTATTTTTAATCGTTAATATGTTACCTATTATATTTAATTTTATTAAATTAATTTATAAAAAAAATATTAATCTTATACTACTACTTTATTTTAGATCATTTTAAACTATTAAATGAATATTGGTTGTTATCTTTTTTACGAAACTTTATAATGTATTATAATAATAATAATGTTCAAAATTTATGATTATAAAGAGATATTTTTAGATTTTTTATTTTTAAAATTAAACTTTATTTAATTTTTCGATAATTAAAGCAAAAAAAAGTTTAGTAAAAAATCATTTATTCTAAAATCATTTTTAAATTTTAAATTTGAAAAATAAACTGTTTTTTATACAATTTAATTTCTTAAAAAATGATGTTAAATGTTTATTCTTTCAAACAATATATAACAACTATTTCATTTATTTAATGCATTTTAAACACACAAAAAACTGATTTTAAAAATCATTTAAAAATTGTTTTTTTCAATTTGATTTAAAAATTCAAAATAAAATGAAGTTAAAACTAATTAAATAAAACAAATTGATTCAAAATTTTAAAATTACTTAAAATAAAATAGTAATATGATATTAATATTTTTATTATTATTACAAATGGATTCAATAAACTAGAATTTAATTTTTTTTAAATGTGTGATGATATTAATTCCCACAGGCCCATTAATGATAGTCTATTTATAATTTTTATTTTATATTAGTATTTATTCATATAATTTTTCTCTATTTATAAATTGATTTTACATTCACCATTAGCCACTTGCACTTGCAGCATATAAGCTGTTGAGATGTGTGTCTGATCTCACCATCTCTAATTCAGACTCAAAAGAGTGGAGTCGCTGAGCTTAGACTCGAAAGTTTGGACGTACCTGCGACCTATAACATCATAGCCACTTAGAAATATGTGCATCGTCTTCACCGGAACATATAATATCATATCCCAAAACGTATATGGTGTATTACACCATAGATTTCCTTAATTAACAAAAGAGTAAGATATAATGCGTATTTACCCATCTCTATTTTTTTTAAAGGGTACAATAAATCTAAATTCATAAAATATTACATGTACACAACTACCCTTTATTTTAATATTAGTTTACTTCAACAAATACAGTAATATTATATGCAAGTACTTTTTAATTAATATAAGTTATTTATTTTAATTAAAAAATGTAATGTTTGATTTAATTAATTATTAATATATTATTTATTAAATTTAGATTTTATTAAATCAATTTAGATTGTTATCTTTTTTTTTTCTTTTTTTTCGGAGGGAACCCGCAGCCGCTATTCAGAGTGCAATGAGTGCGCACAGGGTAAACCCTCAGTCTGACGCGATAGCCTGCAAACCAACACCAGAAGGTAAACCACACAAGGTGACAGGCTCAGCCGAGAAAGCGTATGTAGAGAGACTCGAACTCATGACCTTTTGGTTATAAGAATGCCATACCCAATTTAGATTGTTATCTTATTTCTTCGTGGGTGGGTTATATATTATGAACAGTAATGATATCTAAAATATAGCGATTTGTAGCTTTTGATTTTTAAAATTAAAATTTGTGAACGTAACTATTGTTTTGTTTAATATCAATTTATTATTATTATTTTAAGTAAATGTAATACATTTTTAATTAATCATTGATATATTGCTATTAAATTCAAGCTTTATTAAAATCAATTTTTAATAACAGAATAATATACAAATATCATACTATTATTTTATTTTAGTTAATTTTAAATTATTAAATTAGTAGAGGGTAATTATTATATTTTATAAAAAATTTATTCAAAATTAAAGTTAACTAGTGAATTTTTATTTTTAAAATTATAATATATTTTAAATAATTTTTTTAAAATGGTAATCTATTTTTTAAAAATGAAGCAAAAAATTAAGGAAAAAGAGTGACTTGTTCTAAAATTAATTTTTGAAGTGATTTTAAAATTTTAAATTTGAAAAGATAAAAATACATTTTTAAATTTTAATTTTAAAAAAATCATTATTTTCAATTGTTTATTTTTAAAAACAAGAAATACATAATTGACTTTAAAATATATTACGTGAATATTACCGTATTTGTTAATTAAAAAATAAACTAATACTAAAACAAAGGATACTCACGTACATATAGAAAAATATAAATTAAAAATTAATTGTGCACTTAAAATATGTTAATAATTAGTTAGATACATACTTTGGACACTTAGTTAGTCAGACTATTTTGTTTTTGGTGAAAAAAAACATTAAATTAATTGAAAATAGTTCATACAAATAACTAGAGCATACCCCGAGTAATACATCTATTCGAGCCATGAAGGTTGAAAAAAAACAACATATCAGCAAATCATAATCGAAAGACAAGAAATAGTCTAAGTAGAGTGATACTCATCAAGCGAAATGGACTGATGAGACGGCAGTCGTACACCTCCTATAGAATTAGCAAATCGGAGAGAGAAGACATGCACTCCCCGCTCGAACCCTGCAAACCAAAAGAAAAGATTAATAATGTTATTTACATATGTCAGCTAATCTTGGAGCCGTGGAATCTGAACCGAAGATCCGATAAGATACAATGAGAAACCAGGGAGGCGAGAGAAGGAAGGGAACCAAAGATTCTTGAGTTTCTCTCCTTCTAGACGTGGTAAATTACCGCGGCGAAGCAAGGATGCCAAATACTATGGTTACGAGATTGAGATCAATTTGACGCTTCACAAACCCAAGATTGTCAGCAAGAGACCGTAAAGGGAAATCCAAGTTTATCACTAGCCTTAGTCCATATACTATGGGTGAAACTACACTCAAAGAGGATATGAGGGATAATTTTAATATCCGAGTTGCAAAAGACGCAATCAGTTGGGATATTATAGCCCCAACTGTTCAGCTTATCTTTGGTAGCAAGCTTGCTCAAGATAACGAGCCATAAGATAAATGAATGACGAGGAATATTAAATTTACTCCAGGATAACCCAGCCCACCCCATTTTGGGGTTAGACACTTGAATGACACAATACATGTTTTTGATAGAAAATGAGTTGCATCCTTCATTCGTCTTCCAAAAAGAGATATCATCGGATTCAATATTGGAGGGAGGGAGAGAGAGGATTAGCTGGTGAATCTCCCTCAGATTTGCGCAGCTCCGAGCTCTCGCCGATCTTAAGTTTAAATGCAAGATCCAGTTTCCGTCAATAATGATATCTGAGACCTTAAGGTTCTTCCCAAGCCTGGAGTCATTTATGATATTGTCTCCGTAGTGAGTAGCAAGTGAAGAGGAAAGAAGCTAAGGATCGTACCAGAAAGAGGTACTCGAACCATTGCCGATGGCCACCCTGTACATATTGCAAGCCAAAGGGCGGAGACGAAGAATTTTCCTCCAGATCCAAAATGGGGAAGATCCAATAGGAAGATTCCAAAAATTCGTTTTTTTTAAATTTTTCCGTTTTAATCCAGTCACACCAAATGGAGTGATTATTATTACTTATAATAGACCAAAGGTTATTTTAGGATAGACTTCTGATTCCAGACTTTTAGGTCTAGAATCCCAAGGTCGCCCTCTATAGTGGGCAAGGTGACCGTAGAATAGGCTACTTTGGCTCCATGGATTTTTATTTTTGATCCCGACCAAAGAAAACGACGGATGTATTGGGTCAGCTTTTTGATAATTCTAGAGGGAAGAATAAAAATGGAAGACCAATAAACATGACCAATGAATAAGACAGACTTGATAAGTTGGAGCCTACCTGCATAAGAGAGATGCTTAGAGGTACACGACTCAATTCTAGTTGTGATTTTGTGAAGAAGAGGACGACAGTCCGAGTGGGTGAGCCGACTAGTGAGAAGGGATACTCCCAAGTATTTCACCGGCAGTGAACCTTCAGGTATCCCAATATCGATAGAAGCTCCAGACGAAGAGGGTCGTCCATACCAAAAAAAAAGATATTACTTTTTGACGGGTTGACTTTCAGACCAGAGATATAATGGAATTCATCAAGGGCCTCCCTAATAAGATTGAGATAATTAACGTCACCATGGCAAAAAATCATTAGATCGTCTGCAAAGCTTAGATTAATGATTTTTGAGCTTCTGACATTTCCAATGTAAACGAAACTTCTAATCCTTACTCTTTTCCTTAAGAATACTAGATAAAACTTACATGACAAGAACAAAGAGGAAGGGGGAGAGAGGATCTCCTTGTCTCATACCTTTTCTACCTTTGATTTTTCCATAAAGATCTCCATTAATATTGATGGAATATGTCGGAGAGGAGATACACTTAATTATCCAGGAGATCATTTTCTCAGGGAAGTTTATAGCAACAAGGATGTCTAGAATGAGATGTCATCTGACATTGTCAAAGGCTTTCGTTAAGTCGATTTTGAGGGCAATCCTTTTCTCCATATGATTAGAATCGTACCCTCGCAAGAGCTCTTGGGATGAAAGAATATTATCTGAAATGTTCATTCCTTTAACAAAGGCCGACTGAGAATTATCAATGAGGTAGGGGAAAGAATCCTTAACTCTATTGGCTAGAATTTTGGAAATAATTTTGTAAAGTACATTACAAAGAACAATAAGTCTAAAATCAGTAGGACCAGAGGGGGAGTCCTTTTAAGAAAATAAGGGAAATAGAGGTGGAGCTCCAAGAGGGATCCAGAGAATCAGAGTGGTAGAATTCTAGAACACCATTACAAATGTCATAGCCAACAACGCTGCAATTAGATTTAAAGAAGCTGGAGTTGAAACCATCCGGCCCCGAAGATTTGTTACTGTCAATACTGAACAACGCGGATTTAATTTCTTCACGACTAATCTCATGAATCATCAATTCCTTGTCGGGATTAGAAATTTAATAACTAAAAAGGGAGGTGACAGTAGCCAAACCCGGATAGCCGATAGAATGGCTCATACCAAGAGAGTTTTTAAAGTATCTCTAAAAAATATTAGCAACACTCGTAGGAGTTGAGACAGTAATGATGTTAGCTCCCAGACGAGAGTCACTAATGATGTTCTCTCCAAAATGAGAAGCCAACGGCTCTGAAAGAAGCCATGAGTCATACCAGAATGAAGTACTTTTACCATTACCAATAGCCACCATGTACAAATTACTTGCCCAAGGGCGCAGACGAAGAATTTTCCTCCACATCCACGATTGATTGGATCCAGGATGGATAATCCAGAAACTCTTGTTTTTAATTTTTTCCTCTTTAATCCACTCACACCAGATGGAGTAGTTTTTATTACTAACAATAGACAAAAAATGCTTAAGGATAGCCGTCTGATTCCAAATCTTTAGATTTAAAATCCCAAGGCCAACCTCTTTGATGGGAGTGGTTACAGAGGTCCAGGAAACTTTAGCCCCGTGAAGTTTCGTGATCGTTCCCGACCAGAGGAGACAACTAAGGTATTGGTTCGGCTCTTTGATGATTCTAGAGGGAAGAATAAAAATAGAGGACCAATATACCTAACCAGCAAATAATACAGACTTAATCAACTAAAGCCTCCCAACATAAGAGAGATGCTTGGAGGTCCAAGAATCAATGCGCTTAGTGACCTTGTGAAGAAGTGGTCGACAGTCAGAGTAGGTTAGCCTACCCGTAATAAGGGGGACTCCCAGGTATTTTACTGGGAGAGAACCTTCCGGGAAGCCCAGAATGTTCAGCATGTTAGATTTGAGGGAATCCTCGATGCCCGAAAGGAAAATATGACTTTTTGATGGGTTAACTTTGAGACCAGATAGCTTATTGAATTCTTCCAGGGCCTCTTTTATAAGATTAAGAGAATTAGAGTCCCTATGACAGAAGATCATCAAGTCATATGCGAAGCAGAGATTGATGATTTTAAGTTTTTGGCACTTCCAGTGAAATCTAAATTTTTTGTCTTGACTTTTTTCTTTTAGTAACCCAGAAAGAACTTGCATTATAAGTACAAAAAGGAAAGGTGATAGAGGATCACCTTGTCTTAGACCCTTTTTCCCGATAAATTTGCCATTAGAGACTCCATTAATGTTAATGGAGTAAGAGGTAGAGGAGATACATTTTATTATCCATGTGATCATTTTTTCAGGAAAGCGCATTGCTACCAGGATATCCAGCACGAGGTGCTAATGGACATTATCAAAGGCTTTTATGATATCTATTTTAAGAGCTATCCTTTTACCCGCAACATTGATATGATAACCTCTCAATAGTTCTTGGGACAATAGAATGTTATCTGAGATATTCCTTCCCGCCATGAAAGCCGATTGGGAAGGATCAATAAGGTAAGGGAAAGAATCTTTAATTCCATTAGCTAGAATTTTGGAGATAATTGTATAGACAACATTGCATAGCGCAATAGGTCTAAAGTCCCCAGGGACAGTAGGAGTTTCGACTTTGGGTCGTTGTTAATCAAAACTATTTTATTCCGGAATAAGCGGGCCTTAATACAGTTATGGAAGAACTTTGTATTCTTGTCCCCTAGCTTAATCTAATTTTTTCTAGATTTTTGTTTAAGAAATGACTCAATTTCATCGCGAATGAGGCTCGGGTTGAGGGGATCTAGCCCAAAATTTGCTTGGGTCTCGAACAGCTTGGATTGAGCATTACTAACTCTATTACTGATATCACTAAATTATTTATGGTTTAATTTTGAGAGCACTTGCTGGAATCTATTTAGCTTATCAGTAACAAGCCTTATACCAGAAGAGGCTACATGGCTGCTCACAAGCAACATAAACATTTATTACAATTATAAGGGCAGTAATAATAACAATTATATATACTTTTATATATTTTATATACAGATATAACTATCCTTTATTCTTTTGTCGTATTAATTTACTTTTTTGTTATTAATAAGTTATATAATATTTTAGTATCATATCGTACTATTCTATTTTAAGTAATATTAGATTACTGAATCAATCGATTATTATATTTTTCTACATAATCGTTATCATATTTTATAGATAATAATGGTATTTAAAACTTATGATTATAAGAAAATATTTTTATTTTTTATTTTTAAAACTGAAATGTATAGTCGGTAATTATTTTTTAAAATATTTTTTTTTCTGTTATTGATTGTAATATATTATTCTATTAATCATTAATATATTATCTATTAAATTTATTTTTTATTACACAATTTGTAATAATAAAAAAATATAAATATCATACTACAATTTATTTTACTTTAGATCATTTTAAACTATTAAATGAATTTGGGTTGTTATCTTCTCTTATGTAACTTTATAATATATTATGATTATTAATAATAATAATATTCAAAATATATAATTATATAAAAAAAATTCTTCTAAACCTTTTATTTTTTATATTGAAATTTATCTTATTTTTCGGTAATTAAAGCAAAACAAGTTAAAAAATGATTTATTCTGAAAACTGTTTTATTAAAATTTAATTGGTTTAATTTGGTTAATAATAAGAGAGAGAAAGCCTCTGTAACGGCTAGATTCCAAAGATCTGAAAACCATTTTTTTTTGGGTTTTCAAGGCGGTTTCAGGCCGAATGGTCAGAAAACCTTGAACTCGGTCACGATGGTGGGTCGCTTTAAAAGTGTGGTGTTGTCTTCTTGCTCCGATGCCAAGCAAAATACTTCTCAGCAATGTCTTTTTCTTTTTTTCCGGTGCTTCATCAACGATTTCTTCTAAGTGGATGGAAATATTATGTCGTCGTTGGGTGTCTTGGAGTATTGACATTCGAGTACGGTCGGAAGGCTTCAGTTCGGTCCTCATTGGGTCAGTTCCTCATGAGTGGTACCAATCTAGGACGAATTGGATCTCTGTTTCCCGATATTTTAGATCTGTCATTTTCTTTAGCAGTTGATACATTGTAAGTCTTCTATTACTGAATTTAGCTTCTTGGAATGTTCGCGGTCTTAATGGCCCGATTAGGCAAAAAGATGTCACCGACTTTATTATTACCAATCATATCTCTTTGATTGTCATAGTATAAACTAAAGTCCAAAGTCTGAATGTCGATCCGATAATCAGACGTATGGTTCCGTTTTGGCATGTGATCACCAACTACTCTTCCCACCCCTTAGGTAGAATTTGGATTACTTGGAACCCTAGTGTTATTACGATTACTAGGATTTCTCAATCGCCTCAATTCATTCATTGTATAGCCAATTGTCATAACTTTAAAGCCACTTTCAAGCTCACTGCAATCTATGCTTTTAACGAAGCTAAAGATCGCATTTCGCTTTGGAATGACCTAAAAAACATCTCTATTCAGGATAATCACATCCCCTGGGTCTCCTTTGGGGATTTTAATGCTATTCGCCATCCGGATGAACGTCTTGGCTCCTCTGATTCTTGGTCTTCAGCAATTGATGAATTCAACAATTGTTGTTATCATTGCGAGCTTAGTGATCTTCGATCATCTGGCTTTCCTTTCACTTGGATTAACAAGCAACCTGCTCACCCTATCCTTTCCAAAATTGGATCTTTGTCCCATGTCGTCATTGGTCACTTTCGCACCTCTGACCACACCACTGTCACTCTTAATCTTGGGCTCCCACGCCCAAGACGGAAAAAGCCTTTTCGTTTTTTCAACATGTGGCAATCTCATCCCCTCTTCAAGGACATAGTTTCCAACTGCTGGAACTCCCATATTTCTTCCTCGGGAATGAGAATGGTCTCTGAAAAACTTAATCGCTTGTAAACCGAGTTAGCTTTGTTAAATCGTAAGGAGTTTAGTGATATTTCCTCCCGAGACGATAAAGCTCAAAATGATCTATTTGAGGCTCAGTCTAACTTAGCCTCTGACCCTCTCAACCCTCGGTTATTAACAATCGAATTGGAGGCCTCCGCTTCATTCATTTTTCTAAGCCGAGCTGAAGAATCTTTTTTGAAGCTAAAATCTAGAGAAAATTGGATTAAGCTGGGAGATAGGAATACCAAATTTTTCCACAAAAGTATCAAAGCCCGGCTTTTTCGCAATAAAATCATCTCGATTTCAAATGATCAAGATGTCATCGTTTCCTCCCCTGAGAAAATGTTAAAAGTTTTTGTTAACTTTTTTGAGAAATATCTTGGTACCAAACACTCAGTGGTCTACCCTAGTCTGGAAAAGGTTTCTTCTCTTATCTGTTCTAAAGTTAATTCCGTTGATAAGGAATTTATGACCCGTGATATTTCATGCGCTAAAATCAAATCTACTATTCACATTATTGATAGCGATAAATCTCCGGGCCCAGATGGCTTTAATTCTAGTTTCTTTAAGTCATCTTGGAACATCGTCGGCCCTGATATCTGTAAAGGCGTCCAAGAATTCTTCCTCACAGGCACGCTGTTTGAATCTTGGAATGCCACCTCCATCGTTCTTATCCCCAAAAAAGACTTTCCCTCTGAGCCAGCTGACTTTAGACCAATTGCTTTATGCAATATTGTCTATAAAATCATCTCTAAAATTCTGGCCAACAGAATCAAAGTATCCTTCCCTTATCTTATCGACTCTTCCCAATAAGCTTTCGTTTCTGGAAGGAATATATCTGTTAATATTCTCCTCTCTCAAGAACTTCTAAAAGGATATCATTCCAATGGAACACGAAAACCAATTGCCCTTAAAATCGATATAATGAAAGCCTTCGATAACGTTCGCTGGCATCTCATTCTCGATGTTCTTGTTATGATGCATTTTCCTGAGAAAATAATCTCATGGATTGTCAAATGCATCTCCTCCCCCTCTTACTCCATTATTAATGGAGACACTCATGGAAATTTTAAAGGCAAAAAAGGTCTGAGACAAGGCTACCTCTATCCCCTCTTCTTTTTGTGCTCGTTATGCAAGTACTTTCCGGCATGCTTAAGGAGAAAATTCATAATGAGAATTTCCATTTTCATTGGAAATTCCATAAGCAGAAAATCATTAACCTCTGCTTTGCAGATGACCTGATGATTTTTTGTCATGGTTATACTCATTCCCTTAATCTCATCAAAGAGGCTTTAGACGAATCTATCTTCTCTCTGGCCTTAAAGTCAATCCCTTTAAAATTCATATCTTTTTATCCGGCATTGATGATCAACTTAGATTGGATCAGCTGCCTATTTTGAATTTCCCGGAAGGAACCCTCCCGGTGAAATACCTAGGAGTCCCTCTCCTCACTTGTAGGCTAACTCACTCGGATTGTTGCCCCCTCCTGCACAAGATTACCTCTAGAATTGAATCTTGGACCGTAAAACACCTCTCTTATGCTGGTAGGCTTCAATTGATTAAATCGGTTTTATTTGCTGGTCAAGTATATTAGTCTTCAATTTTTATTCTTACTTCTAGAATAATTAAAGAATTAACCCAGTATCTTCGTCGGTTCCTTTGGTCTGGATCTGCAATGAAGATCTATGGGGCCAAGGTAGCCTGGTCCACCATTACCACTCCCTATAAAGAGGGCGGCCTTGGGATCCTAGATTTAAAAAGCTGGAATTAGGCGGCCGTCTTTAAGCACCTTTGGTCCATAGTTAGTAATAAGACCCAATATATCTGGTGTGATTGGATCAAAACGAAAAAAAAAATTAAAAAAAAAAGTTTTTGGGACGTTTCCTTCGGATCCTCCCCCTCTTGGATCTGGAGGAAAATTCTCCGTCTTCGACCTTTGGCTCGTAATTTATACAGGGTTGCAATTGGAAATGGTCTGAACACCTCCTTCTGGCACGACCCGTGGCTCATCTCCTCGTCGATTGCAGTCCACTATGGCACTAACATTATTTCTGACTCTCGAATGGGAAATAACCTTAAGGTTGCTGACATCATAAGCAATGGTGAATGGAACTGGCCTTCCAACTTGAGATCGGCACGAGCTCGTAGTCAAAGTTATCTAGACGAAATCAACAAACTAATTCTCTCTCTCCCTCAACCAAACTCTCTCTTGATGGATGTTCCATACTGGACTGCAAAAGATGGATGCATCACTTTCACAGTTAAGGACACGTGCAATACTATTCGTGTGTCTGCCTAAATCGTGGGGTGGGCGGGGTTAGTTTGGAATAAATACAACATTCCGCGTCATTCCTTCATATATTGGCTTGCTATTAAGGGCAAGCTAGTTACTAGAGACAAGCTCATTAGTTGGGGTTACAATAACCCAACTGATTGCCCTCTCTGTTCCTCTGATTTGGAATCTATATCTCATATTCTCTTTGAACGTAGTTTCACTCAGAGTATCTAGATTGCCGCAAGTAATAAACTTGGGTTCCCATTTCAATCCTTGAGCTAGCAATCTTGGACTCTTGAGGCTTCAAGTTGGTCAAATTTGCATGACCATTGTATTTGGCGCACGTGTTTCAACGCGGTCGTCTACCACGTTTGGAAGGAGCGGAATTCAAGAATTTTTGGATCCGCTCCCGCTTTAGCCTCCTCGATCTCATACCAAATCTTATCGGATCTTTGATACAGATTTCATGGTACCAAGATTGTCTGGCCAACAACGTAGTTTAACCTTTCCTAAATTATTCTATCATAATTTGTTTCAGGTAATCTTCTTTCTGGACTGGAGCGTGGATTCCAACTGGAAGATCCCGGAGTAGCTTCATCTCTTTAGCTTGATTTGTTATGCTATGTCATATCTCTATTTGGGCATTTGGTCACTGTTCTGTCTTATAGTACCTATGTTGTCTTGTTATTGACTTTTATTGTAGTTGATGTATTACCACGGGGTATGCCCCAGGTCTATGTATGAACCCTTTCATTTAATTTAAGTTTCTTACACCAAAAAAAAAATTCATTGGTTTAAAAATTAATTTAAGTTTCAATAATAGTGATCTTATCATCTCGCGTGCATTTCCAAGGCAAAATAAGTCTCAGACAAGGTGATCCATTATCCTCTTCTTATTTATCTTGGTCATATAAGTTCTCTTTAGTATTCTTAAGGAGAAGAGTAATGACGTAAACTTCAATATCCACTAGGAGCGTCACAAGCTTAAGATTGGCAACCTATGCTTTGCAGACGACATGATGATTTTGTGTCGTGATGACATTAATTCCCTCAAGCTCATTAAGGATATTCTTAATGATTTTTATGATCTCTCGGACGTTAAAGATAACCCTCAGAAAAGCTACATCTTTGGCTCATCTCTTAGATCAGACTTGATCAATATCATAAACTCCAATGTTAGCTCTCTCCCACTTGAATATCTTGGAATCCTTCTTTTCTTGGGTCCCATAATGACTGTCGACTCCTCCTCGATAAAATTACTACCCGTATTGCCTCACGGACTTCCAAACAACTCTCTTATGTGGATAGACTTTAACTCACTAAGTCTGTGCATTTTGTGGGGCAGGCTTACTGGTCAGTAAACATGACAACTCAATTTGGTGTGACTAGATTTACTCTGAGAAGATTAAAGATAAAAACGTCTGGTCTTTAAAGATTTACTCTTCTCCCTCCTGGACATGAAGGAAAATTTTAAATCTTAGGCTTCTCGCTAGCAAATTGTATAGGGTGACGATTCATAATGGGGAGAATACCTCCTTTTGGTTTGACCCGTGGTTACTCTCAATCTCTATGGTCAACCATTATGGGCTTAGTATTATTTGAGATTCTCATATAGGGAGTAACCTCAAGGTTTCTGATATCATCCGAGATGGTCTTTGGAATTGGTCGTCTCACTTAATATCTGCTAGTGCTAGAAATCATCGCTTTTTCCATAAGATCAACCATCTCAACCTCTCTCTCCCTCATCCATGCACCCTCTCCGACGCCTCATACTGGAATGCTAAAAGAGGAATCACCGAGATAAGCTTCTAAGTTGAGGTTTAAACACTCCCCTAAATGGTGTCTTATGTAATTCTACTTCTGAAACCCTTAATCATATCATTTATAACTGTAGTTACATTCAAATCATCTGGGGTTACGCAAGCTCCAAGCTTAGTTTTTTTAAAGTTACAATAATAATTGGGTATCTTAGATCCATGAGGCGTCCAACTGGCCTCTATCCATTTTACGACACTTTTGGTGTGCGTATTTTGGAACCATCGTTTACCATGTCTGGTGTGATAGAAATCCCCAAAAATTAAGATAATTTACTACCATTGCCTCTCCGATATCTTACAACATGCTTTCTGACATGCGGTTCAGATTTTATGGTATGAAGGTTGTCTGGAAAACCCAATTCATTTAATCTCTAACTTAATTTTGTTTTGTTTTTAGATTGTTGTCGACTTCGATTACTACGAGTCTGCTAGTTTTGCTAACTTACGATGCTGCTACTTAGCTCATTTGGTCATATCAAGCAAATTTAATCCTTTTATCCTCTAACTTAATTTTGTTTGTCTTTCGATTGAATAATCCATCTATCTCTACTGGTCTGCTGTCTTTTTTCACTTACGACACTGCTACCTGTCTCTTTGAGCATTTTGGTTTTAGTATTTCACTTTGTATAGTCGTACTTGTTTGGTCAAGTTTATATCAATTTTCTTTGATAACTTTTAAACCACTCATCGGGATATGCATATATATTTTTAAAAATCCTTTTTATTTCTATTTAATGTATATTTTCAAATATCTATATATATTAATAATTAACTAAGTAAAATATTACTATATTTATTAATAACAAAAAAATAAATTACTACAAGAAGGATAAATGACAATTATGTTCATATATAAAAATTTAAATTGTAAATGTTCATATTGTTGTACTTAACAATATGATAAAAATTAGTAAAAAATGGTAATAAATGTGTTCCTAACCGATGCCCAATGCACCGATTAGCAAACATTTTTTAAAATAATACATTCATCTATTATTTTTCCAAAAAGTTGAATAGTTGAGGCTTGTCTTTATTCTGAGTACAATAAAATAAATAAATAAGCTTATGAAGTTGTATACAATTACAATTAAACAACTTATTGGGATTATACTCGGTGAATAATAATGAATTCCACACAAGAACCTGGTTTCTGTAACAAACATATTGCAATTCTATACTACATAGCTGACTCAACAAAGATATATTTGTTCAGCGACCAACTGATTGAAGCGACTAACTTTCTTTCTGTAATTACTATGGCATAATGTCGATCTATGTTTGATATCATATAAAGAAATTTTTTTAGTGCAGAGCATTGGGATCGAGTTCATTTATCGAGAAACTAAACTAGTTGCAAGTGTGGAAGGAATATACTTGCTTAAATATCAAGTACTATATTGCCATAGGCAAATGCAAAACATATATATATATATATATAACCTTAAAGAGCATAATCCAATTTTCAAAATCAACATAAAAACATGAATGGTTGTTAATTTCGAAAAAAGTTCAACTAAATTATGTACTGTAAGAGTGCCTATTATGATTTCTAGAACATAATCCACTGAAAATTCCACAATCGCATTAAATTTAACAAACCATAAGTGGTACATAACCTCAAAATTCGTATAAAGTCCTCCAATACCTTTTGAGGGTATAAATCACATCCATCGCAATTATGGTTTGTGTCTTGCGTTAGTATAAGTAACAGTGTCACGAATGACATTCACTAAAAAAACATTCCGTACTCCAAGTATCTCCTCATAGATCAGCCCATTTATTCGCTTCACACCTCATATCCTCGCCAATAACCAGATTGCAGGTAATTCATTGGATGTTGTCACGCAACACCTTCATATGTCGCTTGGATCCTCCTATTTCCTAACCTTTTACCTTCTTTCCCGCGACTCAGTATGTTATCTTCTCGAAAAAATCACACAAAAATTTCTTAGATTTGATATGAGAAGAATGGATTCTTGTTTGGAGAAAAAAACATCACTGATATTCTAAATGATAAGCGCTTCTTCGAGTGAAGATCCATCATTGGATGGTAAAATTAATCAACACTTTAACTTTGCTAATTGTGTTATAAAACATTCATTCGATCAAATACTATGTTATGTCGGATCTCTCGAATTTGCTTTTCTATGCGCTAATACACTTTAAATCAAATAAATGGCTGAGCATCAAACTCTTGTTATATTTTTAAATCAGTTTCAAAAGAGAAAAGATAAATTATTTAAAAGAAGTAACTATTTTCATACAAAACTATTATATACGGATTATACTATAGTTTTGGCTAAATCGCCGACCAAAATAATAACCAGCCCCAGTTATAACTATATTACCTAATTTTATAACCACCTCTAATTTTTACCCAAAATACCCTTGTCTAATTTACTAAGTTCTAACCAAATTTTATAACCAGCTTAAAAAACAAAACAACATCAATTTTTTCAAACCTCTTATATTCCCTCTCTCGCACACCCTTATCTACCAAAACTACCAAAACCACAAACCTCATTTCGGCTCAGTAAAATCTGGTCTTCATCAACAGGGAAGTAACCTAATATACTCAACAACATCAAATGGACAAAGGAAAAAAGTAAACTTATTGTTTTCTTAGTTTTTTTGTTCTATTTAGGTTTTGAAATGATTTTAGTATACTTAAGGTATTTATGATGTTTTAATAAGTAAATCTATGTTTATTGAAGTGTTTAAAGTGATATGTTGATGTTGACAATGATAAAATATGAAGTTGAGGAGGAGTTTTCCGTGTTAAACAGTACTTAGAAGGACAAATTCGTGAGTAAACTACTTGATTGACTAAAGTCGTAGAGAGAGAAAGTCTATCAACGTAGAGAGAGAAAGTCATATTATAATAATCCTCCTTTTCCCAAATCAGGTGGGTCCTTTTGTAGTACAAGTGGTGGACCCCACAGGCCTAACTACTTCTTAATTAAAAACTTGATCCCTACTTTTATTATTTAATGACAATTAAGACTATTTCAATATTTACTTTACAGTTTGGCCCTAACTTTGATGCTTCTTTGTAATTTCACCCTTGTTTTTTATTCTTCCTTATTAGACAATATTATTCTTTTTCCCGACTACATCCATCACAAAGAATTTATCACTTTCATGAACAACGTAAGTAATATATTTTACGTGTCAAATAATTATTTTGTTTCTTTAACTAATTTAATTGATTGTATATTGATATATTTTAATTTTTTTTAGTCTCGTACCTCCATTATAGTTCAAGTGAAGTACGGTTTACTCAGTCAATGTGACCTGAAGAATCAACTAGGTGTCAAGGCGCTCGTGGAAGGTACTCCGTTTTGGCCACTTATGTGCAATTTGCAAAAATTCAATTCTAACTCATAGTTGTATGAGGTCTTCATCGAAAGATGGCATCAGGAGACATACACCTTCTAATTCTCCTTTGGAAAGATGCGTATGACGTTGGATGACGTGTTTGTTATTACTAGCCTCCCGGTGGAAGGGATTGAGTCATTCAGGACTGCATCAACAGATTAGTTGTAAGGTCGATATGCTGAGTTGATTGGATTTATGCCCAAGCAAATTCAGAATGAGATAGAGCAACACAATGGGAGTGGTTTCGGCCTAAGATGGCTAAGACAATAGTTTTCGGGAGACGAGTTTTTGGATGCGAATATCGCGCGTACCAATGAAATGAAGAAACATGTCGCTTGTGAGTACATCATTTTCTTCCTCTGTTGTACCATATTCATGAACACGAGCCATAAAAATATCCAATGTGATTTTATCGTCCATCTTGAGCATTTAGATAAGCTTGAAGAGTTTGCGTAGGGTACATGCGCATTGGCGTGGTTGTATAAGAGTTTGGAGGTATATTAAAGAATTCGTTGAAGAGTTTAGTTGGTTTCTCCACATTGTTAGACTACTGGGTCTACAACATTTTCCCATGCTTCCGAGTTGTGGTGAACAATAGGTACAACCCAACTCATCTGAATATGTTGTAATGGTTGCCTAAGAACCTTACGGGGCCAAATTTTCGTGAGAAGACTTACTACCACAACATTTTCTCTCGTTAAGAAGAAACCCAATATAATTATTCTATATAGATACCATTAATTATTATGTCACTGATAAATTTATGTGTTTATTTATTACAAGTTGATGTGTTTGATAATTTGCAATTGATTTTCCATCCTTACCTTGATATTCGACAAGCATTTTCGATGCATGAGATTGGGTTGTATCGTAACCCTATTCATGTTATGTTTTTGACTGAGTTATACATGCTGGATCGAGTGATGAGGCAATTCGGTTAGGTCCAAGAGAAGACGCTAGATCCCATTTCCGCTCGATCTGGTCTCACCAGAGGCGATAATACGCATTATCATGTTGATGCTCATCATTGGCCCAACTGAAGGGACCATTTGTTCGTCATCGATAGGTATACAAGACCGTTGGTGGGAAGCCATAGGACATTGATGCCTCCGTACGTAGTTTATGTTGCGAAGTATGGTTAGTTTCACAACACTTCGCATATCCTCGATGAATACTCCATGGTGGATGCGATTAACACGATAAATCGTGTTCACCCTCTTGACAATAGTCTGGAAGACCTCATGTCTTTTTCCAGAAGAGTGCTTCAAATCACAGATCTGTGGCTCGTTATCATGCTAGGTTTCTTGATACTATGTTTGATGTTTTAGTTGCGTACTTTGTAGAACAAGTTATTAGGTATTTTTTATGTTTTACAACATACCATTGAAGATTTATATGCTGTATTAGCTTTTAGTTTTATCAGTTGACATATGTTGTATTGGATTTTTGTTTTAGTTTGTATATTGATGTATGTTGGATTTATTGGTGTGTTGGATTTACCGGTGTGTATGTGATACTTAATTGAGATTGTAATCGTTTATTGGTTTGGTGAACTTTTTGCAAGGTCGGGCACACGATCCGCCTATTACATAATTTTTAACCGATGGGGTAGTTTCCACCACCGGTTGAAAATTCTTGCCCGACCGGTTATATATCCAAAATCAGAGTTATATGTAAAGCTTAAATCTTGGTCCCTTAATCGTCGGTTGAGAAACTCTAACCTGACGGGGTAGTTTCCACCCGTTGGTTGAATATTTCTCAACCGGTGGGGATGTTTCACCCAGCGGGTGATAATTAATAGTCTAACGGTTAGGAGACTATCAAAAAAACTTGAAGAATTTGTATATTTTGTACACGTCCCCACCGGAGGAAAAATCGTAACCCGTCAGTAAATTTCGTACCCGGCGGTTGAGAGTTTGTGAGCCGGTGGTTAATAGTTACCATCATATTGGGTGAAGATTGTTAATAATGTTTTCAAAGATTCCCAGTAAATTTGGGTAGCCTGCCAAATGTTATTTGATTCCCGCTAAATTTCTAGGATATTCTCGCTGAATACCTATCTAAAAATAATGGAACCACGCTCGAGCATTATACATAAAAATACAAATGGGTGATTCAAATTGGACTGTGTACAAAAATGCAAACATCCTAAAATCTTGTGAGATTGAAAGGCACGATGTCGCAAGAGACAACTTGCCTCATCGATGCTATTTTACGCATAATGTACTTCATGCACGGTAGGAACGCAACGTGTCCGGATTGTATAATGCCCCGACCACGCGGACGCGAAGAAGTGGCTCACAAGTTAGATTATTTGAACATTGCGCCGCTTATAACAATTGAGTTACTACCTTACGAAGTCCAATGCGAAACCTGCGATGTATTCAGTATACCGTTTCAAAGTACTATTACAAATTATATGGTGGAACATGTGATGCAGGAGCTGCAGGAGGAAACGAATGCGGTAGCCACCGACGTTACAACTTACCCAAGTCTTGATGAAAGTAGTGATGATGATGAATATCCTTTCAAGAAACGGTTCAAGCATGGATGATATTATCCGTCACCATTATCGTGGCTTAAACGTCTGTTATGTCAACTCTGACTATTATGTTAACTTTGTCTACTATCTATTTATTTTAGTTGTTTGCATTTGTATTTCTAATTATGTAATGTCTTAAATTATATGAACCAATTAAGAAGTTAATATTAACATTTTTAAATTAACGTCATCATAAACTAAAAAGCGTACAAGTTTCAAGTGTGAGAAATTGTACATATATTACCATGTTTAAGTATTTAAACAAAAACGGCTAAATAGGTTACTTCGAGACAACACTTTTTTATTTCCTTGTATCTCTAGCAACGAGAATGAATCGGTTATGTTAAACCTTCTGTTTCTGATGAATGCAACTTCAGACAACAATGATGTACCCTCACACATGATGCATCTGCCGCAAGCTCAAGCTATAAAAAGATACGATAAAACAGATCTTTAAAGGATTAAACTAACCGACAATGTAATACAATCCTTACGTTCACAAAGTGATTGCAGTTAACCCAACCCAATCCGATTTCCAACCGGTTTGACATCATTGGAGGTGCACCTCTTAACGGAAGAAAAATGAAACCAACATCCATGCTTCTATATTATCCTACGAAATGGAGTATGAAGTTAAACGTAGATGTGATCGCGACTCCCATCTCTAGCGTTGATATCCAATTATCGAGAGTATCCACATCGGTAGAACACTTCACAAGTTCCACAAATGTCTATTAAATGCTCCATGCTTATAAATATCTTCACGTATACGTATACGTAATCCATAAGCTTGTTATATAGGGCATCCATAATCAACCTCCACCCATCTTGTTGCCTATTCAAAGCAAACGCAATTGAACGGTACCCGCAATGGGCATCGGCTTTAACGTCGGTCATGGACGTTACAAAAGGCCTAAAAATATGGGGAATTGGTTTAGGTGCCTTTTGGGATCAACCAAACTTCCCTTCGCTAGCATCATAGAACTTGACCTACAACCAACCGTTCCACTAGAAAGCATCGTCCCACTTTCTTGTGTTGGAATAATGCTTGTTTTTTCCGAGCGGTGCTTTTCCTACCAAGTTTGGAAACCGATGTTTCGTTTCCTTTACGCGAGATTACGGTCGGACGTTTGAATATTTTTTCTAGCGATGACGAACTCGCTTTCTGGGAATCTAGCGCATGCTTGTGAAACGATTTGTCGCGTTTAGTGAATGATTCAGATGCGATAATAGACAACTTATGTTTGGGAGGTGGAGGACCATGCACTTTTAGTTTGACCAAAGGCTCCACTAGAGAAGTTGTTTCCGGATGGATAATGGCAAACCATTTCTTATAAACATGCTCTATGCGTGCTTCATCTTTGGATTCCATGACATCAAGTACTAGTATATCAAGTTTTGATTTCAATTGCTCAATAGTCGTAAGATTAGTACAGACAACAATGTCTAACATCTTCCAAGGATTGTGAAATAAATTTAGACGCATCTCTAAGCCGTTGCAAATAAATTCGTAAATATTGTAAAAACAAGGTATATCATGTGTAGTTCACATCAGACAACCGCAAGGCATGCCGTCCGCGATTTTCATTGTGAGGGCACATTTCACTTCTTCGGAAACAAGTTCCAAAGTATAAGGGGAGACGTTGTTTTTTAGCTTTCTATACACATTGTTAGCAAATCTATGTATGGTTAAAAATCGGCTCTTTTCAGATGACCATTTGATGTCCCCGTGTTGCAATTTAATCAAAGTATGCACCTTCAACAAAAAAAAACTCAAAGTTACCTTTGCTCATACCAAGAAAATACTTGAGGGTGGAATGAGCGCTTTTTACGCGGGTTGTGGTTTGGTTACCGAAATGCAACAACTTGTTAGTTCTCCACGTGATAAACTTATCCTCTTAAGGTCCTAACTAACTTTTGATGTACTCAATTTATTTTGAATATTATTTAAAGTCACGAAGCGATTGCAACCAATAGGTTTGAAGTATAGCTTTGTTTCCGCCAACATTATTTGATTTCACAGTTTCAAAAATTTGTTCGACACTTTCTTGTCAATGATGATTTTTTTGTTTTCTGTGGGACGTTCATGTTAATGTGTCACCGACAAAACATGTGTGTTGCATTGGAGAATACTTCTTTGACCGTTTTCTACAACATTAAGTCTCTATCCATAAAAACAATGGAGGATGGTGCGATGAAGTGAGTGAACATCAATAATTGTAAACATTCTAACACCCATTTATAACTCTTGAATTTCTCTTCGGACATAAATTCAAATATGATGTATAAAGTTTTCCAGGTGGAAGTGGCTCTAACAACCTCATACAACGACATCCCGTATTTGATTACCTTGTATGTATTATCCATTACTATAACATTACTATGACCTCGTATGATATCGTTTTCCCACGATCTATGCCATTTGTAATAGTTAAACCTTTTTAGTTCACCTAACAAGTATTGGAATTGCGACCGACCACCTTTCTCGATCTTCCGTTATCTTAGTTGAGCATTGTACAATGTGCGCATGGACGACGAATTCTTAAAGTTCATTTTTAGTCTCCCAAGAATATCTCGAGGACGGGATCCCATTTTCATAGAACTAACTACAAAATCTAAATCTTCTTTGTTAAATCGCCCCAAGTACGAACGACCTGCATTTAATTTTGTAGTATCGTGATTGTGAACTACGCATGCGACCTCTAAGGACCATAAATCAGCAGCAGCTATATTTCCTTTAAGGGCGAAAATGCATCTATATGTTTTTTTATCCCGGTAGAATTGCTCTTAAGATTCTTTTTTCTACCAATTTTTTATACTTTCCAGATCTCTCGCACACAAAAATGATTCTCGTAGTTTTTCTACTTTTTGCACCCTCGCGACGCCGTAATATAATTACAAACCCGTTGCCTCTCGCTTTGCTTAACCTAATCAATCAATTTTTGTTGCGTGTAGTGGGATTTCGTGTTGAACAAATGACTATAGTCGACAGAGCAATGTTCATCTTTTATCATGCAAAACGTAACTAGCTCCTCCTCATACATTCACCAAATGAAAAGTATATAATTTTTTTGAATCATTACCACCCTGCCGGTTGAGAAAATACATATCGGTTGCTACAAAATTCTAAACCACTAAGAAAGTTTCCTCTTTAAGGGTGAAAAATAGCACCCCGATTTTTGGAAAATTCTCCTCCGCCGCGGAACCGTTTCTAAAAAAACTGAAAACCTACTATTATACGTTCCTAGCACCGTCGGAGAAGGTTTTTGGAGGTTTGGGTGACCTTAAAGGCTTTTTTAGGTTTTGAATATTTTTTGAAATTCTGTCAAATTTTGTATATAAGAAGAAGTCTATAGGAGAAAATTGTACTATTTATTTTTAGGTTAAGTGTACTTATTCACCAAAAGAAAAAAAAAGTCAAATAAACAAAATAAAATAAAAGATTAAACAAATTCCTTTATTTTTGGAGCTAGTCAGTGGATAAAATTAGCAAAAAAACTTATATTATTTTCATATTTTTTTAGTTTTTGGTTAACTCCGGTGTTTAAAAACTACAAACACTCTAAAAAGGGGAATTTTTAATTTTCTACTATTCTTTATTAATTAAATAGATCCGGTTTGTTCCCCGAGATAACAGAAATAATAATAAATTTTGATAAGCTTATAAAATATTTTTCTTATCTCTCGTGTGAATTAATTAGGCTAAAATTTTGATATGTTTTATTAAATGGATTTAGCTAAATGTTAAATTTTTTTTTATCGAATTTTGATTTTTATCGAATTGTTTGCAATTCGGAATTTTCTGAACAACTCTCAGGATATCACGAGAGTTGCAAACAACTCTCAGGATTTCCTAAAAAGTTCTCATGATATCATGAGAATTGTTTGCAACTCAGGATTTTCCGAATAACTCTCTGGATATCATGAAAATTGTTTGTAACTCTGAGGATATCATGAGAATTATGACTAGCAAACACCTCTCATGATATTCTCAGAGTTGTTCAGGAAATTCTGAGTTGCAAACAATTCTCATGATATACTGAGAATTGCAAACACCTCGAGGTACCCGCGGATATATATGGTCGGGAGTATTTTTGTCCAAATTTCAATTCGAAGTACCAAATTACACTATTTACGGGTACTTTTAAAAAATATATATATATATTAAACTATTAATAATAAATACATAACAATAATAAATATATCGCTGATGCGGTCTACATTCTTATTAAATTATTATAACCATAACAATTATAAATTATAAAAAATCAAAATATAAGTTGTAATCATTTTAAAATATGTATAGTTTTATATATATATGCTAATTACAAAATAACGAAATATATATTTAAAAATTTGTTCAAATTTCTTTTTCTTTTTAAAATATCATCTTTAAATTTTATTATTAATCAATTTAATTTAGTTTTTCCACTTATGATATATTATATATATTTCAAATGTGTTTATATGTAAATAATATTTTTGAAAAAAAAGAACGTTAAATAAAAAAATGATTTTTAAGACGTTATGATTAATATTTTATTAATATTTTAATTAATACAAATTATTTATTATTTTTATAATTATCATAAAATTATTATTATTATTATTATTGTTTTGAGTGTTATTTTAAATATAAAAAAACTAATTATTTAATATTTTAAGTATATTTTGATTTTGAATTACGAATATTTCGTATACCGTTCTTCCCAAAATAGTTCTAAAATTATATACAAGTCCCCAAAAGACTACATTGGCTGAGTAAGACATGCTCATAACCAAAGGTTATGAGTTCGAGTCCCTCCAGGTACGCTTTCTCTAACTATCCTTAAATTCTTTAATTGTTGTTTTATACTAATGAAAGGACGGTGGCCAGCATATAATATCATATCTGAAGAAAAACATATATAATATTTTTTATTAAAATTATCAATATTTTTTAAATGATACTTTTTAGTAAAATTTTATAATGTTATTTATGTTTTAATTCTGAATCTCAGATTTCCTTCGCATCAATCGTCACAAAATCGTTCTTCAGTTATAAACAATTGGACCGACCTAAGTTGCTTATAAAATAAGAACATGTAATCATGGCTGAAATCTGTGTCGGATCATCACCACCTCCCCGATTCAGCCACCTAAGCTGGTTATAGTCACCACTTCCTCAATTCAGACTCGAAGAGTCACTGATTTCAGACTCAAAAGTTTGGACGTACGTGCACCATATAGTATCATATCGGAATAAAAACGTATATTTAAATATAAATTTCCCTTATTAACAAAAGGGTACAATTTGCAACAATTTCCCTACTTTTTATAATCTATTCATTTTATACTAGGGTTTTGCTGCTCTTTTGGAAGTCATAATACTAGAGTATTTTTATAGATACATATATCTTGACGTTGATAAAAAAGGATTAGAGTTTTAATATTATTTAATATTCTAACCAGGTTATAAAATGGAAACATGTAATCAGGGTTGAAGTGTCTTCCTCATTATCGTCACCTCTATTTCAGGCTAAAGAGTGTAATCTGAGTCACTGGTTTAAACTTTGGAGTTTGGACACTTGCACCAATCTAAACTGGTTATATTAATATTATTATTTTTAAATTTTATTTTACAATTCACAATGGGCACTTCCACCAACCTAAGCTAAGCTGGTTATAAAATACGAACAAACATGTAATCAGGTTGAAATGTGTGAACTTACATCCAGCATATAATATCACCACCTTCCCGATTCAGACTCGGAGAGTCACTGATTTTAGACTCCAAAGTTTGAACTTATATCCAGCATATAATATCATATCATATCCGAATACGTATATGGTCTATTGAACCATAAATTTTCCTTAATTAACAAAAGGATACGATTTGCATTGCAACCATCTCATCACCCATCTCTATTTTTGGTTTTCATCGTCAACCAAAATTCAACTTTCTAGATATGTTTGTTCTGTAACCAACAAAGGTCTCAGATCTGCAACTATAATCTATCCTAACAACTAATCTATTAACATGGGGTTTTAGATATCTTAATAAGATTTTTATAATTAAATTAGATATTTTATATTTTAAAGAGAGAAAAAAAATATAAAAAGTTTTAAAAATCGAATAACATTCATTATAATTACGATGAAAATCAAAGCTAGTAAAATATGAATATTTTTATATAAATTTATTAATAAATATTTTATTGACTTCCGCCGGATTGATTTTATTATTAAAACCATATAACCGTTTTTATAGATATATTGGTGAAGTATTGATTCAATATTCATAAAGTATATTGGTATTTTAGATAAGATTATATAATATTTGTTCTATTATCTTTGGTGAAATCCAACTACAAATAAATAACATTTTTCGTTTTTTAAAAAATGAATTTTTTCTTTATAAATAGTAGGAGACCTTATCAACCAAGTACCGATTGAAATCTCCAAATCTTTAAGAGACCATCTCCAAATCCCAAGAGATGAATATAGAAGTTTGGAACTATAATTTGAGTTTGGAGCTAAATAATTTTTACTCTTATCATCAGCATTTTCCGATGATTGCAGTAGATACAGAATTTCCTGGTTGTCTACGTACAACACCTAGAGTCCCATTAGAGGATGAGCGGTGGTTCGAAGATATGAAATACAACTTAGAAAATACTAAAATCATCCAGCTCGGGATTACACTATTCAATCTAGAAGGCCACATGGGACCGACATGGGAGTTTAACATTTCCGGGTTCGACGAACTCACTGATAACGGAAACCGTAGTTCAATCAATTTCATGAAACAGAATGGCCTTGATCTTCAAAAAATTAATGCTCAAGGAGTCGAACCTAATGATTTTTTTTATAAAATTTGCTAACGTATTGAAGCTGGTCCGAAAAGATCTTATTTGGGTCACATTTCATGGACTATACGACATAGGGTATGTGTTAAAAGGGCTAAACAGAAATATAGTTTCTGATACTTCAGTAAGTTTTGCAAAAATGGCTGGATATTATTTGGGACGTGTTTACGATGTGAAGTTTATCGCGGGTCATTGTAATGGAAGATTTGATGCTAAAATTGGACTCGCAAAACTTGCCAAAAATCTCAAAATTAAGAGAGTTGGAGACGGTCACCATGCGGGATCAGATAGTTTACTCATTGCTTGCGTGTTCCACAAATTAAGACAAGAAGGTTACATTGATCTTACAAGTGAATTGTACCAAGGAATGCTATACGGAATGAGCCATAGAATTACGACACCGTTGGCGTGCCCTCCTTGTTTTCTAGCTCTCACATATGATTCTCCTCATATTCCTTTTCTTCCAAGACAGTGGTTAGGATGGTATACCTATTATTGACTTTGTAAGAAATACTAGTCAATGTTTTTCTATTCTATACACACGACAAGTTTTTATTCAATTCTATCGTTTTGCGTTTTATTTCATTATCGTTATTATTTTAGTATGCCATCTATTTCTTTCATTATAATTCTTAAATACCATCCACTTTAAAACCACATTAAAAAATTTAAGCAAATACTATATAATTAAATTGTGTTTGGCTGTTTTAATTTTGGATTAAAGATTGCTATTTCGGTGTTGGAATAAGTTCCGTCGGATTTGTGTCATCATGATTACTTTTTCATTTTTTTATTTTGATAATATTTTAGTCCTTTTTGATTATTTTTTATTCTCTTCCCAGTAATAATCTATATTTTCTTTTGTTTTTTAAGAAAATGTTCATAGAGATAAAAAGAAAAACATCAACACCTTTAGATCCATATTGCTCATCCGACCAATGATATATCCAGTACTATATAGATAGTTGTCTCTATATAAAACAATCATAGCCATTATTACTTGAATCAAAAGTACTTTTAATCTATAAAGAAAAAGGGTTTTGCTAACCGGTGCTCATGGGCACCGGTTAGTGGAATTAGTGGACATTTAATGTCGACTTTTGATTGGTTACTAGACTATTTTCAAATGCAACAATAATGATAATTTTATACCTTTTTTATATGGACATAACTATCCTTTTAGAATATTACCTAAATACTACAATCTTTTATTTAATTAAGTATTAATATATTATTTATCAAACTTAAGTTTTATTAATCATTGTTAAATTATTTTTATTTTTGAAGAGTATTTTTCGGTAAATCCTCTAATGTTTTATCTAATTAATATATTTATAGTATTTTATTTTTGACTTTCAAAATAAAATTTAGAAAATATATTTTAATATAATTTTATTGAATTAATTTTAAGTCAGTTTTATTTTGAAATTTCTAAATACAAATTGAAAAAATCAGTTTCTAAATTATTTTTAAAAATCAGTTCTATATAATATTTTTAAAAATAATTTTTTTATATATATTCTTTATAAAAAAACTTGTTTTAAAAAAACAAAACGGTTGTTTTTAATCACTTATATTTTTTAATGAAAAAAAGAAACCGATTTTTTATAAAGAAATAAAATAGTGTTTTTTAAATTTAAAAAAGGTAGTTTCTAAAATTACTTTTATTTTTAAATTTAAGAAATATGTATATATTATTTTTAATTATAAAACAAGAGTACAGTATATGATTTTCTTTTATCTAAATCAAAAACTGAGTATGTTTTATTAAGTAGAAAGATAATTTTGTCTATAAATTTTACTCTTTACTGTAAGTATAAAAAGCTGGTTGATTTGAGTAAAAAGTAAGTTATTAAATGCTTATTAACCGGTTGCGATGGGCACCGGTTAGCGAAACCCAACGAAAAATAGGCTATTTATTGCTGGCTAACCTGTTAACAAAACTATATAAGTTCATAAGCAACATAAAATTGAAAAGGTAGTAGTAGGGCATGACATGACCCATCTCTATTTTTGGCTTTCATGGTGAACCCAAATTCAACTTCCTTCCATCTATATTTTTAGTTTCTTCAATCCAATCCATTACTGCCTTTATTTTTATTACAAGAAAAATAAAAGGTTAGGCGATTATTTGGACTATACTCTGTCTGTCAATAATGAATTCCAAGCCACAATCTTGCGATATCTGCAACCAACATATTGCAATTCTATACTGCAAAATGGACTCGGCCAGCATATGTTTGCTTTGCGACCAATTGGTTCAGGCGGATAACGCTCTCTTCTGCAGGCACCTCCGATCTCAGATCTACAATAACTGGGGCATTCTCTGTTCTTTGCGGTACCGAAACGTTACCACCTGTTATGATTGCGACTCCGACGTCCACGATGAACACGGTTGTTCCGCTGGTCCGCTGTCGTGGAGTTAGGAAAACTGTGGGGAATCGAAATTAGAGAAATAAAAGCTTTTGGTGCAAAATAATTAGGATCGAGTTCATTGATACAAAGATTGAACGAGCTGTTTCTTACCTTCTAGCTAGATAAATAATATCATTAGTACCTTAGAACATGTACAGCGTATATGTTAAACTATGTGTTAAATATGTTGTTTGTTAGCGCGTTAAATAAAAAAAAGTTTAAAAATAGCTAGCGACTTAACAAAGCCACGTAAGCCAAATTGTTGTTTTCTTATTTATTTATTTTTTTCATTTATTTATATTTATATTTTGTTTTTTTTCATTTTTACTGTTTGTTTATAAATTTAAAAACTAAATATATTATTTTTGAAAAATATTTTAAGAATAGGATATATCAAAATCCAATTTAATTTTGAAAGATATTCTTATAAACAAATATAAATAAAATGTGTTATCTATAAAATATTGTTATAAAATAGATTGAATTAAAATCAAATATTTTTAAAATAAAATATATTAATAATCAAAATATATTTTGAAACTAATAAACAAGATAAAATGAAAGTTGTTATTTAAAAAATATTAAAAATATTTTAAAAGATATGATAAAACAAAAATATATTTTTTATTGCATTTCCTTATTTTTCTCAACTATCTAATATTTTTTTAACAAATCATATCTTTTACAAATTCTGATATATATTTTTATTCTATTTTTTTTACTCTTTTTTTACTTTTTTTTTTTTCATCTTTTCAATATCTAAAAAAACGATAATCTTAAATAACACCTCAAAATATATAAAATAAAATAAAAGATATTAAAAATAATATTGTTTCTCTCATACGTGTCAATCAAATTTAACGTGTGATTTTAAAAAATATCATTGAAGTGAAATTAAGTTTGTTAACTATCCTACGTGACATCCACTAACACACAATTTTAACACCAACGAGTGTACATGCTATTACACTTTGTGCTTTGGTCTAGTTGGTTAAGATGCAGGTCAAGGAACCCACAGACTTTGGTTTCCAAATCTAGCTGTGTGGATTCTGGAATTATATTGTATCATTAAGTTTTTTTTTGTTTTTTTTATTTAGTTTTTATTATATATATAATAACATTTCAGTATTATTATAATATAAGTATATCATTTATTTATATTATATATAAAATAACATCAATATTATTTTAGTGTAATGAATATCTTAATTAAAAGATAATATATATATATATATATATGGGAATATAGATTTGATATGTTATATATCATTTATTTATAAATATGATTCAAAAAATAGTAAATTTGATCTGCGGAGGGTCGGTTTCTTTGTGGTCACCCCTAACTATAAGATACAATTTTTAGAACAATTGTTCTTTTACTATCAATTAGAAAACTCTAACTATAAGCTTCAAACATTAAGGTATTTATTATGGTTCTATGTTATTAATTCTCAAAATTGAAGCTTTGTTGCATGTCTTATATTACTATTCATTAGTTACAAAGATTAACATTGGTTGATCTATATTTTTTCTTAAGATAGAGAGTTGTAGAGTTCAATTTCGAAACAAATAGACCTGCATAAATCACAATTTTTTATTTTGCTTTACAGATCAAACCGTAACGACATAAGCTCCCGAGTTCACTAAAAATACATGTCTTAATCAATACATCTATTAGTCTCTGTATACTGCGGAAAAGCTCAAACTAAAACCTGATCAAACCATAACAACATAGCCTCTCGAGTTCACTAATCATAGATGTCCTAATCAATACATCTTTTAGTCAACTTCTATTTTTTTTGTTATAATAGTACTTCAAAGTGTTGACAAAAATAATATGGAAGACTCACTTATTCAAATAAACAACTTTTATATAGATGAAATATGAAGATATATTACAATACCATTTTATAACTTCCACTACAAAGAAATATTTTTTGGACAATAACCAGGACACCATAGGGTTTAAATCCTGGCTACGCCATGACGAATCTTGCCGATGAGAATTCCGATGATTCGTTGACGGAGGTCGTCAAGAAAAAAGAATCTACAGTTGTGGGAAGTTCAATGATGTAAGTTATAAACACTTGACACATATATGGAGAAATAGTCAGTTAGTGGAGATAGCAAAGGACATAGAGTAGTAATAGACAGTAGGATGTCGCAGAGTCCATCGGAAAACCCTAGATGGCCATTGAATGTTTAAAAATTTGATGTGGGTGTTAATTCATGGATTTTCTTAAAGTAAATAAGTTGTATAATCTCTCATTACTACTCATTGTCCAATATTTAAAGAGGCTAGGAGACAAGGGATCTCTTTGTTTAAGGTCTCTTTTAATATTGAAGTAGCCAATGACATTTTCATCGATTAACATAGAGATATAAACATTTCTAATTAGATTATCAATAAGGTTAACAAAAGCCTAAAAAAAACCAAAAGTTAATAAGACTTTAGCTTTGAAAGAATGAGACATCTTACCGAACGCCTTAGACATATCTAGTTGGATCATAATATTTCTAGATTTTAGTTTTCTATTAAGATCGAAAACTAATTCTTTGGCTATTAATATGTTTTCGTGAATAGATTTGTCTTCGGAAAAGGCTCTCTGGACTTAGACATGATTTTAGACAAAATATTAGAGAGCCCATTGTTTATGATTTTAGACATAATATTAGAGAGCCCATTGTTTATGATTTTAGACATAATTCTGTTAAGCATAATACACAATCCAATATGTCTAAAATTGTTCAACTAGTATGATTGGTAGATTTTTGTATAAGTCACAGACCAGTAGCCATGATACCTTTAGGAATATTGTGACCCTTCAAGAATGCATCTATGGCTTAACACAAATCCTTTTTGATTATTTTCTAGAAAATTTTGAAGAAACAAATGTTGAAACCATCAACTTCTGGTGCACTTGAGGGATTCGTATTACTGATGATCTCAAATACTTCATGTTCTCTAAGAAGATGAGCTTGGGTATGTTATTGAAGATGTTATCCTGCATTTTTTGAGTTCCAATCTTCAATATCGATATAAGGTTGTTTGGTTAAAATATTTTTAAAATATGTTTCAGCTGACTTCCCAATAGCTTCAGAATCCAGGAGCCAATTATCGCCATCATTGATACTTTTTATATCATTCTTCCTTCTCTTTTTGGAGACATAGTTGTGGTAAGATTTCGTGTTCCTATCTCCATCGTTTAACCAGTTGCAATAATATTTCTGCTCCCAGTAATTCTCCTCTATTTTTAGCGCTTGAAGGTAAAGACCATTAGCCTTAGTCAGGGCAGCTTTAGTTTCAACGTTGTTAGTTGTTGAAAGCTTTATTACCAAGTTTCCAACTTATTCCTCAGCTACTTGCACTTTATAAAAAATATTTTGCGTAAGAATTTTTGTTCCAATCTTTAAGACCCTATTTTAGTCTTCTCAGTTTGTGCCAGAAGATGAAAAACCGATAACCATCCATCATTTCGTTCCAGTTCTGCTCAACAAAGGTAAGAAAGTTGTCATCGAGAGTCCACATCGTTAAAAACTTAAAGCTTTTATTGTTGTTAGAGATATTGGTAGATATAGTAACATTAAGAGGGGCATGGTCAGAACAGGTTCTGGTCATGTGAAGAACCTGTGTCTCATTTAAAAAGCTGAACCAGGCAGAGTTGTGTAGGGCTCTGTCTAACCTTTTTCACTTCGGTTTTTGGTCCAAGTAAACTTGGAACCAACAAAATTGGCATTATTTAAATAACAGTCCCTTATCACCTCGTTGAAGTCCTCAATGTTGTTATGACAATAAGTAGTGCAACCTAATTGCTCCTCAGAATAGTAATTACGTTGAAATCCCCAATAAGAAGCCATTCTTTGGTAATGGTGGCGAAGCTTCTAAGCTGATTCCAAAGATCTTTTCTAATTCTGTCTCTAACACTTTGCATAAAAAATGGTAAGTAAAAAACTTTTTTCTAAACCAATATAAGATATCTCAAGATGTACACACTACATATGATTAGTGAGGATATTAACAGTAAACTCATCATTCCACATAAACCAGATCTTATTAGAAGTGCTAGCAGTAAAGTTAGTAAAAACCCAGCCTCGTAGCAATTCTCTCAATCTTCTCAACATTGACTAAAGGCTCTTGAATAACAAGCAAGTTGGGTTTCTCTTTGATAATGATGGATTTAAGTCTTCTAACAATAAAATTATTGTTGATACCACGAACATTCCAACTAATCATCTTTATAATCATCACAAAGGGGTAGATGAGGTTTGTTAGTCCAAAATATTTCAGAGATTTGATGATTAACCTGTAAGGTTTATTCTTTTTTCTGGCTTCTTTGAGTTTCTTATTGAGAATTTCGTGAAATCCCCATATTCTTATTTTTTTGTTTTAAGAGTAGGAGAATTATGAATACTGCTAATATTTTTCTGATCAGGAATCACGTTGCAAGAAATAAGATTTTCGTATCTTAAAGAGGAGTTGTGGTTATATCATTTCTCTAATGTTTGAATTGCTTCTATAATTTCCTCTTCTTCATGAGTTCTTATTTCTTGATTCTTTGTATCTTGCGTGTTATTGCTTGTTGAAGTTGATGAGTCCGGATAACTTCACCACTGCTTACTGAGATTTTCGGACAAGGGCAATTCAGACATAAACTGCCCACTGAACTATACGGACAGGACAAAAGTATAAAATAACTAAACACCTTTTGACTAAGCTAGGTGCTAATCCGCTTATTAAGTAAATGGGTCCTTAAACTTGACCCAGTTTCATAATTCAACCTGAAAGCCCATGGGTCTATCATTAAGGGTATAAATACCCCAACTACTTTCATTAATGAGGGTAATGAACATTTAATACAACCAAACAACTTAAATCTCTCACTACAAAACATCCAAACATTTAATACTCTTAAAACTCTCCAAAACGCATGACAAAATTACCCTCAGCTTAAAATAAACCTTACCAAATTGGCGACCATAGTGGGAGGAGAAGGTGCCTGAATCTAGCATTCCAAACCAGTAAGAAAAACCAGTTCGAATGAATCCGGACGAGCAAGCAATTCCACCAACTTTGGTGGAGGTGGTGGGAGAAAACAATGAATACACGACCGAAGAGCGAGATAAGTTGAAAGCTGAAATAGAAGCTTTGAGGGCCACTAAAAAGACAGAGATATGTTTAAAGGAAAAGTCAAAAGCGTCACCCTTTCACCATACTAACAACTCAAGGGAGAACGACCCATCAACAAAAACTCATTTGAGAATCCATGTCAGTTCTAAGAAGTCTCACCGGTCCAAGCCGGTGGAGAGCTCAGAATTTGAGTCCTCTAGTAGCTCCTCGAGTGAGGATGAGCTTGAGGAGTCTTTGTCATCAAACAGTGATGAGGGGAGGTCCGAGATAAACAAAAGTTAGTTAAATAATATTTAAGATTGAGGGATAGGCATGGGAGACTAAAGAGGCATCTGGGAAATGGGTTGTCTCACAGCCATAACCATAGTCACATGCATGTGGATCAGCTGCTGATGGATCCTTTTGCTTTCCATGAGGAGCCATGTATTTTTACAACACCTAATGAAGATATAGTTTTTAGTCGTAGTCGAAATTGGAGGCAATCATCATTGCCATCCAAAATACTGTCCGGCAACCTTCCTAAGAGGTTTGACAATACTAAAATGGAGAAGTATGATGGGAGCAAAGATCCGGACAACCATCTGGAACAGTTTAAAAATTTTATGATGATTTTTTATGATGATGACAAACTTCTTTGTAGAGCATTCTCCCAATATTTTACGGGAAGTTCTTTGAAATGGTACAACGGCTTGCCACAAGGTTGTATCAGAAACTTTGATACGTTTTAGGTGGCCTTCTGAAGGAAGTTTGTGGGAAGTAAGGAGGTAAAGGGCAATGAAGATACTATTATCCATTGTGTCCAAGAGCCAAATGAGTCACTGAAAGACTATATAAGCCGGTTCGTAAACATTAAGAATGGGTTAGTTGATTGCTTTGAGCAAGTAGTAATAGCTTCTTTGAGACAAGGGTTAAACCCTGGGAATTTGGGTGATTCAGTAACCAGAAAAAAGGCCATGACTTGGGACGGTTTGCTGAATCAGGTGGGAAAGAAAATCAACATAGATGAAACAAAGAAGACTAGGGTACACAGGAAAGTGAGGTGTGCCCCAGTTGCTCCAAACCAGAACCAGTCCGGATACAAGGCCAAAGATACCGGACAGGGGCCCAATAGGGCCAAACAGACTCAATCCCACCCAAATCCAGCTCAGAGCCAACAGTCCAGAAATAAACGAGGACCTTAGATCCAACCTGAGTGGTTTGCTAAGTTAAAAGAAAATATGGCAACCATTTATGACAAAACAAAAGATGAGGTTCATTTTAGGAAGCCAGTAGTGCTTCAATCTCCTAGGGAAAGTCGTAATAGTTGTTTTTGCCAATATCATCATGATATTGGCCACAACACCGAAGAATCCATCACTTGGAAACAAGAGGTGCATAATATTATTGAAATAGAGAAGTTGGGAGCTTATGTCAAGAGAAGAAGTGGAAACAGGCCTGATAATGCTCGCCGGACTGGCCCAACGAACAATGCGGGAACATCTACTCCGGAAGGGGCTATGGTAATCCTTGAAATATTTGATTTCGAATAAGAGTATTTGTATCCCGATCCAACCCGGAATAAAGTTGGGGTTATAACAGAACAAACTAAGACAATATCCGGACTCATAAGCTTTTTTGAGTCACTTACTATATTTGGAGGGGACACTATGACTGCGCCAACTCTTTCTTCAAGGAAGAGGCATGTTCACACTCTGGATACTCAGTTAGAAGGAGGCATATCTTCTTATAAGTCCCAACTTCATTTTCCTTTCATTGTTTTTGATGAGGATGATTTAAGAAATATAGTTGGGCCTCATGAGGATGCTGTCGTGATATGAGCCTTAATTGGGGGCAATGACATCAGTCGAATTCTGATTGACACTGGCAGCTTAGCTAATATTCTCTTTTTAAGTTCTTATAAACAGATGAAGAATCCGTCAGTGATTCAACGTTCGAACAGATCCATTGTGGGCTTCACAGGAAGCTCTGCGGATGTAGTCGGAGAATTTGATGAGGAGGTATTGTTGGGTAAAGGCCCTTTCAAGAAGACGGTCAGGGTACTATTCGTTGTGGTAGATTGCCCCACATGTTACAATGTGATCTTTGGGAGGTCCTGTCTCTCTAGGATGCATGTTGTGGCATCAACAATCCATCAATGTTTAAAGTACGCAGTTCAATGGCAAGTGGGAGTTGTCCGGAGTAGCCAAAAAATAGCAAGAAAATGTTATGCAACTGTACTTGCTCCTAGAACTCTGGGGGAAGTCCGGGTTAATGAAGATTAGCATTTTTTGAGGCCCTCTGGGGTGAGGGTGAAATTGATGACCCCAGAGAGACCCTTGGTGTTTTGATATCATTCGAAGAAATTGAAACCCACTCTATGGTCGAATGAATGAGTGTTAAAGTTGACTCCAAGATGGCACCAGAATTGAAGAAAAAATCGTTGTCCTTTTTGGCATATCACCAACATGTTTTTGCTTGGTGCAATGCTGATGTGACCGGAGTACGTGCAAGTGTTATATCACACAAGATGTCTATCCGGAGAGATGTTGCACCTGTTGTGCAAAAAAGAGAGCTTTTTCTAAGGAGAAAACTGATGTAATAGTTCAAGAAGTTGAGCGGCTTACCAAGACGGGGCACATAAAGGAGTCTTAATATCCTTTATGGACAACCAACCCAGTGTTAGTAAAGAAAGAGAATGGGAAATGGCGTATGTGTATCGACTTTACTGACCTCAATAGAGCTTGCCCAAATGATCTCCATCCAGTCCCCCGGATAGATCAGTTGGTAGACTCCATACCTGGAATCAAGTTATTATCGTTCATGGATGCCTTCTCCGGTTATAACCATATACAGGTGGATCTGAAGGACCAATAACACACTACCTTTGTTACAGATAGGGGTCTCCATTTTTACAAGGTGATGCCTTTTGGGTTGAAAAATGATGGGGCTACTTATCAGTGGTTGGTGAACAAAGCATTTGCTGATCAGATTGGGAGAAATATGGAAGTATATATCGATGATATGATGGTGAAAAGCTTAGAAGAAGAGTTGCACCTAACTGATCTTCAAGAAACTTTTGCCAACTTGACAAAGGTTAATTTAAAATTGAATCTAGAAAAATGTGTGTTTGGGGTGCAGTCCGGAAATTTTTTAGGTTATGTAATAAATGAAAAAGGAATACAGCCTGATCCGGACCAGCTCGATGCCCTATTAAAAATGGACCATTCGAAATGTTAAAAAATACAAAGGTTGACAAGAAGATTGGCTGCATTAAATCGTTTTATTTCAAGGTCTTTGGACAAATGTGCCCCGTTTTTCCAGACCTTAAAGGGTGCTAAAGACTTCAACTGGTCTCCACAATGCGACCAAGTGTTTGATGAAATAAAGAAGCATTTGTCTTCTCCCAAAACCCTTTTTAAGCCTGTTGACGGAGAAACACTGTATGTATACTTAGCTATGTCAGAATGTGCTATAAGTGCAGTGCTGGTAAGAAGGTGGACAATTATCCTCGTCCGGTGTACTACATCAGCAAGAGTCTGATGGATGCTGAAAAGAGGTACCTAAAGCTTGAAAAGTTGGCGCTGGCCCTGGTTTTTGCTGCCAGAAAAATGAGACCATATTTTCAGTCTCATTCCATCATCGTCCGGACATCTTTTCCTTTAAAGAATGTTCTTCAAAAGGCAGACATATCAAGCAGGATGACCAAATGGTCAGTGGAATTGGATGATTATGATATTCATTTTGCCCCACGAACTGCAATCGAAGCTCAATTTGTTTCTGATTTCTTAGTAGAATTTTATTCAAACATGAGTACTAAGCAAGGTACAGAAGAGAAAACTAAAAAAGTGGGTTATCCGAACAAATGGTGGATCAAGCACAATGGGTTGTGGGGCTGGGATTTGGTTAACCTCTTTGTATGGTGATAACTTATACTAGGCTATATGCTTTGCTTTTAGGACTTTTAACAATAAATCTGAATATGAGGCAGCTATAGCTGGTTTAAAGTTAGCTTTTCTGTGTGGGGCTAAAAGAGTTAGATTAATGAGTGATTCTCAGGTTCTTATCCACCATGATCAAGGTCAGTCCGAAGCCAAGAAGACGCAGTTTATCAAATACTTGTTCATTCTTAAAGAAGTAGCAGCCAACTTCAAAAATGTCAGCTATGAGCATATTCCTAGATCAGATAACACATTGGCAGACTCCTTAGCAACCATAGCATACTCTGAGTCCTACCCATGGACTCATGTACAAGAATGCCCATCCATACAACCAAATCAGAGCAAGGAAGAGGAGGAGAGCTTAAGTGTAGAAGTGGTTTAACCCAAATATTTGAGATTTCTCTTCTTTAATACATCTCTGATGGAATTTTGCCTCCGGAGAAGGCTATGGCCAGGAAAATGAAACACATGGCTCGTGGTTTCTTGATCATAAGAGAGATTCTTTATAAAAAGTCGTTTAATAGACCTCTCTTACGTTGTTTAAGGGATGAAGAGTCCCAAATTTTATTATCCGAACTACATGATGGAGAGGGATTAGCACATTGTGGCTATAGATCTCTACCCTGGAGGGTTTTGTTGGCCGTATACTATTGGCCTTCCATTATGGCGAATGCTAAGGAATTGGTAAAGAAATGTGACCCATGACAAAGATATAAAAACGAAATTCATATCCCAGCTGTTCCTATGGAGTCAATTTATGAGCCAGTTCCTTTTGCTCATTGGGGATTGGATTTAGTTGGGCCTCTACCAATAGCGTCCGGAGGGCGCACAACTATTATTGTAGCCATTGATTATTTCTCAAAGTGGATAGAAGCAGCCCCACTGGCAGGAACTACTTCGAAAGTTGTTATAAAATTTATCTTGTCTAACATTTGTTGCAGATTTGGGGTTCCACAAAAGATAACCACAGATAATGGGCCACACATTGATAATAAGGATATAAAGAATTTCTGTTCCTCCAGGGGAATTCGACATTGATTCTCTTCTCCTTTTCACCCACAAGAAAATGGTCAAGTTGAAGTTGCAAACAGGACCATTCTGTCTGATCTGAAAAAGAATTTAGAAGAGGCTGCATAGAAGTGGCCAAACTATTTGCAAGAAGTATTGTGGGCATACCAGAACTATTTGCAAGTATTCTGGAGTAAGAGTTGTGCAAATATTTACTTTTTAAAAGTGCATGTAAATATTAGGAGGCATACGCTTTCTTACCCTGGTGGCGCGGGGAGGTTTTAATGAGGTGTCTGGTTTTTTCAATGAAATATGATGCCTTCTTAAAATATTCGGTGTGATTTGGTTGCAATTCCTTTCAAGTCTTTAATTTAATACCAAAGATCTTTGACAGATCAGATTAATCTGGTTGAATGATGACCATTAAAAACATGTCATCATATATTTTAAACACTCTCATCTTAAATATTTGTAAAGAAAAGAAGGTCTCTTTAAACATTAGCCATTAAAATTCAAAGCAAGTATGAAACGAAGCAAATATTGGGTAAGATAAGCCTGTCCGGGTAAATACCAGATAATGATATTAAAACACAAAATATGCCTTGGCCATCCAAGGACTTTAAGTTTTGAAAAAAGATTAACCGGACTCAAACCGGATACAATTACAAAAATGCCTTGGCCATCCAAGGACTTTAATAGTTCACAGAATAAAGAAAGCAAAAAAGATAGTTAAAAACCTCAGGGCTTATTCCCTTCGGATGTTCCTGTGTCACCTCCTTTCTTAGAGCCTTTGAGCTCAACACTTGAACTCTCCACGGTTCCTTCTTCTTCATCGGTGGTAGAATCGAATCCACTAGAATAGTTATTTTTATCATCATCTGCCATCGTATGGAATGGGATGTCTTCATACTCCACATATTGCCACAAGGTTCCAAACGTCCTCTTCGGAAACGTTTCGTGGAAAAGAAGTACCATGTCAGACTTCACTTCATCATACTTTTTTTCTCAGGAATCTATCACCTCGATGGTGTATTTATCAATGCTGGCCTGAATTCTTTGGTCTCGCTCTTTCACCAAGTCTTATTTCTCCCTAGTTTCCTTGGACACAACCTCTTCAAGGAAAGTCTTTTCATTGGACAAAGTCTGAATGACACCATCTTTGGTCTTCACATCTTCCTTTAAGGTGGAGAGATCTTTCTCCAAACCAGAGCACTTAGTTTGGAGCTCTGTGTTAGCTTTCTCTGAAGTGTCCAGCTTGGTTGGCAGATCTTCCTTGTCCTTCTTCAACTCTTCAAGCTCCTTCTTCAGTGCCTCGATGCTCTGGTTAGCATTGAGGAGGTTGGTTGACAGAGACTCATTCTCGGTGTTAAGGGTATTGATAAGGGATGACTGTTTTTTCACTTGCCTTTCCAAGTTAAGTACTGGTTGAATATGACCCAGAAGAGAATGAGCCACCACATCGTTCTCCCCGGAGACAGTATGGGATTGTAGGGGCCATCGAAGTCATCTTTCTCAGAATCATTGAAATAAAGATCAATATCTTGGAAGGCACTCATGTCTACTCCATCAATCTCTCCTACGATACCTTCTCCGGATTGCAGTCCGGTGGGAATCTTCTCTGCTAAGGTGGGATCAATTGGGTCTGCTAGAGGTAGAGGCTCTGAAGGGCGAAAGATTACTTTTTCCCCTAAGGTGACCTTTTTCTTCTTATCAGTCCTCTCATAGCTGATTGCTCCCCTCTTTCGGTCCTTTTTACGGGGGCTTGGTGGATTTTACGATTCACATGCCTTCTTAACAGTCTCATATTCAACTACCTTGAGCAAGGTAGCATCGATCCTTCCTGGGTTCCCCGGACCGGTCTCTTTTGCAGTAACCCGAACTGCCTCTGCTGCAGCCTTCTTTTTCTTTCCCTTTCCCTTCAAGCTTGAAAGATCTAAAGAACTACCTAAGAATTTAAAATCAGAATACAATTATATGTCTAATAGGTATATATTATTTAATAGGTACCTAATATTAAATAAATATCTTAAATATCTAAATATAATCAAACAATATACAAATCATATTACAATTATATTGTTTACGATATCTTGTTTAAGACAATCAAATTATTAATCTCATAATAGTAAAAATATTTTCAATAATATTTAAATTTATAATCAAAATACAATTAGATGTATATATTTTATTTAATATCTACTTAATATTAAATAAAATATCTTAAATATATAAATATAATCAAAAATATCAAAACCATATTACAATTATATTTTTTTAGAATATAATTGTAATAAGATTGTCTTGATTATAGAATTTCGATTAAAATGATATATTATTTAAATTAAAATACAATAAATAACATAATTAACTCGTTTATATGGTACGATTATTGAAATTATACTCAATTAAAACTTACAAATTAATTTTAAATAATATTATAAAATACTTTGATAAATGGTGTCTTCTGCTAAATAACTTGCGAAACTGGCGCGTTATACCTACAACCCGTCAGAATTGTATAATAGTAACCCGGCAGAACTGCAAACCGCCAATTTTTTTTAAAGGATTATGACGGGTCGCGGTTTAAACCGTTTGCCACTCCACCGCTCGTTTTAAACTTATATAGGACAAATAAAAAATATATTTATTCATCATTAAATTTTATTTAGATTAATATTATTTTTATAAAAAAATTATTTAAAAACCTAATTCCCTATCGGATACTTTAACCGAGCTAAGATTAAGTGTCTCATTTCATTCGGCCCAATTCGAGAAATAGAAAATGATTATCTAATTTGCGGAACCGCTCCTAGTTAGATAATAAAGGAGGATGGATATCAGGAATCTCCGGTACCGCCCTCCTCGAACGGATTTCTTCGCCACTGGAAACACCACTTCCCGTCTGACCACTTCCGTCTGACTTGCATGTGTTAAAGGTGAGAGATAATCGTCTAGAGCTTATTGTGAAAAAAAAGCCGCCCGCCGCAGCAGCGGGTTGGTTCCTCTGTCGTCACCGGGGAGCTCTTAGCGAGGAGACCTTAGGATAAGTTGTTATGGTTATGAAATAGAAACATGTAATCAGATTGAAATGCAAATGAAAAGTTTTTGTCTCTAACCCAGATCTAGATCTAACTTCAACCAGTGCATGGTAGCATCCCCACATAGAAAGAGTTTAGATGATAGATCCATAACCATCTAGAAAAGGGAGCTATCTAGATTCTAGATAGATATGTTCTTCGGATTTCTCGTGTTCTTTTCTTCTTGACGGATCGGGTTTCGTTTAGTTGTCCTGCTCTTTTTTCTAGAGGATCAACCAGCGATATACAGATTTTTAGGATATGCAGTGAACAGGTATTCTGATTTCGAATATATTGTTTTTTTTTTCTAAGTTTTATAGATTTTGGTAATTAGATTGTGGTACTAATGTTGTTGGATTGTCCTTCTATAGTATACTATACAATTGTGGAGCTTAATTAGTTCTAGATCCAATGTTAAAATCAATAGAGGGATATCTCGATGTACAAGGTATGGTGCTCGATTTTGTTAGGGTTAGGTTTACTGGTATTGACCGGAATCGAATCGTTGTCAATAAAATATTCAATCATACTGTCTAGAATCTTAAAAAAATATCGGGAACATGTACTATAAATTGATATTTACAACTTTACAGTTGAAAAATCATTTATGTTTGATTAGAATTTATAAGTAGACTCAAAAGTATGATTATAGACAAACCTTAAAGTTGGCCTTCAAACTAACAACTAAACTGTATTTAAATTCTTATGGGTTTTTGGGTACTATAAAAATGTAAGTAGGATTTTTTCTCCTAAGTGTTTATAGAATTAATTTTTAGCCGCGAGTTTATTGTTTAGAATGAGAAACTTGATGTTTCTAATAGCATATCTCACTTTGCTTCCTCGTAGGTAAAAAATTCTTAACTTTAAGACCTCCCGGTTTGCTTGGGTGTATTGTTTTCTAAAGTTTTTCCTTAGACATGTTGTTTGTATCTAGTTTGAGTCACATTGTGCTGTCTATTTCCAAATAAACATGGATAAAGATGCCATAATATATTAGCAAGACAACGACAACAAATAGGATCACAATGGTTCACGAAAGTTGCTGTTAGCCGTGGAATCAAAACTAAAAACTAAGGAACTGTTCTGCGACTAATTACAACTTTCTTTGGATTATTGTAATTAATTCCATTGTAGTCTTGTTAATTTGCTAATATATTATAGTGTTTTCTCACTGTTTATATTATAGTGTTTTCTCACTGTTTTTATTTGAGGGATATATAGTACATTGTACAAGTCCAACTAATTATGATCAACATACTTTGGGAAGGCTTGACGAAACGATAAACTTGATCGAGCTTGTGCTTATGGACGTTGCGAATGTTTTTACAACCCCAACTAACAATGATATGTTGTTAGTAACATCCGTTGTCGATTGTGAATGTTTTTACAAAAGTCTAAGTTTGCGGCTGAGAATTTGTTTTATATATATTTGGGCGTGAAAATCTAGCGACATAGTTTCCGACTATACCTGTAGGTATTTATAAATAAGTTTAGTTGTTAGTTTAAAATTCAATAAAAGTTGTGGTTTATCTATGATTTTACTTTTTTTTGTCTAACTATAGATTTTGATTGAACAGTATTGATGGTCTTTTAGCTATATATTGTAACTAAAGTTGTTATTTTAATTTATAGTAAATGTAATCCGGTTTTTGTTCAAGTCTAGATTACACATCAAAAAACAGTCTTATGTGATTATTCTGTTTTAGTGACTAGCAATGTTGGTCATGTTTGCTGTTGGTTTGCCTTCTGATTAGGTTTTTCATGTTTCAAAGTTGATTGCTGGATATTGAGTTAGATACTGTAGCTGAAGTAGTTACTTTAATTTAATAGTAAATGTTATCATGCTCTTGTTTAATGAAAAAAACAAATGTGTGCGTGATGGCTGATTGTATAATGTAGTCGCTTGCAATTCAGACTCAGTCAGTCGTATGGTTTTGTTTAATGAAGAAAAAAAAATGTGTCTGATGGCTGATTGTATAATGTAGTCATTTGCAATTCAGACTCAGTCAGTCGTATGGTTTATACTGAAAGAGTCGCTGATTTCAAACTCAAAAGTTAATTAAGGAAAATTGATCGTACATTGAAAGATCAAATTTTCTTAATTAATAAAAAGTACAATTTGCAACACTAAACTGAAAATATAGTTGGGTATGAGTGTTTATGCTTCTCCATATGACCAATCTCTATTTTTGGCTTCCATAAACATAAAATCAACTTCATTCCATCCATACTTTTAGCTTCTTCAATTCAATCTATCAGTGTTTTTCTTTTGAATACAAGAAAAATAATGATAAAAAGTTTCAGAAGTTGTTGACTACTATTTTGGGTGCAGATTTGGGTAAGATTTTGGACAAGGTTGTGTATGGTTGGTGTGGTTTTGGAACAGGTTGGGTGGTTGGGTCTGGGACAACATAGTGTTTAGGCCAACAAAGTTTATGGGAAGGTTTCTTTTCTGATATGGGCACAGGTATGGTGGAACATATGGCTGGTGTAAGAGCTTGGGGTCGGTGTGGTTTTTTTTTAGTGGAAGGTTTTGTGCATACATGGAGACAATTTGTCGGTTTGAGGAGGATTTGTGCTATTCTAGTGTGTGCATGTGGTTTGAGGAGGATTTGTGCTATTCTAGTGTGTGCATGTGGTTTGAGGTTTGGATCTACCTGCTTGGACTGCCATGTTGTCAATCAGTACATGTCTCATAAAAATAGCAGGAAATATGACCTAAACTTGACGGTTTTACGATGCAATTGTTGTGAAATTGATTTGTGTTCTGTAACTTAAAGCTGTGTAAATGATACATACAATTAATGTGGTCTTGTCTACTAATGCCGTACATGCCACCGACCTAGACCAGCTCCAAATGACCGAAACATTTCTATACACAACTAAGCCTGACCTGATTTTTAAACCAGAATATAAATAGGCGAAACCAATAATCATGAAGAGTAATAGATGATGGGAAACAATATCAACAAATGAGTTGAATATAAAAGCTGGTCTAGCTCTCTTGGTCTCTTAATCATGGGGAGTGCCCGTGGGGTTTAGAGCCCCAAGTGGGTGGCTTATTTTTCATCATTAACAGATTGTATGTCCCATACCCGAGTTCGCATAAGCCAAATCACCTGCTACATGCGCTAGAATATACTAACAAAGAGTCAGATCACTTGCTTAAAAATCAAGTGTACTATATTGTGATCGCAAATGCAAAGTGCATACATATTTCAGACCAAACCAATTTAACCTTAAAGCACACATTCCAGTTTACAAAATCAACATAAAAACATGAATTGTGGTCAATTTCAAACAAAATATGTGAGCCTATTACAATTTCCAAAATACATTCCACATAAAATTCCACTCTTTCGATTTAACAGCTCCTAAAGGGTACCTAACCCCAAATACATATAAAGTCCTCTATGTCTCTTGAGGGCACCACATCCATTGCAGTTATGATCTTGCGTCTTGCATGTTCGGTGTAAGTAACAGCATCAAAAATCAGTTCGCGTCTTGCATGTTCGGTGTAAGTAACAGCATCACAAATCACGTTCTCCAAAAGAAATTTCAGTACACTACGAGTCTACTAGTAAATCAATCCACTGATTTGCTTCACACCTCCTCTCCTCGCCAACCGCCCGATAGTGATTCCTTGGATGTTGTCACGCAACACCTTCCTATGCTTCTTGACTCCTCCCTTTCCTAACCTTTTACTTCTTTTCCTGCGACCTGATATTTTCTCTTTTCCAATTTTTGTTTTAGATTTGATACGAGAGGAATGGATTCTTGTTTGGATAAAAAAACATAGGTGATGTTTTTAATGATGAGCGCTTCTTCTCGAGTGAAGGTCTATCGTCGGATGCTCAGAGTAATCAACCATTTATCTTCACTATCCGCGTCATTAAAGATTTATTGGATCATATACTATGCTATGTCGGATCTCGAGAATTTGTTCAGCCGCAGATACACTTTAAATCGATGGCGGAATATTAAACTCTTATTATATTTTAAAAAATTAAAAAAAAATGAAATTATCCCGTTAATTAGCTGTTTTGGATATTCAATATTTATAAAATTGTTGTTGGACAAAAGATAAAAAAACGAAAATAAACTATTTTACAGAGTAATTTCAATTTTTCTCTCAATTCTCGTATTTTAATTTACTTTTCAAACTTTAGTTTCTTTTACGATTTTATCCTAATTAGAAAAGAAAAAGAAGAGAAAAGTGGTAGGTTATTTGAAAATGATAAACTAATTTCATATAAAACTATTATATTTGAACTTAAGAAAAAAATGTTAGGTATCGAATTAAAATGAATCGAATTTTTATGTTAAGTTGATCCATTTTTCTAAAAGTAAATGCTCCTAAAAATATTAATTCTACTCATCAATGTTCAAAGTCTATCTATTTTATAAAAAAAAATTTTCCCACCAACTTCATTTTCTCCGGCCAAACTCAAGAACCCTCAAGAACCCTCAAAACCCTAACTATATCTTTCAACACTTAGAATACTGATTTCATCTAAAAAAAAAACACAAATAAATGATGGGAAAATGAAAAGAGTAAGTTTACATATAGTTTTTTCAAAGTTTAATTTTGAGTTTTTTATTTTATTTTGCTCATAGATTTTGATTTAGGTGTCAGAATTGTTTAGCTCTAGTATAATAATAGAGTTTTGCATGAACTATAAGTGTTTGTGTGGTTAATTTGTTGTTGGATATGTGTTTCATGGTTGATTTTGAATAGATTTTTAAGTTTTTGTCGAAGAACTACTTGAACTGGAGTCTCTTGCTTTATGTGACACCAGCGATGCGATGCATTAAGTTGACAGTGTTGGTGCACGACACCACCAAGTCTGGAAGATGACATCGGCTGCCAGTTTTCAACCGGCAGCGTCGGTCTAACAGGCTGTCAGTGTACCTGCCCAATACTGGTTGTGTTATTCACAAACGCCATCAGTGTAGATCCATGACAAAACTGGTGTCCAACACTATCAACATGGTGGACTAATGCAACCAGCGTTGTTCCATTGTATTGGTGGCGTCCATAGCGTATATGTGTTTATTAATTTTGGCTCAAACGTGGTCTTTTTAAAAAAAATAGTTTAATGAAACAAACCAGTAGGCCAGAGGTCAGAACCAAGGCCTGGCATGAGGATGCTCGACCAATTGAGGCCGATTAGACGCTTCCGCAAAGGAGGTGTGGTGATGAAATACAAAAGCGTTCCCCTTCGAACGCATGTAAGGGTTCACACCACACGTCGCGATCTGCGCGCCACCATAAGTACGCTACTGTTAGAGGGAAAAGTGACGTCGCTGAACCTGACGTTGAAAGTTCATCTTCATCGGATACATATTCTGATACTAATGAAGAGCCTAAGGTTCGGGCTGAAACACCTCCTCTTATTCCACCAGAAGCATCAAATAGGCAACTTCAACATCTCGATCGTTCTGATTGCCTAAAGAGTTTGTTTTTACGCAAAATAATGTTGTGTTATTTCCACATTACACGCAACACGAGGCGTACAACACTTTTCTAGGAAATTTGTGTTTCAACACACTCTAACAAATGCTAATTATTTATTTAATTTAATTTTTATGATTAGTTTACGATAATATTTTGTGTTCTCGTGTTTTCACTCGCGTGCATGTATTAACAGTCAAACGAAGTACATAATTTTATGTCAGTGGGACCTTAGTGCATGTGGCTGTTGAGAAAATCGTACAAGGTACTTATTTTGGGCCTTTTATGAAACACTTGATCCAATTCTGCTAAAACATTCAAATGAGTGAGGCTTTTCTTTAACGTTGGCATTATGAGACCAACACTTTATGAGCATTACTTTGGACAACTTTTACGTCATTACTTCCCTCCCTGTGGTGGGTCCCATACTTCAAGTTATGTAATTAAAGAAGATTGGTAAAATATAGGAGTAAACTGGAAAAAAGAAAACCTCTTACGAATGATTGACAAATATGTAATATAGAAGGATTACTTTGTGATAAATTGTAAAGGGACACAACTAATAATTTAACTAGACACGTGGGACCCAACTAATGTACTATAAAAGCACACCACATCTTTTATGGAATGATGATTGAGAAATGATTAAAAAACTATTCCTTTGGACTTTCTCTCTCTAAATTGCTCATAACTTCTCTATCTAGATCATACTTAACCTCTCATTTTAAGAATTTAGTCCTCCAAACATTGTTTTACTAGTAACTCTACTCTATAAGATATTTGGAACGATCATTGGCGTCGTTTGTGGGAAACTTTGGTACCATAAATTATTTTCCAAAACCATTACTGCAATTTTGAGAGGATTTGAGATAGAAATTTGAGGGGAGTTGGATGTGAATAATGATTTGATAACTGAAAAGGTATCTGTGGGGCACCATGTGAGAGAAAACATGGGAGAAGAACAACAACACAAAGATCAATATGTCAGGGAGATATTTGAAGAGTCTATATTAGTGGCTCGAAGAAAATAACTCTTAAATGAAATTGAAAATCCAAATTTCGAGAGAGATGTTCTGATAACCTTAAAAAATATTCGATCAGAGGTTCGAAAGAAATATATGACTGAGAAAGAAAAGTCGGATGACAACAATCAAACTGATGATAAGCAAGAAAAATATCGAAGGCGTAGTCGTTATTCTTCAAGGAGGAAAGTGAGACCTAGACATCATTATGAGTCATATGAATCTAATGACTATTCACGTTACGATTCAAGTGAGCCATCCTCCCCGAAAAGGGCTAGCCATTGGGAAAGTAGTAACACGGAGAAATATATGAGGAAACATAGAAGAGATCATCAAGTAATTAATTAGACTAAGCATTCAAAGAAATAAAATGCAAGGGTTCGAGAACCATGCTAAAAAAGAACATGTTACTACGCATGTCCAAATTCATTTTATGAGTCAAAACTTTGAATATTTGGTGAGTATCCAGTTCACGATTCCATCTGAAGAAAGTATTTAAAAAATGACAAATGAAGGTCCTAGGGCTACTGCTTATGGTGTGGTTTATTTTAAACTGAGGGTAATTTTGTCAAGTGTTTAGGAGAGTTTTTAAGGGATTAAATGCTTGGGTGTTTTGTAGTGAGAGATTTAAGCTGCCTGGTTGTATTAAATGTTCATTACCCTCATTAATAAAACTAGTTGGGTATTTATACCCTTAATTATGGACCAATTGGCTTTCAGGTCAATTTTAAGGACCCGCTTACTCAATAAGCTGATTAGCACTTAGCTTAGTCAAAAAGTGTTTAGTGTTTTAATACTTTTCTTCTGTCCGGATAGTTCAGTGGGCACTTATTTTCCGAATTACCCCTGTCCGGTTTTCTCAGTGAGTAGTGGTGAACAAATTCGGACTCATCAGTAGCCCCTTTTTTAGGCTTTGTAAAAAATCTTTGGCAGGACTAAAAAACTTACTTAGTTAGTACCAACATTTTCCGGCCCGTTTATGTGCTTGGTTCGAGGTTTATCAGGACTGATTTCTTCTCAGAATTTTTCTTTGGATCGTGGGACACGTGTCGCATTTTAATTTGTCTTATTAGTCGTTTTTCTCCCTAGAACGACGCTCACACTAAGCTTGAAAAGTAACATCTACATATAATGCTTCCTACGTCAGCGCCGTTTTCAATCATTACTTGAATCTTTTTATCTTCTCCTAAGTATCAGTAGTTTTTCCCCTTACTAATATATAAATCACTTTCTTTTACTGTTTCACCATCTTCATCACTTTACAATTCTTTTTTTCAGAGATTTCACTTTTTCTTTCAAAAACTTTTCTTGGATAGTTTTATGTTCACAACGAGAAACACTCTTGTGAAAGGCGGTTGGTTGAATCTTTCTGAACTAGAGAAGGCGAAGAAAGTTGAACGAGAGAGACACATTCCTGCTGGTCTTCCAGTCTCTCCGAGCGATAAGTCTGATAAACCATCGGAGATTTCTATAAGAGCTCCTCTAAATAGGCCCTCCGGATCAGAGGCATCCAAAGTGGCTTCCCACACCAAATCCTCCAGAGCTGAGCCCCAACCGGACACCAGACCTCTAGAAGAAACTGGTGCTCAGCCATCTAGACAGACCATTGTGCCACAAGCTAACACTCTTCCATCCTCAACAACTAACAAACCTTCTTCCATAGTGATGGAAGATAGCATCGAAGAGGCCCTCTTCGAGACTGAAGCCTCTAGACAAACTGAGGACGCTGCCTCTGACAAAAAAGGAAAGGGCAAAGCAAAGGTGAGACTAGCTCATCCGGAGCTACCGGAGTGCTTAGAGGGAAAGGTGGGACCTTGCTTTCAGAAAGTTAACGTGAAGTATCTGCTGGCCATGCAGAACATCAACTATGTTTACACTCACACTGCTGAGCTGGGCCGGATCTGAACTAAGTGGGGGATCCCAGAATCAGTGGAGGTGAGAATATCAGTCACACCGGAAACTCCGATCGACTGCAAGCTCAACGAGATTGTCATTTACACCGAGCTGTTCAACTGGGGGCTCAAATTCCCCTTAGACCCGGAAATTGTCAGGTATTTTCACCTGATCAAGCTTTGCCCAAGCCAGCTAAGTCCAAATTCTTAATATAGCCTCATTGCATGTATAATGGCATCGAGTCTGTCCGACATTCCTCTCCCCATGGAGCAATTCACCGCTGTGGCCAGCCTGTGCAAAAACCATCACATCCCATTCTACCACTACAACATGAGAGACAACTTCAAAGTGGTGGATGACTTGTTGGAATCAGAGAAGAACTAGAAAACTCGGTTCCTATTCATCAGTGGGACATGGGAGAATGAGAGAAAGATCAAGGCTAATGTTAACCCTAGCATGCTCACCAGCAGGTGGAAGAGTACAAGTAAGTATTCAGTTTTGTTTTTTATTTTCTCTTTCTTATTTTCATAAACATTCTAATCCTGAATCACCCATTTTCCTTGTCAGTATTGCCGAAGGAGTTCATCAGCTATTTGGAGAAGGGGCAGACCACATGTGCCAAGCTGAATGCATGGGCTACTGAACGTTAGGGGAATGCATGGAGATCTCACTTATGGAATACCACGGGACGAAATGACCTCACCTGGGAGGAATTAACCACTCCACCTCCCCCTCCCCCAGCTGTCATTCTGAAGAGAACAGAGGAAAATGATGGAAAACTGGCCTTGCCCTCCAGAGCCAAAGCCCCTAGCAAAATGAAAGGAAAGGGCAAGAAAAAGAAGGATGCAGCAGAGGCAGTTCGGGGTGGTGCAGAAGAGACTGCTCCGGATAATCAAGGAGGGAAAAACCAATGAGGGATTGATGCTACCTTGCTCAAGGTAGTTGAAGATAAAACTGTTAAAGAGGCAAGTGAATCATAAAATCCACCAAGGCCTCCTAAAAAGGACCGAAAGAGGGGAGCAAACATTGTTGAGAGAACTGCTAAGAAGAAAAAGGTCACCTAGGGGGACAAAGTAATCCTTCGCCCTTCGGAGCCTCTACCTCCAGCAGACCTAACTGACCCCACCTTAGCAGAGCAGATTCCCACCGATCTACATTCCGGGGAAGGTACCGAAGGGGATATTGATGAAGTAGACATCAGTGGCCTCCAAAACATTGGTCTCTATTTCAACGACTTTGAGAAAGATAACTTCACTAGCCTATACCTTCCTCCAGGATCTTCTAATATAAGGACTTACAATGGTAAGTCATTTACTGTCTCCAGGGAGCACGATGTGGTGGCCCATTCTCTTCTGGGTCATATTCAACCAGTACTCAACTTGGAAAGGCAAGTAAAAAATCAGTCTTCCCTCATCAATACCCTCAATACCGACAAAGAGACTTTGTTAACTAACCTTCTCAACGCTAATCAGAGCATTAAGGCATTGAAAAAGGAACTGGAAGAGCTGAAGAAGGACAAAGAAAATTTGTCAACCAAGCTAGTCGCTTCGGAGAATGCTAACACAGAGCTCCAAACTAAGTGCTCTGGTTTAGAAAAAGATATCACAACCTTGAAGGAAGATGTGAAGACTAAAGATGAAACCATCCTGACCTTATCCGGCGATGAAACTTCCCTTGAAGAGGCTGTGTCCAAGGTAACCAAGGAGAAAAAAGACTTGGTGAGAGAGCATGATCATAAAATTCAGGCCCGTGTCGATGCATACACTAACGAAGTGATAGATTCCTTAGAAAAAAGTATACCGAAGTTAAGTCTGATATGGTTTTGCTTTTCCACCAAACGTTTTCAAAGAGAACGCTTGGTACCTTGTTGCAATATGTCGAGTATGAAGATATCCCATTCCATACGGTGGTGGATGGTGATAAGAAGAACTATTCTAGTGGAATTGATGACACTACCGAGCAGGAAGAAGGAACCGGGGAGAGTTCAAGTGCTGAGTTCAAAGATCCCCAGAAAAAAAAATGATGCAGGAACATCCGTAGGGAATAAGCCCTGAGGTTTTAACTATCTTTCCTCACTTATTTTTCTAAATCTTGTGAAATACTAAATTCCTTGGATGGCCAAGGAATTTTTGTAACCATGTCCGGTTTTAATCCGGTTAAGCCTTTCTTTAAACTCAAAGTCCTTGGATGGCCAAGGCATATTTTATGTTCTAATATTATCATCCGGTTTTTAGCCGGACATGCTTACCTTGCTCAAATTTTGCTCTATTTCATACTTGCTTAAATTTAATGGCTAATGTTTAAAGAACCCTTATTTATTTTACAAGTATTTAAGATGAGAGTGTTTAAAATCTTCGATGACATGTGTTTAATGATCATCATTCAACCAAATTAATCTGATCTGCCAAAGATCCTTGGTAATTTGAAGATTTTAAAAAAATTGTAATCAAACCACTCTGAATATTTTAAGAAGGCATCGAATTTTATTGAAAAACCTGACACCTCATTAAAACCTCCCTGCGCCACCATGGTAGGAAAGAGTATGCCCCCTAATATTTACATGGACTTTAAATAAGTAAATATTTACACAACTTTCATTCCAGATATAACTGAAGGTGTTCGATATTCCAAGGGTACTTTAAGATTCTTCCATCTTTGTCTTGAAGCCTGTATGTCTCACGCTTGAGTTTTTCGGAGACCTCATAAGGCCTTTCCCAGTTCGGAGCTAGCTTGCCGAACTGCTTTTCCTTTGTATGTAAGAAAAACTTTTTTAATACTTTATCCCCTGACCGAAAAACCCTTCTTTTGATCTTGGAAGCAAATCTGCTCGTCATCAAGCCTTCGTAATGGGTGGTTCCGAGATAAGCCTTAACTCTTTTCTCTTCTATCAAGTCTAACTGACTTCTGATTGCCACTTCATTAGCCTGTTTGGAATGATTGTGGACTATGTATGATGGAAGAGTCGCCTCTATATGAGCAATTGAATCCATCCCATATACCAAGGTAAAAGGAGATTCTTGTGTAGCAGCTCTAGGAGTAGTCCGGTATGCCCATAACACTTCTTGCAAATAGCTTGGCCACTTTCCTGCAACCTTTTCTAAGTTTTTTTTAAACTGGACAGGATGGTCCTGTTTTCCACTTCAACTTGACCATTTTCTTGTGGGTGGAAAGGAGAAGAAAAAATATTCTGAATTCCCCGGGAGGCACATAAATTCTCCATATCCTTGTTATCAAATTGTGGCCCATTATCTATGGTTATCTTTTGTGGAACCCCAAATCTGCAACAAATGTTAGATAAGATAAAATTTTATAACAGCTTTTGAAGTAGTTCCTGCCAGTGGGGCCACTTCTATCCATTTTGAGAAATAATTAATGGCTACAATAATGGCCTTGTACCCTCCGAACGCTATTAGTAGAGGCCCAACTAAATCCAGTCCCCAACGAGCAAAATACATTGGCTCAGAAATCGATTCCATAAGAACAATTGGGATATGAATCTCATTACCATATCTTTGTCATGGGTCACACTTCTTCACCAACTCTTTGGCATCTGTCATTATGGATGGCCAATAGTATCCGGCCAACAAAACCCTCCGGGTTAAGGCTCTATAGCCACAGTGTGCTGATCCTTCTCCATCATGTAGTTCAGATAGCACAATTTGGGATTCTTCAACCCCCAAACAAGGCGGGAGAGGTCTACTAAACGACTTCTTATAAAGGACATCTCTTATGATTAAGAAACCACGAGCCATATGCTTCATTTTCCTTGCCACAGTTTTCTCCGGAGGTAAAATGCCATCAGAGATGTATTGGCAAAGGGGATATCTCCAGTCTTTGGGTTGAACCACTTGTATACTTAAATTTTCCTCATCTTCCTTTCTCTATTTGGGTTGTATGGATGGACATTCTTGCACATGGATCCATAGGTAGGACACAGAGTATGTTATGGTTGCCAAAGAGTCTGCTAGTGTGTTCTATGATCTAGGTATATGCTCATAGCTAACATTTTTGAAGTTAGCTGCCACTTCTTTAAGGATAAACAAGTATTTGATCAACTGCTCCTTTTTTGCCTCAGATTGACCTTGGGAACGATAGATAAGAAGCTGAGAATCACTCATCAACCTGACTGTTTTAGCCCCACATAGAAAAGCTAGCTTCAGACCAGCTATAGCAGCCTCATATTCAGACTCATTGTTAGAAGCCATAAAAGCAAAACATATCGTCTGGTATAACTTATCGCCATAAGGAGAGGTTAAACATATCCCAGCACCACAACCCATGGTACTTGATCCACCATCTGTCCGGACAACCCACACTTTCTTAGTTTTCTCATCTGTAGCTTGCTTAGTACTTATGTCTGAATGAAACTCTACCAGGAAATCAGCAACGGATTGAGCTTTGATTGCAGTTCGTGGGGGAAAAATCAATATCATAATCACCCAATTCTACTAACCATTTGGACATCCTACTTGATATGTCTGCCTTCTGAAGAACATTTTTCAAAGAAAAAGGCATCCGGACGATGATAGAATGAGACTGAAAATACGGCCTCATCTTTCTGGCAGCAATCACCAAGGCTAGTGCCAGTTTTTCAAGCTTCAGGTACCTCTTTTCAACATCCATCAGACTCTTGCTGATGTAGTACATCGGACGAGGATAATTGTCCACTTCTCTTACCAGCACTACACTTATAGCACATTCAGACACAGCTAAATATATGTAGAGTGGCTCTCCGTCAACAGGTTTGAAAAGGGTTTTGCGGGAAGACAAATGCTTTTTTATTTAATTAAACGCCTGGTCGCACTGTAGAGACCAGTTAAAGTCTTTTGCACCCTTTAAAGTCTGAAAAAGCAGGGCACACCTGTCCGAAGACCTTGAAATAAAATGATTTAATGCATCCAACCTTCCTGTCAACCTTTGTACTTCTTTAACACTCCGAGGAGGATCTATTTTTAACAAGGCATTAAGATAGTCCGGATCATGCTGTATCCCTTTCTCACTTATCACATACCCCAAAAAAATTCTGGATCGTACCCCAAACACACATTTTTCTGGATTCAATTTTAAATTAACCTTTGCCAGGTGAAATTCTTCTTCCAAGATTTTTACCATCATGTCATTAATATATACTTCCATATTTCTCCCAATCCGATCAGCAAATGCTTTATTCACGAACCTCTGATAGGTAGCCCCATTATTTTCAACCCAAAAGGCATCACCTTATAGCAATGGAGACCCCTATCTGTAACAAAAGTAGTGTATTCCCGGTCCTTCAGATCCACCTGTATCTGGTTATAACCGGAGAAGGCATCCATGAAGGACAATAACTTGTTCCTAGATGTGGAGTCTACCAACTGATCTATCCGGGGGACTGGATAGAGATCTTTTGGGCAAGCTCTGCTGAGGTCAGTAAAATCGATACACATACGCCATTTCCCATTCTTTTTCTTTACTAACACTGGGTTGGCTGTTCACAAAGGATATTGAGACTCCTTTATGTGACCCATCTTGGTAAGTCGGTCAACCTCTTGAACTATGACATCAGCTTTCTCCTTAGAAAAATCTCTCCTCATTTTCACAACAGGCGCAACATCTCTTCGGATAGAAAGCTGGTGTGATTTAACACTTGCAGGTACTCCGATCACATCAGCATAACACCAAGCAAAAACATGTTGGTGATCAGCCAAAAAGGACAAGAATTGTTTCTTCAATTCTGGTGCCATCTTGGAGCCAACTTTAACACTCCTTCCTTCAGCCAGAGAGTGGGTTTCAACTTCTTCGATTGGTATCAAAACACCAGGGGTCTATCTGGGTCATCAATTTCACCATCACCCTTAGAGGGCCTCAATAACTGCTAATCCTCATTAATCCGAGCTGCCCCTAGAGTTTTAGGGGCAAGTGAAGTTGCATAACATTCTCTTGGTATTTTTTGAATACTCCGGACAAATCCCACTTGTCCTTGAACTGCATAATTTAAACATTAGTGAACTGTTGAAGCCACAACATGCATCCTGGAGAGCCAGGATCTCCCAAAGATCTCATTGTAACATGTGGGGCAATCCACCACAACGAAAAGTACCCTGACCATTTTCATGAAAGGGAATTTGCCCAACAATACCTCCTCATCAAATTATTCGATCACATCCGCAAAGCTCCCAGTGAATCCCACAATGGGTCTGTTCGATCGCTGAATCACTTCTGGATTATTTATTTGTTTATAGGAACTTAAAAAGAGAATTTTGGCTGAGCTGCCCGTGTCAATCAAAATTCTCCTGATGTCATTGCCCTAAATCGATGCTCCTATCACCACAACATCCTCATGAGGCCCAACTATTGTCCTTAGATCATCTTCATCAAAAAAAATAAAGGGAAACAGAATTTTGGACTGATAGGAAAACATGTCTCCCTCCAACTGAGTAGCTAGAGTGTGAACATGCCTCTTTCTTGAAGAAGTAGTTGACGATGTCATAGTGTCTCCTCCGAATATAGTAAGTGACCCAAAAAATCTTATGAGTCCAGGCACTATCTTGGTATGTTCTGTTATAACCCCCACTTTATTTTGAGGTTGGATCAAGATCCAAATACTCTGATTCGACATCAAATATTTCAATAATTACCATGGCCTCATCCGTAGCAGACGTTCCTGCATTGTTTGTTGGGCCAGTCCGGTGAGCATTGTCAGGCCTGTTTCCACTTCTCCTCTTGACATAAGTTCCCAGCTTTCCCTTTTCGATCAGATTCCGTACCTCTTGTTTTAAAGCGATGTAATCCTCGGTGTTATGACCAATATCATGATGATATTGGCAAAAACAAGTACTATGACTTTCCCTAGGAGATTGAAACGTTGTCGGTTTCCTCAAATGTACCTTATCTTTTGTTTTGTCATCGATAGTTGCCATATTTTATTTCAACTCAGAAAACCACTCCGGTTGGACTCAAGGTCCTCGTTTATTTCTGGACTACTGGCTCTGAGCTGGAGCTGGGTGGGATTAAGTCTGTTTAGCCCTGTTGGGCCCTTGTCCGGCTTCTTTGGCCTTGAATCCAGACTGGTTCTTGTTTGCTGCAGTTGGGGAAAATCTAACTTGCCTGTGTACCCTAGTCTTCTTTGTTTCATCTCAGTTGATTTGCTTTCCCACCTGGTTTGGCAAACCTCCTCAAGTCATGGCCTTTTTCCTGGTTATTGAACCGGCTAGATTCCCAGGGTTTAATCTTTTTCCTAAGGAAGCTATTGTTACCTGTTCAAAGAAATCAGCTAACCCATTTTTTGTGTTTACGAACCGGCTTATATAGTCCTTCAGGTTATTCGTTTGATAGTATCTCCCCTTCACCTCCTTACTCCCCACAAACTGCCTTCGGAAGGCCACCCAACACGTGTCAAAGTTTCTGATACAACCTTGTGGTAAGTTGTTGTACCATTTCAAAGCACTTCCTCTAAAGGATTGAGAGAAGGCTCTACAAAGAAGTTTGTCATTATCATCAAAATTCATCATAAATTTTTTAAACTGTTCGAAATGGTTGTCCGGATCCTTGTTCCCATCATACTTCTCCATTTTAGTACTGTTAAACCTCTTAGGAAGGTTTCCGTACAGTATCTTGGATGACAATGGGGATTACCTCCAAAATTGACCACGACTGAAAACTGTGTCTTCATTAGGTGTTGCAAAAATACCTGGCTAATCATGGAAAGCAAAGGGATCCATCAGCAGCTGATCCATATGCCTGTGACTATGGTTGTGACTGTGAGACGAACCTTTTCCGAGATGCCTCTTTAATCTCCCATGCCTATCCCTCTTTCTTGAATATTTTTTAACCAAATTTTGTTTCTACTTGGATCTCCCCTTATCACTTCTTGATGACAAGGACTCTTCAAGCCCATTCTCATTCGAGGAGCTACTGGAGGACTCAGATTCTGAGCTCTCCACCGGCTTGGACCGGTGAGATTTCTTGGAACTAACATGGGTCTTTTTTGTACTTAAGTGAGTCTTTGCTAACGGGTCATTCTCCCTTGGGTTGTCAGTATGGTGAATGGCTGACACTTTCGAATTTTCCTTTAAACCCATCTCTGCTTTTTTAGTGGCCCTCAACGCTTCTATTTCAGATTTCAGCCTGTCTCGTTCTTCGATCATGTACTCATCGTTCTCTTCCACCACCTCTATCAAATGTGGTGGCACTTCTTGCTCGTTCGGATTCATCCGAACTGGTTTTTCTTGCTGGTTTTGAATGCTAGATTCATGCACCTTATTTCTCCCACTGTGGTCGTCAATTTGGTGTGGTTTATTTTAAACTGAGGTTAATTTTGTCAAGTGTTTAGGAGAGTTTTAAGGTATTAAATATTTGGGTATTTTTTACTGAGAGATTTAAGCTGCCTGGTTGTATTAAATGTTCATTACCCTCATTAATGAAAGTAGTTGGGTATTTATACCCTTAATTATGGACCCATGGGCTTTCAGGTCAAGTTATGAAACCGGGTCAAGTTTAAGGACCCGTTTAATCAATAAGCTGATTAGCACTTAGCTTAGTCAAAAAGTGTTTAGTGTTTTAATACTTTTGTCCTGTCCGGATAGTTCAGTGGGCACTTATTGTCAGAATTACCCCTGTCCGGTTTTCTCAGTGAGTAGTGGTGAACAAATCCGGACTCATCAGTTTATAGAGGTGGTCACAATTGGAAATCTTCTCATATTTCATCAGAAATTCTCTCATGAAATTTACCAAAACATTTCAACATCTCAAAATTAGAAAAATTCGATAGATATCAGGATCCGGATAACCATATCGAACAATTAAAAAAAAATATGATTAATTTTGATGATGATGATGATGATGATAAATTTCTTTGCAAGGCTTTCTCCTAAACATTTAAAGGAGCTGCTTCAACATGGTATAACTGGCTACCATATGGTTATATAAAAACAATTTGATATGTTATGGAATATTTTCCGATAATATTTCAAGGGAAGTAAAAAGTTTCAAGCTAATGGTGATACTATAATGTATTGTAGGATGAAAAGTAGGAAAAGTTTGAAAGATTACACTAATCGTTTTATCAAGGTAAAAACGTATATGGAATTTTACAAGGATCCAGTAGCTTTGGTTGCTTTTCGTATGAGACTTCTTCCAGGAATATTAAAGGATATTGTGGCAAAAAAGCATGTAATGATGTTTGATGCTTTATTAAATCATTTAAAGATAATTTTAGTTGAGGAGACACATGCATCAGAAATAGGTTCTTTGGATCAGTTGGGAAAAAAAACCAGTTCCAAAGATCTCTTGACTTCCTAGGAAAAAGTCTCAACCTAAGGTATCAATTTAATTACATCAGAAGGCTAGAGAAAATTATGACTAATACACAAAAAAGTAATAGGCTAATGCCAAATAAATAGATGCGTCCAACTCATTATGCAGAATTAACCGGATGTGTAGCGACGATATTCGACAAGGCTCGGAGTCCGCAAGCCTTATATGATTCAAACTCAGAGGGAGAATAGAAATATTAGATACTGCAAGTATCATGATGATGTTGGACATGATACGAAGGAATGTGTGGCACTGAAAAAATAAATACATGCGTTGATTGAGAATGAAAAGTTAACCACGTTTGTAAGGAAACATTCTAAACGAGATCTGATGGCCATGAAAATGTTAAAACTTCAAAGCAAAAGAATACCCTAGTTATATCTGAAGAAATTGATTATTTTGATATCATTACTGAGTATTTGGACCCAAAATAAGGCATAAATAATATTCATATATTCGAAGAGCTCGCTCCAAAGGGAAAGATTAGTGACTTGTGTGCATTTTTTGAGTCACTAACAATTTTAGAGGAGGTACGGTTTTATGAATTTCAAATTACTCTCGAAAAAATATGTAGTAAGTTTAGCTACCCAATTAGAAGTAGGTGCTTCAACACATTTGTACCGGAACCCTTCTCCCACAATTTTTTTGAGGATGATGATACGAAGGATGTGGCAGGACCACAAAAAGATGATGTGGTAATTGCAGCTGGGATAACTGGTGATGAAGTACAAAGAATTTTGATTGATACGAGTAGTTCTGCCAACATTCTATTCATGAGTATTTAATTTATTATAAATTAAAGGTTCGATTATTTTTTGGATACCCTATCTAGAAACACATGATATACTCAATCAATTTAAAAATAAATTCATTTACAAAACAATAATACATATAGTTTATGGATTTTTATTACTATCAATAACACGTGCGCCACCCTATTTGCAAAGTGGAAGTACAAAGTTTACAAAACTTTAATTATTTTGAGTTTTTTCAAAACAAAATGTTTCCTATAAATAACGCCAATTGATATCATATATTAGGATTGGACTAATTACACCCTTATCAATTATCATACCGTCATTAAAACAATTACAAATTAAAATTAAAATTAAAATTAAAATGTAAATTGTTAATTATTTTAAAATATATTTTATAAATATATATTACAATTTTTTTGGTACATTTTCTATGTTTTTTTATATTTGATCATTAATCCATTCAATTTAGTTTATTTAGTTTATTTATGATATATTATATATTTTTCGCATGTATTTATATGTAAATGATTTTCTAAAAAAATGTACATTAAACCAAAAAAACATATTTTTAGACGTTATGATTAATACTTTATTACTATTTTAATGAATAAGATTATTTTTATTTTTATAATTATCCTAAAATTATAATAATTATTGTGAATAGTATATTTAATTTTTTTTAATATTTTAAGTACATTTTGATTTTGGATTACAAATATTCATCTACCACTCATCCCAAAACATTTCTAAAATTATATATAACAAATAACTATTGTTAAATCTATTTTATTGTTTATGTTTTATATTACTGTTTTTTTATTGCACATTTACCCGACCAGTTAAGCTTATTTTAAGGTTAAATGGAAATATATAAGCGTGTTTCTCGTAGAATGATGTCGTCACATCTTCCTCTGATTCAGGCTAAAAAATATGTTTTAGACTTCATGAGTGAGTGATTTGATCGGACGAAAGAGAGTCACTGATTTAAACTCTAGATTTTGGACTAGAGAACGGCTCCGAGTAATATCATACCCGAGGGAAAACACATATAGAAATACTCACAGGAGTACAATTTGCACTGTCAGAAAAGTGAAAAGCGATAAAAAGTGAAAAGTGATATGTTGTATTTCAATAAAAATACTACTTATATATACACAGTGGTTAGAGCTAATTATGACTATAATCAATATAGTCAAACCTAATTATGACTATAATCAATATAGTCAAACCTAATTATGACTATAATTAGTAGAGTCAATCTTACTACATTAATGTTTAAATTAATGCAACCATTCATCTACATTTGTTCTACGATTACTTTATAATAAATAGGAAAATATACTTTAATACTCCCCCTCAAGTTGGAGAGTGTAAATCACTTGCTGCACAAAAAATCAAATTGATCTTTCCTGATTACTTTATAATAAATAGGAAAATATACTTTTATACTCCCCCTCAAGTTGGAGAGTGTAAATCACTTGCTGCACAAAAAATCAAATTGATCTTTCCCGAGCGCTTTAGTAAATATATCTGTCAATTGTATTTTTATAGAAATATAACATGGACGAATTATCCCAGCCTGAAGCTTTTCTCGAATTATATGACAATCAATCTCAATATGCTTAGTACGCTCGTGAAAAACTGGATTAGCCGCAATATGTAAAGCTGCTTGATTATCACAAAACAACGATGTCGGTTTATCCAAGTCGACATTCATATCTTTAAGTATGTAGCTCAACCAGGTTAATTCCAAACAAGTATTCGCCATTTCTCTATACTCTGCTTCTGCAGATGATCGTGAAACATTAGTCTGTATCTTTTATTTCCATGATATGAGTGATGAGCCAAGAAAAACAAAATAACCAGAAACAGATCATCTTGATATACGACATCCACCCCAATTTGAATCACAATAGGCACTGAGTGTCAGATTGTTTTCTGATGAAAAAAAAACCTCGACGAGGTGATTTTTGATGTAATGGAGGACTCTTAACGCTGCTTTCCAGTGTGGCTTCCTAGGTTCTCTCATATATTGGCTTAGTGTACGCACTGAAGACACAATATCAAGCCTGGTTACTGTCAAATATATTAACCTACCAAGAAGTCTTCGATATCTAGTTGAATCATGAAGTAGCTCATCATCTTCATCAATTAATTTCAAATTCTGATCCATTGGTAATTTATCGCATTTTACTCATGACAATCCCGTGTCTTGTAAAATATCTAATGCATATTTTCTTTTAGACATAAAGGTTTATATCTTAGATCGAGAAAATTCAATACCTAGAAAATATTTTAACTCACCGAGATCTTTAATGTGAACATGTTGGAGTAAATGATTCTTCAGCAATTTGATTTCATGTATGTCATTTCTAGTCAATAGGATATCATCAACATATATGAGAATATCAGTGAACTTGTTACCTTGTGATTTAGTAAAAGATGAGTAATCCGCTTTTGACTGTATTTAACCTGCGATTTTGACAGTAGTTGAAAAGGTAGAGAACCAATTTCGAAATGCTTGTTTTAAAGTGTCAAAAAAATTGTGAAGCCGACATCCCAAATTATCCCCTTGTCGGCGGAGACCAGGAGGTGGAGACATATATACCTCCTCATCTAGATTTCCATAAAGAAAGGCATTATGTACATCAAGTTGATGAATATACCAATTTCTGGAAGCTGCAACAGTTAACAAACATCGAAGAATGGTGAGTTTAGCAGTTAGGGAGAAGGTCTCCTGATAGTCAATACCTTCAACCTGTGTGTAGCCCTTTTCCACTGAACGAGCTTTATATCGTTCAATGGTTCCATCAGATTTATATTTGATCTTATAAACCCAGCGACATCTGATAGGTTTGTGTCCCGGAGGAAGGGGAACCAACTGCCAAGTGTTGTTATGTTTAGAGCCTTAAGTTCAGTGGACATGGCTTGGCGCCAGAGTGGATCACGATTAGCATTTTCAAAAGGTGAAGGCTCCGTTTGTGCCGATAGCAAAGCTAAGAAAGCGCGATGGTTAGGGGAAAAACATAAAACAGAAGTATGAGAGGAGAGGGGATACCTTGTAGATTAACGAGAACTTGATTGCGTTGAAGATTGATTGATCTCGGTAGACATGTCGTAGTCTTTGTGCCATGCAGGTGGATTGATGTGGCGAGTGGAATGACCAATCGAGATATCATTAGGCATATGAGTATGTGTGGTTGTGGGTGATGGTGAAGCGGAAGATGTTGGTGGAGCTGGTGGTGATGACGGAGTTAAGAGTGAGGGTGATGAACTTATAGTTGATTCTGGGGATGTAGGAGAGGTAGAGGTTAAAGGTGTAAGATTTATAGGATTGGATGAAGATGAAAGAGATAAAGGTTGAGGTTCTGAGTCATAGGATGTGGGATTGGGAAATGAAACTAATGAGAAGTTATGTGATTGATTGAAAGATGATGAGGATGATTAGTTCGGAAAAGGAGATGTCGAGGTATGTTGGAAGGGAAATAAATTTTCCTTAAAATGGACATCACGACTTATGAAAACTTTATGTGTATGTAAATCATGAACTTTGTATCCTTTTTTCTGATGTGGATAACCCAAAAAACCACAAATGGATGCACGAGGATCAAATTTATGTTTAGGATGGACATTAGTTACATAACATGCACAACCAAAAACACGCAAGTGAGTGAGTGATGGGGAACGATTATATAAGACCTCAAATGGAGATTTATTTGATAGTAAAGGAGTTGGAATGCGGTTGATTAAATAAACGGCTGTTAAAACACAATCCCCCCAAAATTCAAGTGGTACATTTGTAAGAAACATGAGAGAACGAGCAACATTTAAAATATGTCGATGTTTTCGTTCAACAACTCTGTTTTGTTGTGGGGTGTAGACACACGAGTTTTGAAGTTCAATGCCTTTGTTTTGAAAAAAAGTACGAAGAGGAAGAAATTCACTACCATTATCCACTCTTATTGTTTGAACATCTGTTTGAAATTGGGGTTTGACGAATTACACAAAACTAGTTAATAAAGATTGTGTTTCTGAATTATCGATAAGAAACGTCCACGTGCATCGAGTAAAATCATCAACAATTGTAAGAAAAAAACGTGAACCAGTATTTGAAGGAACTTTATGAGGACCCCAAACATCACAATGTAATAAAGAGAAAGGAAATTTCGTATGTACTGAACTTTTAGAAAAAGGTAAACGTGTTTGTTTTGCTTGTGGGCAAATTGTAAAATTATTTCCTAAGTCTTTGTGAATACCTGGAAGCAAATGTAAAAGTAATTTAAAACGAGACAATGATGGATGGCCTAGGCGTAAGTGCCATATGTCAGATGATTGCGACATCAGACAGATAGAAGATTTATTTGGATCCGAGCCAATCATCTTCCCTGAAACCAAATCCTGCAAAATACAATATTCAGGAAAGAAAATGATGCAACAATTATGATCTTTAGTGAGTTTACTAGCTGAAATTAAATTTAAATTAAAGGATGGTACACAAAAGACATCTGTAAGGGTTAAATTTGAATTAAAACTAACTGTGCCGGTGTGAGTGATTTGTAGTGCTGCACCATTTGGTAAATTAACATTGGTAATAACGGAAGGCTTGAGATCAGTTAAATGTGATATATGAGAGACAATATGATCGGTGGTGCCAGTATCCAAAATCCAAGAACTTGTACTACTAGAATTAACACACACAATAGTAGATGGAATCAAACCTGCTCATTCGCATACGCATCAACATTACCAGAGTTATTTTGATTCAGTGCACTGATTGCTTGGGCTAATTGTTGTATTTGTTCGCTAGTGAATCCATGAATAATGCTAGAAGTATTGGAACCTGATAGGTTTTGAGATTCTGTCACATTCGCCAAAGGTTGATTGCCACAAACTGAAGATTTTTGTGTTCAGAATTGTACCGGCTTATGATTGTTTCCATGTTTCAATCGGTATCTATCCTATGTGTGATCCCTCTTATTGTAATAAGTACAATGATATATGAGAGTCCGACATTCATCTATAGTATGTCCGGATCTGTTACAGTGCTCACATATTTTCTGTTTTGAATTTCCTTCTTTTCTCGGGATTGCGGCTGCTATAGAGAAATTTTGAATTGGCTCAGAGGATACATGTCGTTGCTTCTCTTCTTAGATTATCAAAGAGTATGCTTGACGAACATTGGGCAGAGGTGACATCATCAATATGTTGGACCTCACCGCCTTGTAAGATTCGTGTAAACCCATTAAAAATTGCATAAGACGATCTTCCTCTATCTGTTCGAGGTGTGCTTGACGTTGATTGCAGGTTAGAGGAGAACGACATGTCTCGAGCTCGTCCCACAACGCCTTGATCTTGGTAAAATATGCAGCTACTGTCATTGTACCTTGTGATATGGCGGCGATTGATTTTTGTATCTAAAACACGGCTGGAGCATTCTTGTGAGAGAATTAGTCGCACAAGTCAACCAATACTTCATGTGCTGTCTTGGTATGGATAACCCCTTCAGCGATGTCTGATTCAACAACATGAGTCAACCAAGAAATTATCAAGCTATTGCATTGGTTCCATTTCTCGAGCATAAGAGGTTCATCCTCCTGTGATGGTTCTTTGACACTACCATCGATGAAACCGATCTTCTTTTTTGCAGTGAGGGCATGAATAACTGCTTTACTCCATGATTGATAATTGACGCCATTTAATTTGATTGGAACCAAGACATGGCCTGGTTGGTCTGAATGATGAATGTAAAAGGGATGTGAGGAATTGGTAATTTTGGTCTCCGATCCGAAACCCTTGGAGTTGGTGGTTTGGATCTCCGATTTGTAAGAATCATCAGCCATGGTGATTTTTGTGTTGAGATTTTTTTTGTAAGAATGGTGATTGTAATAATCAAGAAAAATATGAACTTTGCTCTCATACCATGTCAGAAAAGTGAAAAGTCATAAAAAGTGAAAAGTGATATGTTTTATTTCAATAAAAATATTGTTTATATATACACAGTAGCTAGAGCTAATTATGACTATAATCAATATAGTCAATCTTAGTTATGATTATAATCCATACTATCAAACCTAATTATGACTATAATTAGTAGAATCAATCTTACTACATTAATGTATAAATTAGTATAACCATTCATCTACCTTTCTTCTACGGTTACTTTATAATAAATAGGAAAATATATTTTAATATGCACCAATCTCCATACTTTTTTATGTAATAAGCTTATGCAACATAAAATTAAAAAAAAATCGTACATGATCTATCTTCGTTTTTTGGATTTCATTATGAGGCAACGTTAACGTGTAATAAGGTTATAAGAAGGAAACATGAAATCAAGGTTGAAGTGTATACTTGATCGAATGATAGAATAATGTAGTCACCTCCACCTCAATTCACACTCAGTCCTCTGATTTAGATTTGAAGAGATTTAAACAAAAAATTGGACTTAGTACAACTTGTCAGTCGTATAATATTGTACATTGAACCTCTGACCGAGGGCTTGCTTTTCCTGACATGGAAAAAGGACTTCGGATGGTGGGATTCTTTGTCAATAAATGTCGTGAATATGGGAGCGAGGCAGAAGCAGTTATGAGGAAAGGCGCTCATGTGAAAGTGATATGCGATGAAGTGAAACGACTCGATCATGATTTTCTAGTGACGGGAAGTACTAGTGTTACCATTTTTGGAAATGCTATTTATAATATTTTCTTGTCTTTCATGTGGGACAAGTAGAGCTCATGGCTTCAAACCTTGGACCACCCCAAACTATTTTTTTCCCTTTTTTATTTTTCCCCAACTAAATTCTAAATCTACACAAATACAAAAAAATTTCTTTCTTTTTTTTCCTTCCTTATTTTCCCCCAACTAAATCCTAAATCTACAAAAATACAAAAATCAGTGAATGGTAAAATAATAATAAAAAACTTAAAGCTAGTTTGAAATTTGAGAAATTAAGGATTTAAATATACTTAATTTGTTAAATTGATTTACAGTTGTTAGAATTGTTTAATTGATTTATCTAATTGACTTAACAAGAATCATAAAAAATCTTTTGATTTATAAAGAGAATTTCACATGTTTTGAAAATCAATTTGAAACAAATCAGCGAACGGTAAAGAAAAAAAAATTAAAGCTAGTTTGAAATTTGAGAAATTAAGTGTATTAAATGTAATTAATTTTTTAAATTGATTTAAAATTGTTAGAATTGTTTAATTGATTTATCTAATTGACTCAATGAGAGATAGTGGATGAGAAACATTTTATGAAAAAGTTATGGGTTCTTGTGGTAATCTTGAAGTTGATGTGCCCGACATAGAGTCAAGGTATGTGTAAGGTAATAAATCCAAAAGACTTGCTACATTTTCGACAAATCACAATAATTTCAAGAATGATTGTTTTTTACATGTCATAGATTTTGTAATGCAAGAGTAGAATGATCGATTTACACCCGAAAATGTTGAGTTGTTGAATTGTGTGGCATGTTTGAATCATTGTTCTTCATTTCAAGGACACTAACTCACTTGTGAGGTTGGCAAGATCATACCCAAATGACTTTGTGGATGTTAGTGATAAAGAGTTGTCTAGCCACCTTGAGACTTATATTGAGTGTGTGAAGATTAACGATAATTTTTTCACTTTGAAGATTATCTCGGATCTATGTAGGACTCTTGTGCGTACAAAAAAGCACAAAACATTTGGATTGGTGTACACGCTTTTAAAGCTAGCTTTGTCATTACCACTGGCCACCACAAGTGTTGAGCGAGTATTTTCAAGTATGAAATATGTGAAGAATGAGTTGAGAAATCGAATGTCCAAACCATGGCTTAATGATTGTTTAGTGACATTTGTGGAGAAAGAAGTGTTTGATACAATCGATGATCGATATATTATCAAGCGATTTCAAAGCAATAAGGAGTAAGAGAATAATGCAATTACGTTTAGACTAGAAATAGATTTTTATTTTTAGTTGTAATAGTGTATTGATGTATTTTGACTATATGTTACTCTGACTTTTTTTAATTCAATAATATTTTTGGCACACCCTAAATTCTAATCCTGGATCCGCCCCTATTACAACTAAAAATGAAAATCTATTTCTAGTCTAAACGTAATTGCATTCTTCTCTTACTCCTCCTGCTTTGAAATCGCTTGATAATATATCGATCATCGATTGTAGCAAACACTTCTTACTCCATAAATGTCACTAAACAATCATTAAGCCATGGTTTGGACATTCGATTTCTCAACTCATTGCGGTGGCCAGTGGTAATGACAAAGCTAGCTTTAAAAGCGTGTACACAAATCCAAATGTTTTGTGCTTTTTTGTACGCACAAGAGTCCTACATAGATCCGAGATAATCTTCAAAGTGAAAAAATTATCGTTCATCTTCACACACTCAATATAAGTCTCAAGGTGGCTAGACAACTCTTTATCACTAACATCCACAAAGTCATTTGGGTATGATCTTGCCAACCTCACAAGTGAGTTAGTGTCCTTGAAATGAAGAACAATGATTCAAACATGCCACACAATTCAACAACTCAACATTTTCGGGTGTAAATCGATCATTCTACTCTTGCATTACAAAATCTATAACATGTAAAAAACAATCATTCTTGAAATTATTGTGATTTGTCGAAAATGTAGCAACTCTTTTGGATTTATTACCTTGCACATACCTTGAATCTATGTCGGGCACATCAACTTCAAGATTACCACAAGAACCCATAACTTTTTCATAAAATGTTTCTCATCCACTATCTCTCATTCAGTCAATTAGATAAATCAATTAAACAATTCTAACAATTTTAAATCAATTTAAAAAATTAATTACATTTAATACACTTAATTTCTCAAATTTCAAACTAGCTTTAATTTTTTTGTTCTTTACCGTTCACGGATTTGTTTCAAATTGATTTTCAAAACATGTGAAATTCTCTTTATAAATCAAAAGATTTTTCATGATTCTTGTTAAGTCAATTAGATAAATCAATTAAACAATTCTAACAATTGTAAATCAATTTAACAAATTAAGTATATTTAAATCCTTAATTTCTCAAATTTCAAACTAGCTTTAAGTTTTTTTAATTATTTTACCATTCACTAATTTTTATATTTGTGTAGATTTAGGGTTTAGTTGGAAGAAAATAAGGAAGGAAAAAAAGAAAGATTTTTTTTGTATTTGTGTAGATTTAGAATTTAGTTGGGGAAAATAAAAAAGGGAAACAAAATAGTTTGGGGTGGTCCAAGGTTTGAAGCCATGAGCTCTACTTGTCCCACATGAAAGACAAGAAAATATTGTAAATAGCATTTCCAAAAACGGTAACACTAGTACTTCCCGTCACTAGAAAATCATGATCGAGTCGTTTCACTTCATCGCATATCACTTTCACATGAGCGTCTTTCCTCATAATTGCTTCTGCCTCGCTCTCATATTCACGACATTTATTGACAAAGAATCCCACCATCCGAAGTCCTTTTTCCATGTCAGGAAAAGCAAGCCCTCAGTCAGAGGTTCAATGTACAATATTATACGACTGACCAGTTGTACTAAGTCCAATTTTTTGTTTAAATCTCTTCAAATCTAAATCAGAGGACTGAGTGTGAATTGAGGTGGAGGTGACTACATTATTCTATCATTCTATCAGGTATACACTTCAACCTTGATTTCATGTTTCCTTCTTATAACCTTATCTTATAACCTTATTACACGTTGACGTTGCCTCATAATGAAATCCAAAAAATGAAGATAGATTATGTATGATTTTTTTTAAATTTTATGCTGCATAAGCTTATTACATAAAAAAGTATGGAGATTAGTGCATATTAAAATATATTTTTCTATTTATTATAAAGTAACCGTAGAATAAAGGTAGATGAATGGTTATACTAATTTATACATTAATGTAGTAAGATTGATTCTACTAATTATAGTCATAATTAGGTTTGATAGTATGGATTATAATCATAACTAAGATTGACTATATTGATTATAGTCATAATTAGCTCTAGCTACTGTGTATATATAAACAATATTGTATATATGCTAACTATGTGTTTGAAGGAAATTATGATTGATTTTACCTATTTCCCTCGTATGCTCTCCCTTATGCGGACTTTGTGTTTTATAATAATCTCAGCTAAGAGGCCGAGTAAGATTCTTGACGAAATGCTACGTAAGGCACACAATCGTGGCAGTTTTCAAAGTTGTTCTTGACTTTGACAAATCTTTGCATGTAATTATGCATGCTTTTATTGGGATTCTGCTTGTAATGGATGGTGTAGTGTTTATCTTTGCGGCTTATTTTACTACCAATAAATGGATCCAATAATGTAGTCTAGAGATATTTGAACACGTGACACCATGCTAGAAAACTATCTCGGAATGTCATGGAAAAATCTTGATATAAGAGTCTATCATCATCGTCGAACCTAAATATCATGTTTTAGAATTACTCAATATGATTCTCGATAGCTCATGTTTCGTTATATTTATTTATTTTTAATTTATCAAATATTCAGGGTAGAATTCATGTCGTTATCTTTCGTATCAAATTTATTTGTTAATCATAGGTCACGACTCGGTGATGGGAAGTGTTCTATATAAATCAGGGGTTGGCGAAAGTACGTGATAATCTACTGAACCCGTGCTCACCCTGATAATGAACTCAACTATAGGTGGAGCCTGATCGTATCAATGAAGGTCAAGGGATCATCTCTGTGAGTGGGCTTGATTGTACCAAGCATGAAAAATTTCGTGATTATCAATCGATTCTACTTCGGATCGTGCTCGAGAAATTTAGTCACGAAGAGTTTTTTTTCTACGGGTGATGTTCTTTGCGTTTGTGACATGATGATCGATAGCGACATGGTAAGCGTTCAATAGTTGGTCAGTAATTCTAATCAAAATAGGGAAAGCGTCATCATTTTTGTCTAAATAATATCCATTGTTAGAACGATAGGTTTTGGATCGCAGTCCTTACCGATCTGCGATTAAGAAAACATATCGTGCATGTGTTGGGCCTTTGACATTGGCGATTAACTGTTTGATGGTAAACTAACTCATTTGTATAAGTTTTGTGTATAGTGTTGACCTATTTTTTTATCAAATCAATAGAAACTACTCTGACGGCGGTGACCTCTAGCATTGCAATTGCGGACAGATTTTGAGCTACGAGGTCAACGTGATGGTATGCTAAAGCAGGGGTAGCTGACATTTATGTTGCAGCGACGGTTGCAGAATTCCATGCGATGGCGACATCTATGGTTTGCACTACGACGATAGTCACATAAATTTACGTGACGATAGAAGTACGAGGAATCAAAGGTTTTGACATGAACATGATCATATTTTCATATTCCGATCGTTGTCAGAAAGAGTTATTTAGTTTGATTTTGTTTTTGAAGAAAATTTTACGTGAACTTTTTAGTTCCAACAGATCGTGTTAATAATGTGTTTGGATTCAATTTGGAGTAATAAAATGGGTTCTGGACAATAATTACTAGGGTTTTAAGTTGAAATGAAGATTTGTAGAGATGAAGATATATAGAGAGAAGAAGAAATTTATAGTTTGGTAAATAATATAGATTACGTGAATCGTATAGCCATGTACGCAAGCAAACGAGCATCGTGAAATCATAGATTAGAGTTCTCAATTATAGCTTGTTTACAGTTGTAACATTTACACTATATTGGGAATATGGGTACCGCATATTCCGTCTCCGTATATAAGTAAGGACAATTCGATCTCCACACTAGTATGATATTGTCCGCTTTGGCCCCGAAAAGCTGCACAGCTTTGCTTTTGGTCCACTTTCAAAAGGCATCAAACAAGTTAAGGTATGTTCTTACTTATATACCATTGATCTTTCCCATGTTTAACCGATGTGAGATGTGGGACTTTGGTCGCCACCTTAACAAATCCTCCTCTCGAACAAAGTACCACTTCAGCCTCCTCCCAAATGACTTCCATCCACCCACTCTAATCAGGTTGGGCTACCTGACCATAGAGGCATACGGATGTTAGTACTCACCTCCTATTATACCACATTGTCTTGTTCTTTAGCGTCATCCACCCAATCTAATCAGGTTGGGCTACCTGAATATAGAGGCACTACAGATGTTACTGCTCGCCTCCTTTTAGACCACATTGTCCTCTTCCTTAGAGCCACTCCCCACTCCAATCAAGTACCATCGTTTGATGAGTCACGAGCACTCCGAACTAGGAACTCTAGAACAAATCGCATTGAGGATGATATCTAGCTTCTGGTTTATCATCTTCGACTTCCGAGAATTTCACCACCATCACGTTTTTGTCTAGGTCTGGCTCTAATACCATTTGTTGGGAATATGGGTACCGCATATTCCATCTTCGTATATAAGTAAGAACAACCCGATCTCAATACTTGTATGATATTGTCCGTTTTGGGTCCAAAGACCCGCACTAGTTTACTTTTGGTCCACTTCCAAGAGGCATCTAACTAGTTGAGATATATTATAAATTATATACCATTGATCCTTCCCATGTTTAACCGATGTGGGATGTGGGACTTTGGTCGCCACCTTAACAAATTCTTCTATCAAACAAAGTACTATTTCAGCCTCATCTCAAGTCACTTTCATCCGCCCACTCTAATCAGGTTTGGGCTACCTGACCATAGAGGCACTACAAATGTTACTGCTCACCTCCTCTAAGACCATATTGTCTTTTTCCTTAGCGCCACTCCCCACTCCAATCAAGTACCACTGCTTGATGAATCACGAGAACTCCGAACTAGGATCTCTAGAACATATCAACTTAAGGACAACATCTAGCTTATGGTTCATCAATGTTCGACCTCTAAGGATTTCACCATCATTTGTTGGGAATATGGGTATCGCATATTCCGTCTCCGTATATAAGTAAGGACAATCCGATCTCCACATTAGTATGATATTGTCCGCTTTGGCCCCGAAAGGCCGCACGACTTTGCTTTTGGTCCACTTTCAAAAGGCCTCAAACAAGTTGAGGTATGTTCTTACTTATATATCATTGATCTTTCCCATGTTTAACAGATGTGGGATGTGGGACTTTGGTCTCCACCTTAACACATTAATTACAATATTTATATATTTTAATGGTCATCATGTGCATTATTAGCTAAGTAAGTTTATTATTTCTCAAGCGCATTCCTGAATCTTTAATAAATCAAAGGTCGATCAACGCACATGTAGTAATATTTTACTCGAGCTCTTTTATAACAGTAGGACTTGGCCCGATTACCCGTCAAATTCTGTATCAACTCGGATATTCGGATACAAATACTGCATGTTTCAGCGTATGTAGTTTACAATACATATTATTTGTTTATTATATATTTGTCATCCTCATACTTCGATTCACAAAAATCTTAAAAGGTTGTTGAAGAGTAAACTTTAACTCATACTTCGTCAAGAATCCTACATTTATAACATTGAAAAGAATAGAGTATATATAAATCAGAACCCCTCAACTAACAAATCTGTGCAGACCTTCTGACATAAAACGGACAATATCTTGCTAATATGTGAGACACATTTCACACCCACCTATCATGATTCTAACTTGTTAAAAAGACTATTACAAACATAATAGAAGTGGGATACAACATGTTTTTGGTAATATCTATTATTTATAAATTCAAAATATTATACCAATGGTATGGAATTCTTTTTACCAAACGATAAAGAAATCAATCCCGTGTTGGCGTATCCTGTGTGCGGTTGTGCTAGTGACTTAACGTGGATAAATTCAAACTATATAAAAACAAATTTATTTCATATTTTGATCGGTTGACACTTTACCCACACTTTAGTTAATTAAAATACATAATATAATGAAATCCAAAAAATATCTAGAATGTAATGATGAAAAAAATTTAAATTCAAACGACTTATATTGCAATCACATTAAAAACCGTATAGCAAAAGGAATATGACTTTGGCTAAATCCAGTCCTTTTTCAATAAGTAGTCCTAATTATAACCATTCCCCTATCAATTATAAGTAGTCCTATTTTTATACCCAAAATACCCGCATTATTTTTACTAAGTTCTAACCCTAAAGACTAACCATTCCCAAAACTAAATCAGCCCGAAAACAAAAACGTTTCCCTATATTCTCCTTCTTCAAATTTCCCACTACCCACAAAATCAAAAAAATTATTTGAAGCATATATCTTTCTAATACTAATTCCAGAGACTCAAACTCATTCAACAACACTAATGTGAAAAGGGAAATAGTGAGTTTATTGTTTTTCTATCTTGTTTTTTCTTTTTCTAGTTTTTCTTTTGTTTTTGTAGATTTGTGCTTGCTAGGATGTTAGAATAGACAAATGCATGTTTAATTAGGTGTTTTAAGTTCTATATTGTTGTTAGAAAGTTAGATTTACGGTTGAATTGGTATTTTTGGGTTGGATTTGATTTGGGGTCGAGGTATTTTAATGGTGGTTAGTCACTGTATTCGTGCTCCCATGCCGTGTTGGAGCTAGTTCACCTGGCGGGGGAGATATGTTTTCTAGAAAGTTCATAAACCCCACCGGGTGAGAACTAGTCCACCCGGCGGGGTAGCCAAATTTTTCCATAAAGTTCATGAACCCCGCCGGGTGAGGCTGGGTTCACCCGGGGGGGGGGGGGGAAAGATATGCATCAGAGAGCATTATATTTTTTATCCCCGCCGGTTGAACCCAACCTCACCCGGCGGGGACCTAGTTATTTTGTTAAGTTTTAGTTATGTATTTTAAACTATGTTTTTTTTATCAGGTGCGAGGTATCTAGACCCGTCGAAGAGAGAGGGAAGCAGGTTACTAGGTGCGAGCGAGAAGAATTCCGACCTACGAAAAAAGGTGACGGTGGTAGTCGGCCGGAGGGCGAGAGGACCGAATGTGGAGATCGTACTGTGCGCACATCACGCTCGGTAAGGCACAAGAAATAGGAGGCCACAAGGGAGTGTGGAGGTTGTCAACAACGTGTGCTCATAGACGAGGAGGACGAGAAGGAGACGGGGGTCCCCGATCCATCACCTCCAAGTGAGGTTCATACCGAAGCCCAAGGCCGTCCAACCGATCGGGAGGGATAGAGGAACCTTTTCCTCGAACAGAACAACATCCTTCCCTTCCCAGATTACATGCAGCACGAGGTGCACTTCACGTTTATGGACGACGTAAGTTTTTAAATTTTTGAATTAGATATTTACGATTAACTATAAATATGTTATTTAGCATTTTTCCATTTTGTTTTTTTAGTCCCGATCCGGCATCACTTTCTAATCCAAGTATGGGCTCCTCGGTCAATGGGACCTTACCAATATAGTTGGGGTCAGGGATCTATTAGAAGAAACCCCGTTTTGGCCACTGATACGTCATCTTCCGAAGTTCAACTCGCACCCACAGTTGGACGGGGTTTTCATTGAGAGGTGGCACCAGCAGGCGAACACCTTCCAGTTCTTGTTCGGCGAGATGACTATCACGTTGGATGACGTGCATATGATCACCGATCTCCAGGTCAATGGGAGAATTATAAACGCCTATCGGACAAAATCTATGGATGATACATATGCACAATATGCATATATGTTGGGAGTTTCGGAGGAAGTCGTGCATCAGGATGTGGAGGCCCATGACGAGACTAGGTTCGGCCTCCGATGGCTAAGAGAGACTTTCTCTGGGCCCGCATATATGGACATCAACGCCGCCATCACTACAGGAATGAAGAAACAAGTCGCTCGGGCTTACATCATGTTTTTCCTCGGGTGTACCATCTTCACCAACACTAGCCAAAAGAACATCCAATGCAATTTTCTCCACCACCTTGAGAAATTGGAGAAGTTCGACGAGTACGCGTGGGGTACGTGCGCATTAGTATGGCTATGCAAGAGCTTGGGGGGTTGAAAAACATTCTTTGAAGAGCCTAGTTAGTTTTTTGGCGCTACTAGAGAGTTGGGTGTACGATCACTTCCCAATTTTCCGACCGGGTCTGCATCTCGGTTATAGCCCCACCAATCCAAAGATGTTAGCTTGGGCGCTGAGAAAGCTGACGAGAGCACTTATTCGTACAAAGCCGTACTACTGTGACATTCTCTCGGGGTTAACGGAGACGGATGTAAGTTTATTTCGTATCATGAAATTAAATGTATGTTTATTTATACAGTGTTAACATGTTTAAATGTTTATTGCAGGTTATTTTACAACCGTACAAAGACGTTCGTGCAGTGTTCCTGGAGCAGGAAATATGGTTGTATCGCAATCCTATCCGACTAATGTTGGTGAGCGAGGCGTACCACCTGGACGAGTGATGCAGCAGTTCGGTTGGATACAAGAAAAACTGATGGCTCCCTTTGTTCATAGAAACGACCTCTCAAGAGAAAAAAATCTCCATTACATGGTACAGGGTCACCACTGGACCAAATAGAGGGAGAATCTGTACGTCACCGATACGTACTCAAGGCCCTTGGAAAGGAGTAGGCGGACGTCATCCCCCCAGTACGAACTGTACGTCAAGAAACACAGTTGGTTCAACATAACCCCTCGTATCCTTAGCGAGCGCTCCGTGGTGGATGTGGTGAACACGATAAATCATGTTCGGCCGTTAGATGAGACACCTGAAGAGCTAGTGTCCTTCGCAAGGAAGGTGCTATAACTCACTAGTTCATGGCTTATAATAATGTTATTTTTGTTTGTTGTTTGTATGCTCTTTTAGTTTCTTGACCATGTTGTTATATTTTAGACTCGGTATTTTGGATGTTTTTATGTTGGATTCAAACGATGATTCAAAAGTTCTAAAAGATGAATGCTTAGTAATTGGTTTCCTTTATAATTTGTATCATTTCTTTATATATTTCTTACTAATTGGTTATCTTCGTATTTGGTTTTTTATAGTTAGTAATTTCTTTTCTTTAAGTAAGTCAGTAATTGCACAACTTAAGAGAAATCTAAATTGGATTCAACCGGCGGAAGAAAAATTTTCAACCGTCGAGGTTGTAGTCAACCATTGGTTAAAAAATGTACAACCATCGGTTGAAAGCATTGTATGGTGGTTACTAGAAGTGTAGGATTATGAGTATTCAACCGCCGGTTTAAAAATTATTAACCGGCTGTTGACTACTACCCTGCCGGTTGAAATATTTGGGGCCGCCAGGGGACTAGTCTGCTGGTTTAGGATCTTCAACCTGCCGGTGTAGTAACCAGCGGTTGAATAATTTTCAAACTTCGTGAAAATTACCACCCCAGCGGGGAGGTAGTCAACCGGTGGTTGAGAAATAATCCACCGCTGGTTGACAGTTCCTTTCCATAAGCCAAAAGTTGGCTATGGTCAAGGGTTAGATCCCCAAAGGTGTAAAAATTGTCCATCGTCGGGGATGTTACCACCCCGGCGGGGAAGTATTCAACCAGCGGTTAAGAAATTGTCAACCGCCGGTTACAATCTCTCAAACTGTACCTAACATAGTGGTTGTAATCTTAACCCTAGACCGACGGTTAAAATTTTTTCAACCGTCGGTTGACTACTTCCCCGTCGGTTGATAATTGTTCAACCGACGGTTAGACATTAAGGGAACAAATAATATTGTTTTTTTATTGGTTTTTGCCAGAACCTATTAGCCCCCGAAATGAATTTTTTTTCCCGCTAAACGTTTGGGGATGTTCCTTCCAAATACCCTACTATAAGTAAAATCACTGAGATGTATGAATTACAGTTGAAAGAAAAAAGAATGGGTGATTCTACTTGGAACGTCCACGAAGATACGAACCTCTTGAATGCATTTGAGTTTGTGAAAGGCACGCTTCGAGAGGAGAGTCCAAGATTTTTTTATGTTGTTTTATGCAGAATTTTCTTCAACCACGGTAGGGAGGCATTGTGTCCCAGATGTGTAATGCTCTGACCGCAAGGACGCGACAGAAGTGACTGATAGGTTAGCGTATCTAAAAACTGTGACAATACCGATTGAGTCACTTACTTACGAAGTACGGGCTGAATCCCGCAATTTATTTAGTATGGCATTTCAAAGCACTATTACGCAAGAGATGGTGGAACATGCTTTGTAGCAAATTCAAAAGATGGATGACACGATAGAAACTAACGTTAAACTGAACCCAACTCCTAAACAATCTAGCGAGGATGAGGACTACTCGTCCGAGAAACGCTTCGAGTATGGTTGAAACTATCCATCGCCCTGAAACTAAGTATTCATCTTCTATGTCAGCTAGGGGCTACTATCTTCCTATCTTCCTTAATGTATTTTTTTTATGTGTTTTTAATTATGTATTTTGAATTGTGTAATGTATTAAATTAATGCGAAACTTAAGTTTGAGAAGAAAAGGTCACAATGTTTTTAATTTAAATGTCATAATAAAGTACAATGATACAACGTCATTCTGAAGTGGAAATCGTACAACTAATGATATTGTGCTTAAAAAATGCAGATAAATCGGTTACTTCGGGGCTGCAACTTCTAAGCTCTTCGTATCTCTTGCAATGAGAGAAAATCGGAAAATCCCAACCTTCCGCTTCCGGTGAGTGCAACTTTAGGAAAAAAGGATGTATCCTTGCGCATAAAGCCCCGACTTAATCCCAATCTGCATAATGAAAACACGGTTAAATGAATGTCTTAATAATATTTAAATTAACCATCAACGGAATTAAATACTTACATTCACGAAGTGGTTAGAGTTCACCAAACCCAGTCCGATGAAAGGGAAAATAAATAGGTATCAAAAGGGTAAATGAAAAAATGAAGATTATCAATGAAAAATGAAAGGGCCAGTAGATCATATCATAAACCACTTGTTGAGTGATCAATTCGTTGTGAAATTTGAGCCAGAGATCTTTGCCACTCCCAATGAGGATCACATGTTTAGCCAATAACATAATTGGAGACAATCTCCTTTGTCTTCGAAAATTCTATCTGGATATTTTCCTAGGTTTTTTTTATAGTTCAGAAATGGAGAAATACGATGAGAGCCAGGACCCTAACAATCATCTTAAGAAATTTAAAAACATTATGATGAGCTTTAATGATGATGATAAGCTATTATGTAGAGCTTTCTCCCAAAATTTCAAGGGTAGTGCCTTGAAATGGTATAATAGACTACCATATGGATCGATCAAGAATTTCAACATGTTCTGGATGGCATTCTGAACGTAGTTTGTGGAAAATAAATAACTTCGAGGAAACAGGGATATAATAATGTATTGTTGGCTTATCCAAATAAAACCTTAAAATGTTACATTAAACATTTTGTGAACACTAAAGATAGGCTGGCAGGTTGTTTCGAACAAGTTGGCATAACCTCACTTCGACAAGGGTTGTTAACTGGTCCGTTGGTAGAGTCAATAAATTGAAATAAAGAAATGACCTTGTGTGGTGTTAAATCAAGTTAGAAACACAAATATTTATGGAAGAAACCAATAGATTAAGGCAACCTCATCAGTATAGACTTTCCTCATCAGCTTTTATCCCACAAGCTAGTAGCCAATCACATGTTATAGTTAGCAATCGTCTGAGGGACTCATGGCCGGATTCTCATCACCCTCTATAGAGCCAATTTAATCAGGGTCAACAATCCAAGCCAAGAGTAAATCAATGGGTTCGACCTCGATATTACTAGAATTGATTAAAAATATAGCTACCATTCATGATAGAGCTAAGAAAGTTGGGCAAATCCGAAAACATACACCAATTCAAACTCCGAAGGAAAATTGAAATACACGATTCTAAAGATATCACACTAATGTTGGACATAACATTAAGGACTTTATTGCTCTAAAACAATAGATATAGTCGTTCATCGAGAATAGGAAACTAATTACATTTGTTAAGTCCTCAGGGGTAATAGGTAAATGAGCAACAAATCACATCCATGTACAAGTGGTGTTTGGGTTGCATTGCTTTATGTCCAAAGGTAAAACACGGAAGTTTTAAAACAAGAGAGAACAATGGTAATAATTGAGCAATTCAATATGGATTCGAAGTACCTGAATCCGGATCCAGATCGGGTTGAATCAATGTGGTGGCAGCGAATACTGGAAAAGTTTCTGAATTGTATCGCTTCTTTGAATGCATAACTATTTTCAGAAGAGATACAATGACGTCACCTTCAAGTTGCTCTAGAAAAGTCATATGGTTAGTTTGACATTGCAATCGGAAGTGAAAATGTTCTTATATCTATACCAAAATCTCGCTCCATTTATAGTATTTGACGAATATGACTTAAGAAACGTTGCATGCCCACATTAGGATGTTGTGGTAATAGGTGCATCTAATGAAAACATAAAGATCTGAAGAATTTTAATCGACACGGGTAGCTCGACCAATATCTTATTTCTATCTACTTATAAACAAATAAATAACCCATCAGTTATTCACCGGTCAAACAGGACCATGGTAAGTTTTGCATATAACTCTGCTAATATCATTGGAGAATTTGAAGGAGAGACACTTTTGGGCAAATGACCATTTAAGAAAATGATGAGAGTTTTGTTTTATGTAATGGATTGTCCGACCCTCTACAATGCAATCTTTGGCAGATCTTGGTTGTCAAGGATACTTGTGGTTGTATAAAAGGTTTACCAATGTTTAAAATACGCGGTCAGAGGACAAGTATGGGTCGTTCGGAGCAGCTAAAATGCGGCCATGAAATATTATGTTATTGATTTTTCCCAAAAATTCATGGTAAATGTGACAGCAAAAAAGTAATAACAATTATTGTAGCCCTCTTTGGATCATGGAAAGATAGATGATCCAAGAGACTCATAGTGTTGTTATCCTAATAGAAGAAGTTGAAGTACGCAGTTTAGCTAATGGAAATAATGTCAGAAATTGAGCTAGATTACCATCTGAGTTGAAGAAAAAATTATTATATTTCTTATCCAAAAATTTGCATGTGTATGTTTGGTCTAATGAAGATGTAACCGGTGTACCAGCTGATATCATTTGCCACAAATTGTCTGTACGATCCAATGCAAGCCCAGTGGTCCAAAAAGATTTGTTTTTTCAAAATAAAAATCCGAACTCATTGTTTAAGAAGTGGATCGATTGAAAAAGTTGAGGCACATTCGAGAATCCTAGTACCGACTTTGAACGGAAATCCGATGCTTGTAAAAAATAAGAAAGGCATATGATGAATATGTATCGAATTCATAGATCTCAATAGGGTATTTCCTAAATATCATTTCCTAGTTCCTCGAATTGATTAATTGGTGGACTCCATTTCGAGAAATAAATTGTTATCTTTTATGGATGCTTTTGTTGAATACAACAAGATACAAATACATATGAAGGACCATGACCATACTATATTCATCACTAATAGGAGTCTGCATTGTTACAAGGTAATGCCTTTGAGGTTAAACAATGTTAAGGGTACTTACCAACGCCTAGTCGATAAAGCATTTGCCAATCAGATCGAGAGAAATGTAGAATTTTATATTGATGAAATGATGGTAAAAAAAGCCAAAGGGAGGGAGATCATTTACTTGACCTCTAAGAAACTTTCTCAAATTTGGATTCCATTAATCTGGAATTGAATCCTAGAAAAGTGTAATTTTGGGGTACGATCCAGGAAATGTTTGGGCTACATTATGATTGAAAAAAGAATTAAAGCCGACCCATCACAGTTAGATGCAATACTAACTATGGATTCTTCTCAGACCACCAAATAAGTTCAAGTATTGACTGGAAGATTGGCAGCTTTGAATAGATTTATCTTGAGATCATCGGATAAATGCATACAGTTCTTCCAAGTATTGAGAAATGCCGAAAAGTTTAATTGGTCCCCAAATTATAATAGAGCATTTCTTGAAATAAAAAAAAACATTTATCTTTGCCTAAAACGGAAATCAAAGCTCAACCTGTAGCAGATTTCTTGGGTGATTTCCATTCAAAGAGACCCTATCAAGAATCTTTAATTCATGAGCCTAAAAAGAGTGGGTAGTTTGAACAGATGGTAGATCTAGCATAATGAATTATAAGGCAAAAGTTTTCCACTTTCCTCTTTTGGAGGTTCTATGTATCAAGCCATACGTTTTGTTTTCAAAACATCAAACAATGAAGCAAAATATGAGGCCGCTATAGGAGGGTTAAAGATTTCTCAAATATGTGGTGCCAAAAGAATCCAAACTGTCATTAACCTGTCAACGGAATTAAATACTTACGTTCACGAAGTGGTTAGAGTTCACCAAACCCAGTCTGATTTCCATTCGGTTTAGTATCTGAGGGGGTGCACCTCTTAACGGAAGAAAAGTGAAACCAACATCCGTAATTAGGTACTGTCATACGAAATGAAGAATGCAGTTAAACGCATAAGCGATTGCGAATCCCATCTCGGGCATGGACATCCAATGGTCTTTAGTAACCTCGTTACTAGAGCACTTCACATGCTCCACAAATCAATCAACTCTCCCATGCTTGTAAATATCTTAACATGCACGGATGCATAATCCATTAGCTCCTTGTAAAGGGCATCCCTTATCAACCGTTACCCATCTTGTTTCCCGTTCAATGCAAACGCTATCAAGCGGTACCCGCAATGGCCATCAGATTTAATGTCACTAATGGACTCTACGAAAGGTCTAACATAAATAAGGAATTGGTTTAAGTATCCTTTAGGGTCAAGTAAAGTTTCCTTAGTCGGCATCGTAGAGTTTGACCTACAACCGACCGTTCCACTAGAAAGCATCGTCCCACTTGCTTACGTTAGAATAATGTTACCTTTCTTCGGAGTGGGGCGTTTTCCCAACAACGTTTTGGACCTGATATTGTTTCTCTTTACTTGAGGTTACGGTTGGAGTTTTGAACTCTTCAGCAAGCGTTGGCGAACTAGCTTTTTCCGAATCAAGCACATGCCCGTGCATACTTTTGTCGCGTTTAGTGGATGATTTGGATGCGGCAATAGACAACTTAAGTTTGATAGGTGGACGACCTCGTGCTTTTTGCTTCACTAATGGCTCTAAAAGGGAAGTTGTTTCAGGATGGACGACGACAAACCATTTCTTATAAACGTGCTTTATGCATGCTTCGTCACTGGATTCCATGAGATCACATACTAGCTTATCGATTTTGTCTTTTAGTTGCTAGATCGTCGTAAGATTGGTACGAACTAGAATTTCCAACCTCTTCAAATTTTTGTTAAATAACTTTAGAGACACCTCTACGCCTTTGGCAACAAACTCGTAGATTTTGTGCGCATAAGGGATAATGTGCGTAGTTTGTATTGTAAAACCACAGGACATGCAGCCCGCGATTGTCATGTTGTGGGCACAATCTACTTCTCCGGATAAAAGTTCCAAAGCATAGTGAGAGACATTGCTTTTTAGTTTACCGTACACAATGTTCGCGAATTTGTGTAGGGCTAATAAGCGGCTCTTTTCGAATGAACCCTTGATGTCCCCGTGTTGAAATTCTATCAAGGTATGCAACTTCAACCAAAAAGATTCGAAGTTAGCTTTGCTCATCCCGATGAAACGCTTGAGGGTCGAGTGAGCGTCGTCCACGCGGTTTGTGGTTTGGTTACCAAAATGCATCCACTTGTTAGTTCTCCACGTGAAAAACTTATCACCGTACGTGCCTAACCAACTTTCGGTATATTGAATTGCTTTCGGATACTCTTTGAAGTCACGGTGCAATTCGGATCGATAGTCTTTGAAGACTACTTCCGTTTCTGCCAACCTCATTTGATTCCACACTTTCAAGAAGGCGTTGTACATTTTCTGCTCCTTTATGATTTTCTTCGTTTTGCCCAAGACGTTCATGTTGATGTGTCATCGACATAACATGTGCATTCCATTTGTGAACACTTCCTCCACCGCTTTCACAAGCGCTAAGTCTTTATCCGTCAAAATAATAGACGGTGGTTCAATGGAGTGTGTTACCATCAATGAATGTAAGCACTCTAACACCCATTTGTAGCTCTCAAATATTTTGGCCGAAATAAACATAAAACCAATGTAGAAAGTTTCCCGGTATTAGTGGCTCCGACGACCTCGTACAACGGCATCCCGTATTTGATTACCTTGTATGTGTTATCTATTTCAATGACGTTTGGAAATGTCCGTAACAAATCCAAACTAACCGGGTGCGCGAAGAAATTCTTGCCTATGACACCGCTTCCGTCTTCCGACTTTCTATGGAATTCGTAGTAGTTCAACCTCTTTAGTTCACCCAACAAGTATCGGAATTGCGACCGACCACCTTTCTCAATCTTGCGGTGTTTTAGTTGAGCGTTGTACACGGTGCGCATTGAAGACGAATTCTTAGGGTTCTATTCTTTCACCCCATCTCTTATTTGTTGAATTGTCCCAAGTAAGAGTGGCCTTCTTTGTAGGATGTCGTATCGTGATTGTGAACGCCGCATTCGACTTCTAATCCCCACAAATCATCATCAATCTTCTTTCTTTTAAGGGTGAACGAGCATCCGCATTTTTTCGTGCCGGTAGACTTCCTCTTTAGATGCTTCGGATCTACCATTTTTTTATAAACTCCAACTCTTTCGCACACAAAAACTAATCTCGGAGTTTTCCGAGAAAGTCGATCGCATCGACGTAATATAACAAGAAACTCGTTGTCTAACGCGGTTTGCTTATCCCATTCAATCAACTCGTCTTGAGTGTAGTGAGATTTGGTTCGAACACGTGGCTATAATCGACGGAGAAAGGGTCCGCTATTTCCTCCTCCTTCACCATGCTCGAATCATAAAAGTCATCATTTAACTCTTCCTCCTCCTCCTACATAAAACAAGGGTTAAATATATCAATGTGGCACAAAAAAAAATGCTCGACTTGCACCACCGACGGTTGACATTATCCCACCCGACGTGGGTGACCCTCAAAAAGCTATTACATGTGAAAATAAACTAAGCTATGTCAACCGGCGGTTGACAATCACTACACCGGCGGTTTGGAAACTCCAAACTGGCGGTTGATGTTTGTAGCAACGCCGAGGACCTAGTCCGAAAAATTTCTCAAAACTTAACAAATTTTCTTGGTTCAAAACCGGCTGGGATAATGCCCAACCCCGACGGTTGAAATCTAACTCCACCGGCGGTTGGGCATGGATTGCCCCGGCAGTTGGAGATGGCCTTCCCCAGCGGGAGAGGATCATCTTCAAAATTGTTAGTTTTTTGATCCCGCCGGTTGAATAGGTCTCCACTCGCGGAGAAGATGGGATCTAATTTTCTAAATTTAAAAGATCTAAAAAAACTTTTTATAAAAAATTGATTAGAAAGACTATCATGTTTGAAGTTCCATATTCCTCAACAAACCCCTCAGCAAACTAACATTGAAAAGAATAAATTTAAATTTAAAGTATTGTACTAATGGCATAAATTTTTTTTACCAAACAATAAAGATATCCATACGTGTAGTATCTCGTGCGCGGTTGTGCTGCTGATTTAACGCGCAGAAATTCAAACTATATATAAAAAAAATTGTTTCATACGTTGATCGGTTGGTTTTATCCGCACTTTGGTTAATTAAAATACATAATATAATTACATCAAAAAAATATCTACAATAGATGAAAAAGTAAATTAAATTTAAACGACTTATATTGCGATCACATTACAAACCGTATAGCAAAAAGAATATTCGAACTTAAAACGGATTTATTGATATTTGTTTGTTAGATTTGGGTACAATCAAACCCTATAGCAAAAAGAATATTCGAACTCGGATTAGTAATTTTAATAAAGGAAACGGATTTATTGATATTTATTTGTTAGTTTTGGGTATAAGATTTGGGTACAATCAAATCCGTTCAAAATAAGTGATGATTAATATAAAGATGGTTAGTAGTGTACATCTATACAAATTAATGATATATATATATATATATATATCAATTAAGTATATTATTAATATATAATAATAATAGTAATAGTAATAAATTAAATGAACAATGGATATTTATTTGATATACAAATTATAATATTTATATAACCTTTTTACTGGTTTCAAAACAACCACCGTTATGTAATTTAAACAACCCATATGTAATTTAAACTAAATAAATTATTTGTACCAAAGAACTCATGTTGGATACAATTGAATTCCATTGTTGATAAATCTCTCTTCTTTTTTCTTTTTTTTCTTTTCTGAATTCCATTGTTGATAAATCTCTCTTCTTCTTTTTTCTGTGGACAATGAACTTTCCCAAGTTAAGATATAAGTCAATAAGGGAGACGAGTGAAGGGTAGGTTTGCGAAGGAATGTAAAAATGTTCTTGATCACTAAGTTTTAATTTAGCTGGAGTTCACATTTTCGATCCATCGCCAGTGGAATTCGCTTGCTTTTGTTTGGCTATAAATATTTTTCGAATCATATCAAAATTGGTACATTTCAGGTTTTAATATGTTCTGAACAAGTTTCCAGTTCCTCGAAGTGTAAGTCTTTAAAAAATAACTAAACCATATCTGAAATGTACTAACTAAGAGTAATCGAACCATGTGATAACATTTTTATGACCTTTGTTAACCCTGTTAAACCTAAATCATTGTTGTGGTACTCAGTGACTCAAAAATTATCTCTATTTGTTAAGAGTCAATCTCTATGAACATTATACCAATGGCCAACATTAACGGTCGATAATGATCCAAAGAACTACCAATCGACGGAAAAATTGGATAAAACATGAATGTATATCATAATTTTTTTTGTAATCTTTATAACATTCTATAAATGTAATGTTCTTCAAAATATGAAAAATTGGATAAAATTCTCCTCTCTTTTTTTTATCAATTTTTACTTTTGAGGGATAATGCCGAACCCCGACGGTTGAAATCTAACTCCACCGACGGTTGGGCATGGATTGCCTCGGCGGATGGAGATGGCCTTTCTCTGGGGGAGGATCATCTTCAAAATTGTTAGTTCTTCATCCTCAGCGGTTGAATAGGTCTCCACTGGCGGGGAAGATCGGATCCAACTTTCTAAATTTAGAATATTTACCAAAAAGATTTTTTTTTAAAAGATTGGTTAGAAAGACTACCGTATTTGAAGTTCCATGTTCTTCGACAAACCTCTCCGCAAACTAACATTGAAAAGAATAGAGTATATATAAGGGCCATGCTAGAAATATTACACATTTTTATAGATCTTAAACCGCTAGATCTTATACCTAATTGATAGATCTCGCACCTAATTTTTGACCATTTTACTCTTTTCAGAAAACCTAGGTATAAAAGCGTTTGATAGATCTCTCACCACTTTTTTTCCTCTCTTTCTCTCTCTCTCTCAAGAAAACTCTCAAGCACCCGTGGGATCCATTTCAAAAACTCGATTTTTGAAGAATCTAAAGTGAAGAAAACGTAAAGGTAAACGATACAAACATCATGGTGTAATTTGTTTTAGATTTCATTCGGTCTAAACTGTCGAATCTCGGTTTTTTAGTTTTTTAGGTTTCGATTTCAAAAGTTCGATTTTTGCATGATTTTAGGTGTTGTTTTGTTAGATTAGTGTTGTATTGTTGTTAGTTTTGGTAGGATCTATGTTTTTGTGCTTGATTTTGTGTGAAATGAGGCTGTTTTGGTGTTGTTAGAAATTTGGGTCGAGTTTGCTGTTGGTAGCACAATCGTGCTACCAGATTGGATCTGGTCGCACGATCGTGCGACCAAGACAGCACTTGGTCGCATGAGACGGTTGTACATTGCCGTCTCATGCGACAGAAACATAAGCTGTCTCATGAGACGACAGCTTAAACTGTCTCATGAGACAGCTTAAGTTGTCTCATTGATGTTATTTTATTTGGTGTTTTGTGACTAATACATATTTTCTTACGTTGTCTTTACAGGATGGGACGGTTCAAGACTAAAGTTAAAAATCCGTTCAAGAAACTTAGGGCGGAAGAGGAAGCAGCAGCGGCTAGAGTTTTGTCGCAGCCCGAGGATGTACAGGCAGGTCCCAGCGAGGGACATGTTCCTAGTACGCGTAGTAGACGACGTCTCCGTCGTCATGGCGATTATATTCCTACTGCTGATGGTAGCACAGGGGCAGGTTCTTCTTCGCAGCCACCTGACTTCTGTTACGATGACGATGTAGATGCACCAGATGATATGGAGGACGATGCACCTCATGCACCGGATTATACGGAGGCCGATGCACCTCACGCACCAGAGGCAGTATCCCACGCACCTGAGGGTGAGGATCTTGATTTTTTGTCCGTGCTGTCGCATGTCCCGGCTCTTTTTCCAGATTACACCCTGCACGAGGCTTTTAGCGTCTATCACGGAGATGTAAGTGTTATACCTTTATACTGTTTCTTCATTTTCTTACGTGTTCAATACATATGTTTATAATTATTATTTTTTTACGAATTTACGTACTTTATACATATTGCAGGATATGATCACCCTGCGATGCTTCGCTATGTACGACACTGTATGGAGATGGGACCTTACAAAGCAGAGCAGGGTACGGGAAAGGGTGATGGAGACTATATTTGGCCCGCTCGTCGATGCACTCACCCGCTGGCATACCAACCTCCATTTGGTGGAGGCATTCTTAGAGCGGTGGCATGAGGAGACTTCTTCATTCCATTTCTCGTTCGGGGAGATGATAGTCACCTTGGACGATGTCCACGTCATCACTGGATTACCGGTTGTAGGTAGGTCCTTCGATGCTCTACCATTTGACTCTGAGGTTGAGAGGCTTCGTACTTATGCTGGCATGCTAGGTGTGCGATCATCTGAGTTGGTATTTTATTCCAACAAATGTCCAAACTTCGTCTCATGCGACCAGGACCAAAGGGCGTCTCATTTTGGGCCTGCAAAAAATGCCTTCTGTCTGAAAAACTAGGCCAAGTTTTTGTCCTAGCGTCGCATGAGACCAGGCCCAAAGGGGGTCTCATTTTGGGCCTGTGAAAAATGCATTATGTCTGAAAAACTAGGCAAAATTTTTGGCCTAGCGTCGCATGAGACCAGACCCAAAGGAGGTCTCATTTTGGGCCTGCGAAAAATGCATTCTGTCTGAAAAACTAGGCCAAAATGTTTGGCCTAGCGTCGCATGAGACCAGGCCCAAAGGGGGTCTCAATTTGGGCCTGCGAAAAATGCATTATGTCTGAAAAACTAGGCCAAATTTTTGGCCTAGCGTCGCATGAGACCAGGCCCAAAGGAGGTCTCATTTTGGGCCGCGAAAAATGCATTTTGTCTGAAAAACCAGGCCAAGTTTTTGGCCTATCGTCGCATGAGACCAGGCCTAAAGGGGGTCTCATGCGATATGTGTTTGTTATGAACTATGATACTAATGCTACTAAAAAAAAACAATTACATTACAAGAAACTCTGGTAGGGATTTTCCTACTACATTATATCAAAATTACATCAAAATTACATAACTATGTTACAGTAGATGTTAGGCAAACTAACTAACTCAAACTTAAAATGTTGCACAATAACATTTCAAACGTCGTCGTCTCTAGTCAAATTCGTTACATATGGTTTTTTGTTCAAGTTGATTTTCCTTGCAGGCATTATCTGTGTAAATTTGTTCAACCGCCGGTAGTAGGGATGCGCCCATTGATTCGTTTCTTCGGTTGCATAAGCGGCCCAACAAGGGTATAATGGAGGCAACGGTCCATCGGGTGGAGTAGTAATCTACAAGGAAATAAAATAAACGAATGCATTAGTAATGATAGCGTAATAAATTTTGATTGGAAACGAAATATACTTACATTAACAAAGTGACATCCATGCACGAAAGCTATCCCAACTTCTATGATCGTCGAATTGTTGACGGGTGGCTTTCCACGGATTGGTAGATACGTTAACGAGGCTGCTTGCGATACATGGTATACCATGCATTGATACCTTGTCGCGATGACTAGTCCAATGTCCGGAAATGTCATCCAATAGTGGCTACTAGGATTGGGCTTGAAGTAATCTAACCTTTGTATCAAATCGTCAAACACCTTCTCTGAACCATGTACATCCAACCAACATGCACGGTTATCCCGCAACTCTTTCAACAACTCGCGTCTAACATCCTCCCATCTATCTTCGTCGTTGTATATTGAATGCGCTACGGAACGATATCCGCATTGTCCGTCCGGAAGAACGTCAACTAATTTTAAAATGTAAGTTTGTAGAAAGGCCGGGATGCAATCCGGATATAACGTTAACTTCACATCCTTCACAATTTTCTTAGGCCTTCCAACTTTCTTTTTTGCTAATGGAGGTTTGGGTGGTACGATGGGAACTACTTTGGATGCGGCCGTGCTCCCGAATGTGTTTACGGGTGTACTACCTACCGAGTTAGCCGGAGTACTAGCACTAGCGGTTTGTTCAATGGGATATTCCCACGAACTAGGGTTCCGTTTAGTCGATTTATCAACGCCTCCCTTTGGTCTACCCTTAGCTCTAATCGCTTCTTTAGGATCTTGAATATGACTTGTCTCGAGCCTCAATATTTGCATTACCCTATTGATAATGTGGTCTTGTTGGTCGGGGCGGAAACTACGAAGGGAGTTGTCAATTAAGGAAAGCTTTTTTTGCAATTCCTCTTCGCGAAAGGTAGGATCCCTGTGCACAATATCTAATATTTTGAAAAAAATATCCACATCTTCTAAGGGGATGCACCTACCTTCTCTAGCTATAAACGCAATTTCACATGCACAAGGTAAACCATGCGTTTTCCTAAGGAAACAACCTCCACATGCCACCCAATCTACTCCTATATTCCGAGCACGTACAATAGCAACCATCAGTATCTTTAGCCCCACATGTGACACATGACCTTTAAGATTTTTGGTCAAAACACCATCGAAGCCGGGAATTGATCTAAACTTACTTCGCTCGAATGATTTGACGGTACCCGCATGCTGCTTCGTTAACAAGTTATGAACTTTTTCCCAAAAAGTCTCAAAGTTACATTGATTCGTCCCAAGATATTTTTTTAGGGACGAGTGAGCACCCTCCGCCCTACATAGTACAAGTAATAAATTATCAACTTATTTGAACTTAAATAAAATAACTCAACGAAAAGTAGGATACACAGACTAACCTATTTGTAGTTGTTTGGCCATAATGCTTAATCGTGTTCGTTTTGTACGCAAGGAACTTGTCAGCATATTTTGTTATCCACGAGTCCATAACGTACGCAAAACACTCCGGTTTAGATGCAAACATCTCCTTAAGTGTATCCAGATTCTTTTGGTAACTCTCAAACGTGTTCGCCTCCGCAACGTAGCCGTAAAATTCAACAAATTGTTTCGCTACCGCATCATCGTGCAATATCTTCCGAACCGCCCCAAGAATGTTCTTACTAATGTGCCACGTGCATAACAAGTGGTGCGTTCCGGGAAAAATTCTATCCACCGCACGCATGAGAGCTAACTCCCGATCGGTAACAATAATGGATGGAAATGCGCAATCGCTATCCATCATCAAACCACGAAGAGTTTCCAAAGCCCATACGTAGTTTCCAATCTTCTCTCCGCTCATAAATACGTACGCAACGATAAATGTGATGGAAGTGGACGTTAAACCGACAACCTCTAACAACGGCATCTTATACCTAGTCATCTTGTACGTACAATCCATGAATAACACGTTCGGGAATATACGTAATAAGTCTATGCTAGTAGGATGTGCGAAGAAAAAGTCAGTGATCACCTTTGAATCATCTTTCAAACGCTCCCACGTCGAGTATTCATTCTCCTTCAACTTCGTCAATAGATATTGCATTTGGGTTTGTCCCCCGTGCTCAGCGTCCCGATGTTTTTGGCGGACATTGTAGATTGCACGCATGCTCGAAATGTTTTCTGGATATTGGTGCTTCAAACCACTAAATATCTCCCTAGGGCGCGAACCGAGGTGAGACAAACTACGAACTAGTTCCTCTTCATCCAGTTTTAGCCTACAAGCGCGGGAATGACCGTCTAGGCGAACGTAGGGTTCATGATTGTGAGTACCGTTTATCACCTCCAAACGCCATTTCATGGCTAGTACGTCGATCGGATGACCTTTTAGCGCAAACAGACAATTACATTTCTTCGTGGATGTCTTCTTCTTTTTCAAATTTTCCGGCTTTGCCTTTGATACGTATACACCGTATCGCTCGCAAACGTACTCTAACCTAGGAGTCCTTCCCCATTTCCCGCTATCGTAGAGTTTTCTTATTGTGACAGACTTGATCTTCTTTGATTTAATGTCTACGAAAGCATCTAATTCGTCTTTAGTGAATAATCTATCCGTGTTGAATATTTTACTGTAATCGGCATCCATAAATGGAGGCTGGGCAGGTTCCTTCTGCAAAATATACAATCGAAAAGTATGAGTTTATGTATACCTGTTGTCGCACGAGACATGTCTCAAGTGCCGTCGCACGAGACATGACTCTAGTCGGTCGCATGAGACGTTCTTCTAGTCGGTCGCATGAGAAGTGGATTTGATGGGTTTGGGTAAAAAATGCTAACTTTTTCGATTTAATGGGTTTAGAGTAGTAGATGTTAGTACAAAGCTTGTAGATTTAGTGTAATAACGGATAGATTTCAGAGTTTCGGCCGATTTGAAGACTAAATGGCATCAATGTAAAAATCTAGAGAGAGGAAGGGCAATTTTGGAATTTCAACTTTGAGTTTGAAAAAAGAATGGAGTAGGGTGAGAGATCTATCAAAATGTGTAATATTTCTAGCCTGGCCCTATATATAAATGTAAGACATGTTTAACACCTACCATGATGATTCTAACTAGTTAAAACTATACAAACATATTAAAAGTGGGATACAACATGTTTTTGGTGATATCATTTATTAATAAATTCAAAATATTGTACCAATAGCATGATTTTTTTTTACCAAACACTAAAAAAAATCAATCCGTTTAGTATCTTGTGTGCGGTCGTGCGGGTGATTTAACGTGTAGAAATTCAAACTATATAAAAAATGGCTTCATACGTTGATCGGTTGGTTTTACCCACACTTTGGTTAATTGAAATACATAATATAATTACATCCAAAAGATATCTACAATAGTGATGAAAAAATATTAAATTCAAATGAGTTATATTGCAATCATATTACAAACTGTATAGCAAAAAGAATATTCGAACTCGGGTTAGTAATTTTAATAAGCAAAACAGATTTATTGATATTTGTTTGTTAGATTTGGGTACAATCAATTTGTTAACCTGACATAGAATTTGTTTTTTTTTAGGTATCAAAACAAGATGGCTCAGGACATGGAGCTATAGACGACCAAGGAATCAAGGAGTAACATTAATGAAGATAAAAAACTAGTAGCACTGAATTACACATCAAGTGAACCAAATGAACCAAAGACAAAACACCATTCAAGCAAAGATAGAAAATACACAAAAAGAAGTATTAAAGCACTACCAGGAGTGTAGTTAAAGGATTAGGTTGCTGATTAGAGCAACAAACTTTTGATTACATTAATCCAAGTTTCAACTTTGTGAAATACAATTGATCAAACTCTGCTTGTAATATTTTTACCATATAAAAGAAGGCAGTTTCAAAAAAAAAAAATAGGTACAATCAAACCGTTTATCAAAAAGAATATTCGAATTCGGGTTAGTAATTTTAATAAACGAAACGGATTTATTGATATTTATTTGTTAGATTTAGGTACAATCAAAACCGTTCAAAATGAATGATGATTAATATAAAGATGGTTTGAAGTGTGCATCTATACAAATTACGAATATCTATTTATATATATCAATTAAGTATATAGTTAATATATAATAATAGTAATAAATTACAATGGATATTTATTTGATATATAAATTATAATATTTACATAACTTTTTACTAGCTTCAAAACAACCACCGTTGTGTAATTTAAACCGAAGAAAATTATTTGTATCATAATTTGGGCCAAAGAATTCATGTTGGATACAATAGAATTCCATTGTTGATAAATCTGTCTTTCTTTTATGAATTCCATCGTTGATAAATCTGTCTTCTTTTTTTTGACAATGAACTTTCCATGGTTAGAACTAGAAGGGGTATTGCAGCTCTTGTGACTAATCCCAAGTTAAGACATAACAACACGTAGAATATGAGTCAATGAGGGAGGCGAATGAAGGATAGGTTTGCGAAGGAATATAAAAATGTTCTTGACCACTGAGTTTTAATTTAGCAGCAGTTCACATTTTCGATCCATCACCAGTGGAATTCGCTTGCTTTTGTTTGGCTGTAAATATTTTTCGAATCATATGAAAATTGGTACATTTCAGGTTTCAATACGTTTTGAACAAGTTTCCAGTTCTTCGAAGTGTAAGTCTTTCAAAAATAACTGAACCATATATGAAATGTACTAACTACGAGTGTGATAACAATTTTATAACCTTTGTTAACCCTGTTAAACCTAAATCATTGTTGTGGTACTAAGTGACTCAAAAATCATCTCTATTTTTCTTACCGTCAATCTCTATGAACATTATACCAATGACCAACATTACCAGTCCATAATGACCCAGAGAACTACCATTCGCCGTGATGAACAAATTGAACGGAAAAATTGGATAAAACATGAATGTATATCATAAATTTTTTTGTAATCCTTATAACATTCCATAAATATATTGTTCTTCAAAACATGAAAAATTGGATAAAACTCTCCTCTCTTTTTTATCAATTTTAACTTTTGAGGTATATCAAATCTTGATTTAGTACTTTTGTATCCTAAAACCATGATAATGCTTCTTTTTATACCTAAATTTGAGATTGACTGTTAACTATACTAAATAATCAAGTAAATGATCTTCTGACAAGTCTTGATTATCACTACCTTTGGTGCCTGAGTCGGTCTATTAAGAGTTGCGGAGTCTATGTAACTGAGAATTAACCCTAGGACGAAATGGAGTATGTTTCTCATCTTCTTGCTGTAGTTGATCCTTGGACATGTTATTGCCGCGACAACTTATGCTGACCCGGCTTCTTTAGGTGAAATTCTCAGAGCCAACATAGAGAACTGCATCGGTATCGAAAGCAGCTGTCAACCGGTAAGCAGCAACAAAATGCAGAAAACCTAAAATCTCGAAATAATCATCTCCATCTAGATTAATCTTCGCTTTCCATTGAACGGCTAACTTGATAGCATCATTTCGTGTTTCGACACTAATAGATGGAGATACAACCATTAACTGCTCTAATAAGATAATACAACTTCTCTTGATAACCTTTGCATCAAAGTTCATCTCTTCTTTAGCTAAGAAACCCTTCATTGCGTCTAACACAAGCCTAGCCGGATTTAAAGAAGATTTGATAGTTTCTAAAATCCGAGAATCTGTTGATTCTAGTTGTTGCATTTTCTCATTTAAGAGAAACTGCATGCTTTCTCCATCCTCGACCTCGGTTTCATCATAGGTCTTGTTACCATTGTTTGTTCCCATATAAGCAAGATCTTTCGTTTTAGCTTCAAGTTGTTTATCAAGTGAACTAAGTTGTTCCTCTTTTGTCTGAACTTCATAGCAAACTTCTTGAAGTTGCTTTTCTTTTGATTCAAGCTCGTTATTACTGGATTCAAGCTCCTTTTTCTTCAGTTTAAGTTCTTTATGTAACTGTTTTTCTTGTTCCGCAACTCGGTCCAATTCCTGCTCTTCTAAATGTAGTTTTGTAGAGCGAATTTCAATAGTTTCCTCAATCTTCCGCAACCCATGAACTTTAGATTCAAGCTCTTTTTTCTTCAGTTCGAGTTCTTTACGTAGCTGTTCTACTTGTTGCGCAACTCGGTCTAATTCCTGCTCTTCTGAATGTAGATTTCTAGAGCCAATTTCAATAGTTTCCTCAATTTTTCGCAATCCATCAACTTTAGATTCAAGTTCATCACTGCATTCCTGAACAGATATTTTTAATAAACTCAATTCTTCGCTTTTTAATTCAGATTCCACACAACAAACAGTAACCAATCTCTTCATAGCATCAAGTTCTAATTCCTTCGATTTAAGCTCGCGATTACAATCTTCAATCGCTGACCCTAAATTCCTTTTCATACAATCAAGTTCTAATTCTTTTGCTTTAAACTCGCGATCACAATCACCCATCGATTTCTCTACAAACCCTAATTTTCTCTTCTTAACCACAATCTTTGCACAGCATTCACCAATCTCGTATTTTAAACCACTCAGTTCATCTTCTTTCGATTTTATCTTCGTTAATCTTTCCTCCAACGCTATCTTAGTATTTTCTAACAGGGTTTCTTTGGAACTCAATTCTCTAAACCTACTGTCGATGTGTGAAGTTATAGTATCGAAATGTTCCTCTAGCTCTATCCACTGTAGAGAGAATTCTATAATATCAGTAGAATGTGCTTTAGCTTTATTAAACAAGATGCGAAGACTCGCCTGTTTTTGTTCGGCGACTCTGAGCAAATTTGATAAATCGGTTTCGTTTTCCATTGTAGAAAAAGAAAACTGAGAAAAGATTAAAGTGATTTTTGACGAAGCTGAAATATATGAGAGCGTTCACTTACAGAGTTAGAGAGTTGAAAGAGGATTTCGTCCGTACAGAGGGAAAGTTTCAACACGAAGAAAATACAATATTTACTGTTACTGAATTCGAATTCGAATTGGAATTGGAATTGGAATTGAAATTGGAAACGGAAGCGGAAAAAGGAAAAAAAAGAAAAGAGAAGAGAAGAAAAGGTTGGATAACTTGACCAATTATATTTCAGCTAACCCCTAATATGAACCCATATATATTATTACATAGGTATTTGTTTTACTACATACAGTTATATAGGAAGAATAAAAAAATACTCGTTTGTTTACAAAATATAACATTAAATAGATTATTAATTTCATATTTTTAATGTTTTTAATGCACGTGGTTGAAATTTTTAGATATTTATATTTTATAAAATATAAAATATTTTAAATAGTCTATTGAATTTTTCAACTAGTATTTTAAGATATTTAAAATTGTTTAATATGATTTAAAAAAAAACATATCAATATAAAAAAAATCAATAAAATTAAATAAAAAAACTAATTAATTAATCATACTTGAAGAAGATTTTCCTCGTTTGATTGTGACATTTGCAAAACCATCCAAATTAACATTCGTTGTATGCCGGACCGGTTTTTATTTAGGTGGGGTATAATTTACTCATTTGAGTATATGCGTCCTCCTAATGTTGTCCATTTATAGAGTGCATCGATTACATATATTATCGGTCGGACATCATTTATTGTTGATGAGAAGAACTATCTTTATTAGACGTGACCGGTTGAGGTTGCCTCACAATGTGCATGATCTGCCTCTGAAAACTAGTAGACAACGCACATGGGTTGGTAACGTCATTAGATCTCCATATTTGTGATAGCACATCCGTAAATTTGTCATAAACCTATCATTTAATCTAAATCAATCCTTCCAAAAAATATATACCATCGCTTAAGATAACCTAATACCATGAACTTTCGAATTCATATGCCCAATTATCAAACTAAGTAAACTTATTTGATTCGATTGCACCATAATAGCAGTTACATATGTTTGAAGAAACGACAAGTTTATATTATTGTACTTATTTAGAAAAAAAACAATGATTAACTAATTTCAAACCTAATTTATTGTAATCATCAAGATTATTTCCACTAATTTATGTTTACCGGTAACCATCAATTGATATCTATTAAAACTCAGTAGCCTACTACTTCATCCAACATCAGAGTCCAATCTTGAGGTCATCTCATACGAGGATAAGTTAGATAAGGTAAATAAGTACCAATCAATGTAAATCTTGGCAAACAAAACTCATCAACAAACTTAGTTTCAAAAAAACTATATTCAGTATTATGGTGTGTACCTCATTAGCAAACTCGAGGGATCATTCGTAATTAGACATCAATTTCATAAAACTAATGTACAAATTTTATATAACAAGGATAATTAACTTTTGCAAAAAATAACCAACCCAATCCTCGATCCTCGCTAAGATTATCTAAAAACACTCCCATATTTGATACACTAATAAGTTCATCGTATTTTAAATACATACCAACGTAAATAGTAGTTTTATGTAGCGCTAGGTAGTTTTGAATGTGAACCTCGAATTCATTCCAAACTTCAATACTCTATGATACTTGTTCATGGTCCGATGAATCCCTCTTGGATTTTGATCTTATTCTACTTGAAAATTCGGATGGTTCGCCGTCATCAGTTCGAGATTTTTTTATATCTTTCCAATTTAAAAGCTATTAGAAATTTGAATTTAGTTTTGAAAGTCTATATATATTTTAGAGAAGTAATTTGACTGTTATGAAAAGTATTGAAGCAAAATACTCATATTATAGTTTGTTCATTTATTTGCTCGGGGCCAATCGGATATTCGACTGACCAAAAAAACTGATAGACATTGGCCAACCGGATATCCGATTGGATCTAAATATTTTCAAGAATTTTTTTCGTTATGAATATAGTACAAACTCATCCAGTTCTCATTCATCTCCCAAACAATAATTTTCTTCTAAAAAAATTCAAAGCACAATTCTACAAATACTATTATAATATCTCAAACCATTCTATAATATTCTTCTTTTTCAATCTTCGATCAAGTTTTGCCATCTATCAACTTAATAAAGTTTGCTTAACGGAGGAAGATTATTTCTAATATTATTGCTTGGTATACTATGACTTTTTATTTATTTATGTTATTTTTTGTATTTTTTTAAATTACTAGTTTTTTAATACTTTAAAAATTACAAAATATTTTTACTAGTTTTTTTTATATTTTTTTAAAAAATATCTTTTAAATGGCACCGAAGGAAAGAAATATCCCGACTAAACATGTTTGTGGGGCTAATGTCCAACCTCGCACTATAGGTAATCCTAACATTTTTTTGCTTTGGGGATGCATAATCCCGTGGAAACCTAACAATATGTTTTCATGTTGCCCCCAAGGGGGTAGCCGAGTTGGTTGAGTATGGCATTCTTATGACCAAAAGGTCATGAGTTCGAGTCCCTCTACATACGCTTTCTCGGCTGAGTCTGTCACCTTGTGTGGTTTACCTTCTGGCGTTGGTTTGCAGGCTATCGCGTCAGACTGAGGGTTTAACCTGTGCGCACTCATTACACTCTGAGTAGCGGCTGCGGGTTCCCTCCGAAAAAAAAATATGTTTTCATGTTAGCGCCAATATATCTGGAAATACTCACATGGGTAATAAGAGTAGGAAGAAAACCTCGTAAGCATGGGAATACTTTATTGAGTATCATGTGAAAATTGTGCTATATATAATTATTGTGAGAAAACATATACATATAAGTCTCGAAAAAACAAATTATGGTTCCAGGGTATGTCGAAATACTTAGCCACACATAAAAAAATTATCCTTTGAATTTTTTTGAAGAATTGAAACATATATAGATCCTGAAATCGGTAATACATTTGTTTTTAACCAAAATACATATAGGGAATAAACCATAATATATGATGTTGCTACTCCACGATATTTTACTTTTGGTGACAATTGGAGTTATGTTAATTGGATTCATAGTAGGGTCAACTCAAGAGTGATACGCATCTCACGTACATCTATGGGATCAAATTTTTAGATATTATGCAACTAAAAACAAAATTTTCTTAATACTATTTTGGCGTTGCCATAGAAAACCATTTTAAAAACTAGTTTTAGATGTCGAAACTAGATGGAACTCTATATATTATCTTCTTGCACGTGCTTATACGTATGGAAATGAGAAACTATGCTTTATAATAGATATAATCCTAATACACCTCTTGAAGATCAAAATTAGATTTATTGTCCTTCAATGTTAAGTTTCTCGAGGTTGTTTAATAATGCAACTAAAACGTTTTCTACACAATATACTCCTAACATTCACTTGGCCCTTCATCAAATTACTAATCTTGTCATACATATGGATACATATAGGGAACATAATGTATGTCGCGACATGGTGCCCGATATATATACAAATTTTGTTAAGTATTTTTATCGCATCCAATACAATTATGCTATTGTGGTAATTTTTTTTATTATTTTAAGAAAATATCGGGTGTTCCTTTTTAGTTAATTATTTTTATGAAGCACTAAAACTTTCTCATGCTATCTCTAACCATGAAGTATATCTTAAAAATTAACGATTTTATTTATATAATGTATAATAAATATGTTGACAAACACGGGAGAAATGTATCATCTTTAAATGAAACAAATACTAGTAGTAGTAATACGAGAAAAGCCAAAAGTCACCAATATTATGTGAGAATGAAAATGTTAAACAGCAGGGTGCCAATAAAAGTTATTTAAGCTAATAATGAAATGGTCAGATATTTGAACACTCCATTTGAGTTAGTACAGTATGGCGAAAGCAAGTCACCTGACATCATAAAGTGGTGGCAATCAAAATAACGTGAATTTTTTATTCTTTTGGAGGTTAACAAATAGATTTTTTAAACACTTATGTCTGGAGTGGCAAATGAATGTGTATTTAGTCATGTCATACTTTAATTCATAACTAAACAAATAAGATTCACCGGCAGGGGTACTTGGAGTGTCTGTTGCAATCAAATATTGGACTACAGCGTATCATATGATGCAAAACAAATATTATAAAACAGGAGAGAAACTAAGAGACATCTTCGATGAATATCCACATGATATGGACGATGTACTTGAACAAGATCTTATGGTTGAAGCATCTGCAAATTTAAATGGTGAAAATATTGACGAGGATGAGGTAAATTGGCAAAATAAATAACATTTCACATTTATATTAGAGCTTGTAATCGGATTGTTCAATTTGAGAACATTTGTACAACTCATGACCCGCAACAGTATAGACTGTGAAAGGCTTGAATTAATAAAATTTATTTTTTATCCTTTAATATCATAATGTATAATCAAACTATAAGACTATAACAATTATTTTATCATTAGTAATAAATGATCAAAATATAACAACATTTGTAGTACTTATAAATTATAATCAAACTATACTAATAATCAGAGTATAATAATAAAACTATAATAACCTTATACTAATTTAAAATTATAATTTACAAACAGTATAAAAATTTGTTTATCAAAACAATAACAACACATATACTATGTCTTACAATAAAAATATAATAACACTTTAAATACTTATAAATTATAATAAGACCATAATAATAACCAACGCATAATAAAAAAATTATCAATTCATATACTAATTTGAAATTATAATATACATAATATATAATAATTTGTTTTGCAAATAATAACAACATTTATTCTATGTGTTATAAAATTAATATAACAACACATGTAGTACTTATACATTGTAATTAAACCATAATAATATTCAAAGTATAATAATAAATTTGTAATAACCTATATACTAACTTGAAATTATAATATACAAAATATATAACAATTTGTTTATCAAACAATAATAATACGTATTCTATAGGTGTTACAAAACCTATACAACAACACTTCTAATATTTATAAATTATAATTAAATCATAATAACAATCAAACTATAATAATAATAAAACAATTATAATCTATATAATATAATGTCGTGATAGTTGTCATATTAATCCTACCGTGACTGTGACGGTCGTGACCGTTTTCTACCGTGATAGTAAATACCACCGTATTATGCCATGACTTGTTACCGTAAATGTCGTAACAACTCTACGATGATCCGTCCACAACTTGTCGTGATGCGTCACGTTAAACATGTCAGTCTCTTTAAGCTATAATAATATTTTTGTTAATATTAATGCCTATAGAAAACAATCATCGATAAATATCAATATCTTAATAGAGATTAATGGTCATTCGAGAAAATAATGGTATTAAATAGTTTATTAGATGTTTTAATTAATAGTTTATTAGATATTCAAACTATATCTTTAAAGTTGTTGGAATCTTTAAATCTTTCAAGTATTATATATTTTAGATAGTTAATTTAAAAATATCAACTAATAATTTATTAGATTTTTAAAAGTTGTAATTTTTAGATTATTGATATATTTCAAATATTATATATTTTAAATAGCTTATTGAATCTTTCATCTAATAGTTTATCATATTTTTCAACAATATATATGTAAATGTTTTAAATAGTTTATATGTTCTTTAATACTCTCTGATACATCTTTATGTAGCGACAATCCCTCTTAAACTCTTCTACCCGTTGAGGATGTTTTGATGACATTGCCTTAGTATTTTTTAGATTTTTCTTTTGGATTTATTAGAAATATGGATTGAGAAAAGAATATTTGAAGTATAATGATTGTGTGAGAAGTATGAAGATAGTTGTAAGAATAGTAAACAATAAGTATTCTATATACATAATATATTTTTCTGCAAATCGGATTTCCTAGTTTCAACTATTTTTAATCAAATCGATATCTGATTTGATCAATTTTTTTCTTAAAAAAGTCGTTGATCAATTTCGCATGCATCTCTCAATTGATATTATCTCTCAAACAATATTGTTCTTCCAAAAGCTCTAAAAACTAATTACTATAATTACTATTTTTATCTTTCTAACCAATATTGTCTTCTATATTATTCTTCTACAATCTTTTATCAAAATTCGAAGCCTAGAGAAATGAGTGGAACAAGAAGGGTAGCACACACAAAGTCTGAGATGTGGGTTTCTCCCTTTAGGAACGACTACAACAAGTTCGCGACTCTAATAGAAGCAAACGGTAAGCAATCATACTCAATCAGGTTTGTTTGACGGTGAATGATCATTGGTGATTTAGGTGCTTTGTATACTCTTAATTTTCTTTTATCTGTGTGGTTGTTTAATATTTGTCTCATTTACTTATTATTCAATATTAAATAAAAATAATAATAAATTTGAAAGATATGACGTTTTTTAAACAACACAAAGAAACAGGGGGAGAAAATGAAAGACTTATTACGCAACTAAATTTTTATTTTGATAACTAATTTCTTTATATTTTTTGCAACACGGTTACACATGTTCATACAAATCCAATTTTAACATTAAAAACTTCATATCTTTCAAACCATAACTTGAAAATAAAAAATACATTTATTTTTTTAATTTTTTTAAACGACCATATATTTTAACTAATTTACAAATAATTTTACAACTAATTTACACATCATTTTGCACCTGAAAATTAATTAACTTTTATTCATGGATCTAGATTTATTTGTCCTAAAAAAACAAAAGGAATAGTTTTTTTGGATATTCTTTGTAGAACTATAGTTTGAAAGATATCATATTTTTAAAAGCTAAAAAATCGAGAGAAAAACATAGACTTATTATGTAACTAATTTTCTGTTTTTTGCAACTAATTTCTTTGTTTGTAACACATTTACATGTATTTTTGCAACTCCAATTTTAACGTTCTAAACTTCATAACTCTCAAATCTTAACTTTTTTCCCCAAAAGATACATATATTTTTAGTTTTAAAAGACGAACTAAATAAAAGTCATGACTTATACGTTTGAAGATTTATTTTCTATTTTTGTAGCCAATTAATAGGTAATTTTGCAACTAAAAACATTAAAAATTATATTTCATGGATCTAGTTTTGTTCGTCTTAAAAAAATAAACCCAATTGTACTTTTAAATTCTTTTTAGAGCTATGTTTTGAAAGATATGATAGCATTATGAAACAATATATTAGTCCAATTTATTTAGTTAATTATTTTAATTTAATACGGTTATTATCTTTTCAAAATTTATGAAAAATAATTAATTACTTTTAAGTTTTATTAAAATTTATAGAATTATATAAAAAATAATTTTGTTATTATAATAATTAAGAATAATTAATATAAAAGAAATGTTCATACTTCTTCTTTTGTGTGAAAAAAGTTTAAATAAAATAAAATGTGTTCATACAAATACCTAGGGCATACCCCGATGAGATACAATCGACATATGTGAGTCGATACACAAGCTTACAAACGAGAATGAAGTAGCAGAAGTAAAATAAACGGAGATGAAAGTAGAGTAATACTGCAGCACAACAAGGAACAGTTAAGTTGAAAAGTAGAGATTCCAAGGACATCCATTGCATGAACAATATCGGGAGGTCCTGCAAAAAGAAAAGTATAAGAATATGATAAAGCATCAAGGAAGCCAGCAAATCGTGGAACCTTGGAATCTAAATCGGAGATCAGAGAAGATTCGGTTAGAAACCAAAGAAGCAGTGGCCAGAGAGGAGTCAAATATTCTTGAATTTCTCTCCTTCCAGACGAGACAAAAAATCGCGCCAAAGCAAATACGCCAAATATGACAGTTTCGAGAGTGGGACCAATTTGACGCCTCACAAATCCAAGACTGCCAACTCATAGGTGAAAATTGGAAACCTAGTTTAGAACTAGCGTTTAACCAGAGCCTCTGAGTAAAACTACAATCATAAAGAATATGAGAAATACTTTCAGTTACAGAGTTGCATAAGACACAATTAGGTGGGGTATTTAAACCCCAACTGAGTAGCTTGTCTCTGGTTGAAAGTTTTCCCAATATAGTAATCCATAAAATAAAGGAGTGCCAGGGAATATGAAATTTGTTCCAGACTAACCCGACCCATCCTACGATTGGGCAGACGATAGAATAACGTTATACGTTCCTTGATAGAGAAAATGCTGCAATCAACCTTTGCATTCCAATAAGGGACATCATTGGAATTAATTTTAGGAGAGGGAAAAGAAAGGATGATTCTGTTAATCTCTAGGAGATTATTACGGTTCCTGGCTATAACAGACCTGATATTAGAAGGCCAATTCCATTGGCCGTCGAGGATGATATCTGAAACCTTGAGGTTATTCCCAAGTCTAGAATCATTGATGATGTTCGAGCCATAGTGTAAAGAAATACAAATAGAGAGGAGCCAAAGGTCATGCCAGAAGGAAGTGCTGGAACCGTTGCCAACATGTACAAATTAGCAGCCAATGGGCGGAAACGAAGAATTTTCCTCCAAATCCAAGAAGAAGAGGAACCAATAGGAAGAGTCTATAAATTATTGTTTTTTATTTTTTTTCATTTTTATCCACTCACACCAAATGGAGTGATTATTGTTACTAATAATATACCAAAGATGATTGAGGACGGCCACCTGATTCTAGTTTTTGTAAGTCCAGAATCCCAAGGCCATCCTCCTTAGGTGGAGCGGTGATGGTCGTCCAAGCCACTTTGGCACCATGGATTTTCATGGCAGAACCCGACCAAAGAAAACGACAAAGGTTTTGGGTCAGTTATTTAATGACCCTAAAGAGGAGGATAAAGATGAAGAACCAGTAAACTTGATCAGCAAGTAAGACAAATTTGATGAGTTGAAGTATGCCAGCATATGAAAGATAATTGGAAGTCCAAAAGTCAATCCTAGCAGAAATCTTGTGAAGAAATGGACGACAATCTGAGTGGGTAAGTCGACCAGTAAGGAGAGGGACTCCCAGATATTTTACTGGGAGTGAACCTTCCAAGAACCCCATAATAGAGAGGACTTCAGACCAGAGGGGCTCATTGATGCCAGACATACAGATTTGGCTTTTATGGGTATTGACATTTAGGCCAGAAAGGGAATGGAAGTCAGCAAGAGCCTCTTTAATGAGAATAAGGGAATTGACATCACCATGACAGAAAATCATAAGATCATCTGCAAAGCAGAGATTGATAATTTTGAGTATCTGACACTTCCAATGAAATTTAAAGTTGGTGTTATTACTTTTCTCCTTTAGAATACTAGAGAGGACTTGCATAACCAAAGAGAAAATGTGAAAGAGGGTCTCTTTGCCTAAGTCATTTTCTATCTTTAAAATTACTATGAGGGTCACCATTAATATTGATGGAGTAAGAGGGAGTGGAAATGCAGTTGATGATCCAAGTGATCATCTAGTCAAGGAAGTTCATAGCAACAAGAATGTCAAGAATAATATTCCAACGAGCATTATCAAAGGCTTTCATAAGGTCAATTTTGAGGGCAACCCTTTTCCCTCTACAATTGGTATGGTAGCCTCTGAGAAGTTCTTGGGAAAGGAGGATGTTGTCAGATATGTTTCTTCCCGAGACAAAAGCAGATTGAGAATTTTCGATCAGGTAGGGGAAAGAATCCTTGATTCTGTTAGCTAAGATCTTAGAGATGATCTTGTAAACAACATTACAAAGAGCAATAGGTCGAAAATCAGCAACCACAAAGGGGAATTCCTTCTTGGTAATAAGAGAAATAGATGTGGAATTCCATGAGGGGTTTAGGGCCCCTGAGTGGAAAAACTCAATTACTCCATTACGAATATCATATCCAACAATGTTCCAGGTGGATTTGAAGAAACTATAATTAAAACCATCAGGACCATTCGATTTAATACTATCAATATAGAAAAGGCAGGCTTAATCTCCTCGTAGGTGATCTCGCGAATCATTGAGGACTTGTCATTGCCATTTACTTTGGAAGAAAGAAGAGAAAATACTTTTTCCAACCCGGATAACTGACAGGATGTCTAGTTCTAAGGGAGTCCTCGAAGTATCTAACAATGACCTTAGAAACACTAGTGGGAGTAGAAACAGTGATACCCATGTCGTTATTGACAGAAATAATTTTGTTACAGAAAATACGGGTTTCGATAATGTTATGGAAAAATTTGGTGTTTTTGTCACCAAGCTTGATCCATTTTTCTCTAGATTTTTGCTTGAGAAATGATTCTTCAGCACGACTAAGAAAGATGAAAGTCGTGGAAGCCTCAATTTACTTGGTGACAAGGACATGATTGAGGGTGATATTAGACTAGGCATTAAAGAGTTTGTTTTGAGCATTTGAAACCCTTGTACTAATGTCACTAAACTCTTTGCGGTTGAGGTTAGCAAGTTCATGTTGAAGACGCGTGAGTTTATCAGTGATAAGACTCATACTAGAGGAATAAGTGGGAAGATTCCAGTTATTGGACATAATACTTTTGAAGTTAGGGTGAGTTTGCCACATGTTGAAGAATTTGAAAGGTTCCTTACGTCTAGGACGGGGGATACCAAAGTTGAGAGTGACTCTAGTATGGTCAGAAGAACGGAGAAACTCAAAGTGAGCAAAGGACATGGGGAAGAGATCATCCCAGTTAGGATTGACTAGAACACGATCAATTTTGGAAATAATTGGATTAGCGGGTTGTTTATTTATCTAAGAGAAGTGAAATACAGTGGAGCGGAGATCACTGAGCTCACTGAGGTAGCAACAATTATTGAAATTATCAATAGTTGTGGACCAATTATCGGAGGAGCCTAATCTTTCCTCCGGATGACGAATGGCATTGAAGTCCCCTAGGGAGACCCATGGGATGCCCATATCATTTTTGGAAATAGCTATCAAATCATTCCAAAGATGAGAATGATCCAGAGCGTCATTGAAAGCATAAAATGCCAGTTAATCTAAAGGAAGCATTAAAATTATGGTATTTGGCCAAACAATGAATGAACTGAAGGGATTGGGATAATCTAAAAATAGTAATAACACTAGGGTTCGAGACAATCCAAATTCTACCTAGGGGATGAGACGAATGATTGGTAATTACATATCATAAGGGGACCATTGTCCTAATAATAGAATCTACTTTAGATAGTTCGACTTTGGTTTGTACTAAAATTAACAATGAGATACTATTACTAATTATGAAATCAGTAACATCTTTTTGTCTAACAGGGTCATTAAGACCCCTTACATTCCAATAAGCAATATTCATAAGGAAAAGACTTACAGCGTATCAGACATTGGTCCTGTTGGAAAACAAATCCTTCTAACATTTAGCTTTGATTTTTTATGTCGAGTTCTTGTCATAGTGCATGACGAAGAGTCATCAAAGACCTCTCCATGAAAGGTGAATCTACTCGATGGAGAATTCACTTCTACATCGCTTTCCACCGAAATAGTATGAGGAGAACAATTAGAAAGAAAAATATTACAAGATTTCAAAATGAATAAAAGAGATAAACGGAGGATTATTAAGCAATAATGATCTAAAAAGACCAATATGCAATTAAGCCCAAAAAACAATAAGGCAATTGAACCGTCTAAATCGTCTAAACCGTTTAGATGGATTTGATATAGTTTTATAATTATTTATAAAGCTAAATTTAAAAAGAAAATTTTGTTATTATAAAAGTTAAGGTTTTAAATCCGTTTATTATTTCTCTTATTATTATTTAATGGGTTTCTTACAAAAATCTGTTTTTTCGCAAAAATGAGTGGGGGAAATGCAATGTACCTCTTCGGCGTCCATGTTTCTCTGAATGGAAAGTGGTTTCGACTCTTTCCCAGTCATGTTTCAAAAGTTTTGAAGTTTTTGAGAAAATGGGTTTTGTTTGTTCTACTTTTAGTAGTTTGGAGAAGATGAATTAAGGTTAGTGTTTGAAATTGTGTTTGCGACTTCATGGAGTAGTTTGGAGTACTCAATAGCACGAATTGTAATTTATTTGACTTTAAAAGGTTTTTTGTATTTTTTAATTGTAGTAATTTTGTTAATATTGAAAATCAGAAGAAAAAAAAACAGAGTAATTTTGGTTTTTTTAACCATTCCCTATTTCGATAGCTTTTGATAACTTTTAAAAACCTTCGTTAACAAATTTAAAAAACCGCCATTAACTTTTAGATTCATTATTTTTATTTTTGGTTGATACCTCTTAAGAGTCGTGACCATTATATCTCGTAGGTATATAGAGTTAACAAATTTTAAAAACCGCCATTAACTTTTAGATTCATTATTTTTATTTTTGGTTGATACCTCTTAAAAGTCATGACCATTATATCTCGTAGGTATAGAGAGTATTTATTTGTAAAACTACACGCAGCAAAAGTTTTTCTCATGAATAATGCGCACATTCATCTACAGCGTACCTGGCAAGCCAAAGATTAATCCGGTGCAAAAGATTAACCCGGTTCTATCTCTGTTATCACCAACGGCAGCGTGTCACATGACACGCCGCAAGCGCAACTCTTTTTTTATATAAAAATCACTTTATAGAAATATTGGTTTGTTAAAAAATTAAAAAAAAGTATATTATTATTTTTTATTTTTCGATATCTACAAGTAGAGATTTGGTTTGTTTGATTTGGACACTGAAATTTTTTGAGTTTTTTATTTATTTTGAATTTTCAAAATGATTTTCGAAATATTTTTGTAAGTTAAAAAAAATAAAAATTATACCATAATTTATAATTTTTTGAGATCTATAAATAGAGACTTGGTTTGTTTGATTCGGACAACAAATTTTTTTAAGTTTTTTTATCAAGTATCTCCGAAACAATTTTCGGAACATTTTAGTAAGTAGCAAACATTAAAAAATTATACCATAATTTATAATTTTTTGAGATCTATAAATAGAGACTTGGTTTGTTTGATTCGGACAACGAAATTTTTTAAGTTTTTTATAAGTATTTCTGAAACAAATTTTTGAACATTTTACTAATTATGTTGTTAATTATTTTAGTTTTATAATTTATATTTATAAAGAAAATATATTATGTTAATTTTTAAAAATTATTCATTTTAATATATATAATTTTAATGTAAATATATATTAAATAAAAAAAGATAAATAAAAATATGTTGTAAGATATTATATAGTAGAATGACGTGGAAGAGAGAGAAATATGGTGGGATATGCTGAAAGATGAAATATATTCTGTCTCGTTGAGTCGGAATTTTTACAGAATTATTTGGAGATTATGTTGATGTACATTGATGTGGCGCACTTTTGGAAGATAAAATATCTCCAGTGCTGTGGGTGGTCTAAGTAGTTTATAGGCACGTCGGTCGCACGCATATCAACCACGATACAAATACCAAAGACGGAATGTGTATTACTTTTCGCTTTTCAAGCCGGTAAAAAAATATCTATAACTTGTATATTGAATAAATAGCCATTATTCATTTAATTTATTATTATTAATTATTAGTATTTAGTAATTATTAATTATACACGGTAATTATATAATATATATATATATATATATATCACCAATATTTGTAATTTGTACAGGATACACTACAAATTATCTCTATATTAATCTCACCTGTTTGAATAAGTTTAATTGTATTGTAATCTGACAAATAAATATACAAGTTAATATAAATTTACAAGAAAGACTTAACCGAAATTCGATATGTATATATAGCGGTATATTGTTGTGGCTGCCACATAAATCGTCCGAGTGCGCTAACTGTAAGGTTTTTAGGCATCCAATCCGCATATACAAAAAAGGTCCCGTAAAGCTTTCTCCATTCCCTAATCCATCTTCATCCTCCGAGGAAGATCCATCAGAGTACATACCTGAAGCAGAACTTAGTCATCAACTTTCATCCATCAATGAAGGATAGGAAGTGGAAAGCGGAGAAGAGGCAGATTCTCCTCCAAAAAGGCTTCGCACTGTAGACCCAAAGGGGAAGGGTAAAATGGAAATGTCCTCCGACAGGACCATCGTCTAAAGCACTGTAAGTCACTCTCCTTATGAATATTGCATCCTGGAATGTTCGGGGTCTCAATGACCCTATTAGACAAAAAGATGTAACAGATTTTATTATTAGTAATAGAATTTCCTTGCTTATCCTAGTCGAAACTAAAGTTAATATAGTTAAGGTAGACTTTATAATTAGTAAGATGGTCCCCTTTTGGCATGTAACTAATAACTATTCCTCCCACCCTCTAGGTCGAATTTGGATTACCTGGAATCCAAGTGTAATTACTGTCACTAAAATTTCGGAATCTCCCTAGTACATCCACTGTAATGCTAAATGCCACAATTATAACTCGACTCTTAAGCTCGCCGCCATCTATGCTTTTAACGAAGCCCATGATCGAATCCATCTTTGGAATGACTTAATTGCCATTTCCAATCTCGAGAATCATATCCCTTGGGTCACTCTCGGTGACTTTAATGTTATTCGTCACCCTGAAGAGAGAATTGGATCCTCTGAAAATTGGTCATCAGCAATTGATGAGTTTAACAATTGCTATTATCTAAGTGAACTTAGTGACCTCAGATCCACTGGATTTCACTTCACCTAGATAAATAAACAACCTTCTTGCCCAATCCTCTCTAAAATCGACCGTGTACTGGTTAGTCCAGACTGGGACGAATTCTTCCCAAAGTCTTTCGCCCATTATGGATTCCTTAGATCCTCTGATCATACCACTGTAACTCTCAACCTAGGTATGTCTCGGCCTAGACGTAAAAAGCCCTTTCGGTTCTTCAACATGTGGCAGTCCCATCCATCTTTCAAGGATATAGTCTATAATAGTTGGACTTCCCTTATATCCTCCTCTGGGATGAGGCTTGTAACTGAAAAGTTAAATCGCCTTCAATTAGAGCTCTCTAAGCTCAATCGTAAGCTCAATCGTAAGCTCAAATGATCACTTGGATTGTCAAATGTATCTCTTCAACCTCTTATTCCATTAACATTAATGGAGACTCTTATGGTAACTTTAATGGGAAAAATGGGCTTAGACAAGAAGATCCCCTATCTCCTTTCCTTTTTGTCCTCATCATGAAAGTCATTTCTGGTTTACTCAAAGAGAAAACCCAGGATAAAAAATTCAGATTTCACTGGAAGTGTCAAAAGCTTAAAATTATCAACCTCTGCTTTGCAGATGACCTGATGATTTTATGCCATGGGGACACTAACTCCCTTAATCTTATCAAGGAGGCTCTTGATGAATTCGACATGCTTTCTGGCCTCAAAGTCAACCCCACTAAGAGTCATATTTTCCTTTCCGGTATTGAGGATTCTCTTAGATCTTGCCTAATGCCCATTATGGGCTTCCCGGAAGGTTCTCTCCCAGTTAAATACCTTGGAGTCCCTCTAATAACGGGTAGGCTAACCCACTCTGATTGTTGACCTCTTCTTCACAAAATCACTAATCGTATTGACTCTTGGACCTCCAAGCATCTCTCTTATGCTGGTAGTCTCCAGCTGATTAAGTCTGTCTTATTTGTTGGTCAGGTATATTGGTCCTCTATATTTATTCTTCCCTCTAGAATCTGCAAAGAGCTAAACCAATAACTTAGTCGATTCCTCTGGTTGGGAACGACCACGAAACTCCATGGGGCAAAAGTTTCCTGGACCACTGTAACCTCTCCCTTCAAAGAGGGTGGCCTTGGGATTCTAAATCTAAAAATTTGAAATCAGGCGGCTGTCCTTAAGCATCTTTGGTCTATCGTTAGTAATAAAAATCACTCCATTTTGTATGAATGGATTAAATCGGAAAAAATTAAAAACAACAGTTTCTGGAACATCCGTACTGGCTCCTCTCCATCGTGGATATGGAGGAAAATTCTTCGTCTTCGTCCTTTGGCAAGTAACTTGTACAGGGTAGCTATTGGCAATGGTAACAATACCTCATTCTGACATGACCCTTGGCTACTTTCTAAGTCTTTGGCTTCTCATTAAGGAGAGAACATAATCAGTGATTCTCGGTTGGGAACTAATCTCAAGGTTCCGGACATCATCCTCGACGGTAGATGGAACTGGCCAGATGATATTTGATCGGCGCGAGCTCGAAGTCGTCTGCATCTACTGGAAATTCACAACCTCATCATTTCTCTTCCCCGCCTAACATTGCATCCATAGACATTCCTTTTTGGACCGCAAATTCTGGAAGCACCTCTTTCACTATCAAGGATACGTACAACGCTATTCGTCTGCCCAATCCTGCTGTGGGATGGGCCGGGTTAGTTTGGAACAAATATAACATCCCTCGTCACTCCTTTATTCTTTGGCTTGCTATCTTAGGCAAGCTTGCTACTAAAGAAAAAATTCTCCGCTGGGGCCTCAATACCCCAACTGAATGTGTACTCTGCAATTCTGATTCTGAATCTATCTTTCATATTCTCTATGAGTGTAGTTTCACTTAGAATATTTGGTCCTCTGCTAGTATTAAACTAGGCTTTCCTTTTATGCCTTCGTGTTAGCAATCTTGGATTAGCGAGGCGTCAAAATGGTCTAACTCTCGTGACCACTATCTCTGGCGTACTTGCTTTGGCGCGGTCACTTACCACGTCTGGAAAGAGCGGAATGCAAGAATTTTTGGTTCCGCTCCCGTCCTGGATTCATTAACCTTCCAGCGTATATTAGCATATATTCGCTTCCGATTCCAGGGAACCAAGATTAGCTGTCCTTAGTAACTTCTACTTTTTTACAGGATTCTCCTCGTTCCATGTCAGCCAGAGGCCTTCCAGCGATCTGATCCAGTAAAAGATTGAGCTTCGACTATAACAAGTCATCTATCTCAGTTGTTTATGACTCCTTATGTTTATGTTGTATTTCTCTATCATGTGCTTCTTTTGATTATAGACTCCTCCTATCGGTTTATTTCACTTGATTGTATCTCCTCGGGGTATGCCCCAGGTCTCTTGTATGAACTATTTACTTTAATTTAAAAGTTTCTTTCACCAAAAAAAAAATCGTCCGAATTTTTTTATTATTATTATTATTTAAATATTTTTGGATAAAAATCACTTGATTTATTTCAATTAATAAGATATCTAAATACCTAAATAACTAATTGATAGATACATAAATTAAATTTGTATTTATATTAAATTGTCGGAACAAGATACATTAAATTAAAACATGATAAATTTCATTATTTTTGTCTAAAATTTTGAATTTTTTAAAAGAAGAATATATAAGAATTTTTTTTATAGTATTTTTGAAGAAATTTTTTCAATTGAAATGGGAAGAAAACAAATAATATGTATGGTAAAACAGACAATGAATGCACGTGCTAAAACATGTCATATTTGTAACAGAACTGGATCCAAATTAGTACAAAGATCGAGATGTAACGTTAATACTATAAAGAAGCTTGAATTAAATATTACTATATGTATCCTGCCCGACCTTTGATTTACATATATGGTCACTCACATACTTTTTAAATCTAATTACGTAATTTTTACAAGGAATATGTCTCCAAAAGCTTGTTTATTCATGTCCTTGCTTGGTTACTCTAATAAAACAGATGAAATAAACAAAAATAAAATTCGAACACCTCGAAACAACAAAAAAATACCCATTGATTCCCTTCTAAACTGAACATACGAGCTCATAAAAGAAAATATTCGTTTAAAAAATATGTTATAGAAATAATAAAAACTTATGATGATGACAAACAAGCCTTTAAATTAAATATAAAGTTGGTACCCCTTACAACCAACAACGTCAACGATATAGTTGGTTTAAAGCATAGAAAAGAACACATGACATTAGACAATAATTTTTTGAACCAAGTTATTCGGAAACAAAAGAATCAAGGATTATCAAGACATATTTTTCGGATGAACCTCAAGAAAATAAAAAATAAAACTAAACAAAACAGAGCAAAATCAATCACAAATAAAATGACTAAGGGTATATAAAAATAAATTTTGTTACATATTTTTACGCTATTATAAATGAGGTGTCGCGTCTATCATGTCTCCACCTGTCCCACATTTATCATTCTTTCACTTGTCTCTCATCTATCATGCATTCACCTGTCCTGCATCAATCATACTTGCACATGTCCCGCATGTATCATGCATTTAGTTGTCTTGCATCTATTATGCCTTCACTTGTCTCTCATCTATCATCTATCATGCCTTCACATATCCTGCTTTTATCACGCCTTTACATATTCCTCATCTATCATGCATTCACATATCATGCATTTATCATGCCTTCACCTATCCATCATCAATCATGCATTCACATGTCTTACATCTATCACGCTTTCACATGTCATGCATTTATCATGCCTTCAACCCTCATGTATCTATCTTGTCTTCGCATGTCCTGCATCTATCACACCTTAGCTTTTCCTAGATCCATCATGCATTATGTACCGCGTATATCATGCATTAACCTGTCCTTCGTCTGTCATGCGTTCACTTGTCTCGCGTCTATTATGAATTCACATGTCCCGCGTCTATCATGTATTTGAATTAATGGTTTCACATATTTAGCGGTTGCAATAAATATAGCATGAAAAATACATGGAGAGTATGCAGTAAAAAATATCGTAATATTGTACATAATATTAACATGCTCAATATGTTTTTCTATACATCCAGATATGTATTAGCTTCTATAATGGTCTATTACATAGAAAACCTGAATAAAATAAAAAAAACTATGATTGGACTAAAGCAATCAGGGAAAAGCTGATAAATTCAGTAACCTTTATCATAAAAATAAAGATGATAAAATAGTTGGTTGTGTTTCTCAATAATTGGTTAGGATGTTTGCTTTATTTTGAAAATATCATTAAAATAGTAAAAATATTAGATTTAAAGTGTCGTTAAAATGTAGTCATTCATCATGGAACACGCAAATATTTATCAATAAGATGCAACTAAAGGTAAAATACTAATATGCTACAAATGGACGAGTTTCGAGGGTAAAATAAAATTGATTTTGGCGGATGATCTAAAGGAGATCACATATGAGCATGTATATATACACATTATTTTTAGTATTATTTTTAATGATACATGAATATATATTATTTCCTTAAATAGTTTAAAATTTTATAGGTTATGGAAAGAGAATTAAACTAGACAAAAAAAGAAAAAGAACAATTTGGAGGAGAGTTCTAAAAAGCTAAAGAAGTTAACGATGAGGAGGATCCAAAAGAAGGAGATGTTAATGTACAAAATAATAAAGAGAATATACTTGTGGAGAAAAAACAAAAGGATGATGTTCATCTGGAGAAAGAACAAATCGATAATGTTCCTATGGAGGAAAAAGGTGTGCAAGTTAATCTTAACGACAATGATGAAGGGTGCGCGTCTCATTTTAGACTCAAAAGTTTGGACTGTAGCATATAATATCATATCCTAAAGAAAACAAAAAATATATATATTTATTTATTTATTTATTGTGTATATTGAACCATAAATTTACATCAATTGACAAAAGGGTACGATTTGCTACCAATCATGTACTCATTTATACTCTTACATAAGCTACCAAAATTCAACTTCCTTCAAGTCATAGTTGTAGCAACTACAGTTAAACTACTGGTGAATAATAATGAATTCCAAACCAGAGTGTAACACACCTTCAAGGCTTGTGCAACTACTGTGGCATACTGTCAATCTTTGTTTGATGCGCTACCGAAAACGTTGCCGTATGTTCGATTACATTTTACCCTTATGTTTATGTGGACTAGTTTGATGTAATTGACTGTACAGTGTAATTTGATATGTAAGCATCATATAGAATCTAGATTTGTTTCTTAAATTTGAATCAAGATAAAGTTTTTAAAGATACGAACAGAGTTAGATAAAGGTGTTTAGAAAGTGGAAGTGGTAAAATGGGTGGGTCTCTTTTGCATCATTACCCGAGCTCCCATAAGCCAAATCACATGTGCCAGGCACTTAAAAAATACTAACAAAGAGCCATAACAACAATGTACGCGAAAACATATTCTAAATGGAGTACTATATAACCTTAAAGCACATAATCCAGTTTCGAAATCAACGTAATAACACGAATTGTTATCAATTTCGTAATAACACGAATTGTTATCAATTTCAAACAAAGTTCTAACTAAATCATGTACTCTAAGAGAGCCTATTACATTTCTCATAGACTTGTGGAGTATTGGAAATCTTTTTGGAGAACGGCATCGCCGCCGTCACTTATACCAAGACACAAGACTGTAACGGCAATAGATGTGGTCTATGCTCTCAAAATGCAGGGAATGACTTTGTATGGATTTCGGGGTTAGGTACTACTTAGGGTTAGGTACTGCTTTGTGTTTTTTACTTTCTAATTATATTTTTATTTGATTATCTATGTGATTTTACTTCGATTGTAGTTTAAACGTTGAATTGATTTTTTTTAAATGTAGTTGACAATGTCTTGAATAAGTTGTCTGTAAAAACGAAGAAGATAAAGTTTCAAACGATTGTTATGACTCGCGTGTCTCTCGTCTCGCGTTTGTAGGACTTTGGTATTTTATTTTGATACATGCGAGACTGTTTATCATCATATGTGAGCTTTTATTTTGATAGATGTGGGACGAATGTTATTTTTGTAATAATAGATGTGAGACATATGTTATTTCTCTAATGATAGACGTGGGACTTTGTTATTTTCCTAATTACAGTTGCGAGACGTTTACTATTTTTACTATTTTTACTATTTTTAGTTTTTTTATTTGTCAAATACAAGTACGAGATGTCTAGAATTCGGCTATGTATTTTTAAACTAAATAGTGCACTTATAATCTGTGATATTGGTTTCTTTGAATATTTTGAAGATATGATTAAATTTGTATAATGCGTTGTTTTGGGGTAAATTCATATTAAGATATTGTTGTGGTATAAGTCTGGAGATCTAGAAACTTTTGTAACAAACTTAAACGCAATTTATGCACCCAATTTAGAGTCATTTTCCACACTAATTTTTTATTTGTGTCATACGAATACGATAAATGCAAAACCAAATAATATATATATATATATATATAATAATTTATAATATATTTCCATAACTTTTCAAAAGGTATTTTTCTTGCGCGTTTGATATTTTTAGGGTCGAAGATACTGAAAATTGGTTATGATCGTCAAATCGCATTTATTAGTGATTGTCATTTACGTATTGTTAGTATTATATCCGTTTTGTTTTCAGATTTCTATAATGCATAATGTATTATCATCTTTAAGTAATTTGAAGTATTCTTTGAGTGGTACATCGATATCATTTAATGAAAATATGGTATACATATATAAAAAATGTGTTAATGTTGCGATTCATAATTTGTATATTCAACATATGGTTGAATTTTTTATAGAAGAAGGCCACAAAGATGTTAGTTTTTGTGAGAATTTACCTTCGGAAAAATATGATTGACCTTTTTTCAAAGGCAAGAGGAATGGTTCTACGACTTATACTCTACCTGAATCTTTTAATCGTCAAATCAAACAGAATTGTAATTTACTCATATTTGAGTTAGTTTACATGATTATAGTATTACTTATGAGTCAAATTTGAAGACGTTATGCTAATGTTGAACGCTGGACTAGTGATTTATATTCAGAATTTGATAAGAAGTTTGAAGTTAGTGTGGAAAAAGATCGTCCAAGGATAGTCCATCCGTCTATTCTTTTTTTACACTAAGTATCTTGTTATCCTGTTATGGTTTTTTTTATCTTAGTGTATCCACTTGTTCTTGTGGTATGTAGTAACAAGATTGTTTCCCATACTGTTATGCTTTTGTTTCCATATTTTATATAAATGCGAATCATATTAAATATGTTGATCCATGATATTTTATAAGCTTTTATAAGGCAACATATTCATATTCATATGGCCTACCTGCGTTTACTATTTTTGGTCAAACATGTAATTTAATAGCTTATCCACATATATTTCCTCCAATTTTAAAAACAAGAGTTAGAAAACCTAAGAAGAAACGTATTCCATTTAAATGAGAATTAAGTACCCAAAAGATAACATGTACTCGTTGTTTAAAATGTGGTCATAATAGACGAACATGTGTAGAGCTTTCGTAAGATCAATGCAACTTTGATACTTTTAGTTTTTTGTTTTTTGTGAATTTTTTTTCCATAATCAAAATACACGGATAGTAATAAGCTTTATAATTTTTTTTATCTTAATCATAATAAATGGATAATGACATATGTGGAACCTTTATGATGCATGATAAATGCATGACCTGTATATAATACATGAGGCTGGTGATAGATACGATACCAATCATAACCAAATTTACGATTGGTGATAGATACAAACATTAAATGATGGTAGATACGAAACCTTGCCAATGATGCAAAACAATGTAACACGATAGATGCACAACCATATATAATGATAAGAAACCAGTGAAATGTAGTTCTCTAGTAGACGTGAATCCAATTCATAACCAAATTCATTGGTGATGATAGATATGAATCCAGTTTATGTGTTTGATATATGTGAATCCAGTTCCTGTGTTTGACAGATGCACAACACTATATGTATTATATAAAGCCAAATCACGTCGAACCTCATAATGCTAACCATACATTATATATTTATTCCATATTATATCTTGATATACCACTTGAGAAGAGACTATAACATGAGATATCAGACATTAAAATATTAAAATATTAAAATATTATAATATTATAATATTATAATATTTAAGATAAAAACAAGACAATACACAAATAAATACATGTACACATATATAAATTTGTAAAAACAGTTTTATTCAATATTGAGTAATCTAGATCACTTCTTTGTCCACAATAATAGTAACATGAGAAACATCATTGCTCAATTCTATTGCAAGAGAAACCTCATAGACCACATATACACTATAAGAAACCTCTTTATTTTTCACAACAACATTAGGTGGAATGTCATGTTTTTCGACAACAATATTAGGATACCTGTTATTTGACAACAACATGTAACATTAGGATTTTGTCCTTTCACAACAACATTATGTGGAGTGCCTTGGTTTTCCATACCAACATTAGGGTTCTCCTAGGCTGGGGTTGCGTCTTGTTTTTTCACATCAACATTAAGATGAACATCTTGTTCTTCCACATAAACAGTAACGTTGGGAACAATGAATTGATCTAATATTTTTTCTACATCATTAGAATTATTTCTATCATAGTCATGGTGCATATCAATTTTCACCTTCGTCATTGTCGTTAAGATTAACTTGCACACATTTTTCCTCCATAGGAATATTATCGATTTGTTCTTTCTCCAGATGAACATCATCCTTTTGTTTTTTCTCCACAAGTATATTCTCTTTATTATTTTGTACATTAACATCTCCTTCTTTTGGATCCTCCTCATCGTTAACTTCTTTAGCCTTTTAGAGCTCTCCTCCAAATTGTTCTTTTTCTTTCTTTGTCTAGTTTAATTCTCTTTCCATAACCTATAAAATTTTAAACTATTTAAGTTAATAATATATATTCATGTATCATTAAAAATCATACTAAAAATAATGTGTATATATATATGCTCATATGTGATCTCCTTTAGATCATCCGCCAAAATTAATTTTGTTTTACCCTCGAAACTCATCCATTTGTAGCATATTAGTATTTTACCTTTAGTTGCATCTTATTGATAAATATTTGCGTGTTCCATGATGAATGACTACATTTTAACGACACTTTAAATCTAATATTTTTACTATTTTAATGATATTTTCAAAATAAAGCAAACATCCTAACCAATTATTGAGCAACACAACCAACTATTTTATCATCTTTATTTTTATGATAAAGGTTACTGAATTTATCAGCTTTTCCTTGATTGCTTGAGTCCAATCATAGTTTTTATTTTATTTTATTCAGGTTTTCTATGTAATAGACCATTATAAAAGCTAATACATATCTGGATGTATAGAAAAACATATTGAGCATGTTAATATTATGTACAATATTACGATATTTTTTACTGCATACTCTCCATGTATTTTTCATGCTATATTTATTGCATCCGCTAAATATGTGAAACCATTAATTAAAATACATGATAGACGCGGGACATGTGAATTCATAATAGACGCGAGACAAGTGAACGCATAATAGACGAGGGACAAGTTAATGCATGATATACGCGGTACATAATGCATGATGGATCTAGGAAAAGTTAAGGTATGATAGATGCAGGACATGCGAAGATAAGATAGATACATGAGGGTTGAAGGCATGATAAATGCATGACATGTGAAAGCGTGATAGATGTAAGACATGTGAATGCATGATTGATGATGGATAGGTGAAGGCATGATAAATGCATGATATGTGAATGCATGATAGATGAGGAATATGTAAAGGCGTGATAAAAGCAGGATATGTGAAGGCATGATAGATGATAGATGAGAGACAAGTGAAGGCATAATAGATGCAAGACAACTAAATGCATGATACATGCGGGACATGTGCAAGTATGATTGATGCAGGACAGGTGAATGCATGATAGATGAGAGACAAGTGAAAGAATGATAAATGTGGGATAGGTGGAGACATGATAGACGCGACACCTCATTTATAATAGCGTAAAAATATGTAACAAAATTTATTTTTATATACCCTTAGTCATTTTATTTGTGATTGATTTTGCTCTGTTTTGTTCAGTTTTATTTTTTATTTTCTTGAGGTTCATCCAAAAAATATGTCTTGATAATCCTTGATTCTTTTGCTTCCGAATAACTTGGTTCAAAAAATTATTGTCTAATGTCATGTGTTCTTTTCTATGCTTTAAACCAACTATATCGTTGACGTTGTTGGTTGTAAGGGGTACCAACTTTATATTTAATTTAAAGGCTTGTTTGTCATCATCATAAGTTTTTATTATTTCTATAACATATTTTTTAAACGAATATTTTCTTTTATGAGCTCGTATGTTCAGTTTAGAAGGGAATCAATGGGTATTTTTTGTTGTTGTTTCGAGGTGTTCGAATTTTATTTTTGTTTATTTCATCTGTTTTATTAGTGTAACCAAGCAATGACATGAATAAACAAGCTTTTGGAGACATATTCCTTGTAAAAATTACGAAATTAGATTTAAAAAGTATGTGAGTGACCATATTTGTAAATCAAAGGTCGGTCAGGATACATCTAGTAATATTTAATTCAAGCTTCTTTATAGTATTAACGCTACATCTCGATCTTTGTACTAATTTGGATCCAGTTCTGTTACAAATATGACATGTTTTAGCACGTGCATTCATTGTTTGTTTTACTATACATATTATTTGTTTTCTTCCCATTTCAATTGAAAAAATTTCTTCAAAAATACTATAAAAAAAATTCTTATATATTCTTCTTTTAAAAAATTCAAAATTTTAGACAAAAATAATGAAATTTATCATGTTTTAATTTAATGTATCTTGTTCCAACAATTTAATATAAATACAAATTTAATTTATGTATCTATCAATTAGTTATTTAGGTATTTAGATATCTTATTAATTGAAATAAATCAAGTGATTTTTATCCAAAAATATTTAAATAATAATAATAATAATAATAGTAATAATAAAATTCGGACGATTTTTTTTTGGTGAAAGAAACTTTTAAATTAAAGTAAATAGTTCATACAAGAGACCTGGGGCATACCCCGAGGAGATACAATCAAGTGAAATAAACCGATAGGAGGAGTCTATAATCAAAAGAAGCACATGATAGAGTAATACAACATAAACATAAGGAGTCATAAACAACTCAGATAGATGACTTGTTATAGTCGAAGCTCAATCTTCTACTGGATCAGATCGCTGGGAGGCCTCTGGCTGACATGGAACGAGGAGAATCCTGTAAAAAAGTATAAGTAAGAAGATGAAGTGCTATAGTTACTAAGGACAGCTAATCTTGGTTCCCTGGAATCGGAAGCGAATATATGCTAATATACGCTGGAAGGTTAATGAATCCAGGACGGGAGCGGAACCAAAAATTCTTGCATTCCGCTCTTTCCAGACGTGGTAAGTGACCGCGCCAAAGCAAGTACGCCAGAGATAGTGGTCACGAGAGTTAGACCATTTTGACGCCTCGCTAATCCAAGATTGCTAACACGAAGGCATAAAAGGAAAGCCTAGTTTAATACTAGCAGAGGACCAAATATTCTAAGTGAAACTACACTCATAGAGAATATGAAAGATAGATTCAATATCAGAATTGCAGAGTACACATTCAGTTGGGGTATTGAGGCCCCAGCGGAGAATTTTGTCTCTAGTAGCAAGCTTGCCTAAGATAGCAAGCCAAAGAATAAAGGAGTGACGAGGGATGTTATATTTGTTCCAAACTAACCCGGCCCATCCCACAGCAGGGTTGGGCAGACGAATAGCGTTGTACGTATCCTTGATAGTGAAAGAGGTGCTTCCTGAATTTGCGGTCCAAAAAGGAATGTCTATGGATGCAATGTTAGGCGGGGAAGAGAAATGATGAGGTTGTGAATTTCCAGTAGATGCAGACGACTTCGAGCTCGCGCCAATCAAATATCATCTGGCCAGTTCCATCTACCGTCGAGGATGATGTCCGGAACCTTGAGATTAGTTCCCAACCGAGAATCACTGATTATGTTCTCTCCATAATGAGAAGCCAAAGACTTAGAAAGTAGCCAAGGGTCATGCCAGAATGAGGTACTGTTACCATTGCCAATAGCTACCCTGTACAAGTTACTTGCCAAAGGACAAAGACGAAGAATTTTCCTCCATATCCACGATGGAGAGGAGCCAGTACGGATGTTCCAGAAATTATTGTTTTTAATTTTTTCCGATTTAATCCATTCACACAAAATGAAGTGATTTTTATTACTAACGATAGACCAAAGATGCTTAAGGACAGCCGCCTAATTCTAAATTTTTAGATTTAGAATCCCAAGGCCACCCTCTTTGAAGGGAGAGGTTACAGTGGTCCAGGAAACTTTTGCCCCATGGAGTTTCGTGGTCGTTCCCGACCAGAGGAATCGACTAAGTTATTGGTTTAGCTCTTTGCAGATTCTAGAGGGAAGAATAAATATAGAGGACCAATATACCTGACCAACAAATAAGACAGACTTAATCAGCTGGAGACTACCAGCATAAGAGAGATGCTTGGAGGTCCAAGAGTCAATACGATTAGTGATTTTGTGAAGAAGAGGTCGACAATCAGAGTGGGTTAGCCTACCCATTATTAGAGGGACTCCAAGGTATTTAACTGGGAGAGAACCTTCCGGGAAGCCCATAATGGGCATTAGGCAAGATCTAAGAGAATCCTCAATACCGGAAAGGAAAATATGACTCTTAGTGGGGTTGACTTTGAGGCCAGAAAGCATGTCGAATTCATCAACAGCCTCATTGATAAAATTAAGGGAGTTAGTGTCCCCATGGCATAAAATCATCAGGTCATCTGCAAAGCAGAGGTTGATAATTTTAAGCTTTTGACACTTCCAGTGAAATCTGAATTTTTTATCCTGGCTTTTCTCTTTGAGTAAACCAGAAATGACTTGCATGATGAGGACAAAAAGGAAAGGAGATAGGGGATCTCCTTGTCTAAGCCCCTTTTCCCATTAAAGTTACCATAAGAGTCTCCATTAATGTTAATGGAATAAGAGGTTGAAGAGATACATTTGACAATCCAAGTGATCATTTGAGCTTACGATTGAGCTTAGAGAGCTCTAATTGAAGGCGATTTAACTTTTCAGTTACAAGCCTCATCCCAGAGGAGGATATAAGGGAAGTCCAACTATTATAGACTATATCCTTGAAAGATGGGTGAGACTGCCACATGTTGAAGAACCGAAAGGGCTTTTTACGTCTAGGGCGAGGCATACCTAGGTTGAGAGTTACAGTGGTATGATCAGAGGATCTAAGGAATCCATAATGGGCGAAATACATTGGGAAGAATTCGTCCCAGTCTGGACTAACCAGTACACGGTCGATTTTAGAGAGGATTGGGCGAGAAGGTTGTTTATTTATCCAGGTGAAGTGAAATCCAGTGGATCTGAGGTCACTAAGTTCAATTAGATAATAGCAATTGTTAAACTCATCAATTGTTGATGACCAATTTTCAGAGGATCCAATTCTCTCTTCAGGGTGACGAATAGCATTAAAGTCACCGAGAGCGACCCAAGGGATATGATTCTCGAGATTGGAAATGGCAATTAAGTCATTCCAAAGATGGATTCGATCCTGGGCTTCGTTAAAAGCATAGATGGCGGTGAGCTTAAGAGTCGAGTTATAATTGTGGCATTTAGCATTACAATGGATGTACTGGGGAGATTCTGAAATCTTAGTGACAGTAATTACACTTGGATTCCAGGTAATCCAAATTCGACCTAGAGGGTGGGAGGAATAGTTATTAGTTACATGCCAAAAGGGGACCATCTTACTAATTATAAAGTCTACCTTAACTATATTAACTTTAGTTTCGACTAGGATAAGCAAGAAGATTCTATTACTAATAATAAAATCTGTTACATCTTTTTGTCTAATAGGGTCATTGAGACCCCGAACATTCCAGGATGCAATATTCATAAGGAGGGTGACTTACAGTGCTTTAGACGATGGTCTTGTCGGAGGACATTTCCATTTTACCCTTCCCCTTTGGGTCTACAGTGCGAAGCCTTTTTGGAGGAGAATCTGCCTCTTCTCCGCTTTCCACTTCCTATCCTTCATTGATGGATGAAAGTTGATGACTAGGTTCCGCTTCAGGTATGTACTCGGATGGATCTTCCTCGGAGGATGAAGATGGATTAGGGAATGGAGAAAGCTTTACGGGGCCTTTTTTGTATATGCAAGTTGGATGCCTAAAAACCTTACAGTTAGCGCACTCAGACGATTTATGTGGCAGCCACAACAATATACCGCTATATATATATATCGAATTTCGGTTAAGTCTTTTTTGTAAATTTATATTAACTTGTATATTTATTTGTCAGATTACAATACAATTAAACTTATTCAAACAGGTGAGATTAATATAGAGATAATTTGTAGTGTATCCTGTACAAATTACAAATATTGGTGATATATATATATATATATATATATATATATATATATTATATAATTACCGTGTATAATTAATAATTACTAAATACTAATAATTAATAATAATAAATTAAATGAATAATGGCTACTTATTTCATATACAAGTTATAGATATTTTTTACCGGCTTGAAAAGCGAAATGTAATACACATTCCGTCTTTGGTATTTGTATCGTGGTTGATATGCGTGCGACCAGCGTGCCTATAAACTACTTAGACCACGCACAGCACTGGAGATATTTTATCTTCCAAAAGTGCGCCACATCAATGTACATCAACATAATCTCCAAATAATTCTGTAAAAATTCCAACTCAACGAGACTGAATATATTTCATCTTTCAGCATATCCCACCATATTTCTCTCTCTTCCACGTCATTCTACTATATAATATCTTACAACATATTTTTATTTATCTTTTTTTTATTTAATATATATTTACATTAAAATTATATATATTAAAATGAATAATTTTTAAAAATTAACATAATATATTTTCTTTATAAATATAAATTATAAAACTAAAATAATTAATAACATAATAAATAATATTATTAGTAAAATGTTCAAAAATTTGTTTCAGAAATACTTATAAAAAAAACTTAAAAAATTTCGGTGTACGAATCAAACAAACCAAAGTCTCTATTTATAGATCTCAAAAAATTATAAATTATGGTATAATTTTTAATGTTTGCTACTTACTAAAATGTTCCGAAAATTGTTTCGGAAATACTTGATAAAAAAAACTTAAAAATATTTGTTGTCCGAATCAAACAAACCAAGTCTCTATTTATAGATCTCAAAAAATTATAAATTATGGTATAATTTTTATTTTTTTTAACTTACAAAAATATGTCGAAAATCATTTTGAAAATTCAAAATAAATAAAAAACTCAAAAAATTTCAGTGTCCAAATCAAACAAACCAAATCTCTACTTGTAGATATCGAAAAATAAAAAATAATAATATACTTTTTTTAATTTTTTAACAAACCAATATTTCTATAAAATGATTTTTATATAAAAAAAAGAGTTGCGCTTGGGGCGTGTCATGTGGCACGCTGCCGTTGGTGATAATATAGATAGAACCGGGTTATCTTTTGCACCTGATTCATCTTTGGCTTGCCAGGTACGCTGTAGATGAATTGTGCGCATTATTCATGAGAAAAACTATTGCTGCGTGTAGTTTTACAAATAAATACTCTCTATACCTACGAGATATAATGGTCATGACTTTTAAGAGGTATCAACCAAAAATAAAAATAATGAATCTAAAAGTTAATGGCGGTTTTTAAAATTTGTTAACTCTATATACCTACGAGATATAATGGTCACGACTCTTAAGAGGTATCAACCAAAAATAAAAATAATGAATCTAAAAGTTAATGGCGGTTTTTTAAATTTGTTAATGAAGGTTTTTAAAAGTTATCAAAAGCTATCGAAATAGGGAATGGTTAAAAAAACCAAAATTACTCTGTTTTTCTTTCTTCTGATTTTCAATATTAACAAAATTACTACAATTGAAAAATACAAAAAAACCTTTTAAAGTCAAATAAATTACAATTCGTGCTATTGAGTACTCCAAACTACTCCATGAAGTCGCAAACACAATTTCAAACACTAACCTTAATTCATCTTCTCCAAACTACTAAAAGTAGAACAAACAAAACCTATTTTCTCAAAAACTTCAAAACTTTTGAAACATGACTGGGAAAGAGTCGAAACCACTTTCCATTCAGAGCAGCATGGACGCCGAAGAGGTACATTGCATTTCCCCCCTCATTTTTGCGAAAAAACAGATTTTTGTAAGAAACCCATCAAATAATAATAAAAGAAATAATAAACGGATTTAAAACCTTAACTTTTATAATAACAAAATTTTCTTTTTAAATTTAGCTTTATAAATAATTATAAAACTATATCAAATCCATCTAAACGGTTTAGACCATTTAGACGGTTCAATTGCCTTATTGTTTTTTGGGCTTAATTGCATATTGGTCTTTTTAGATCATTATTGCTTAATAATCCTCCGTTTATCTCTTTTATTCATTTTGAAATCTTGCAATATTTTTCTTTCTAATTGTTCTCCTCATACTATTTCGGTGGAAAGCGATGTAGAAGTGAATTCTCCATCGAGTAGATTCACCTTTCATGGAGAGGTCTTTGATGACTCTTCGTCATGCACTATGACAAGAACTCGACATAAAAAATCAAAGCTAAATGTTAGAAGGATTTATCTTCCAACAGGACCAATGTCTGATACGATGTAAGTCTTTTCCTTATGAATATTGCTTATTGGAATGTAAGGGGTCTTAATGACCCTGTTAGACAAAAAGATGTTACTGATTTCATAATTAGTAATAGTATCTCATTGTTAATTTTAGTACAGACCAAAGTCGAACTATCTAAAGTAGATTCTATTATTAGGACAATGGTCCCCTTCTGATATGTAATTACCAATCATTCGTCTCATCCTCTAGGTAGAATTTGGATTGTCTCGAACCCTACTGTTATTACTATTTTTAGATTATCCCAGTCCCTTCAGTTCATTCATTGTTTGGCCAAATACCATAATTTTAATGGTTCATTTAGATTAACTGGCATTTTATGCTTTCAATGACGCTCTGGATCATTCTCATCTTTGGAATGATTTGATAGCTATTTCCAAAAATGATCTGGGCATCCCATGGATCTCCCTAGGGGACTTCAATGCCATTCGTCATCCGGAGGAAAGATTAGGCTCCTCCGATAATTGGTCCACAACTATTGATAATTTCAATAATTGTTGCTACCTCAGTGAGCTCAGTGATCTCCGCTCCACTGTATTTCACATCTCTTAGATAAATAAACAACCCGCTAATCCAATTATTTCCAAAATTGATCGTGTACTAGTCAATCCTGACTGGGATGATCTCTTCCCCATGTCCTTTGCTCACTTTGAGTTTCTCCGTTCTTCTGACCATACTAGAGTCACTCTCAACTTTGGTATCCCCCGTCGTAGACGTAAGGAACCTTTCAAATTCTACAACATGTGGCAAACTCACCCTAACTTCAAAAGTATTATGTCCAATAACTGGAATCTTCCCACTTATTCCTCTAGTATGAGTCTTGTCACTGATAAACTCACGCATCTTCAACATGAACTTGCTAACCTCAACCGCAAAGAGTTTAGTGACATTAGTACAAGGGTTTCAAATGCTCAAAACAAACTCTTTAATGCCTAATCTAATATCACCCTCAATCCTGTCCTTGTCACCAAGTAAATTGAGGCTTCCACGACTTTCATCTTTCTTAGTCGTGCTGAAGAATCCTTCCTCAAGCAAAAATCTAGAGAAAACTGGATCAAGCTTGGTGACAAAAACACCAAATTTTTCCATAACATTATCAAAACCCGTATTTTCTGTAACAAAATTATTTCTGTCAATAACGACATGGGTATCACTGTTTCTACTCCCACTAGTGTTTCTAAGGTCATTGTTAGATACTTCGAGGACTCCCTTAGAACTAGACATCCTGTCAGTTATCCGGGTTGGAAAAAGTATTTTCTCTTCTTTCTTCCAAAGTAAATGGCAATGACAAGTCCTTAATGATTTGCGAAATCACCTACGAGGAGATTAAGTCTGCATTTTCTGTATTGATAGTATTAAATCGACTGGTCCCGATGGTTTTAATTATAGTTTCTTCAAGTCCACCTGGAACGTTGTTGGATATGATATTCGTAATGGAGTCCTTGAGTTTTTCCATTAAGGAGCCCTAAACCCCTCCTGGAATTCCACATCTATTGCTCTTATTACCAAGAAGGAATTCCCCTTTGTGGTTATTGATTTTCGACCTATTGCTCTTTGTAATGTTGTTTACAAGATCATCTCTAAGACCTTAGCTAACAGAATCAAGGATTATTTCCCCTACCTGATAAAAAATTCTCAATCTGCTTTTGTCTCGGGAAGAAACATATCTGACAACATCCTCCTTTCCCAAGAACTTCTCAGAGGCTACCATACCAATTGTAGAGGGAAAAGGGTTGCCCTCAAAATTGACCTTATGAAATCATTTGATAATGTTCGTTGGAATCTTATTCTCGACATTCTTGTTGCTATGAACTTCCTTGACCAGATGATCACTTGGATCATCAACTGTATTTGCACTCCCTCTTACTCCATCAATATTAATGTTGACCCTCATAATAATTTTAAAGGTAGAAAAGGTCTTAGGCAAAGAGACCCTCTTTCACATTTTCTCTTTGGTTATGCAAGTCCTCTCTAGTATTCTCAAGGAGAAAAGTAATAAGGCTTAAATCGCTGCTTCGTCCTTCGACTATCACGTTTTGTGTCATTTAGTCCCTCGACAAAAAAATCACGGTTGAGGGTCCCTCGTCTATCAAAAATCTATAAATTCAGTCCCCGCACGTGGTTTTTGCTGTAATGCTGCCACGTGTCACTATAGTTAAATGGTTTGCGTTCCACAGATAGTCCTTCGACTTTTAATTCCGTTTTTACCCTTCAAATTTAATATTTTTTAAATATTTATTTTTATTTTTTAGTTTTTCTCAAAACAGAGTATAGCAAAATTTGCTATACTCTGTTTTTTTTCCACACAGTTGCCCAGAAATCCTATACTCTGTTCTTCACAAACACTGTTTCTCTGATTTTGATGCAATAAAAGAGAAACGAAAATGGAGAAACATAAAAGAGTTGGTGACCGAAAAAAAGAACACCATCAAACTTTTCACTTTTGTCCCATACTCCGCTAGCAAACAATACAGAAGAAGAAGTATTATCAGTAATATAGTTTTACAACAAGAAAGAATGATAAATTGATTACCTGAAGTATGCATCCACCGAGCCCCATTCCTTCGAAGAGTTGGTGGAAGCAGAGGGCGGCTATAAGCGGTCGGATTGTGCATGGATTTTCTGATGCCCCCATTGACAACCCAATCACTACTGAGTGCACCACAATTCCCATTTCTAAGACCTGCACCAGCACCACTTTAATTTGATTAAATGAACTTCTTATTTGTTACCTCTAATCCTAAACATAATTTTTAATCTTTCAAGTGTTATATAAAATATAGTTTCCCATAACATATAATTCACATAAACTAACAGATGAGTGAGTTCTTATAAAATTGTCGGTACCTGAGCCACGACTCGTTTTCTGAGCAATGACTCTTCTGATCCTTTAGCTCCGACACCTCCAAACCCATGACGATTGTTTTCGCTCTCCACATCATTAACACGACCGGTAGGGACAGTGACTAATCCAGAGCGGCACTTCTTATAATAACTAACCGCGAATGAATCCCCCATCAAAGTCAAAACCGCAGCCTGCATGGCTACAAACGTCGTGAACGGAAACATCCTCCAGGGGTATAGAACTTTTATGTTTTTCCATTTTCGTTTCTCTTTGATTGCATCAAAATCAGAGAAACAGTGTTTGTGAAGAACAGAGTATAGGATTTCTGGGCAACTGTGTGGAAAAAAAACAGAGTATAGCAAATTTTGCTATACTCTGTTTGAGAAAAACTAAAAAATAAAAATAAAAATAAATATTTAAAAAATATTAAATTTGAAGGGTAAAAACGGGATTAAAAGTCGAAGGACTATCTGTGGAACACAAACCATTTAACTATAGTGACACGTGGCAGCATTACAGCAAAAACCACGCGCGGGGATTGAATTTATAGATTTTTGATAGACGAGGGACCCTCAACCGTGATTTTTTTGTCGAGGGACTAAATGACAGAAAACGTGATAGTCGAGGGACGAAGCAGCGATTTAAGCCAAAGTAATAACACCAACTTTCAATTTCATTGGAAGTGTCAGAATCTCAAAATTATCAATCTCTGCTTTGCAGATGATCTTATGATTTTCTGTCATTATTATGTCAATTCCCTTATTCTCATTAAAAAGGCTATTGCTGACTTCCATTCCCTTTCTGGCCTAAATGTAAATACTCATAAAAGCCAAATCTGTATGTCTGGCATCAATGACCCCCTCTGGTCTGAAGTCCTCTCTATTATGGGGGTTCTTGGAAGGTTCACTCCCAGTAAAATATCTGGGAGTCCCTCTCCTTATTGGTCGACTTACCCACTCAGATTGTCGTCCCTTTCTTCACAAGATTTCTGCTAGGATTTACTCTTGGACTTCCAATTTCATATGCTGGCATACTTCAACTCATCAAATTTGTCTTACTTGCTGATCAAGTTTACTGGTTCTTCATCTTTATCCTCCTCTTTAGGGTCATTAAATAACTGACCTAAAACCTTCGTCGTTTTCTTTGGTCGGGTTCTGCCGCTCCACCTAAGGAGGACGGCCTTGGGATTCTGGACTTACAAAAACTAGAATCGGGTGGCCGTCCTCAATCATCTTTGGTATATTATTAGTAACAATAATCACTCCATTTGGTGTGAGTGGATAAAAATGAAAAAAAATAAAAAATAATAATTTATAGACTCTTCCTATTGGTTCCTCTTCTTCTTGGATTTGGAGGAAAATTCTTCATTTCCGCCCATTGGCTGCTAATTTGTACATGGTGGCTATTGGCAACGGTTCTAGCACTTCCTTCTGGCATGACCTTTGGCTCCTCTCTATTTCTATTTCTTTACACTATGGCTCGAACATCATCAATGATTCTAGACTTGGGAATAACCTCAAGGTTTCGGATATCATCCTCGACGGCCAATGGAATTGGCCTTCTAATATCAGGTCTATTATAGCCAGGAACCGTAATAATCTCATGGAGATTAACAGAATCATCCTTTCTTTTCCCTCTCCTAAAATTAATTCCAATGATGTCCCTTATTGGAATGCAAAGGTTGATTGCAACATTTTCTCTATCAAGGAACGTATAACGTTATTCTATCGTCTGCCCAATCGTAGGATGGGTCGGGTTAGTCTGGAACAAATTTCATATTCCCTGTCACTCCTTTATTTTATGGATTACTATCTTGGGAAAACTTTCAACCAGAGACAAGCTACTCAGTTGGGGTTTAAATACCCCACCTAATTGTGTCTTATGCAACTCTGTAACTGAAACTATTTCTCATATTCTTTATGATTGTAGTTTTACTCAGAGGCTCTGGTTAAACGTTAGTTCTAAATTAGGTTTCCAATTTTCACCTATGAGTTGGCAGTCTTGGATTTGTGAGGCGTCAAATTGGTCTCACTCTCGAAACTATCATATTTGGCGTATTTGCTTTGGCGCGATTTTTTGTCTCGTCTGGAATGAGAGAAATTCAAGAATATTTGACTCCTCTCTGGCCACTGCTTCTTTGGTTTCTAACCGAATCTTCTCTGATCTTCGATTTAGATTCCAAGGTTCCACAATTTGCTGGCTTCCTTGATGCTTTATCATATTCTTATACTTTTCTTTTTGCAGGACCTCCCGATATTGTTCATGCAATGGATGTCCTTGGAATCTCTACTTTTCAACTTAACTGTTCCTTGTTGTGCTGCAGTATTACTCTACTTTCATCTCCGTTTATTTTACTTCTGCTACTTCATTCTCGTTTGTAAGCTTGTGTATCGACTCCCATATGTCGATTGTATCTCATCGGGGTTTGCCCTAGGTATTTGTATGAACACATTTTATTTTATTTAAACTTTTTTCACAAAAAAGAAGAAGTATGAACATTTCTTTTATATTAATTATTCTTAATTATTATAATAACAAAATTATTTTTTATATAATTCTATAAATTATTTTAATATTATTTTTAAAAAGTATTTTATATTTTATTTAAAATTTATAAAAAATAATTTAAAAACTATTGTTTTAAATTGATCGGAATAAATTGTATTTTATTTTTTATTTAAAATTTAAAAATAAATCTTACTTAAACGCTATAAAGTATAAGTTAAATACTTTACAATTTTACTGTTTTAGTTTTAAACGAGTTACTTTCGATGATTAATTATAATGACTACTATTATAATCAATACTTTTTAATTTGATAACACTAATTTTTTTTATTGCACTTGGTTTTTTCAAACTATTTTATATTTTAAATATAAAATAATTAATATATAATTACTTTTGAACTTATTTAAAATATTTAGAATGTAAAAATAGTTCAAAGTATTATATAACAATATAATTTATTTGAATATAGTTTTACTAATTATAAAATTTTAAGAGTCAATAAATAAATATAAAATGTTTAGATATTTTTTAAAATAAAATAAAACTTAAAAGTAATTAATTATTTTTCATAAATTTTGAAAAGATAATAACCGTATTAAATTAAAATAATTAACTAAATAAATTGGACTAATATATTGTTTCATAATGCTATCATATCTTTCAAAACATAGCTCTAAAAAGAATTTAAAAGTACAATTGGGTTTATTTTTTTAAGACGAACAAAACTAGATCCATGAAATATAATTTTTAATGTTTTTAGTTACAAAATTACCTATTAATTGGCTACAAAAATAGAAAATAAATCTTCAAACGTATAAGTCATGACTTTTATTTAGTTCGTCTTTTAAAACTAAAAATATATGTATCTTTTGGGGAAAAAAGTTAAGATTTGAGAGTTATGAAGTTTAGAACGTTAAAATTGGAGTTGCAAAAATACATGTAAATGTGTTACAAACAAAGAAATTAGTTGCAAAAAACAGAAAATTAGTTACATCAAATGTTTTTCTCTCGATTTTTTAGCTTTTAAAAATATGATATCTTTCAAACTATAGTTCTACAAAGAATATGCAAAAAAACTATTCCTTTTGTTTTGTTAGGACAAATAAATCTAGATCCATGAATAAAAGTTAATTAATTTTCAGTTGCAAAATTATGTGTAAATTAGTTGTAAAATTATTTGTAAATTAGTTAAAATATATGGTCGTTTAAAAAAATTAAAAAAATAAATGTATTTTTTATTTTCAAGTTATGGTTTGAAAGATATGAAGTTTTTAATGTTAAAATTGGATTTGTATGAACATGTGTAACCGTGTTGCAAAAAATATAAATAAATTAGTTATCAAAATAAAAATTTAGTTGCGTAATAAGTCTTTCATTTTCTCCCCCTGTTTCTTTGTGTTGTTTAAAAAACACCATATCTTTCAAATTTATTATTATTTTTATTTAATATTGAATAATAAGTAAATGAGACAAATATTAAACAACCACACAAATAAAAGAAAAGAAAGAGTATACAAAGCACCTAAATCACCAATGATCATTCACCGTCAAGCAAACCTGATTGAGTATGATTGCTTACCGTTTGCTTCCATTAGAGTCGCGAACTTGTTGTAGTCGTTCCTAAAGGGAGAACCCCACATCTCAGACTTTGTGTTTGCTACCCTTCTTGTTCCACTCATTTCTCTAGGCTTCGAATTTTGATAAAAGATTGTAGAAGAATAATATTAAAGACAATATTGGTTAGAAAGATAAAAATAGTAATTATAGTAATTAGTTTTTAGAGCTTTTGGAAGAACAATATTGTTTGAGAGATAATATCAATTGAGAAATGCATGCGAAATTGATCAACGACTTTTTTAAGAAAAAAATTGATCAAATCAAATATCGATTTGATTAAAAATAGTTGAAACTAGGAAATCCGATTTGCAGAAAAATATATTATATATGTAGAATACTTATTGTTTACTATTCTTACAACTATCTTCATACTTCTCACACAATCATTATACTTCAAATATTCTTTTCTCAATCCATATTTCTAATAACTCCAAAAGAAAAATCTAAAAAATACTCAGGCAATGTCATCAAAACATCCTCAACGGGTAGAAGAGTCTAAGAGGGATTGTCGCTACATAAAGATGTATCAGAGAGTATTAAAGAACATATAAACTATTTAAAACATTTACATATATATTGTTGAAAAATATGATAAACTATTAGATGAAAGATTCAATAAGCTATTTAAAATATATAATATTTGAAATATATCAATTATCTAAAAATTACAACAACTTCAAGATATATTTTAAAAATCTAATAAATTATTAGTTGATTTTTTTTAAATTAACTATCTAAAATATATAATACTTGAAAGATTTAAAGATTCCAACAACTTTAAAGATATAGTTTGAAGATCTAATAAACTATTAATTAAAACATCTAATAAACTATTTAATACCATTATTTTCTCGAATGACCATTATATCTCTATTAAGATATTGATATTTATCGATGATTGTTTTTTATAGGCATTAATATTAACAAAAATATTATTATAGCTTAAAGAGACTGACATGTTTAACGTGACGCATCACGACAAGTTGTGGACGGATCATCGTAGAGTTGTTACGACATTTACGGTAACAAGTCATGGCATAATACGGTGGTATTTACTATCATGGTAGAAAACGGTCACGACCGTCACAGTCACGGTAGGATTAATATGATAACTATCGCGACATTATATTATATAGATTATAATTGTTTTATTATTATTATAGTTTGATTGTTATTATGATTTAATTATAATTTATAAATATTAGAAGTGTTGTTGTATAGGTTTTGTAACACCTATAGAATATGTATTATTATTGTTTGATAAACAAATTGTTATATATTTTGTATATTATAATTTCAAGTTAGTATATAGGTTATTACGAATTTATTATTATACTTTGAATATTATTATGGTTTAATTACAATGTATAAGTACTATAAGTGTTGTTATATTAATTTTGTAACACATAGAATAAATGTTGTTATTATTTGCAAAACAAATTATTATATATTATGTATATTATAATTTCAAATTAGTATATGAATTGATAATTTTTTTATTATGCGTTGGTTATTATTATGGTCTTATTATAATTTATAAGTATTTAAAATGTTATTATATTTTTATTGTAAGACATAGTATATGTGTTGTTATTGTTTTGATAAACAAATTTTTATACTGTTTGTAAATTATAATTTTAAATTAGTATAAGGTTATTATAGTTTTATTATTATACTCTGATTATTAGTATAGTTTGATTATAATTTATAAGTACTACAAATGTTGTTATATTTTGATCATTTATTACTAATGATAAAATAATTGTTATAGTCTTATAGTTTGATTATACATTATGATATTAAAGGATAAAAAATAAATTTTATTAATTCAAGCCTTTCACAGTCTATACTGTTGCGGGTCATGAGTTGTACAAATGTTCTCAAATTGAACAATCCGATTACAAGCTCTAATATAAATGTGAAATGTTATTTATTTTGCCAATTTACCTCATCCTCGTCAATATTTTCACCATTTAAATTTGCAGATGCTTCAACCATAAGATCTTGTTCAAGTACATCGTCCATATCATGTGGATATTCATCGAAGATGTCTCTTAGTTTCTCTCCTGTTTTATAATCTTTGTTTTGCATCATATGATACATTGTAGTCCAATATTTGATTGCAACAGACACTCCAAGTACCCATGCCGGTGAATCTTATTTGTTTAGTTATGAATTAAAGTATGACATGACTAAATACACATTCATTCGCCACTCCAGACATAAGTGTTTAAAAAATCTATTTGTTAACCTCCAAAAGAATAAAAAATTCACGTTATTTTGATTGCCACCACTTTATGATGTCAGGTGACTTGCTTTCGCCATACTGTACTAACTCAAATGGAGTGTTCAAATATCTGACCATTTCATTATTAGCTTAAATAACTTTTATTGGCACCCAACTATTTAACATTTTCATTCTCACATAATATTGGTGACTTTTGGCTTTTCTCGTATTACTACTACTAGTATTTGTTTCATTAAAGATGATAAATTTCTCCCGTGTTTGTCAACATATTTATTATACATTATATAAATAAAATCGTTAATTTTTAAGATATACTTCATGGTTAGAGATAGCATGAGAAAGTTTTAGTGCTTCATAAAATAATTAACTAAAAAGGAACACCCGATATTTTCTTAAAATAATAAAAAAAATTACCACAATAGCATAATCGTATTGGATGCGATAAAAATACTTAACAAAATTTGTATATATATCGGGCACCATGTCGCGACATACATTATGTTCCCTATATGTATCCATATGTATGACAAGATTAGTAATTTGATGAAGGGCCAAGTGAATGTTAGGAGTATATTGTGTAGAAAACATTTTAGTTGCATTATTAAACAACCTCGAGAAACTTAAGATTGAAGGACAATAAATCTAATTTTGATCTTCAAGAGGTGTATTAGGATTATATCTATTATAAAGCATAGTTTCTCATTTTCATACGTATAAGCACGTGCAAGAAGATAATATGTACAGTTCCATCTAGTTTCGACATCTAAAACTAGTTTTTAAAATGGTTTTCTATGGCAGCGCCAAAATAGTATTAAGAAAAATTTCTTTTTAGTTGCATAATATCTAAAAAATTGATCCCATAGATGTACGTGAGATGCGTATCACTCTTGAGTTGACCCTACTATGCATCCAATTAACATAACTCCAATTGTCACCAAAAGTAAAATATCGTGGAGTAGCAACATCATATATTATGGTTTATTCCCTATATGTATTTTGGTTAAAAACAAATGTATTACCGATTTCAGGATCTATGTATGTTTCAATTCTTCAAAAAAATTCAAAGGATAATTTTTTTATGTGGGGCTAAGTATTTCGACATACCCTGGAACCATAATTTGTTTTTTCGAGACTTATATGTATATGTTTTCTCACAATAATTATATATAGCACACTTTTCACATGATACTCAATAAAGTGTTCCCATGCTTACGAGGTTTTCTTCCTACTCTTATTACCAATGTTAGTATTTCCAGATATATTGGCGCTAACATGAAAACATATTTTTTTTTCGGAGGGAACCCGCAGCCGCTACTCAGAGTGCAATGAGTGCGCACATGTCAAACCCTCAGTCTGACGCGATAGCCTGCAAACCAACGCCAGAAGGTAAACCACACAAGGTGACAGGCTCAGCCGAGAAAGCGTATGTAGAGGGACTCAAACTCATGACCTTTTGGTCATAAGAATGCCATACTCAACCAACTCGGCTACCCCCTTGGGGGCAACATGAAAACATATTGTTAGGTTTCCACGGGATTATGCATCCCCAAACCAAAAAAATGTTAGGATTACCTATAGTGCGAGGTTGGACATTAGCCCCACAAACATGGTTAGTCGGGATATTTCTTTGCTTCGGTGCCATTTAAAAGATATTTGTTTAAAAAATATAAAAAAAAACTAGTAAAAATATTTTGTAATTTTTAAAGTATTAAAAAACTAGTAATTTAAACAAATACAAAAAATAACATAAATAAATAAAAAGTCATAATATACCAAGCAATAATATTAGAAATAATCTTCCTCCGTTAAGCAAACTTTATTGAGTTGATAGATGGTAAAACTTGATCGAAGATTGAAAAAGAAGAATATTATAGAATGGTTTAAGATATTATAATAGTATTTGTAGAATTGTGCTTTGAATTTTTTTAGAAGAAAATTATTGTTTGGGAGATGAATGAGAACTGGATGAGTTTGTACTATATTCATAACGAAAAAAATTCTTGAAAATATTTAGATCCAATCGGATATCCGGTTGGCCAATGTCTATCAGTTTTTTTGGTCAGTCGAATATCCGATTGGCCCCGAGCAAATAAATGAACAAACTATAATATGAGTATTTTGCTTCAATACTTTTCATAACAGTCAAATTACTTCTCTAAAATATATATAGACTTTAAAAACTAAATTCAAATTTCTAATAGCTTCTAAATTGGAAAGATATAAAAAAATCTCGAACTGATGACGGCGAACCATCCGAATTTTCAAGTAGAATAAGATCAAAATCTAAGAGGGATTCATCGGACCATGAACAAGTATCATAGAGTATTGAAGTTTGGAATTAATTCGAGGTTCACATTCAAAACTACCTAGCGCTACATAAAACTACTATTTACGTTGGTATGTATTTAAAATACGATGAACTTATTAGTGTAGCAAAGATGGGAGTGTTTTTAGATAATCTTAGCGAGGATCGAGGATTGGGTTGGTTATTTTTTGCAAAAGTTAATTATCCTTGTTATATAAAATTTGTACATTAGTTTTATGAAATTGATGTCTAATTACGAATGATCCCTCGAGTTTGCTAATGAGGTACACACCATAATACTGAATATAGTTTTTTTGAAACTAAGTTTGTTGATGAGTTTTGTTTGCCAAGATTTACATTGATTGGTACTTATTTACCTTATCTAACTTATCCTCGTATGAGATGACCTCAAGAGTGGACTCTGATGTTGGATGAAGTAGTAGGCTACTGAGTTTTAATAGATATCAATCGATGGTTACCGGTAAACATAAATTTAGTGGAAATAATATTGATGATTACAATAAATTAGGTTTCAAATTAGTTAATCATTGTTTTTTTTCTAAATAAGTACAATAATATAAACTTGTCGTTTCTTCAAACATATGTAACTGCTATTATGGTGCAATCGAATCAAATAAGTTTACTTAGTTTGATAATTGGGCATATGAATTCGAAAGTTCATGGTATGAGGTTATCTTAAGGGATGGTATATATTTTTTGGAAGGATTGATTTAGATTAAATGACAGGTTTATGACAAATTTACGGATGTGCTATCACAAATATGGAGATCTAATGACGTTACCAACCCATGTGCGTTGTCTACTAGTTTTCAGAGGCAGATCATGCATATTGTGAGGCAACCTCGACCGGTCACGTCCAATCAAAATAGTTCTTCTCATCAACAATAAATGATGTCCGACCGATAATATATGTAATCGATGCATTCTATAAATGAACAACATTAGGAGGACGCATATACTCAAATGAGTAAATTATACCCCACCTAAATAAAAACCGGTCCGGCATACAACGAATGTTAATTTGGATGGTTTTGCAAATGTGCGTAGAACCTTATCCACAATCAAACGAGGAAAATCTTCTTCAAATATGATTAATTAATTAGTTTTTTTATTTAATTTTATTGATTTTTTTTATATTGATATGTTTTTTTTAAATCATATTAAACAATTTAAAATATCTTAAAATACTAGTTGAAAAATTCAATAGACTATTTAAAATATTTTATATATTATAAAATATAAATATCTAAAAATTTCAACCACGTGCATTAAAAACATTAAAAATATGAAATTAATAATCTATTTGATGTTTTATATTTTGTAAACAAACGAGTATTTTTTTATTCTTCCTATATAACTGTATGTAGTAAAACAAATACCTATGTAATAATATATATGGGTTCATATTAGGGGTTAGCTCAAATATAATTGGTCAAGTTATCCAACCTTTTCTTCTCTTCTCTTTTCTTTTTTTTCCTTTTTCCGCTTCCGTTTCCAATTCCAATTCCAATTCCAATTCCAATTCCAATTCAGTAACAGTATATATTGTATTTTCTTCGTGTTGAAACTTTCCCTCTGTACGGACGAAATCCTCTTTCAACTCTCCAACTCTGTAAGTGAACGGCTCTCATATAATTCAGCTTCGTCAAAAATCACTTTAATCTTTTCTAAGTTTTCTTTTTCTACAATGGAAAACGAAACCGATTTATCAAATTTGCTGAGAGTCGCCGAACAAAAACAGGCGAGTCTTCGCATCTCGTTTAATAAAGCTAAAGCACATTCTACTGATATTATAGAATTCTCTCTACAGTGGATTGAGCTAGAGGAACATTTCGATACTATAACTTCACACATCGACAGTAGGTTTAGAGAATTAAGTTCCAAAGAAATCGAGTTAGAAAATACTAAGATAGCGTTGGAGGAAAGATTAACGAAGATAAAATCGAAAGAAGATGAACTGAGTGGTTTAAAATACGAGATTGGTGAATGCTGTGCAAAGATTGTGGTTAAGAAGAGAAAATTAGGGTTTGTAGAGAAATCGATGGGTGATTGTGATCGCGAGTTTAAAGCAAAAGAATTAGAACTTGATTGTATGAAAAGGAATTTAGGGTCAGTGATAGAAGATTGTAATCGCGAGCTTAAATCCAAGGAATTAGAACTCGATGCTATGAAGAGATTGGTTACTCTTTGTTGTGTGGAATCTGAATTAAAAAGGGAAGAATTGAGTTTATTAAGGATATCTGTTCAGGAATGCAGTGATGAACTTGAATCTAAAGTTCATGGATTGCGAAAAATTGAGGAAACTATTGAAATTGGCTCTAGAAAGCTACGTTTAGAAGAGCAGGAATTAGACCGAGTTGCGCAACAAGAAAAACAGCTACGGAAAGAACTCGAATTGAAGAAAAAAGAGCTTAAATCTAAAGTTCATGGGTTGCGGAAGATTGAGGAAACTATTGAAATTCGCTCTACAAAACTACATTTAAAAGAGCAGGAAGTGGACCGAGTTGCGGAACAAGAAAAACAGCTATGTAAAGAACTTGAACTGAAGAAAAAAGAGCTTGAATCCAGTAATAACGAGCTTGAATCAAAAGAAAAGCAACTTCAAGAAGTTTGCTATGAAGTTCAGACAAAAGAGGAACAACTTAGTTCACTTGATAAACAACTTGAAGCTAAAACGAAAGATCTTGCTTATATGGGAACAAACAATGGTAACAAGACCTATGATGATACAGAGGTCGAGGATGGAGAAAGCATGCAATTTCTCTTAAATGAGAAAATGCAACAACTAGAATCAACAGATTCTCGGATTTTAGAAACTCTCAAATCTTCTTTAAATCCGGCTAGGCTTGTGTTAGACGCAATGGAGGATTTTTTAGCTAAAGAAGAGATGAAATTTGATGCAAAGGTTATCAAGAGAAGTCGTATTATCTTATTAGAGCAGTTAATGGTTATATCTCCATCTATTAGTGCCGAAACACGAAATGATGCTATCAAGTTAGCCGTTCAATGGAAAGCGAAGATAAATCTAGATGGAGATGATTATTTTGAGATTTTAGGTTTTCTGCATTTTGTTGCTGCTTACCAGTTGACAGCTGCTTTCGATACCGATGCAGTTCTATATGTTGGCTCTGAGAATTTCTCCTAAAGAAGCCGGGTCAGCATAAGTTGTCGCGGCAATAACATGTCCAAGGATCAACTGCAGCAAGAAGATGAGAAACATACTCCATTTCGTCCTCGGGTTAATTCTCAGTTACATAGACTCCGCAACTCTTAATAGACCGACTCAGGCACCAAAGGTAGTGATAATCAAGACTTGTTAGAAGATCATTTACTTGATTATTTAGTATAGTTAACAGTCAATCTCAAATTTAGGTATAAAAAGAAGCATTATCATGGTTTTAGGATACAAAAGTACTAAATCAAGATTTGATATACCCCAAAAGTTAAAATTGATAAAAAAAGAGAGAAGAGTTTTATCCAATTTTTCATGTTTTGAAGAACAATACATTTATTGAATGTTATAAGGATTACAAAAAAATTTATGATATACATTCATGTTTTATCCAATTTTTCCGTTCAATTTGTTCATCACGGCGAAGGGTAGTTCTCTGGGTCATTATGGACCGTTAATGTTGGTCATTGGTATAATGTTCATAGAGATTGACAGTAAAAAAAATAGAGATGATTTTTGAGTCACTTAGTACCACAACAATGATTTAGGTTTAACAGGGTCAACAAAGGTTATAAAATTGTTATCACACTCGTAGCTAGTACATTTCATATATGGTTCAGTTATTTTTGAAAGACTTACACTTCGAAGAACTGGAAACTTGTTCAGAACGTATTGAAACCTGAAATGTACCAATTTTCATATGATTCGAAAAATATTTACAGCCAAACAAAAGCAAGCGAATTCTACTGGCGATGGATCGAAAATGTGAACTGCTGCTAAATTAAAACTCAGTGGTCAAGAACATTTTTATATTCCTTCGCAAACTTATCCTTCATTCGCCTCCCTCATTTACTCATATCCTACGTGTTGTTATGTCTTAACTTGGGATTAGTCACAACAGCTGCAATATCCGTTCTACTTCTAACTATGGAAAGTTCATTGTCCACAAAAAAGAAGAAGACAGATTTATCAACGATGGAATTCATAAAAGAAAGACAGATTTATCAACAATGGAATTCAATTGTATCCAACATGAATTCTTTGGTCCAAATTATGATACAAATAATTTTCTTTAGTTTAAATTACATAACGATCGTTGTTTTGAAGCTAGTAAAAAAGTTATGTAAATATTATAATTTATATATCAAATAAATATCCATTGTAATTTATTACTATTATTATATATTAACTATATACTTAATTGATATATATAAATAGATATTCGTAATTTGTATAGATGTACACTTCAAACCATCTTTATATTAATCATCACTCATTTTGAACGGTTTTGATGGTACCTAAATCTAACAAATAAATACCAATAAATCCCTTTCTTTTATTAAAATTACTAACTCGAGTTCGAATATTCTTTTTGATACATGGTTTGATTGTACCTAATTTTCTTTTTCTTGAAACTGCCTTACAAGCAGAGTTTGATATAAGAATTTGATAAAATTATTAATTGTATTCGATTAATGTAATCAAATCCTTTTACTGCAGTCTTTGTAGTGCTTTAATACTATTTCTCTTTGTGTATTTTCTATCCTTACTTGAATGATGTCTTGTCTTTGATTCATTTGGTTCACTTGGCGTTTAATTCAGTGCTACTAGTCCTTGATCTTCATTAATGCTACTCCTTGATTCCTTGGTCATCTATAGCTCCATGTTCTGAGTCATCTTGTTTTGATACCTGTAAAAAAAAAAATTCTCTATCAGGTTAACAAATTGATTGTACCCAAATCTAACAAACAAATATCAATAAATCCGTTTTGCTTATTAAAATTACTAAATCGAGTTCGAATATTCTTTTTGCTATACGGTTTGTAATGTGATTGCAATATAAGTCGTTTGAATTTAATTTTTTTTCATCACTATTGTAGATATTTTTTGGATGTAATTATATTATGTATTTCAATTAACCAAAGTGTGGGTAAAACCAACCGATCAACTTATGAAACGATTTTTTTTATATAGTTTGAATTTCTGCACTTTAAATCACCAGCACAACTGCACACAAAATACTAAACAGATTGATTTTTTTACTGTTTGGTAAAAACAATTCATGCTATTGGTACAATATTTTGAATTTATTAATACATGATATCACCAAAAACATGTTCTATCCCACTTTTAATATGTTTGTAATAGTTTTAACAAGTTAGAATCATCATGGGTAGGTGTTAAACATGTCTTACATTTATATATACTCTATTATTTTCAATGTTAGTTTGCAGAGAGGTTTGTCGAAGAACATGGAACTTCAAATACGGTAGTCTTTGTAATAATCTTTTACAACAATAAATTTTTTGGTAAATCTTCTAAATTTAGAAAGTTGGACCCGACCTTCCCCGCCAGTGGAGACCTATTCAACCGCTTGGGATGAAGAACTAACAATTTTGAAGATGATCCTCCCCCCAGGGGAATGCCATCTCCATCCGCCGAGGCAATCCATGCCCAACCGCCAGTGGAGTTAGATTTCAACCGTCGGGGTTCGGCATTATCCCAGCCGGTTTTGAACCAAGAAAATTTGTTAAGTTTTGAGAAATTTTTGGACTAGGTCCCTGACAGTTCTACAAACATCAACCGCCGGTTTGAAGTTTCTAAACCGCTGGTGCAGTGATTGTCAACCTTCGGTTGACATAACTTAGTTTATTTTCACATGTAATAGCTTTTTGAGGGTCACCATCGCCGGGTGGGATATTATCAACCGGCGGTTGACAACGTCCCCGACAGTGGAACAATTGTCAACCGTCGGTGCGAGTTGAGCATTTTGTTTTTGTGCCATATTGACACATTTAACCCTTGTTTTATGTAGGAGGAGGAAATGGCGGAGCCTTGCTCCGTCGATTATAGCCACGTGTTCAAACCAAATCTCACTACACTGAAGACGAGTTGATTGTATGGGTTAGGCAAACCGCGTTAGACAACAGGTTTGTTGTTATATTGCGTCGATGCGATAGATTTGCTCTAAAAAATCCGAGATTAGTTTTTGTGTGCAAAAGATTTGGACTTTACAAAAAATTGGTAGATCCGAAGCATCTATAGAGGAAGTCTACCGGCACGAAAAAATGCGGATGCCCATTCACCCTTAAAGGAAATAAAATGGATGATGCTTTGTGGGGATTAGAGGTCGAATGCGACATTTACAATCACGATACGACATCCTACAAAGAAGACCTCTTTTACTTGGGACAATTCAACAAAGAAGAGATGGATTTTGTAGTTAGTATATGAAAATGGGATCCCGTTCTCGTGGCATTCTTAGTGGGGTGAAGAAATTGAACCCTAAGAGTTCATATTCAATGCGCATCGTGTACACCGCTCAACTAAAACACCACGAGATCGAGAAAGGCGGTCGGTCGCAATTCCAATACTTGTTGGGTGAACTAAAGAGGTTGAACTACTACGAATTCCATAGAAAGTCGGAAGACGAAAGTGATGTCATAGGGAGCTTTTCTTTACAAACCGGTTAGTTTGGATTTGTTACGGACATTTCCAAATGTCATTGAAATAGATAACACATACAAGGTAATAAAATATGGGATGCCGCTGTACGAGGTCGTCAGAGCCACTAGTACCGGGAAAACTTTCTACAATGGTTTCGCGTTTATATCGGACGAAAAATTTGAGAGCTACAAATAAGTGTTAGAGTTCTTACATTCATTGATGGTAACATACTTCATCGAACCACCGTCTATTATTTTGACAGGTAGAGAGTTAGCGCTTGTGAAAGCGGTGGAGGAAGTGTTCCCCAATGGAACGCACATGTTGTGTTAATGACACATCAACATGAACGTCTTGGCCAAAACTAAGAAAATCATAAAGGAGAAGAAAGTGTACAACGCCTTCTTGAAAGTGTGGAATCAAATGATGTTGGCAGAAATAGAAGTAGCCTTCAACGACTATCGGTCTGAATTGCACCGTGACTTCAAAGAGTATCCGAAAGCAATTGAATATACCGAAAGTTGATTAGGCTCGTACGGTGATAAGTTTGTCATGTGGAGAACTAACGAGTAGATGCATTTTGGTAACCACACCACAAACCGCGTGGAGATCGCTCACTCGACCCCCGAGCGTTTCACCAGTATGAGCAAAGGTAACTTCGAATCTTTTTTGTTGAAGTTGCATACCTTGATAGAATTGCAACAAGGGGACATCAAGGGTTCATTCGAAAAGAGCCCCTTGTTAGCCCTACACAAATTCGCGAACATTGTGTACGGTAAACTAAAAAGCAATGTCTCCCATTATACTTTGGAACTTTTATCCGGAGAAGTAGATTGTGCCTGCAAAATGACAATTGTGGGCTGCACGCCCTGCTATTGTGCAAGCAAACTACGCACAGTATCCCTTGCGCGCACGAAATCTACGAGTTTGTTGCCAAATGCCTAGAGGTGCCTCTAGAGTTATTAAACGAACATTGGAAGAGGTTGGACATTCTAGTTCGTACCAATCTTACAACGATCGAGCAACTAAAAGCCAAAATTAATAAGCTAGTATGTGATGTCATGGAATCCAACGACAAAGCATGCATAGAGCACGTTTATAAGAAATGGTTTATCGTTGTCCATCTTGAAACAACTTCCCTTTTGGAGCCACTGGTGAAGCAAAAAGCACGAGGTCGTCCACCTATCAAACGTAAGTTGTCTATTGTCGCATCTGAATTATCCAGTAAACGCGATAAAAGTATGCACGAGCATGTGCTCGATTCAGAAAAAGATAGTTCGCCAACGCTTGCTGAAGAGTTCAAACCTCCGACCGCAACCTCAAGTAAGGGGAAAACATTTCAGGTCCGAAACGTGGTTGGGAAAGCGCCCCAACCATTTCTTAATTACAGTTGCGAGACGTTTACTATTTTTACTATTTTTAGTTTTTTTATTTGTCAAATACAAGTACGAGATGTCTAGAATTCGGCTATGTATTTTTAAACTAAATAGTGCACTTATAATCTGTGATATTAGTTTCTTTAAATATTTTGAAGATATGATTAAATTTGTATAATGCGTTGTTTTGGGGTAAATTCTTATTAAGATATTGTTGTGGTATAAGTCTGGAGATCTAGAAACTTTTGTAACAAACTTAAACGCATTTTATGCACCCAATTTAGAGTCATTTTCCACACTAATTTTTCATTTGTGTCATACGAATACGATAAATGCAAAACCAAATAATATATATATATATATATATAATAATTTATAATATATTTCCATAACTTTTCAAAAGGTATTTTTCTTGCGCGTTTGATATTTTTAGGGTCGAAGATACTGAAAATTGGTTATGATCGTCAAATCGCATTTATTAGTGATTGTCATTTACGTATTGTTAGTATTATATCCGTTTTGTTTTCAGATTTCTATAATGCATAATGTATTATCATCTTTAAGTAATTTGAAGTATTCTTTGAGTGGTACATCGATATCATTTAATGAAAATATGGTATACATATATAAAAAATGTGTTAATGTTGCGATTCATAATTTGTATATTCAACATATGGTTGAATTTTTTATAGAAGAAGGCCAAAAAGATGTTAGTTTTTGTGAGAATTTACCTTCGGAAAAATATGATTGACCTTTTTTCAAAGGCAAGAGGAATGGTTCTACGACTTATACTCTACCTGAATCTTTTAATCGTCAAATCAAACAGAATTGTAATTTACTCATATTTGAGTTAGTTTACATGATTATAGTATTACTTATGAGTCAAATTTGAAGACGTTATGCTAATGTTGAACGCTGGACTAGTGATTTATATTCAGAATTTGATAAGAAGTTTGAAGTTAGTGTGGAAAAAGATCGTCCAAGGATAGTCCATCCGTCTATTCTTTTTTTACACTAAGTATTTTGTTATCCTGTTATGATTTTTTTTATCTTAGTGTATCCACTTGTTCTTGTGGTATGTAGTAACAAGATTGTTTCCCATACTGTTATGCTTTTGTTTCCATATTTTATATAAATGCGAATCATATTAAATATGTTGATCCATGATATTTTATAAGCTTTTATAAGGCAACATATTCATATGGCCTACCTGCGTTTACTATTTTTGGTCAAACATGTAATTTAATAGCTTATCCAGATATATTTCCTCCAATTTTAAAAACAAGAGTTAGAAAACCTAAGAAGAAACGTATTCCATTTAAATGAGAATTAAGTACCCAAAAGATAACATGTACTCGTTGTTTAAAATGTGGTCATAATAGACGAACATGTGTAGAGCTTTCGTAAGATCGATGCAACTTTGATACTTTTAGTTTTTTGTTTTTTTGTGAATTTTTTTTCCATAATCAAAATACACGGATAGTAATAAGCTTTATAAATTTTTTTATCTTAATCATAATAAATGGATAATGACATATGTGGAACCTTTATGATGCATGATAAATGCATGACCTGTATATAATACATGAGGCTGGTGATAGATACGATACCAATCATAACCAAATTTACGATTGGTGATAGATACAAACATTAAATGATGGTAGATACGAAACCTTGCCAATGATGCAAAACAATGTAACACGATAGATGCACAACCATATATAATGATAAGAAACCAGTGAAATATAGTTCTCTAGTAGACGTGAATCCAATTCATAACCAAATTCATTGGTGATGATAGATATGAATCCAGTTTATGTGTTTGATATATGTGAATCCAGTTCCTGTGTTTGACAGATGCACAACACTATATGTATTATATAAAGCCAAATCACGTCGAACCTCATAATGCTAACCATACATTATATATTTATTCCATATTATATCTTGATATACCACTTGAGAAGAGACTATAACATGAGATATCAGACATTAAAATATTAAAATATTAAAATATTATAATATTATAATATTTAAGATAAAAACAAGACAATACACAAATAAATACATGTACACATATATAAATTTGTAAAAACAGTTTTATTCAATATTGAGTAATCTAGATCACTTCTTTGTCCACAATAATAGTAACATGAGAAACATCATTGCTCAATTCTATTGCAAGAGAAACCTCATAGACCACATATACACTATAAGAAACCTCTTTATTTTTCACAACAACATTAGGTGGAATGTCATGTTTTTCGACAACAATATTAGGATACCTGTTATTTGACAACAACATGTAACATTAGGATTTTGTCTTTTCACAACAACATTATGTGGAGTGCCTTGGTTTTCCATACCAACATTAGGGTTCTCCTAGGCTGGGGTTGCGTCTTGTTTTTTCACATCAACATTAAGATGAACATCTTGTTCTTCCACATCAACAGTAACGTTGGGAACAGTGAATTGATCTAATATTTTTTCTACATCAGTAGAATCATTTCTATCATAGTCATGGTGCATATCAATTTTCACCTTCGTCATTGTCGTTAAGATTAACTTGCACACATTTTTCCTCCATAGGAATATTATCGATTTGTTCTTTCTCCAGATGAACACCATCCTTTTGTTTTTTCTCCACAAGTATATTCTCTTTATTATTTTGTACATTAACATCTCCTTCTTTTGGATCCTCCTCATCGTTAACTTCTTTAGCTTTTTAGAGCTCTCCTCCAAATTGTTCTTTTTCTTTCTTTGTCTAGTTTAATTCTCTTTCCATAACCTATAAAATTTTAAACTATTTAAGTTAATAATATATATTCATGTATCATTAAAAATCATACTAAAAATAATGTGTATATATATGCTCATATGTGATCTCCTTTAGATCATCCGCCAAAATTAATTTTGTTTTACCCTCGAAACTCATCCATTTGTAGCATATTAGTATTTTACCTTTAGTTGCATCTTATTGATAAATATTTGCGTGTTCCATGATGAATGACTACATTTTAACGACACTTTAAATCTAATATTTTTACTATTTTAATGATATTTTCAAAATAAAGCAAACATCCTAACCAATTATTGAGCAACACAACCAACTATTTTATCATCTTTATTTTTATGATAAAGGTTACTGAATTTATCAGCTTTTCCTTGATTGCTTGAGTCCAATCATAGTTTTTTTTTATTTTATTCAGGTTTTCTATGTAATAGACCATTATAAAAGCTAATACATATCTGGATGTATAGAAAAACATATTGAGCATGTTAATATTATGTACAATATTACGATATTTTTTACTGCATACTCTCCATATATTTTTCATGCTATATTTATTGCATCCGCTAAATATGTGAAACCATTAATTAAAATACATGATAGACGCGGGACATGTGAATTCATAATAGACGCGAGACAAGTGAACGCATGATAGACGAGGGACAAGTTAATGCATGATATACGCGGTACATAATGCATGATGGATTTAGGAAAAGTTAAGGTATGATAGATGCAGGACATGTGAAGACAAGATAGATACATGAGGGTTGAAGGCATGATAAATGCATGACATGTGAAAGCGTGATAGATGTAAGACATGTGAATGCATGATTGATGATGGATAGGTGAAGGCATGATAAATGCATGATATGTGAATGCATGATAGATGAGGAATATGTAAAGGCGTGATAAAAGCAGGATATGTGAAGGCATGATAGATGATAGATGAGAGACAAGTGAAGGCATAATAGATGCAAGACAACTAAATGCATGATACATGCGGGACATGTGCAAGTATGATTGATGCAGGACATGTGAATGCATGATAGATGAGAGACAAGTGAAAGAATGATAAATGTGGGACAGGTGGAGACATGATAGACGCGACACCTCATTTATAATAGCGTACAAATATGTAACAAAATTTATTTTTATATACCCTTAGTCATTTTATTTGTGATTGATTTTGCTCTGTTTTGTTCAGTTTTATTTTTTATTTTCTTGAGGTTCATCCAAAAAATATGTCTTGATAATCCTTGATTCTTTTGCTTCCGAATAACTTGGTTCAAAAAATTATTGTCTAATGTCATGTGTTCTTTTCTATGCTTTAAACCAACTATATCGTTGACGTTGTTGGTTGTAAGGGGTACCAAATTTATATTTAATTTAAAGGCTTGTTTGTCATCATCATAAGTTTTTATTATTTCTATAACATATTTTTTTAACGAATATTTTCTTTTATGAGCTCGTATGTTCAGTTTATAAGGGAATCAATGGGTATTTTTTGTTGTTGTTTCGAGGTGTTCGAATTTTATTTTTGTTTATTTCATCTGTTTTATTAGAGTAACCAAGCAATGACATGAATAAACAAGCTTTTGGAGACATATTCCTTGTAAAAATTACGAAATTAGATTTAAAAAGTATGTGAGTGACCATATATGTAAATCAAAGGTCGGTCAGGATACATCTAGTAATATTTAATTCAAGCTTCTTTATAGTATTAACGCTACATCTCGATCTTTGTACTAATTTGGATCCAGTTCTGTTACAAATATGACATGTTTTAGCACGTGCATTCATTGTTTGTTTTACTATACATATTATTTGTTTTCTTCCCATTTCAATTGAAAAAATTTCTTCAAAAATACTATAAAAAAATTCTTATATATTCTTCTTTTAAAAAATTCAAAATTTTAGACAAAAATAATGAAATTTATCATGTTTTAATTTAATGTATCTTGTTCCAACAATTTAATATAAATACAAATTTAATTTATGTATCTATCAATTAGTTATTTAGGTATTTAGATATCTTATTAATTGAAATAAATCAAGTGATTGTTATCCAAAAATATTTAAATAATAATAATAATAATAATAAAATTCGGACGATTTTTTTTTTGTGAAAGAAACTTTTAAATTAAAGTAAATAGTTCATACAAGAGACCTGGAGCATACCCCGAGGAGATACAATCAAGTGAAATAAACCGATAGGAGGAGTCTATAATCAAAAGAAGCACATGATAGAGTAATACAACATAAACATAAGGAGTCATAAACAACTCAGATAGATGACTTGTTATAGTCGAAGCTCAATCTTCTACTGGATCAGATCGCTGGGAGGTCTCTGGCTGACATGGAACGAGGAGAATCCTGTAAAAAAGTAGAAGTAAGAAGATGAAGTGCTATAGTTACTAAGGACAGCTAATCTTGGTTCCCTGGAATCGGAAGCGAATATATGCTAATATACGCTGGAAGGTTAATGAATCCAGGACGGGAGCGGAACCAAAAATTCTTGCATTCCGCTCTTTCCAGACGTGGTAAGTGACCGCGCCAAAGCAAGTACGCCAGAGATAGTGGTGACGAGAGTTAGACCATTTTGACACCTCGCTAATCCAAGATTGCTAACACGAAGGCATAAAAGGAAAGCCTAGTTTAATACTAGCAGAGGACCAAATATTCTAAGTGAAACTACACTCATAGAGAATATGAAAGATAGATTCAATATCAGAATTGTAGAGTACACATTCAGTTAGGGTATTGAGGCCCCATCGGAGAATTTTGTCTCTAGTAGCAAGCTTGCCTAAGATAGCAAGCCAAAGAATAAAGGAGTGACGAGGGATGTTATATTTGTTCCAAACTAACCCAGCCCATCCCACAGCAGGGTTAGGCAGACGAATAGCGTTGTACGTATCCTTGATAGTGAAAGAGGTGCTTCCTGAATTTGCGGTCCAAAAAGGAATGTCTATGGATGCAATGTTAGGCGGGGAAGAGAAATGATGAGGTTGTGAATTTCCAGTAGACGCAGACGACTTCGAGCTCGCGCCGATCAAATATCATCTGGCCAGTTCCATCTACCGTCGAGGATGATGTCCGGAACCTTGAGATTAATTCCCAACCGAGAATCACTGATTATGTTCTCTCCATAATGAGAAGCCAAAGACTTAGAAAGTAGCCAAGGGTCATGCCAGAATGAGGTACTGTTACCATTGCCAATAGCTACCCTGTACAAGTTACTTGCCAAAGGACGAAGACGAAGAATTTTCCTCCATATCCACGATGGAAAGGAACCAGTACGGATGTTCCAAAAATTATTGTTTTTAATTTTTTCCAATTTAATCCATTCACACAAAATGGAGTGATTTTTATTACTAACGATAGACCAAAGATGCTTAAGGACAGCCGCCTAATTCTAAATTTTTAGATTTAGAATCCCAAGGCCACCCTCTTTGAAGGGAGAGGTTACAGTGGTCCAGGAAACTTTTGCCCCATGGAGTTTCGTGGTCGTTCCCGACCAGAGGAATCGACTAAGTTATTGGTTTAGCTCTTTGCAGATTCTAGAGGGAAGAATAAATATAGAGGACCAATATACCTGACCAACAAATAAGACAGACTTAATCAGCTGGAGACTACCAGCATAAGAGAGATGCTTGGAGGTCCAAGAGTCAATACGATTAGTGATTTTGTGAAGAAGAGGTCGACAATCAGAGTGGGTTAGCCTACCCGTTATTAGAGGGACTCCAAGGTATTTAACTGGGAGAGAACCTTCCGGGAAGCCCATAATGGGCATTAGGCAAGATCTAAGAGAATCCTCAATACCGGAAAGGAAAATATGACTCTTAGTGGGGTTGACTTTGAGGCCAGAAAGCATGTCGAATTCATCAAGAGCCTCATTGATAAGATTAAGGGAGTTAGTGTCCCCATGACATAAAATCATCAGGTCATCTGCAAAGCAGAGGTTGATAATTTTAAGCTTTTGACACTTCTAGTGAAATCTGAATTTTTTATCCTAGCTTTTCTCTTTGAGTAAACCAGAAATGACTTGCACGATGAGGACAAAAAGGAAAAGAGATAGGGGATCTCCTTGTCTAAGCCCCTTTTTCCCATTAAGGTTACCATAAGAGTCTCCATTAATGTTAATGGAATAAGAGGTTGAAGAGATACATTTGACAATCCAAGTGATCATTTGAGCTTACGATTGAGCTTAGAGAGCTCTAATTGAAGGCGATTTAAATTTTCAGTTACAAGCCTCATCCCATAGGAGGATATAAGGGAAGTCCAACTATTATAGACTATATCCTTGAAAGATGGGTGGGACTGCCACATGTTGAAGAACCGAAAGGGCTTTTTACGTCTAGGCCGAGGCATACCTAGGTTGAGAGTTACAGTGGTATGATCAGAGGATCTAAGGAATCCATAATGGGCGAAAGACATTGGGAAGAATTCGTCCCAGTCTGGACTAACCAGTACACGGTCGATTTTAGAGAGGATTGGGCGAGAAGGTTGTTTATTTATCCAGGTGAAGTGAAATCCAGTGGATCTGAGGTCACTAAGTTCAATTAGATAATAGCAATTGTTAAACTCATCAATTGCTGATGACCAATTTTCAGAGGATCCAATTCTCTCTTCAGGGTGACGAATATCATTAAAGTCACCGAGAGCGACCCAAGGGATATGATTCTCGAGATTGGAAATGGCAATTAAGTCATTCCAAAGATGGATTCGATCCTGGGCTTCGTTAAAAGCATAGATGGCGGTGAGCTTAAGAGTCGAGTTATAATTGTGGCATTTAGCATTACAATGGATGTACTGGGGAGATTCCGAAATCTTAGTGACAGTAATTACACTTGGATTCCAGGTAATCCAAATTCGACCTAGAGGGTGGGAGGAATAGTTATTAGTTACATGCCAAAAGGGGACCATCTTACTAATTATAAAGTCTACCTTAACTATATTAACTTTAGTTTCGACTAGGATAAGCAAGAAGATTCTATTACTAATAATAAAATCGGTTACATCTTTTTGTCTAATAGGGTCATTGAGACCCCGAACATTCCAGGATGCAATATTCATAAGGAGAGTGACTTACAGTGCTTTAGACGATGGTCCTATTGGAGGACATTTCCATTTTACCCTTCCCCTTTGGGTCTACAATGCGAAGCCTTTTTGGAGGAGAATCTGCCTCTTCTCCGCTTTCCACTTCCTATCCTTCATTGATGGATGAAAGTTGATGACTAGGTTCCGCTTCAGGTATGTACTCGGATGGATCTTCCTCGGAGGATGAAGATGGATTAGGGAATGGAGAAAGCTTTACGGGGCCTTTTTTGTATATGCAAGTTGGATGCCTAAAAACCTTACAGTTAGCGCACTCAGACGATTTATGTGGCAGCCACAACAATATACCGCTATATATATATCGAATTTCGGTTAAGTCTTTTTTGTAAATTTATACTAACTTGTATATTTATTTGTCAGATTACAATACAATTAAACTTATTCAAACAGGTGAGATTAATATAGAGATAATTTGTAGTGTATCCTGTACAAATTACAAATATTGGTGATATATATATATATATTATATAATTACCGTGTATAATTAATAATTACTAAATACTAATAATTAATAATAATAAATTAAATGAATAATGGCTACTTATTTCATATACAAGTTATAGATATTTTTTTACCGGCTTGAAAAGCGAAATGTAATACACATTCCGTCTTTGGTATTTGTATCGTGGTTGATATGCGTGCGACTAGCGTGCCTATAAACTACTTAGACCACCCACAGCACTGAAGATATTTTATCTTCCAAAAGTGCGCCACATCAATGTACATCAACATAATCTCCAAATAATTCTGTAAAAATTCAAACTCAACGAGACAGAATATATTTCATCTTTCAGCATATCCCACCATATTTCTCTCTCTTCCACGTCATTCTACTATATAATATCTTACAACATATTTTTATTTATCTTTTTTTTATTTAATATATATTTACATTAAAATTATATATATTAAAATGAATAATTTTTAAAAATTAACATATATTTTCTTTATAAATATAAATTATAAAACTAAAATAATTAATAACATAATAAATAATATTATTAGTAAAATGTTCAAAAATTTGTTTCAGAAATACTTATAAAAAAACTTAAAAAATTTCGGTGTCCGAATCAAAAAAACCAAGTCTCTATTTATAGATCTCAAAAAATTATAAATTATGGTATAATTTTTAATGTTTGCTACTTACTAAAATGTTCCGAAAATTGTTTCGGAAATACTTGATAAAAAAACTTAAAAATATTTGTTGTCCGAATCAAACAAACCAAGTCTCTATTTATAGATCTCAAAAAATTATAAATTATGGTATAATTTTTATTTTTTTTAACTTATAAAAATATTTCGAAAATCATTTTGAAAATTCAAAATAAATAAAAAACTCAAAAAATTTCAGTGTCCAAATCAAACAAACCAAATCTCTACTTGTAGATATCGAAAAATGAAAAATAATAATATACTTTTTTTAATTTTTTAACAAACCAATATTTCTATAAAATAATTTTTATATAAAAAAAAGAGTTGCGTTTGGGGCGTGTCATGTGGCACGCTGCCGTTGGTGATAATAGAGATAGAACCGGGTTCATCTTTTGCACCTGATTCATCTTTGGCTTGCCAGGTACGCTATAGATGAATTGTGCGCATTATTCATGAGAAAAACTTTTGTTGCGTGTAGTTTTACAAATAAATACTCTCTATATCTACGAGATATAATGGTCATGACTTTTAAGAGGTATCAACCAAAAATAAAAATAATGAATCTAAAAGTTAATGGCGGTTTTTAAAATTTGTTAACTCTATATACCTACGAGATATAATGGTCACGACTCTTAAGAGGTATCAACCAAAAATAAAAATAATGAATCTAAAAGTTAATGGCGGTTTTTTAAATTTGTTAATGAAGGTTTTTAAAAGTTATCAAAAGCTATCGAAATAGGGAATGGTTAAAAAAAACCAAAATTACTTTGTTTTTTTTTCTTCTGATTTTCAATATTAACAAAATTACTACAATTGAAAAATACAAAAAACCTTTTAAAGTCAAATAAATTACAATTCGTGCTATTGAGTACTCCAAACTACTCCATGAAGTCGCAAACACAATTTCAAACACTAACCTTAATTCATCTTCTCCAAACTACTAAAAGTAGAACAAACAAAACCTATTTTCTCAAAACTTCAAAACTTTTGAAACATGACTGGGAAAGAGTCGAAACCACTTTCCATTCAGAGCAGCATGGACGCCGAAGAGGTACATTGCATTTCCCCCCTCATTTTTGCGAAAAAACAGATTTTTGTAAGAAACCCATCAAATAATAATAAAAGAAATAATAAACGGATTTAAAACCTTAACTTTTATAATAACAAAATTTTCTTTTTAAATTTAGCTTTATAAATAATTATAAAACTATATCAAATCCATCTAAACGGTTTAGACCATTTAGACGGTTCAATTGCCTTATTGTTTTTTGGGCTTAATTGCATATTGGTCTTTTTAGATCATTATTGCTTAATAATCCTCCGTTTATCTCTTTTATTCATTTTGAAATCTTGCAATATTTTTCTTTCTAATTGTTCTCCTCATACTATTTCGGTGGAAAGCGATGTAGAAGTGAATTCTCCATCAAGTAGATTCACCTTTCATGGAGAGGTCTTTGATGACTCTTCGTCATGCACTATGACAAGAACTCGACATAAAAAATCAAAGCTAAATGTTAGAAGGATTTGTCTTCCAACAGGACCAATGTCTGATACGCTGTAAGTCTTTTCCTTATGAATATTGCTTATTGGAATGTAAGGGGTCTTAATGACCCTGTTAGACAAAAAGATGTTACTGATTTCATAATTAGTAATAGTATCTCATTGTTAATTTTAGTACAGACCAAAGTCGAACTATCTAAAGTAGATTCTATTATTAGGACAATGGTCCCCTTCTGATATGTAATTACCAATCATTCATCTCATCCTCTAGGTAGAATTTGGATTGTCTCGAACCCTACTGTTATTACTATTTTTAGATTATCCCAGTCCCTTCAGTTCATTCATTGTTTGGCCAAATACCATAATTTTAATGCTTCATTTAGATTAACTGGCATTTTATGCTTTCAATGACGCTCTGGATCATTCTCATCTTTGGAATGATTTGATAGCTATTTCCAAAAATGATCTGGGCATCCCATGGGTCTCCCTAGGGGACTTCAATGCCATTCGTCATCCGGAGGAAAGATTAGGCTCCTCCGATAATTGGTCCACAACTATTGATAATTTCAATAATTGTTGCTACCTCAGTGAGCTCAGTGATCTCCGCTCCACTGTATTTCACATCTCTTAGATAAATAAACAACCCGCTAATCCAATTATTTCCAAAATTGATCGTGTTCTAGTCAATCCTGACTGGGATGATCTCTTCCCCATGTCCTTTTCTCACTTTGAGTTTCTCCGTTCTTCTGACCATACTAGAGTCACTCTCAACTTTGGTATCCCCCGTCGTAGACGTAAGGAACCTTTCAAATTCTTCAACATGTGGCAAACTCACCCTAACTTCAAAAGTATTATGTCCAATAACTGGAATCTTCCCACTTATTCCTCTAGTATGAGTCTTGTCACTGATAAACTCAGGCATCTTCAACATGAACTTGCTAACCTCAACCGCAAAGAGTTTAGTGACATTAGTACAAGGGTTTCAAATGCTCAAAACAAACTCTTTAATGCCTAGTCTAATATCACCCTCAATCCTGTCCTTGTCACCAAGTAAATTGAGGCTTCCACGACTTTCATCTTTCTTAGTCGTGCTGAAGAATCCTTCCTCAAGCAAAAATCTAGAGAAAACTGGATCAAGCTTGGTGACAAAAACACCAAATTTTTCCATAACATTATCAAAACCCGTATTTTCTGTAACAAAATTATTTCTGTCAATAACGACATGGGTATCACTGTTTCTACTTCCACTAGTGTTTCTAAGGTCATTGTTAGATACTTCGAGGACTCCCTTAGAACTAGACATCCTGTCAGTTATCCGGGTTGGAAAAACTATTTTCTCTTCTTTCTTCCAAAGTAAATGGCAATGACAAGTCCTTAATGATTTGCGAAATCGCCTACGAGGAGATTAAGTCTGCATTTTCTTTGGTCGGGTTCTGCCATGAAAATCCATGGTGCCAAAGTGGCTTGGACGACCATCACCGCTCCACCTAAGGAGGACGGCCTTGGGATTCTGGACTTACAAAAACTAGAATCAGGTGGCCGTCCTCAATCATCTTTGGTATATTATTAGTAACAACAATCACTCCATTTGGTGTGAGTGGATAAAAATGAAAAAAATAAAAAACAATAATTTATAGACTCTTCCTATTGGTTCCTCTTCTTCTTGGATTTGGAGGAAAATTCTTCATTTCCGCCCATTGGCTGCTAATTTGTACATGGTGGCTATTGGCAACGGTTCTAGCACTTCCTTCTGGCATGACCTTTGGCTCCTCTCTATTTCTATTTCTTTACACTATGGCTTGAACATCATCAATGATTCTAGACTTGGGAATAACCTCAAGGTTTCGGATATCATCCTCGACGGCCAATGGAATTGGCCTTCTAATATCAGGTCTATTATAGCCAGGAACCGTAATAATCTCCTGGAGATTAACAGAATCATCCTTTCTTTTCCCTCTCCTAAAATTAATTCCAATGATGTCCCTTATTGGAATGCAAAGGTTGAGTGCAACATTTTCTCTATCAAGGAACGTATAACGTTATTCTATCGTCTGCCCAATCGTAGGATGGGTCGGGTTAGTCTGGAACAAATTTCATATTCCCTGTCACTCCTTTATTTTATGGATTACTATCTTGGGAAAACTTTCAACCAGAGACAAGCTACTCAGTTGGGGTTTAAATACCCCACCTAATTGTGTCTTATGCAACTCTGTAACTGAAACTATTTCTCATATTCTTTATGATTGTAGTTTTACTCAGAGGCTCTGGTTAAACGTTAGTTCTAAATTAGGTTTCCAATTTTCACCTATGAGTTGGCAGTCTTGGATTTGTGAGGCGTCAAATTGGTCTCACTCTCGAAACTATCATATTTGGCGTATTTGCTTTGGCGCGATTTTTTGTCTCGTCTGGAAGGAGAGAAATTCAAGAATATTTGACTCCTCTCTGGCCACTGCTTCTTTGGTTTCTAACCGAATCTTCTCCGATCTTCGATTTAGATTCCAAGGTTCCACAATTTGCTGGCTTCCTTGATGCTTTATCATATTCTTATACTTTTCTTTTTGCAGGACCTCCCGATATTGTTCATGCAATGGATGTCCTTGGAATCTCTACTTTTCAACTTAACTGTTCCTTGTTGTGCTGCAGTATTACTCTACTTTCATCTCCGTTTATTTTACTTCTGCTACTTCATTCTCGTTTGTAAGCTTGTGTATCGACTCCCATATGTCGATTGTATCTCATCGGGGTATGCCCTAGGTATTTGTATGAACACATTTTATTTTATTTAAACTTTTTTCACAAAAAAGAATAAGTATGAACATTTCTATTATATTAATTATTCTTAATTATTATAATAACAAAATTATTTTTTATATAATTCTATAAATTATTTTAATATTATTTTTAAAAAGTATTTTATATTTTATTTAAAATTTATAAAAAATAATTTAAAAACTATTGTTTTAAATTGATCGGAATAAATTGTATTTTATTTTTTATTTAAAATTTAAAAATAAATCTTACTTAAACGCTATAAAGTATAAGTTAAATACTTTACAATTTTACTGTTTTAGTTTTAAACGAGTTACTTTCGATGATTAATTATAATGACTACTATTATAATCAATACTTTTTAATTTGATAACACTATTTTTTTTATTGCACTTGGTTTTTTCAAACTATTTTATATTTTAAATATTAAATAATTAATATATAATTACTTTTGAACTTATTTAAAATATTTAGAATGTAAAAATAGTTCAAAGTATTATATAACAATATAATTTATTTGAATATAGTTTTACTAATTATAAAATTTTAAGAGTCAATAAATAAATATAAAATGTTTAGATATTTTTTAAAATAAAATAAAACTTAAAAGTAATTAATTATTTTTCATAAATTTTAAAAAGATAATAACCGTATTAAATTAAAATAATTAACTAAATAAATTGGACTAATATATTGTTTCATAATGCTATCATATCTTTCAAAACATAGCTCTAAAAAGAATTTAAAAGTACAATTGGGTTTATTTTTTTAAGACGAACAAAACTAGATCCATGAAATATAATTTTTAATGTTTTTAGTTACAAAATTACCTATTAATTGGCTACAAAAACAGAAAATAAATCTTCAAACGTATAAGTCATGACTTTTATTTAGTTCGTCTTTTAAAACTAAAAATATGTGTATCTTTTGGGGAAAAAAGTTAAGATTTGAGAGTTATGAAGTTTAGAACGTTAAAATTGGAGTTGCAAAAATACATGTAAATGTGTTACAAACAAAGAAATTAGTTGCAAAAAACAGAAAATTAGTTACATAAAATGTTTTTCTCTCGATTTTTTAGCTTTTAAAAATATGATATCTTTCAAACTATAGTTCTACAAAGAATATCCAAAAAAACTATTCCTTTTGTTTTGTTAGGACAAATAAATCTAGATCCATGAATAAAAGTTAATTAATTTTCAGTTGCAAAATTATGTGTAAATTAGTTGTAAAATTATTTGTAAATTAGTTAAAATATATGGTCGTTTAAAAAAATTAAAAAAATAAATGTATTTTTTATTTTCAAGTTATGGTTTGAAAGATATGAAGTTTTTAATGTTAAAATTGGATTTGTATGAACATGTGTAACCGTGTTGCAAAAAATATAAAGAAATTAGTTATCAAAATAAAAATTTAGTTGCGTAATAAGTCTTTCATTTTCTCCCCCTGTTTCTTTGTGTTATTTAAAAAACGTCATATCTTTCAAATTTATTATTATTTTTATTTAATATTGAATAATAAGTAAATGAGACAAATATTAAACAACCACACAAATAAAAGAAAAGAAAGAGTATACAAAGCACCTAAATCACCAATGATCATTCACCGTCAAGCAAACCTGATTGAGTATGATTGCTTACCGTTTGCTTCCATTAGAGTCGCGAACTTGTTGTAGTCGTTCCTAAAGGGAGAACCCCACATCTCAGACTTTGTGTGTGCTACCCTTCTTGTTCCACTCATTTCTCTAGGCTTCGAATTTTGATAAAAGATTGTAGAAGAATAATATAGAAGACAATATTGGTTAGAAAGATAAAATAGTAATTATAGTAATTAGTTTTTAGAGCTTTTGGAAGAAAAATATTGTTTGAGAGATAATATCAATTGAGGGATTGTCGCTACATAAAGATGTATCAGAGAGTATTAAAGAACATATAAACTATTTAAAACATTTACATATATATTGTTGAAAAATATGATAAACTATTAGATGAAAGATTCAATAAGCTATTTAAAATATATAATATTTGAAATATATCAATTATCTAAAAATTACAACAACTTCAAGATATATTTTAAAAATCTAATAAATTATTAGTTGATTTTTTTAAATTAACTATCTAAAATATATAATACTTGAAAGATTTAAAGATTCCAACAACTTTAAAGATATAGTTTGAATATCTAATAAACTATTAATTAAAACATCTAATAAACTATTTAATACCATTATTTTCTCGAATGACCATTATATCTCTATTAAGATATTGATATTTATCGATGATTGTTTTTTATAGGCATTAATATTAACAAAAATATTATTATAGCTTAAAGAGACTGACATGTTTAACGTGACGCATCACGACAAGTTGTGGACGGATCATCGTAGAGTTGTTACGACATTTACGGTAACAAGTCATGGCATAGTACGGTGGTATTTACTATCATGGTAGAAAACGGTCACGACCGTCACAGTCACGGTAGGATTAATATGATAACTATCGCGACATTATATTATATAGATTATAATTGTTTTATTATTATTATAGTTTGATTGTTATTATGATTTAATTATAATTTATAAATATTAGAAGTGTTGTTGTATAGGTTTTGTAACACCTATAGAATACGTATTATTATTGTTTGATAAACAAATTGTTATATATTTTGTATATTATAATTTCAAGTTAGTATATAGGTTATTACGAATTTATTATTATACTTTGAATATTATTATGGTTTAATTACAATGTATAAGTACTATAAGTGTTGTTATATTAATTTTGTAACACATAGAATAAATGTTGTTATTATTTTCAAAACAAATTATTATATATTATGTATATTATAATTTCAAATTAGTATATGAATTGATAATTTTTTTATTATGCGTTGGTTATTATTATGGTCTTATTATAATTTATAAGTATTTAAAATGTTATTATATTTTTATTGTAAGACATAGTATATGTGTTGTTATTGTTTTGATAAACAAATTTTTATACTGTTTGTAAATTATAATTTTAAATTAGTATAAGGTTATTATAGTTTTATTATTATACTCTCATTATTAGTATAGTTTGATTATAATTTATAAGTACTACAAATGTTGTTATATTTTGATCATTTATTACTAATGATAAAATAATTGTTATAGTCTTATAGTTTGATTATACATTATGATATTAAAGGATAAAAAATAAATTTTATTAATTCAAGCCTTTCACAGTCTATACTGTTGCGGGTCATGAGTTGTACAAATGTTCTCAAATTGAACAATCCGATTACAAGCCCTAATATAAATGTGAAATGTTATTTATTTTGCCAATTTACCTCATCCCCGTCAATATTTTCACCATTTAAATTTGCAGATGCTTCAACCATAAGATCTTGTTCAAGTACATCGTCCATATCATGTGGATATTCATCGAAGATGTCTCTTAGTTTCTCTCCTGTTTTACAATCTTTGTTTTGCATCATATGATACGTTGTAGTCCAATATTTGATTGGAACAGACACTCCAAGTACCCCTGCCGGTGAATCTTATTTGTTTAGTTATGAATTAAAGTATGACATGACTAAATACACATTCATTCGCCACTCCAGACATAAGTGTTTAAAAAATCTATTTGTTAACCTCCAAAAGAATAAAAAAATTCACGTTATTTTCATTGCCACCACTTTATGATGTCAGGTGACTTGCTTTCGCCATACTGTACTAACTCAAATGGAGTGTTCAAATATCTGACCATTTCATTATTAGCTTAAATAACTTTTATTGGCACCCTGCTGTTTAACATTTTCATTCTCACATAATATTGGTGACTTTTGGCTTTTCTTGTATTACTACTACTAGTATTTGTTTCATTAAAGATGATAAATTTCTCCCGTGTTTGTCAACATATTTATTATACATTATATAAATAAAATCGTTAATTTGTAAGATATACTTCATGGTTAGAGATAGCATGAGAAAGTTTTAGTGCTTCATAAAATAATTAACTAAAAAGGAACACCCGATATTTTCTTAAAATAATAAAAAAAATTACCACAATAGCATAATCGTATTGGATGCGATAAAAATACTTAACAAAATTTGTATATATATCGGGCACCATGTCGCGACATACATTATGTTCCCTATATGTATCCATATGTATGACAAGATTAGTAATTTGATGAAGGGCCAAGTGAATGTTAGGAGTATATTGTGTAGAAAACATTTTAGTTGCATTATTAAACAACCTCGAGAAACTTAAGATTGAAGGACAATAAATCTAATTTTGATCTTCAAGAGGTGTATTAGGATTATATCTATTATAAAGCATAGTTTCTCATTTTCATACGTATAAGCACGTGCAAGAAGATAATATGTACAGTTCCATCTAGTTTCGACATCTAAAACTAGTTTTTAAAATGGTTTTCTATGGCAGCGCCAAAATAGTATTAAGAAAAATTTCTTTTTAGTTGCATAATATCTAAAAAATTGATCCCATAGATGTACGTGAGATGCGTATCACTCTTGAGTTGACCCTACTATGCATCCAATTAACATAACTCCAATTGTCACCAAAAGTAAAATATCGTGGAGTAGCAACATCATATATTATGGTTTATTCCCTATATGTATTTTGGTTAAAAACAAATGTATTACCGATTTCAGGATCTATGTATGTTTCAATTCTTCAAAAAAATTCAAAGGATAATTTTTTTATGTGTGGCTAAGTATTTCGACATACCCTGGAACCATAATTTGTTTTTTCGAGACTTATATGTATATGTTTTCTCACAATAATTATATATAGCACAATTTTCACATGATACTCAATAAAGTGTTCCCATGCTTACGAGGTTTTCTTCCTACTCTTATTACCAATGTTAGTATTTCCAGATATATTGGCGCTAACATGAAAACATATTTTTTTTTTTCGGAGGGAACCCGCAGCCGCTACTCAGAGTGCAATGACAGGTTTATGACAAATTTACGGATGTGCTATCACAAATATGGAGATCTAATGACGTTACCAACCCATGTGCGTTGTCTACTAGTTTTCAGAGGCAGATCATGCACATTGTGAGGCAACCTCGACCGGTCACGTCCAATAAAAATAGTTCTTCTCATCAACAATAAATGATGTCCGGCCGATAATATATGTAATCGATGCATTCTATAAATGAACAACATTAGGAGGACGCATATACTCAGATGAGTAAATTATACCCCACCTAAATAAAAACCGGTCCGGCATACAACGAATGTTAATTTGGATGGTTTTGCAAATGTGCGTAGAACCTTATCCACAATCAAACGAGGAAAATCTTCTTCAAATATGATTAATTAATTAGTTTTTTTATTTAATTTTATTGATTTTTTTTATATTGATATGTTTTTTTTAAATCATATTAAACAATTTAAAATATCTTAAAATACTAGTCGAAAAATTCAATAGACTATTTAAAATATTTTATATATTATAAAATATAAATATCTAAAAATTTCAACCACGTGCATTAAAAACATTAAAAATATGAAATTAATAATCTATTTAATGTTTTATATTTTGTAAACAAACGAGTATTTTTTTATTCTTCCTATATAACTGTATGTAGTAAAACAAATACCTATGTAATAATATATATGGGTTCATATTAGGGGTTAGCTCAAATATAATTGGTCAAGTTATCCAACCTTTTCTTCTCTTCTCTTTTCTTTTTTTTCCTTTTTCCGCTTCCGTTTCCAATTCCAATTCCAATTCCAATTCCAATTCCAATTCGAATTCGAATTCAGTAACAGTAAATATTGTATTTTCTTCGTGTTGAAACTTTCCCTCTGTACGGACGAAATCCTCTTTCAACTCTCTAACTCTGTAAGTGAACGGCTCTCATATATTTCAGCTTCGTCAAAAATCACTTTAATCTTTTCTCAGTTTTCTTTTTCTACAATGGAAAACGAAACCGATTTATCAAATTTGCTGAGAGTCGCCGAACAAAAACAGGCGAGTCTTCGCATCTCGTTTAATAAAGCTAAAGCACATTCTACTGATATTATAGAATTCTCTCTACAGTGGATTGAGCTAGAGGAACATTTCGATACTATAACTTCACACATCGACAGTAGGTTTAGAGAATTAAGTTCCAAAGAAATCGAGTTAGAAAATACTAAGATAGCGTTGGAGGAAAGATTAACGAAGATAAAATCGAAAGAAGATGAACTGAGTGGTTTAAAATACGAGACAGAATATATTTCATCTTTCAGCATATCCCACCATATTTCTCTCTCTTCCACGTCATTCTACTATATAATATCTTACAACATATTTTTATTTATCTTTTTTTTATTTAATATATATTTACATTAAAATTATATATATTAAAATGAATAATTTTTAAAAATTAACATATATTTTCTTTATAAATATAAATTATAAAACTAAAATAATTAATAACATAATAAATAATATTATTAGTAAAATGTTCAAAAATTTGTTTCAGAAATACTTATAAAAAAACTTAAAAAATTTCGGTGTCCGAATCAAACAAACCAAGTCTCTATTTATAGATCTCAAAAAATTATAAATTATGGTATAATTTTTAATGTTTGCTACTTACTAAAATGTTCCGAAAATTGTTTCGGAAATACTTGATAAAAAAACTTAAAAATATTTGTTGTCCGAATCAAACAAACCAAGTCTCTATTTATAGATCTCAAAAAATTATAAATTATGGTATAATTTTTATTTTTTTTAACTTACAAAAATATTTCGAAAATCATTTTGAAAATTCAAAATAAATAAAAAACTCAAAAAATTTCAGTGTCCAAATCAAACAAACCAAATCTCTACTTGTAGATATCGAAAAATGAAAAATAATAATATACTTTTTTTAATTTTTTAACAAACCAATATTTCTATAAAATAATTTTTATATAAAAAAAAGAGTTGCGTTTGGGGCGTGTCATGTGGCACGCTGCCGTTGGTGATAATAGAGATAGAACCGGGTTCATCTTTTGCATCTGATTCATCTTTGGCTTGCCAGGTACGCTATAGATGAATTGTGCGCATTATTCATGAGAAAAACTTTTGCTGCGTGTAGTTTTACAAATAAATACTCTCTATATCTACGAGATATAATGATCATGACTTTTAAGAGGTATCAACCAAAAATAAAAATAATGAATCTAAAAGTTAATGGCGGTTTTTAAAATTTGTTAACTCTATATACCTACGAGATATAATGGTCACGACTCTTAAGAGGTATCAACCAAAAATAAAAATAATGAATCTAAAAGTTAATGGCGGTTTTTTAAATTTGTTAATGAAGGTTTTTAAAAGTTATCAAAAGCTATCGAAATAGGGAATGGTTAAAAAAAACCAAAATTACTTTGTTTTTTTTTCTTCTGATTTTCAATATTAACAAAATTACTACAATTGAAAAATACAAAAAACCTTTTAAAGTCAAATAAATTACAATTCGTGCTATTGAGTACTCCAAACTACTCCATGAAGTCGCAAACACAATTTCAAACACTAACCTTAATTCATCTTCTCCAAACTACTAAAAGTAGAACAAACAAAACCTATTTTCTCAAAACTTCAAAACTTTTGAAACATGACTGGGAAAGAGTCGAAACCACTTTCCATTCAGAGCAGCATGGACGCCGAAGAGGTACATTGCATTTCCCCCCTCATTTTTGCGAAAAAACAGATTTTTGTAAGAAACCCATCAAATAATAATAAAAGAAATAATAAACGGATTTAAAACCTTAACTTTTATAATAACAAAATTTTCTTTTTAAATTTAGCTTTATAAATAATTATAAAACTATATCAAATCCATCTAAACGGTTTAGACCATTTAGACGGTTCAATTGCCTTATTGTTTTTTGGGCTTAATTGCATATTGGTCTTTTTAGATCATTATTGCTTAATAATCCTCCGTTTATCTCTTTTATTCATTTTGAAATCTTGCAATATTTTTCTTTCTAATTGTTCTCCTCATACTATTTCGGTGGAAAGCGATGTAGAAGTGAATTCTCCATCAAGTAGATTCACCTTTCATGGAGAGGTCTTTGATGACTCTTCGTCATGCACTATGACAAGAACTCGACATAAAAAATCAAAGCTAAATGTTAGAAGGATTTGTCTTCCAACAGGACCAATGTCTGATACGCTGTAAGTCTTTTCCTTATGAATATTGCTTATTGGAATGTAAGGGGTCTTAATGACCCTGTTAGACAAAAAGATGTTACTGATTTCATAATTAGTAATAGTATCTCATTGTTAATTTTAGTACAGACCAAAGTCGAACTATCTAAAGTAGATTCTATTATTAGGACAATGGTCCCCTTCTGATATGTAATTACCAATCATTCATCTCATCCTCTAGGTAGAATTTGGATTGTCTCGAACCCTACTGTTATTACTATTTTTAGATTATCCCAGTCCCTTCAGTTCATTCATTGTTTGGCCAAATACCATAATTTTAATGCTTCATTTAGATTAACTGGCATTTTATGCTTTCAATGACGCTCTGGATCATTCTCATCTTTGGAATGATTTGATAGCTATTTCCAAAAATGATCTGGGCATCCCATGGGTCTCCCTAGGGGACTTCAATGCCATTCGTCATCCGGAGGAAAGATTAGGCTCCTCCGATAATTGGTCCACAACTATTGATAATTTCAATAATTGTTGCTACCTCAGTGAGCTCAGTGATCTCCGCTCCACTGTATTTCACATCTCTTAGATAAATAAACAACCCGCTAATCCAATTATTTCCAAAATTGATCGTGTTCTAGTCAATCCTGACTGGGATGATCTCTTCCCCATGTCCTTTGCTCACTTTGAGTTTCTCCGTTCTTCTGACCATACTAGAGTCACTCTCAACTTTGGTATCCCCCGTCGTAGACGTAAGGAACCTTTCAAATTCTTCAACATGTGGCAAACTCACCCTAACTTCAAAAGTATTATGTCCAATAACTGGAATCTTCCCACTTATTCCTCTAGTATGAGTCTTGTCACTGATAAACTCAGGCATCTTCAACATGAACTTGCTAACCTCAACCGCAAAGAGTTTAGTGACATTAGTACAAGGGTTTCAAATGCTCAAAACAAACTCTTTAATGCCTAGTCTAATATCACCCTCAATCCTGTCCTTGTCACCAAGTAAATTGAGGCTTCCACGACTTTCATCTTTCTTAGTCGTGCTGAAGAATCCTTCCTCAAGCAAAAATCTAGAGAAAACTGGATCAAGCTTGGTGACAAAAACACCAAATTTTTCCATAACATTATCAAAACCCGTATTTTCTGTAACAAAATTATTTCTGTCAATAACGACATGGGTATCACTGTTTCTACTTCCACTAGTGTTTCTAAGGTCATTGTTAGATACTTCGAGGACTCCCTTAGAACTAGACATCCTGTCAGTTATCCGGGTTGGAAAAACTATTTTCTCTTCTTTCTTCCAAAGTAAATGGCAATGACAAGTCCTTAATGATTTGCGAAATCGCCTACGAGGAGATTAAGTCTGCATTTTCTTTGGTCGGGTTCTGCCATGAAAATCCATGGTGCCAAAGTGGCTTGGACGACCATCACCGCTCCACCTAAGGAGGACGGCCTTGGGATTCTGGACTTACAAAAACTAGAATCAGGTGGCCGTCCTCAATCATCTTTGGTATATTATTAGTAACAACAATCACTCCATTTGGTGTGAGTGGATAAAAATGAAAAAAATAAAAAACAATAATTTATAGACTCTTCCTATTGGTTCCTCTTCTTCTTGGATTTGGAGGAAAATTCTTCATTTCCGCCCATTGGCTGCTAATTTGTACATGGTGGCTATTGGCAACGGTTCTAGCACTTCCTTCTGGCATGACCTTTGGCTCCTCTCTATTTCTATTTCTTTACACTATGGCTCGAACATCATCAATGATTCTAGACTTGGGAATAACCTCAAGGTTTCGGATATCATCCTCGACGGCCAATGGAATTGGCCTTCTAATATCAGGTCTATTATAGCCAGGAACCGTAATAATCTCCTGGAGATTAACAGAATCATCCTTTCTTTTCCCTCTCCTAAAATTAATTCCAATGATGTCCCTTATTGGAATGCAAAGGTTGATTGCAACATTTTCTCTATCAAGGAACGTATAACGTTATTCTATCGTCTGCCCAATCGTAGGATGGGTCGGGTTAGTCTGGAACAAATTTCATATTCCCTGTCACTCCTTTATTTTATGGATTACTATCTTGGGAAAACTTTCAACCAGAGACAAGCTACTCAGTTGGGGTTTAAATACCCCACCTAATTGTGTCTTATGCAACTCTGTAACTGAAACTATTTCTCATATTCTTTATGATTGTAGTTTTACTCAGAGGCTCTGGTTAAACGTTAGTTCTAAATTAGGTTTCCAATTTTCACCTATGAGTTGGCAGTCTTGGATTTGTGAGGCGTCAAATTGGTCTCACTCTCGAAACTATCATATTTGGCGTATTTGCTTTGGCGCGATTTTTTGTCTCGTCTGGAAGGAGAGAAATTCAAGAATATTTGACTCCTCTCTGGCCACTGCTTCTTTGGTTTCTAACCGAATCTTCTCTGATCTTCGATTTAGATTCCAAGGTTCCACAATTTGCTGGCTTCCTTGATGCTTTATCATATTCTTATACTTTTCTTTTTGCAGGACCTCCCGATATTGTTCATGCAATGGATGTCCTTGGAATCTCTACTTTTCAACTTAACTGTTCCTTGTTGTGCTGCAGTATTACTCTACTTTCATCTCCGTTTATTTTACTTCTGCTACTTCATTCTCGTTTGTAAGCTTGTGTATCGACTCCCATATGTCGATTGTATCTCATCGGGGTATGCCCTAGGTATTTGTATGAACACATTTTATTTTATTTAAACTTTTTTCACAAAAAAGAATAAGTATGAACATTTCTATTATATTAATTATTCTTAATTATTATAATAACAAAATTATTTTTTATATAATTCTATAAATTATTTTAATATTATTTTTAAAAAGTATTTTATATTTTATTTAAAATTTATAAAAAATAATTTAAAAACTATTGTTTTAAATTGATCGGAATAAATTGTATTTTATTTTTTATTTAAAATTTAAAAATAAATCTTACTTAAACGCTATAAAGTATAAGTTAAATACTTTACAATTTTACTGTTTTAGTTTTAAACGAGTTACTTTCGATGATTAATTATAATGACTACTATTATAATCAATACTTTTTAATTTGATAACACTATTTTTTTTATTGCACTTGGTTTTTTCAAACTATTTTATATTTTAAATATTAAATAATTAATATATAATTACTTTTGAACTTATTTAAAATATTTAGAATGTAAAAATAGTTCAAAGTATTATATAACAATATAATTTATTTGAATATAGTTTTACTAATTATAAAATTTTAAGAGTCAATAAATAAATATAAAATGTTTAGATATTTTTTAAAATAAAATAAAACTTAAAAGTAATTAATTATTTTTCATAAATTTTAAAAAGATAATAACCGTATTAAATTAAAATAATTAACTAAATAAATTGGACTAATATATTGTTTCATAATGCTATCATATCTTTCAAAACATAGCTCTAAAAAGAATTTAAAAGTACAATTGGGTTTATTTTTTTAAGACGAACAAAACTAGATCCATGAAATATAATTTTTAATGTTTTTAGTTACAAAATTACCTATTAATTGGCTACAAAAACAGAAAATAAATCTTCAAACGTATAAGTCATGACTTTTATTTAGTTCGTCTTTTAAAACTAAAAATATGTGTATCTTTTGGGGAAAAAAGTTAAGATTTGAGAGTTATGAAGTTTAGAACGTTAAAATTGGAGTTGCAAAAATACATGTAAATGTGTTACAAACAAAGAAATTAGTTGCAAAAAACAGAAAATTAGTTACATAAAATGTTTTTCTCTCGATTTTTTAGCTTTTAAAAATATGATATCTTTCAAACTATAGTTCTACAAAGAATATCCAAAAAAACTATTCCTTTTGTTTTGTTAGGACAAATAAATCTAGATCCATGAATAAAAGTTAATTAATTTTCAGTTGCAAAATTATGTGTAAATTAGTTGTAAAATTATTTGTAAATTAGTTAAAATATATGGTCGTTTAAAAAAATTAAAAAAATAAATGTATTTTTTATTTTCAAGTTATGGTTTGAAAGATATGAAGTTTTTAATGTTAAAATTGGATTTGTATGAACATGTGTAACCGTGTTGCAAAAAATATAAAGAAATTAGTTATCAAAATAAAAATTTAGTTGCGTAATAAGTCTTTCATTTTCTCCCCCTGTTTCTTTGTGTTATTTAAAAAACGTCATATCTTTCAAATTTATTATTATTTTTATTTAATATTGAATAATAAGTAAATGAGACAAATATTAAACAACCACACAAATAAAAGAAAAGAAAGAGTATACAAAGCACCTAAATCACCAATGATCATTCACCGTCAAGCAAACCTGATTGAGTATGATTGCTTACCGTTTGCTTCCATTAGAGTCGCGAACTTGTTGTAGTCGTTCCTAAAGGGAGAACCCCACATCTCAGACTTTGTGTGTGCTACCCTTCTTGTTCCACTCATTTCTCTAGGCTTCGAATTTTGATAAAAGATTGTAGAAGAATAATATAGAAGACAATATTGGTTAGAAAGATAAAATAGTAATTATAGTAATTAGTTTTTAGAGCTTTTGGAAGAAAAATATTGTTTGAGAGATAATATCAATTGAGGGATTGTCGCTACATAAAGATGTATCAGAGAGTATTAAAGAACATATAAACTATTTAAAACATTTACATATATATTGTTGAAAAATATGATAAACTATTAGATGAAAGATTCAATAAGCTATTTAAAATATATAATATTTGAAATATATCAATTATCTAAAAATTACAACAACTTCAAGATATATTTTAAAAATCTAATAAATTATTAGTTGATTTTTTTAAATTAACTATCTAAAATATATAATACTTGAAAGATTTAAAGATTCCAACAACTTTAAAGATATAGTTTGAATATCTAATAAACTATTAATTAAAACATCTAATAAACTATTTAATACCATTATTTTCTCGAATGACCATTATATCTCTATTAAGATATTGATATTTATCGATGATTGTTTTTTATAGGCATTAATATTAACAAAAATATTATTATAGCTTAAAGAGACTGACATGTTTAACGTGACGCATCACGACAAGTTGTGGACGGATCATCGTAGAGTTGTTACGACATTTACGGTAACAAGTCATGGCATAGTACGGTGGTATTTACTATCATGGTAGAAAACGGTCACGACCGTCACAGTCACGGTAGGATTAATATGATAACTATCGCGACATTATATTATATAGATTATAATTGTTTTATTATTATTATAGTTTGATTGTTATTATGATTTAATTATAATTTATAAATATTAGAAGTGTTGTTGTATAGGTTTTGTAACACCTATAGAATACGTATTATTATTGTTTGATAAACAAATTGTTATATATTTTGTATATTATAATTTCAAGTTAGTATATAGGTTATTACGAATTTATTATTATACTTTGAATATTATTATGGTTTAATTACAATGTATAAGTACTATAAGTGTTGTTATATTAATTTTGTAACACATAGAATAAATGTTGTTATTATTTTCAAAACAAATTATTATATATTATGTATATTATAATTTCAAATTAGTATATGAATTGATAATTTTTTTATTATGCGTTGGTTATTATTATGGTCTTATTATAATTTATAAGTATTTAAAATGTTATTATATTTTTATTGTAAGACATAGTATATGTGTTGTTATTGTTTTGATAAACAAATTTTTATACTGTTTGTAAATTATAATTTTAAATTAGTATAAGGTTATTATAGTTTTATTATTATACTCTCATTATTAGTATAGTTTGATTATAATTTATAAGTACTACAAATGTTGTTATATTTTGATCATTTATTACTAATGATAAAATAATTGTTATAGTCTTATAGTTTGATTATACATTATGATATTAAAGGATAAAAAATAAATTTTATTAATTCAAGCCTTTCACAGTCTATACTGTTGCGGGTCATGAGTTGTACAAATGTTCTCAAATTGAACAATCCGATTACAAGCCCTAATATAAATGTGAAATGTTATTTATTTTGCCAATTTACCTCATCCCCGTCAATATTTTCACCATTTAAATTTGCAGATGCTTCAACCATAAGATCTTGTTCAAGTACATCGTCCATATCATGTGGATATTCATCGAAGATGTCTCTTAGTTTCTCTCCTGTTTTACAATCTTTGTTTTGCATCATATGATACGTTGTAGTCCAATATTTGATTGGAACAGACACTCCAAGTACCCCTGCCGGTGAATCTTATTTGTTTAGTTATGAATTAAAGTATGACATGACTAAATACACATTCATTCGCCACTCCAGACATAAGTGTTTAAAAAATCTATTTGTTAACCTCCAAAAGAATAAAAAAATTCACGTTATTTTCATTGCCACCACTTTATGATGTCAGGTGACTTGCTTTCGCCATACTGTACTAACTCAAATGGAGTGTTCAAATATCTGACCATTTCATTATTAGCTTAAATAACTTTTATTGGCACCCTGCTGTTTAACATTTTCATTCTCACATAATATTGGTGACTTTTGGCTTTTCTTGTATTACTACTACTAGTATTTGTTTCATTAAAGATGATAAATTTCTCCCGTGTTTGTCAACATATTTATTATACATTATATAAATAAAATCGTTAATTTGTAAGATATACTTCATGGTTAGAGATAGCATGAGAAAGTTTTAGTGCTTCATAAAATAATTAACTAAAAAGGAACACCCGATATTTTCTTAAAATAATAAAAAAAATTACCACAATAGCATAATCGTATTGGATGCGATAAAAATACTTAACAAAATTTGTATATATATCGGGCACCATGTCGCGACATACATTATGTTCCCTATATGTATCCATATGTATGACAAGATTAGTAATTTGATGAAGGGCCAAGTGAATGTTAGGAGTATATTGTGTAGAAAACATTTTAGTTGCATTATTAAACAACCTCGAGAAACTTAAGATTGAAGGACAATAAATCTAATTTTGATCTTCAAGAGGTGTATTAGGATTATATCTATTATAAAGCATAGTTTCTCATTTTCATACGTATAAGCACGTGCAAGAAGATAATATGTACAGTTCCATCTAGTTTCGACATCTAAAACTAGTTTTTAAAATGGTTTTCTATGGCAGCGCCAAAATAGTATTAAGAAAAATTTCTTTTTAGTTGCATAATATCTAAAAAATTGATCCCATAGATGTACGTGAGATGCGTATCACTCTTGAGTTGACCCTACTATGCATCCAATTAACATAACTCCAATTGTCACCAAAAGTAAAATATCGTGGAGTAGCAACATCATATATTATGGTTTATTCCCTATATGTATTTTGGTTAAAAACAAATGTATTACCGATTTCAGGATCTATGTATGTTTCAATTCTTCAAAAAAATTCAAAGGATAATTTTTTTATGTGTGGCTAAGTATTTCGACATACCCTGGAACCATAATTTGTTTTTTCGAGACTTATATGTATATGTTTTCTCACAATAATTATATATAGCACAATTTTCACATGATACTCAATAAAGTGTTCCCATGCTTACGAGGTTTTCTTCCTACTCTTATTACCAATGTTAGTATTTCCAGATATATTGGCGCTAACATGAAAACATATTTTTTTTTTTCGGAGGGAACCCGCAGCCGCTACTCAGAGTGCAATGACAGGTTTATGACAAATTTACGGATGTGCTATCACAAATATGGAGATCTAATGACGTTACCAACCCATGTGCGTTGTCTACTAGTTTTCAGAGGCAGATCATGCACATTGTGAGGCAACCTCGACCGGTCACGTCCAATAAAAATAGTTCTTCTCATCAACAATAAATGATGTCCGGCCGATAATATATGTAATCGATGCATTCTATAAATGAACAACATTAGGAGGACGCATATACTCAAATGAGTAAATTATACCCCACCTAAATAAAAACCGGTCCGGCATACAACGAATGTTAATTTGGATGGTTTTGCAAATGTGCGTAGAACCTTATCCACAATCAAACGAGGAAAATCTTCTTCAAATATGATTAATTAATTAGTTTTTTTATTTAATTTTATTGATTTTTTTTATATTGATATGTTTTTTTTAAATCATATTAAACAATTTAAAATATCTTAAAATACTAGTCGAAAAATTCAATAGACTATTTAAAATATTTTATATATTATAAAATATAAATATCTAAAAATTTCAACCACGTGCATTAAAAACATTAAAAATATGAAATTAATAATCTATTTAATGTTTTATATTTTGTAAACAAACGAGTATTTTTTTATTCTTCCTATATAACTGTATGTAGTAAAACAAATACCTATGTAATAATATATATGGGTTCATATTAGGGGTTAGCTCAAATATAATTGGTCAAGTTATCCAACCTTTTCTTCTCTTCTCTTTTCTTTTTTTTCCTTTTTCCGCTTCCGTTTCCAATTCCAATTCCAATTCCAATTCCAATTCGAATTCGAATTCAGTAACAGTAAATATTGTATTTTCTTCGTGTTGAAACTTTCCCTCTGTACGGACGAAATCCTCTTTCAACTCTCTAACTCTGTAAGTGAACGGCTCTCATATATTTCAGCTTCGTCAAAAATCACTTTAATCTTTTCTCAGTTTTCTTTTTCTACAATGGAAAACGAAACCGATTTATCAAATTTGCTGAGAGTCGCCGAACAAAAACAGGCGAGTCTTCGCATCTCGTTTAATAAAGCTAAAGCACATTCTACTGATATTATAGAATTCTCTCTACAGTGGATTGAGCTAGAGGAACATTTCGATACTATAACTTCACACATCGACAGTAGGTTTAGAGAATTAAGTTCCAAAGAAATCGAGTTAGAAAATACTAAGATAGCGTTGGAGGAAAGATTAACGAAGATAAAATCGAAAGAAGATGAACTGAGTGGTTTAAAATACGAGATTGGTGAATGCTGTGCAAAGATTGTGGTTAAGAAGAGAAAATTAGGGTTTGTAGAGAAATCGATGGGTGATTGTGATCGCGAGTTTAAAGCAAAAGAATTAGAACTTGATTGTATGAAAAGGAATTTAGGGTCAGTGATAGAAGATTGTAATCGCGAGCTTAAATCCAAGGAATTAGAACTCGATGCTATGAAGAGATTGGTTACTGTTTGCTGTGTGGAATCTGAATTAAAAAGGGAAGAATTGAGTTTATTGAAGATATCTGTTCAGGAATGCAGTGATGAACTTGAATCTAAAGTTCATGGATTGCGAAAAATTGAGGAAACTATTGAAATTGGCTCTAGAAAGCTACGTTTAGAAGAGCAGGAATTAGACCGAGTTGCGCAACAAGAAAAACAGCTACGGAAAGAACTCGAACTGAAGAAAAAAGAGCTTAAATCTAAAGTTCATGGGTTGCGGAAGATTGAGGAAACTATTGAAATTCGCTCTACAAAACTACATTTAAAAGAGCAGGAAGTGGACCGAGTTGCGGAACAAGAAAAACAGTTACATAAAGAACTTGAACTGAAGAAAAAAGAGCTTGAATCCAGTAATAACGAGCTTGAATCAAAAGAAAAGCAACTTCAAGAAGTTTGCTATGAAGTTCAGACAAAAGAGGAACAACTTAGTTCACTTGATAAACAACTTGAAGCTAAAACGAAAGATCTTGCTTATATGGGAACAAACAATGGTAACAAGACCTATGATGATACAGAGGTCGAGGATGGAGAAAGCATGCAATTTCTCTTAAATGAGAAAATGCAACAACTAGAATCAACAGATTCTCGGATTTTAGAAACTCTCAAATCTTCTTTAAATCCGGCTAGGCTTGTGTTAGACGCAATGGAGGATTTTTTAGCTAAAGAAGAGATGAAATTTGATGCAAAGGTTATCAAGAGAAGTCGTATTATCTTATTAGAGCAGTTAATGGTTATATCTCCATCTATTAGTGCCGAAACACGAAATGATGCTATCAAGTTAGCCGTTCAATGGAAAGCGAAGATAAATCTAGATGGAGATGATTATTTTGAGATTTTAGGTTTTCTGCATTTTGTTGCTGCTTACCAGTTGACAGCTGCTTTCGATACCGATGCAGTTCTATATGTTGGCTCTGAGAATTTCTCCTAAAGAAGCCGGGTCAGCATAAGTTGTCGCGGCAATAACATGTCCACGGATCAACTGCAGCAAGAAGATGAGAAACATACTCCATTTCGTCCTCGGGTTAATTCTCAGTTACATAGACTCCGCAACTCTTAATAGACCGACTCAGGCACCAAAGGTAGTGATAATCAAGACTTGTTAGAAGATCATTTACTTGATTATTTAGTATAGTTAACAGTCAATCTCAAATTTAGGTATAAAAAGAAGCATTATCATGGTTTTAGGATACAAAAGTACTAAATCAAGATTTGATATACCCCAAAAGTTAAAATTGATAAAAAAGAGAGGAGAGTTTTATCCAATTTTTCATGTTTTGAAGAACAATACATTTATGGAATGTTATAAGGATTACAAAAAAATTTATGATATACATTCATGTTTTATCCAATTTTTCCGTTCAATTTGTTCATCATGGCGAAGGGTAGTTCTCTGAGTCATTATGGACCGTTAATGTTGGTCATTGGTATAATGTTCATAGAGATTGACAGTAAAAAAAATAGAGATGATTTTTGAGTCACTTAGTACCACAACAATGATTTAGGTTTAACAGGGTTAACAAAGGTTATAAAATTGTTATCACACTCGTAGTTAGTACATTTCATATATGGTTCAGTTATTTTTAAAAGACTTACACTTCGAAGAACTGGAAACTTGTTCAGAACGTATTGAAACCTGAAATGTACCAATTTTCATATGATTCGAAAAATATTTACAGCCAAACAAAAGCAAGCGAATTCTACTGGCGATGGATCGAAAATGTGAACTGCTGCTAAATTAAAACTCAGTGGAAACTCAGTGGTCAAGAACATTTTTATATTCCTTCGCAAACTTATCCTTCATTCGCCTCCCTCATTTACTCATATCTTACGTGTTGTTATGTCTTAACTTGGGATTAGTCACAACAGCTGCAATATCCGTTCTACTTCTAACTATGGAAAGTTCATTGTCCACAAAAAAGAAGAAGACAGATTTATCAACGATGGAATTCATAAAAGAAAGACAGATTTATCAACAATGGAATTCAATTGTATCCAACATGAATTCTTTGGTCCAAATTATGATACAAATAATTTTCTTTAGTTTAAATTACATAACGATCGTTGTTTTGAAGCTAGTAAAAAAGTTATGTAAATATTATAATTTATATATCAAATAAATATCCATTGTAATTTATTACTATTATTATATATTAACTATATACTTAATTGATATATATATATAAATAGATATTCGTAATTTGTATAGATGTACACTTCAAACCATCTTTATTTTAATCATCACTCATTTTGAACGGTTTTGATGGTACCTAAATCTAACAAATAAATACCAATAAATCCCTTTCGTTTATTAAAATTACTAACTCGAGTTCGAATATTCTTTTTGATACATGGTTTGATTGTACCTAATTTTCTTTTTCTTGAAACTGCCTTACAAGCAGAGTTTGATATAAGAATTTGATAAAATTATTAATTGTATTCGATTAATGTAATCAAAAGTTTGCTGCTCTGATCAGCAACCTAATCATTTTACTGCAGTCTTTGTAGTGCTTTAATACTATTTCTCTTTGTGTATTTTCTATCCTTACTTGAATTGTCTTTGGTTCATTTGGTTCACTTGGTGTGTAATTCAGTGCTACTAGTCCTTGATCTTCATTAATGCTACTCCTTGATTCCTTGGTCATCTATAGCTCAATGTTCTGAGTCATCTTGTTTTGATACCTGTAAAAAAAAAATTCTCTATTAGGTTAACAAATTGATTGTACCCAAATCTAACAAACAAATATCAATAAATCCGTTTTGCTTATTAAAATTACTAAATCGAGTTCGAATATTCTTTTTGCTATACGGTTTGTAATGTGATTGCAATATAAGTCGTTTGAATTTAATTTTTTTTCATCACTATTGTAGATATTTTTTGGATGTAATTATATTATGTATTTCAATTAACCAAAGTGTGGGTAAAACCAACCGATCAACTTATGAAACGATTTTTTTTATATAGTTTGAATTTCTGCACTTTAAATCACCAGCACAACTGCACACAAAATACTAAACAGATTGATTTTTTTATTGTTTGTTAAAAAAAATTCATGCTATTGGTACAATATTTTGAATTTATTAATACATGATATCACCAAAAACATGTTCTATCCCACTTTTAATATGTTTGTAATAGTTTTAACAAGTGAGAATCATCATGGGTAGGTGTTAAACATGTCTTACATTTATATATACTCTATTCTTTTCAATGTTAGTTTGCGGAGAGGTTTGTCGAAGAACATGGAACTTCAAATACGGTAGTCTTTGTAATCAATCTTTTACAAAAAAATTTTTTTTTGGTAAATCTTCTAAATTTAGAAAGTTGGACCCAACCTTCCCCGCCAGTGGAGACCTATTCAACCGCTGGGGATGAAGAACTAACAATTTTGAAGATGATCCTCCCCCCAGGGGAATGCCATCTCCATCCGCCGAGGCAATCCATGACCAACCGCCAGTGGAGTTAGATTTCAACCGTCGGGGTTCGGCATTATCCCAGCCGGTTTTGAACCAAGAAAATTTGTTAAGTTTTGAGAAATTTTTGGACTAGGTCCCTGACAGTTCTACAAACATCAACCGCCGGTTTGAAGTTTCTAAACCGCTGGTGCAGTGATTGTCAACCTTCGGTTGACATAACTTAGTTTATTTTCACATGTAATAGCTTTTTGAGGGTCACCATCGCCGGGTGGGATATTATCAACCGGCGGTTGACAACGTCCCCGACAGTGGAACAATTGTCAACCGTCGGTGCGAGTTGAGCATTTTGTTTTTGTGCCATATTGACATATTTAACCCTTGTTTTATGTAGGAGGAGGAAATGGCGGAGCCTTGCTTCTTCGATTATAGCCACGTGTTCAAACCAAATCTCACTACACTGAAGACGAGTTGATTGTATGGGTTAGGCAAACCGCGTTAGACAACAGGTTTGTTGTTATATTACGTCGATGCGATAGATTTGCTCTAAAAATATGAGATTAGTTTTTGTGTGCAAAAGATTTGGACTTTACAAAAAATTGGTAGATCCGAAGCATTTATAGAGGAAGTCTACCGGCACGAAAAAATGCGGATGCCCATTCACCCTTAAAGGAAATAAAATGGATGATGATTTGTGGGGATTAGAGGTCGAATGCGACATTTACAATCACGATACGACATCCTACAAAGAAGACCTCTTTTACTTGGGACAATTCAACAAAGAAGAGATGGATTTTGTAGTTAGTATATGAAAATGGGATCCCGTTCTCGTGGCATTCTTAGTGGGGTGAAGAAATTGAACCCTAAGAGTTCATATTCAATGCGCATCGTGTACAACGCTCAACTAAAACACCACAAGATCGAGAAAGGCGGTCGGTCGCAATTCCAATACTTGTTGGGTGAACTAAAGAGGTTGAACTACTACGAATTCCATAGAAAGTCGGAAGACGAAAGTGATGTCATAGGCGAGCTTTTCTTTACAAACCGGTTAGTTTGGATTTGTTACGGACATTTCCAAATGTCATTGAAATAGATAACACATACAAGGTAATAAAATATGGGATGCCGCTGTACGAGGTCGTCAAAGACACTAGTACCGGGAAAACTTTCTACATTGGTTTCGCGTTTATGTCGGACGAAAAATTTGAGAGCTACAAATAAGTGTTAGAGTTCTTGCATTCATTGATGGTAACATACTTCATCGAACCACCGTCTATTATTTTGACAGGTAGAGACTTAGCGCTTGTGAAAGCGGTGGAGGAAGTGTTCCCCAATGGAACGCACATGTTGTGTTAATGACACATCAACATGGACGTCTTGGCCAAAACTAAGAAAATCATAAAGGAGAAGAAAGTGTACAACGCCTTCTTGAAAGTGTGGAATCAAATGATGTTGGCAGAAATAGAAGTAGCCTTCAACGACTATCGGTCTGAATTGCACCGTGACTTCAAAGAGTATCCGAAAGCAATTGAATATACCGAAAGTTGATTAGGCTCGTACGGTGATAATATTGTCATGTGGAGAACTAACGAGTGGATGCATTTTGGTAACCACACCACAAACCGCGTGGAGAGCGCTCACTCGACCCCCGAGCGTTTCACCAGTATGAGCAAAGGTAACTTCGAATCTTTTTGGTTGAAGTTGCATACCTTGATAGAATTGCAACAAGGGGACATCAAGGGTTCATTCGAAAAGAGCCCCTTGTTAGCCCTACACAAATTCGCGAACATTGTGTACGGTAAACTAAAAAGCAATGTCTCCCATTATGCTTTGGAACTTTTATCCGGAGAAGTAGATTGTGCCTGCAAAATGACAATTGTGGGCTGCACGCCCTGCTATTGTGCAAGCAAACTACGCACAGTATCCCTTGCGCGCACGAAATCTACGAGTTTGTTGCCAAATGCCTAGAGGTGCCTCTAGAGTTATTAAACGAACATTGGAAGAGGTTGGACATTCTAGTTCGTACCAATCTTATAACGATCGAGCAACTAAAAGCCAAAATTAATAAGCTAGTATGTGATGTCATGGAATCCAACGACAAAGCATGCATAGAGCACGTTTATAAGAAATGGTTTATCGTTGTCCATCTTAAAACAACTTCCCTTTTGGAGCCACTGGTGAAGCAAAAAGCACGAGGTCGTCCACCTATCAAACGTAAGTTGTCTATTGTCGCATCTGAATTATCCAGTAAACGCGATAAAAGTATGCACGAGCATGTGCTCGATTCAGAAAAAGCTAGTTCGCCAACGCTTGCTGAAGAGTTCAAACCTCCGACCGCAACCTCAAGTAAGGGGAAAACATTTCAGGTCCGAAACGTGGTTGGGAAAGCGCCCCAACCATTTCTTAATTACAGTTGCGAGACGTTTCCTATTTTTACTATTTTTACTATTTTTAGTTTTTTTATTTGTCAAATACAAGTACGAGATGTCTAGAATTCGGCTATGTATTTTTAAACTAAATAGTGCACTTATAATCTGTGATATTGGTTTCTTTGAATATTTTGAAGATATGATTAAATTTGTATAATGCGTTGTTTTGGGGTAAATTCATATTAAGATATTGTTGTGGTATAAGTCTGGAGATCTAGAAACTTTTGTAACAAACTTAAACGCATTTTATGCACCCAATTTAGAGTCATTTTCCACACTAATTTTTTATTTGTGTCATACGAATACGATAAATGCAAAACCAAATAATATATATATATATATATATATATATATATATATATATATATATATATATATAATAATTTATAATATATTTCCATAACTTTTCAAAAGGTATTTTTCTTGCGCGTTTGATATTTTTAGGGTCGAAGATACTGAAAATTGGTTATGATCGTCAAATCGCATTTATTAGTGATTGTCATTTACGTATTGTTAGTATTATATCCGTTTTGTTTTCAGAATTCTATAATGCATAATGTATTATCATCTTTAAGTAATTTGAAGTATTCTTTGAGTGGTACATCGATATCATTTAATGAAAATATGGTATACATATATAAAAAATGTGTTAATGTTGCGATTCATAATTTGTATATTCAACATATGGTTGAATTTTTTATAGAAGAAGGCCACAAAGATGTTAGTTTTTGTGAGAATTTACCTTCGGAAAAATATGATTGACCTTTTCTCAAAGGCAAGAGGAATGGTTCTACGACTTATACTCTACCTGAATCTTTTAATCGTCAAATCAAACAGAATTGTAATTTACTCATATTTGAGTTAGTTTACATGATTATAGTATTACTTATGAGTCAAATTTGAAGACGTTATGCTAATGTTGAACGCTGGACTAGTGATTTATATTCAGAATTTGATAAGAAGTTTGAAGTTAGTGTGGAAAAAGATCGTCCAAGGATAGTCCATCCGTCTATTCTTTTTTTACACTAAGTATTTTGTTATCCTGTTATGGTTTTTTTATCTTAGTGTATCCACTTGTTCTTGTGGTATGTAGTAACAAGATTGTTTCCCATACTGTTATGCTTTTGTTTCCATATTTTATATAAATGCGAATCATATTAAATATGTTGATCCATGATATTTTATAAGCTTTTATAAGGCAACATATTCATATGGCCTACCTGCGTTTACTATTTTTGGTCAAACATGTACTTTAATAGCTTATCCAGATATATTTTCTCCAATTTTAAAAACAAGAGTTAGAAAACCTAAGAAGAAACGTATTCCATTTAAATGAGAATTAAGTACCCAAAAGATAACATGTACTCGTTGTTTAAAATGTGGTCATAATAGACGAACATGTGTAGAGCTTTCGTAAGATCAATGCAACTTTGATACTTTTAGTTTTTTGTTTTTTGTGAATTTTTTTTCCATAATCAAAATACACGGATAGTAATAAGCTTTATAAATTTTTTTATCTTAATCATAATAAATGGATAATGACATATGTGGAACCTTTATGATGCATGATAAATGCATGACCTGTATATAATACATGAGGCTGGTGATAGATACGATACCAATCATAACCAAATTTACGATTGGTGATAGATACAAACATTAAATGATGGTAGATACGAAACCTTGCCAATGATGCAAAACAATGTAACACGATAGATGCACAACCATATATAATGATAAGAAACCAGTGAAATGTAGTTCTCTAGTAGACGTGAATCCAATTCATAACCAAATTCATTGGTGATGATAGATATGAATCCAGTTTATGTGTTTGATATATGTGAATCCAGTTCCTGTGTTTGACAGATGCACAACACTATATGTATTATATAAAGCCAAATCACGTCGAACCTCATAATGCTAACCATACATTATATATTTATTCCATATTATATCTTGATATACCACTTGAGAAGAGACTATAACATGAGATATCAGACATTAAAATATTAAAATATTAAAATATTATAATATTATAATATTTAAGATAAAAACAAGACAATACACAAATAAATACATGTACACATATATAAATTTGTAAAAACAGTTTTATTCAATATTGAGTAATCTAGATCACTTCTTTGTCCACAATAATAGTAACATGAGAAACATCATTGCTCAATTCTATTGCAAGAGAAACCTCATAGACCACATATACACTATAAGAAACCTCTTTATTTTTCACAACAACATTAGGTGGAATGTCATGTTTTTCGACAACAATATTAGGATACCTGTTATTTGACAACAACATGTAACATTAGGATTTTGTCTTTTCACAACAACATTATGTGGAGTGCCTTGGTTTTCCATACCAACATTAGGGTTCTCCTAGGCTGGGGTTGCGTCTTGTTTTTTCACATCAACATTAAGATGAACATCTTGTTCTTCCACATCAACAGTAACGTTGGGAACAGTGAATTGATCTAATATTTTTTCTACATCAGTAGAATCATTTCTATCATAGTCATGGTGCATATCAATTTTCACCTTCGTCATTGTCGTTAAGATTAACTTGCACACATTTTTCCTCCATAGGAATATTATCGATTTGTTCTTTCTCCAGATGAACACCATCCTTTTGTTTTTTCTCCACAAGTATATTCTCTTTATTATTTTGTACATTAACATCTCCTTCTTTTGGATCCTCCTCATCGTTAACTTCTTTAGCTTTTTAGAGCTCTCCTCCAAATTGTTCTTTTTCTTTCTTTGTCTAGTTTAATTCTCTTTCCATAACCTATAAAATTTTAAACTATTTAAGTTAATAATATATATTCATGTATCATTAAAAATCATACTAAAAATAATGTGTATATATATGCTCATATGTGATCTCCTTTAGATCATCCGCCAAAATTAATTTTGTTTTACCCTCGAAACTCATCCATTTGTAGCATATTAGTATTTTACCTTTAGTTGCATCTTATTGATAAATATTTGCGTGTTCCATGATGAATGACTACATTTTAACGACACTTTAAATCTAATATTTTTACTATTTTAATGATATTTTCAAAATAAAGCAAACATCCTAACCAATTATTGAGCAACACAACCAACTATTTTATCATCTTTATTTTTATGATAAAGGTTACTGAATTTATCAGCTTTTCCTTGATTGCTTGAGTCCAATCATAGTTTTTTTTTATTTTATTCAGGTTTTCTATGTAATAGACCATTATAAAAGCTAATACATATCTGGATGTATAGAAAAACATATTGAGCATGTTAATATTATGTACAATATTACGATATTTTTTACTGCATACTCTCCATATATTTTTCATGCTATATTTATTGCATCCGCTAAATATGTGAAACCATTAATTAAAATACATGATAGACGCGGGACATGTGAATTCATAATAGACGCGAGACAAGTGAACGCATGATAGACGAGGGACAAGTTAATGCATGATATACGCGGTACATAATGCATGATGGATTTAGGAAAAGTTAAGGTATGATAGATGCAGGACATGTGAAGACAAGATAGATACATGAGGGTTGAAGGCATGATAAATGCATGACATGTGAAAGCGTGATAGATGTAAGACATGTGAATGCATGATTGATGATGGATAGGTGAAGGCATGATAAATGCATGATATGTGAATGCATGATAGATGAGGAATATGTAAAGGCGTGATAAAAGCAGGATATGTGAAGGCATGATAGATGATAGATGAGAGACAAGTGAAGGCATAATAGATGCAAGACAACTAAATGCATGATACATGCGGGACATGTGCAAGTATGATTGATGCAGGACATGTGAATGCATGATAGATGAGAGACAAGTGAAAGAATGATAAATGTGGGACAGGTGGAGACATGATAGACGCGACACCTCATTTATAATAGCGTACAAATATGTAACAAAATTTATTTTTATATACCCTTAGTCATTTTATTTGTGATTGATTTTGCTCTGTTTTGTTCAGTTTTATTTTTTATTTTCTTGAGGTTCATCCAAAAAATATGTCTTGATAATCCTTGATTCTTTTGCTTCCGAATAACTTGGTTCAAAAAATTATTGTCTAATGTCATGTGTTCTTTTCTATGCTTTAAACCAACTATATCGTTGACGTTGTTGGTTGTAAGGGGTACCAACTTTATATTTAATTTAAAGGCTTGTTTGTCATCATCATAAGTTTTTATTATTTCTATAACATATTTTTTTAACGAATATTTTCTTTTATGAGCTCGTATGTTCAGTTTATAAGGGAATCAATGGGTATTTTTTGTTGTTGTTTCGAGGTGTTTGAATTTTATTTTTGTTTATTTCATCTGTTTTATTAGAGTAACCAAGCAATGACATGAATAAACAAGCTTTTGGAGACATATTCCTTGTAAAAATTACGAAATTAGATTTAAAAAGTATGTGAGTGACCATATATGTAAATCAAAGGTCGGCCAGGATACATCTAGTAATATTTAATTCAAGCTTCTTTATAGTATTAACGCTACATCTCGATCTTTGTACTAATTTGGATCCAGTTCTGTTACAAATATGACATGTTTTAGCACGTGCATTCATTGTTTGTTTTACTATACATATTATTTGTTTTCTTCCCATTTCAATTGAAAAAATTTCTTCAAAAATACTATAAAAAAAATTCTTATATATTCTTCTTTTAAAAAATTCAAAATTTTAGACAAAAATAATGAAATTTATCATGTTTTAATTTAATGTATCTTGTTCCAACAATTTAATATAAATACAAATTTAATTTATGTATCTATCAATTAGTTATTTAGGTATTTAGATATCTTATTAATTGAAATAAATCAAGTGATTTTTATCCAAAAATATTTAAATAATAATAATAATAATAATAAAATTCAGACGATTTTTTTTTGGTGAAAGAAACTTTTAAATTAAAGTAAATAGTTCATACAAGAGACCTGGGGCATACCCCGAGGAGATACAATCAAGTGAAATAAACCGATAGGAGGAGTCTATAATCAAAAGAAGCACATGATAGAGTAATACAACATAAACATAAGGAGTCATAAACAACTCAGATAGATGACTTGTTATAGTCGAAGCTCAATCTTCTACTGGATCAGATCGCTAGGAGGCCTCTGGCTGACATGGAACGAGGAGAATCCTGTAAAAAAGTAGAAGTAAGAAGATGAAGTGCTATAGTTACTAAGGACAACTAATCTTGGTTCCCTGGAATCGGAAGCGAATATATGCTAATATACGCTGGAAGGTTAATGAATCCAGGACGGGAGCGGAACCAAAAATTCTTGCATTCCGCTCTTTCCAGACATGGTAAGTGACCGCGCCAAAGCAAGTACGCCAGAGATAGTGGTCACGAGAGTTAGACCATTTTGACGCCTCGCTAATCCAAGATTGCTAACACGAAGGCATAAAAGGAAAGCCTAGTTTAATACTAGCAGAGGACCAAATATTCTAAGTGAAACTACACTCATAGAGAATATGAAAGATAGATTCAATATCAGAATTGCAGAGTACACATTCAGTTGGGGTATTGAGGCCCCAGTGGAGAATTTTGTCTATAGTAGCAAGCTTTCCTAAGATAGCAAGCCAAAGAATAAAGGAGTGACGAGGGATGTTATATTTGTTCCAAACTAACCCGGCCCATCCCACAGCAGGGTTGGGCAGACGAATAGCGTTGTACGTATCCTTGATAGTGAAAGAGGTGCTTCCTGAATTTGCGGTCCAAAAAGGAATGTCTATGGATGCAATGTTAGGCGGGGAAGAGAAATGATGAGGTTGTGAATTTCCAGTAGATGCAGACGACTTCGAGCTCGCGCCGATCAAATATCATCTGGCCAGTTCCATCTACCGTCGAGGATGATGTCCGGAACCTTGAGATTAGTTCCCAACCGAGAATCACTGATTATGTTCTCTCCATAATGAGAAGCCAAAGACTTAGAAAGTAGCCAAGGGTCATGCCAGAATGAGGTACTGTTACCATTGCCAATAGCTACCCTGTACAAGTTACTTGCCAAAGGACGAAGACGAAGAATTTTCCTCCATATCCACGATGGAGAGGAGCCAGTACGGATGTTCCAGAAATTATTGTTTTTAATTTTTTCCGATTTAATCCATTCACACAAAATGGAGTGATTTTTATTACTAACGATAGACCAAAGATGCTTAAGTACAGCCGCCTAATTCTAAATTTTTAGATTTAGAATCCCAAGGCCACCCTCTTTGAAGGGAGAGGTTACAGTGGTCCAGGAAACTTTTGCCCCATGGAGTTTCGTGGTCGTTCCCGACCAGAGGAATCGACTAAGTTATTGGTTTAGCTCTTTGCAGATTCTAGAGGGAAGAATAAATATAGAGGACCAATATACCTGACCAACAAATAAGACAGACTTAATCAGCTGGAGACTACCAGCATAAGAGAGATGCTTGGAGGTCCAATAGTCAATACGATTAGTGATTTTGTGAAGAAGAGGTCGACAATCAGAGTGGGTTAGCCTACCCGTTATTAGAGGGACTCCAAGGTATTTAACTGGAAGAGAACCTTCCGGGAAGCCCATAATGGGCATTAGGCAAAATCTAAGAAAATCCTCAATACCGGAAAGGAAAATATGACTCTTAGTGGGGTTGACTTTGAGTCCAGAAAGCATGTCGAATTCATCAAGAGCCTCCTTGATAAGATTAAGGGAGTTAGTGTCCCCATGGCATAAAATCATCAGGTCATCTGCAAAGCAGAGGTTGATAATTTTAAGCTTTTGACACTTCCAGTGAAATCTGAATTTTTTATCCTGGCTTTTCTCTTTGAGTAAACCAGAAATGACTTGCATGATGAGGACAAAAAGGAAAGGAGATAGGGGATCTCCTTGTCTAAGCCCATTTTTCCCATTAAAGTTACCATAAGAGTCTCCATTAATGTTAATGGAATAAGAGGTTGAAGAGATACATTTGACAATCCAAGTGATCATTTGAGCTTACGATTGAGCTTAGAGAGCTCTAATTGAAGGCGATTTAACTTTTCAGTTACAAGCCTCATCCCAGAGGAGGATATAAGGGAAGTCCAACTATTATAGACTATATCCTTGAAAGATGGGTGGGACTGCCACATGTTGAAGAACCGAAAGGGCTTTTTACGTCTAGGCCGAGGCATACCTAGGTTGAGAGTTACAGTGGTATGATCAGATGATCTAAGGAATCCATAATGGGCGAAAGACATTAAGAAGAATTCGTCCCAGTCTGGACTAACCAGTACACGGTCGATTTTAGAGAGGATTGGGCGAGAAGGTTGTTTATTTATCCAGGTGAAGTGAAATCCAGTGGATCTGAGGTCACCAAGTTCAATTAGATAATAGCAATTGTTAAACTCATCAATTGGTGATGACCAATTTTCAGAGGATCCAATTCTCTCTTCAGGGTGACGAATATCATTAAAGTCACCGAGAGCGACCCAAGGGATATGATTCTCGAGATTGGAAATGGCAATTAAGTCATTCCAAAGATGGATTCGATCCTGGGCTTCGTTAAAAGCATAGATGGCGGTGAGCTTAAGAGTCGAGTTATAATTGTGGCATTTAGCATTACAATGGATGTACTGGGGAGATTCCGAAATCTTAGTGACAGTAATTACACTTGGATTCCGGGTAATCCAAATTCGACCTAGAGGGTGGGAGGAATAGTTATTAGTTACATGCCAAAAGGGGACCATCTTACTAATTATAAAGTCTACCTTAACTATATTAACTTTAGTTTCGACTAGGATAAGCAAGAAGATTCTATTACTAATAATAAAATCTGTTACATCTTTTTGTCTAATAGGGTCATTGAGACCCCGAACATTCCAGGATGCAATATTCATAAGGAGAGTGACTTACAGTGCTTTAGACGATGGTCCTGTCGGAGGACATTTCCATTTTACCCTTCCCCTTTGGGTCTACAGTGCGAAGCCTTTTTGGAGGAGAATCTGCCTCTTCTCCGCTTTCCACTTCCTATCATTCATTGATGGATGAAAGTTGATGACTAGGTTCCGCTTCAGGTATGTACTCGGATGGATCTTCCTCGGAGGATGAAGATGGATTAGGGAATGGAGAAAGCTTTACAGGGCCTTTTTTGTATATGCAAGTTGGATGCCTAAAAACCTTACAGTTAGCGCACTCAGACGATTTATGTGGCAGCAACAACAATATACCGCTATATATATATCGAATTTCGGTTAAGTGTTTTTTGTAAATTTATATTAACTTGTATATTTATTTGTCAGATTACAATACAATTAAACTTATTCAAACAGGTGAGATTAATATAGAGATAATTTGTAGTGTATCCTGTACAAATTATAAATATTGGTGATATATATATATATATATTATATAATTACCGTGTATAATTAATAATTACTAAATACTAATAATTAATATTAATAAATTAAATGAATAATGGCTACTTATTTCATATACAAGTTATAGATATTTTTTTACCGGCTTGAAAAGCGAAATGTAATACACATTCCGTCTTTGGTATTTGTATCGTGGTTGATATGCGTGCGACCAGCGTGCCTATAAACTACTTAGACCACCCACAGCACTGGAGATATTTTATCTTCCAAAAGTGCGCCACATCAATGTACATCAACATAATCTCCAAATAATTCTGTAAAAATTCCAACTCAACGAGACAGAATATATTTCATCTTTCAGCATATCCCACCATATTTCTCTCTCTTCCACGTCATTCTACTATATAATATCTTACAACATATTTTTATTTATCTTTTTTTTATTTAATATATATTTACATTAAAATTATATATATTAAAATGAATAATTTTTAAAAATTAACATAATATATTTTCTTTATAAATATAAATTATAAAACTAAAATAATTAATAACATAATAAATAATATTATTAGTAAAATGTTCAAAAATTTGTTTCAGAAATACTTATAAAAAAACTTAAAAAATTTCGGTGTCCGAATCAAACAAACCAAGTCTCTATTTATAGATCTCAAAAAATTATAAATTATGATATAATTTTTAATGTTTGCTACTTACTAAAATGTTCCGAAAATTGTTTCGGAAATACTTGATAAAAAAAACTTAAAAATATTTGTTGTCCGAATCAAACAAACCAAGTCTCTATTTATAGATCTCAAAAAATTATAAATTATGGTATAATTTTTATTTTTTTTAACTTACAAAAATATTTCGAAAATCATTTTGAAAATTCAAAATAAATAAAAAACTCAAAAAAATTCAGTGTCTAAATCAAACAAACCAAATCTCTACTTGTAGATATCGAAAAATAAAAAATAATAATATACTTTTTTTAATTTTTTAACAAACCAATATTTCTATAAAATGATTTTTATATAAAAAAAAGAATTGCGCTTGGAGCGTGTCATGTGGCACGCTGCCGTTGGTGATAATAGAGATAGAACCGGGTTCATCTCTTGCACCTGGTTCATCTTTGGCTTGCCAGGTACGCTGTAGATGAATTGTGCGCATTATTCATGAGAAAAACTTTTGCTGCGTGTAGTTTTACACATAAATACTCTCTATACCTACGAGATATAATGGTCATGACTTTTAAGAGGTATCAACCAAAAATAAAAATAATGAATCTAAAAGTTAATGGCAGTTTTTAAAATTTGTTAACTCTATATACCTACGAGATATAATGGTCACGACTCTTAAGAGGTATCAACCAAAAATAAAAATAATGAATCTAAAAGTTAATGGCGGTTTTTTAAATTTGTTAATGAAGGTTTTTTAAAGTTATCAAAAGCTATCGAAATAGGGAATGGTTAAAAAAACCAAAATTACTCTGTTTTTTTTTCTTCTGATTTTCAATATTAACAAAATTACTACAATTGAAAAATACAAAAAACCTTTTAAAGTCAAATAAATTACAATTCGTGCTATTAAGTACTCCAAACTACTCCATGAAGTCGCAAACACAATTTCAAACACTAACCTTAATTCATCTTCTCCAAACTACTAAAAGTAGAACAAACAAAACCCATTTTCTCAAAAACTTCAAAACTTTTGAAACATGACTGGGAAAGAGTCGAAACCACTTTCCATTCAGAGCAACATGGACGCCGAAGAGGTACATTGCATTTCCCCCCTCATTTTTGCGAAAAAACAGATTTTTGTAAGAAACCCATCAAATAATAATAAAAGAAATAATAAACGGATTTAAAACCTTAACTTTTATAATAACAAAATTTTCTTTTTAAATTTAGCTTTATAAATAATTATAAAACTATATCAAATCCATCTAAACAGTTTAGACCATTTAGACGGTTCAATTGCCTTATTGTTTTTTGGGCTTAATTGCATATTGGTCTTTTTAGATCATTATTGCTTAATAATCCTCCATTTATCTCTTTTATTCATTTTGAAATCTTGCAATATTTTTCTTTCTAATTGTTCTCCTCATACTATTTCGGTGGAAAGCGATGTAGAAGTGAATTCTCCATCGAGTAGATTCACCTTTCATGGAGAGGTCTTTGATGACTTTTCGTCATGCACTATGACAAGAACTCGACATAAAAAATCAAAGCTAAATGTTAGAAGGATTTGTCTTCCAACAGGACCAATGTCTGATACGCTGTAAGTCTTTTCCTTATGAATATTGCTTATTGGAATGTAAGGGGTCTTAATGACCCTGTTAGACAAAAAGATGTTACTGATTTCATAATTAGTAATAGTATCTCATTGTTAATTTTAGTATAGACCAAAGTCGAACTATCTAAAGTAGATTCTATTATTAGGACAATGGTCCCCTTCTGATATGTAATTACCAATCATTCGTCTCATCCTCTAGGTAGAATTTGGATTGTCTCGAACCCTACTGTTATTACTATTTTTAGATTATCCCAGTCCCTTCAGTTCATTCATTGTTTGGCCAAATACCATAATTTTAATGCTTCATTTAGATTAACTGGCATTTTATGCTTTCAATGACGCTCTGGATCATTCTCATCTTTGGAATGATTTGATAGCTATTTCCAAAAATGATCTGGGCATCCCATGGGTCTCCCTAGGGGACTTCAATGCCATTCGTCATCCGGAGGAAAGATTAGGCTCCTCCGATAATTGGTCCACAACTATTGATAATTTCAATAATTGTTGCTACCTCAGTGAGCTCAGTGATCTCCGCTCCACTGTATTTCACATCTCTTAGATAAATAAACAACCCGATAATCCAATTATTTCCAAAATTGATCGTGTTCTAGTCAATCCTGACTGAGATGATCTCTTCCCCATGTCCTTTGCTCACTTTGAGTTTCTCCGTTCTTCTGACCATACTAGAGTCACTCTCAACTTTGGTATCCCCCGTCGTAGACGTAAGGAACCTTTCAAATTCTTCAACATGTGGCAAACTCACCCTAACTTCAAAAGTATTATGTCCAATAACTGGAATCTTCCCACTTATTCCTCTAGTATGAGTCTTGTCACTGATAAACTCACGCATCTTCAACATGAACTTGCTAACCTCAACCGCAAAGAGTTTAGTGACATTAGTACAAGGGTTTCAAATGCTCAAAACAAACTCTTTGATGCCTAGTCTAATATCACCCTCAATCATGTCCTTGTCACCAAGTAAATTGAGGCTTCCACGACTTTCATCTTTCTTAGTCGTGCTGAAGAATCCTTCCTCAAGCAAAAATCTAGAGAAAACTGGATCAAGCTTGGTGACAAAAACACCAAATTTTTCCATAACATTATCAAAACCCGTATTTTCTGTAACAAAATTATTTCTGTCAATAACGACATGGGTATCACTGTTTCTACTCCCACTAGTGTTTCTAAGGTCATTGTTAGATACTTCGAGGACTCCCTTAGAACTAGACATCCTGTCAGTTATCCGGGTTGGAAAAAGTATTTTCTCTTCTTTCTTCCAAAGTAAATGGCAATGACAAGTCCTTAATGATTTGCGAAATCACCTACGAGGAGATTAAGTCTGCATTTTCTGTATTGATAGTATTAAATCGACTGGTCCCGATGGTTTTAATTATAGTTTCTTCAAATCCACCTGGAACGTTGTTGGATATGATATTCGTAATGGAGTCCTTGAGTTTTTCCATTGAGGAGCCCTAAACCCCTCCTCGAATTCCACATCTATTGCTCTTAATACCAAGAAGGAATTCCCCTTTGTGGTTGCTGATTTTCGACCTATTGCTCTTTGTAATGTTGTTTACAAGATCATCTCTAAGACCTTAGCTAACAGAATCAAGGATTATTTCCCCTACCTGATAAAAAATTCTCAATCTGCTTTTGTCTCGGGAAGAAACATATCTGACAACATCCTCCTTTCCCAAGAACTTCTCAGAGGCTACCATACCAATTGTAGAGGGAAAAGGGTTGCCCTCAAAATTGACCTTATGAAATCATTTGATAATGTTCGTTGGAATCTTATTCTCGACATTCTTGTTGCTATGAACTTCCTTGACCAGATGATCACTTGGATCATCAACTGTATTTCCACTCCCTCTTACTCCATCAATATTAATGTTGACCCTCATAATAATTTTAAAGGTAGAAAAGGTCTTAGGCAAAGAGACCATCTTTCACATTTTCTCTTTGGTTATGCAAGTCCTCTCTAGTATTCTCAAGGAGAAAAGTAATAACACCAACTTTCAATTTCATTGGAAGTGTCAGAATCTCAAAATTATCAATCTCTGCTTTGCAGATGATCTTATGATTTTCTGTCATTATTATGTCAATTCCCTTATTCTCATTAAAAAGGCTATTGCTGACTTCCATTCCCTTTCTGGCCTAAATGTAAATACTCATAAAATCCAAATCTGTATGTCTGGCATCAATGACCCCCTCTGGTCTGAAGTCCTCTCTATTATAGGGTTCTTGGAAGGTTCACTCCCAGTAAAATATCTGGGAGTCCCTCTCCTTATTGGTCGACTTACCCACTCAGATTGTCGTCCCTTTCTTCACAAGATTTCTGCTAGGATTTACTCTTGGACTTCCAATTTCATATGCTGGCATACTTCAACTCATCAAATTTGTCTTACTTGCTGATCAAGTTTACTGGTTCTTCATCTTTATCCTCCTCTTTAGGGTCATTAAATAACTGACCCAAAACCTTCGTCGTTTTCTTTGGTCGGGTTCTGCCATGAAAATCCATGGTGCCAAAGTGGCTTGGACGACCATCACCGCTCCACCTAAGGAGGACGGCCTTGGGATTCTGGACTTACAAAAACTAGAATCAGGTGGTCGTCCTCAATCATCTTTGGTATATTATTAGTAACAATAATCACTCCATTTGGTGTGAGTGGATAAAAATGAAAAAAAATAAAAAACAATAATTTATAGACTCTTCCTATTGGTTCCTCTTCTTCTTGGATTTGGAGGAAAATTCTTCATTTCCGCCCATTGGATGCTAATTTGTACATGGTGGCTATTGGCAACGGTTCTAGCACTTCCTTCTGGCATGACCTTTGGCTCCTCTCTATTTCTATTTCTTTACACTATGGCTCGAACATCATCAATGATTCTAGACTTGGGAATAACCTCAAGGTTTCGGATATCATCCTCAACGGCCAATGGAATTGGCCTTCTAATATCAGGTCTATTATAGCCAGGAACCGTAATAATCTCCTGGAGATTAACAGAATCATCCTTTCTTTTCCCTCTCCTAAAATTAATTCCAATGATGTTCCTTATTGGAATGCAAAGGTTGATTGCAACATTTTCTCTATCAAGGAACGTATAACGTTATTCTATCGTCTGCCCAATCGTAGGATGGGTCGGGTTAGTCTGGAACAAATTTCATATTCCCTGTCACTCCTTTATTTTATGGATTACTATCTTGGGAAAACTTTCAACCAGAGACAAGCTACTCAGTTGGGGTTTAAATACCCCACCTAATTGTGTCTTATGCAACTCTGTAACTGAAACTATTTCTCATATTCTTTATGATTGTGGTTTTACTCAGAGGCTCTGGTTAAACGTTAGTTCTAAATTAGGTTTCCAATTTTCACCTATGAGTTGGCAGTCTTGGATTTGTGAGGCGTCAAATTGGTCTCACTCTCGAAACTATCATATTTGGCGTATTTGCTTTGGCGCGATTTTTTGTCTCGTCTGGAAGGAGAGAAATTCAAGAATATTTGACTCCTCTCTGGCCACTGCTTCTTTGGTTTCTAACCGAATCTTCTCTGATCTCCGATTTAGATTCCAAGGTTCCACAATTTTCTGGCTTCCTTGATGCTTTATCATATTCTTATACTTTTCTTTTTGCAGGACCTCCCGATATTATTCATGCAATGGATGTCCTTGGAATCTCTACTTTTCAACTTAACTGTTCCTTGTTGTGCTGCAGTATTACTCTACTTTCATCTCCGTTTATTTTACTTCTGCTACTTCATTCTCGTTTGTAAGCTTGTGTATCGACTCCCATATGTCGATTGTATCTCATCGGGGTATGCCCTAGGTATTTGTATGAACACATTTTATTTTATTTAAACTTTTTTCACAAAAAAGAAGAAGTATGAACATTTCTTTTATATTAATTATTCTTAATTATTATAATAACAAAATTATTTTTTATATAATTCTATAAATTATTTTAATATTATTTTTAAAAAGTATTTTATATTTTATTTAAAATTTATAAAAAATAATTTAAAAACTATTGTTTTAAATTGATCGGAATAAATTGTATTTTATTTTTTATTTAAAATTTAAAAATAAATCTTACTTAAACGCTATAAAGTATAAGTTAAATACTTTACAAGTTTACTGTTTTAGTTTTAAACGAGTTACTTTCGATGATTAATTATAATGACTACTATTATAATCAATACTTTTTAATTTGATAACACTAATTTTTTTTATTGCACTTGGTTTTTTCAAACTATTTTATATTTTAAATATAAAATAATTAATATATAATTACTTTTGAACTTATTTAAAATATTTAGAATGTAAAAATAGTTCAAAGTATTATATAACAATATAATTTATTTGAATATAGTTTTACTAATTATAAAATTTTAAGAGTCAATAAATAAATATAAAATGTTTAGATATTTTTTAAAATAAAATAAAACTTAAAAGTAATTAATTATTTTTCATAAATTTTGAAAAGATAATAACCGTATTAAATTAAAATAATTAACTAAATAAATTGGACTAATATATTGTTTCATAATGCTATCATATCTTTCAAAACATAGCTCTAAAAAGAATTTAAAAGTACAATTGGGTTTATTTTTTTAAGACGAACAAAACTAGATCCATGAAATATAATTTTTAATGTTTTTAGTTACAAAATTACCTATTAATTGGCTACAAAAACAGAAAATAAATCTTCAAACGTATAAGTCATGACTTCTATTTAGTTCGTCTTTTAAAACTAAAAATATATGTATCTTTTGGGGAAAAAAGTTAATATTTGAGAGTTATGAAGTTTAGAACGTTAAAATTGGAGTTGCAAAAATACATGTAAATGTGTTACAAACAAAGAAATTAGTTGCAAAAAACAGAAAATTAGTTACATAAAATGTTTTTCTCTCAATTTTTTAGCTTTTAAAAATATGATATCTTTCAAACTATAGTTCTACAAAGAATATCCAAAAAAAACTATTCCTTTTGTTTTGTTAGGACAAATAAATCTAGATCCATGAATAAAAGTTAATTAATTTTCAGTTGCAAAATTATGTGTAAATTAGTTGTAAAATTATTTGTAAATTAGTTAAAATATATGGTCGTTTAAAAAAATTAAAAAAATAAATGTATTTTTTATTTTCAAGTTATGGTTTGAAAGATATGAAGTTTTTAATGTTAAAATTGGATTTGTATGAACATGTGTAACCGTGTTGCAAAAAATATAAAGAAATTAGTTATCAAAATAAAAATTTAGTTGCGTAATAAGTCTTTCATTTTCTCCCCCTGTTTCTTTGTGTTGTTTAAAAAACGTCATATCTTTCAAATTTATTATTATTTTTATTTAATATTGAATAATAAGTAAATGAGACAAATATTAAACAACCACACAAATAAAAGAAAAGAAAGAGTATACAAAGCACCTAAATCACCAATGATCATTCACCGTCAAGCAAACCTGATTGAGTATGATTGCTTACCGTTTGCTTCCATTAGAGTCGCGAACTTGTTGTAGTCGTTCCTAAAGGGAGAACCCCACATCTCAGACTTTGTGTGTGCTACCCTTCTTGTTCCACTCATTTCTCTAGGCTTCGAATTTTGATAAAAGATTGTAGAAGAATAATATAGAAGACAATATTGGTTAGAAAGATAAAAATAGTAATTATAGTAATTAGTTTTTAGAGCTTTTGGAATAACAATATTGTTTGAGAGATAATATCAATTGAGAGATGCATGCGAAATTGATCAACGACTTTTTTAAGAAAAAAATTGATCAAATCAAATATCGATTTGATTAAAAATAGTTGAAACTAGGAAATCCGATTTGCAGAAAAATATATTATATATGTAGAATACTTATTGTTTACTATTCTTACAACTATCTTCATACTTCTCACACAATCATTATACTTCAAATATTCTTTTCTCAATCCATATTTCTAATAACTCCAAAAGAAAAATCTAAAAAATACTCAGGCAATGTCATCAAAACATCCTCAACGGGTAGAAGAGTCTAAGAGGGATTGTCGCTACATAAAGATGTATCAGAGAGTATTAAAGAACATATAAACTATTTAAAACATTTACATATATATATTGTTGAAAAATATGATAAACTATTAGATGAAAGATTCAATAAGCTATTTAAAATATATAATATTTGAAATATATCAATTATCTAAAAATTACAACAACTTCAAGATATATTTTAAAAATCTAATAAATTATTAGTTGATTTTTTTAAATTAACTATCTAAAATATATAATACTTGAAAGATTTAAAGATTCCAACAACTTTAAAGATATAGTTTGAATATCTAATAAACTATTAATTAAAACATCTAATAAACTATTTAATACCATTATTTTCTCGAATGACCATTATATCTTTATTAAGATATTGATATTTATCGATGGTTGTTTTTTATAGGCATTAATATTAACAAAAATATTATTATACCTTAAAGAGACTGACATGTTTAACGTGACGCATCACGATAAGTTGTGGACGGATCATTGTAGAGTTGTTACGACATTTACGGTAACAAGTCATGGCATAATACGGTGGTATTTACTATCATGGTAGAAAACGGTCACGACCGTCACAGTCACGGTAGGATTAATATGATAACTATCGCGACATTATATTATATAGATTATAATTGTTTTATTATTATTATAGTTTGATTGTTATTATGATTTAATTATAATTTATAAATATTAGAAGTGTTGTTGTATAGGTTTTGTAACACCTATAGAATACGTATTATTATTGTTTGATAAACAAATTGTTATATATTTTGTATATTATAATTTCAAGTTAGTATATAGGTTATTACGAATTTATTATTATAATTTGAATATTATTATGGTTTAATTACAATGTATAAGTACTATAAGTGTTGTTATATTAATTTTGTAACACATAGAATAAATGTTGTTATTATTTGCAAAACAAATTATTATATATTATGTATATTATAATTTCAAATTAGTATATGAATTGATAATTTTTTTATTATGCGCTGGTTATTATTATGGTCTTATTATAATTTATAAGTATTTAAAATGTTATTATATTTTTATTGTAAGACATAGTATATGTGTTGTTATTGTTTTGATAAACAAATTTTTATACTGTTTGTAAATTATAATTTTAAATTAGTATAAGGTTATTATAGTTTTATTATTATACTCTGATTATTAGTATAGTTTGATTATAATTTATAAATACTACAAATGTTGTTATATTTTGATCATTTATTACTAATGATAAAATAATTGTTATAGTCTTTTAGTTTGATTATACATTATGATATTAAAGGATAAAAAATAAATTTTATTAATTCAAGCCTTTCACAGTCTATACTGTTGCGGGTCATGAGTTGTACAAATGTTCTCAAATTGAACAATCCGATTACAAGCTCTAATATAAATGTGAAATGTTATTTATTTTGCCAATTTACCTCATCCTCGTCAATATTTTCACCATTTAAATTTGCAGATGCTTCAACCATAAGATCTTGTTCAAGTACATCGTCCATATCATGTGGATATTCATCGAAGATGTCTCTTAGTTTCTCTCCTGTTTTATAATCTTTGTTTTGCATCATATGATACGTTGTAGTCTAATATTTGATTGCAACAGACACTCCAAGTACCCCTGCCGGTGAATCTTATTTGTTTAGTTATGAATTAAAGTATGACATGACTAAATACACATTCATTCGCCACTCCAGACATAAGTGTTTAAAAAATCTATTTGTTAACCTCCAAAAGAATAAAAAATTCACGTTATTTTGATTGCCACCACTTTATGATGTCAGGTGACTTGCTTTCGCCATACTGTACTAACTCAAATGGAGTGTTCAAATATCTGACCATTTCATTATTAGCTTAAATAACTTTTATTGGCACCCTGCTGTTTAACATTTTCATTCTCACATAATATTGGTGACTTTTGGCTTTTCTCGTATTACTACTACTAGTATTTGTTTCATTAAAGATGATAAATTTCTCCCGTGTTTGTCAACATATTTATTATACATTATATAAATAAAATCGTTAATTTTTAAGATATACTTCATGGTTAGAGATAGCATGAGAAAGTTTTAGTGCTTCATAAAATAATTAACTAAAAAGGAACACCCGATATTTTCTTAAAATAATAAAAAAAATTACCACAATAGCATAATCGTATTGGATGCGATAAAAATACTTAACAAAATTTGTATATATATCGGGCACCATGTCGCGACATACATTATGTTCCCTATATGTATCCATATGTATGACAAGATTAGTAATTTGATGAAGGGCCAAGTGAATGTTAGGAGTATATTGTGTAGAAAACATTTTAGTTGCATTATTAAACAACCTCGAGAAACTTAAGATTGAAGGACAATAAATCTAATTTTGATCTTCAAGAGGTGTATTAGGATTATATCTATTATAAAGCATAGTTTCTCATTTTCATACGTATAAGCACGTGCAAGAAGATAATATGTACAGTTCCATCTAGCTTCGACATCTAAAACTAGTTTTTAAAATGGTTTTCTATGGCAGCGCCAAAAGAGTATTAAGAAAAATTTGTTTTTAGTTGCATAATATCTAAAAAATTGATCCCATAGATGTACGTGAGATGCGTATCACTCTTGAGTTGACCCTACTATGCATCCAATTAACATAACTCCAATTGTCACCAAAAGTAAAATATCGTGGAGTAGCAACATCATATATTATGGTTTATTCCCTATATGTATTTTGGTTAAAAACAAATGTATTACCGATTTCAGGATCTATGTATGTTTCAATTCTTCAAAAAAATTCAAAGGATAATTTTTTTATGTGTGGCTAAGTATTTCGACATACCCTGGAACCATAATTTGTTTTTTCGAGACTTATATGTATATGTTTTCTCATAATAATTATATATAGCACAATTTTCACATGATACCCAATAAAGTGTTCCCATGCTTACGAGGTTTTCTTCCTACTCTTATTACCAATGTTAGTATTTCCAGATATATTGGCGCTAACATGAAAACATATTTTTTTTCCGGAGGGAACCCGCAGCCGCTACTCAGAGTGCAATGAGTGCGCACATGTTAAACCCTCAGTCTGACGCGATAGCCTGCAAACCAACGGCAGAAGGTAAACCACACAAGGTGACAGGCTCAGCCGAGAAAGCGTATGTAGAGGGACTCGAACTCATGACCTTTTGGTCATAAGAATGCCATACTCAACCAACTCGGCTACCCCCTTGGGGGCAACATGAAAACATATTGTTAGGTTTCCACGGGATTATGCATCCCCAAACCAAAAAAATGTTAGGATTACCTATAGTGCGAGGTTGGACATTAGCCCCACAAACATGGTTAGTCGGGATATTTCTTTGCTTCGGTGCCATTTAAAATATATTTGTTTAAAAAATATAAAAAAAAAACTAGTAAAAATATTTTGTAATTTTTAAAGTACTAAAAAACTAGTAATTTAAACAAATACAAAAAATACCATAAATAAATAAAAAGTCATAATATACCAAGCAATAATATTAGAAATAATCTTCCTCCGTTAAGAAAACTTTATTGAGTTGATAGATGGCAAAACTTGATCGAAGATTGAAAAAGAAGAATATTATAGAATGGTTTGAGATATTATAATAGTATTTGTAGAATTGTGCTTTGAATTTTTTTAGAAGAAAATTATTGTTTGGGAGATGAATGAGAACTGGATGAGTTTGTACTATATTCATAACGAAAAAAATTCTTGAAAATATTTAGATCCAATCGGATATCCGGTTGGCCAATGTCTATCAGTTTTTTTGGTCAGTCGAATATCCGATTGGCCCCGAGCAAATAAATGAACAAACTATAATATGAGTATTTTGCTTCAATACTTTTCATAACAGTCAAATTACTTCTCTAAAATATATATAGACTTTAAAAACTAAATTCAAATTTCTAATAGCTTCTAAATTGGAAAGATATAAAAAAATCTCGAACTGATGACGGCGAACCATCCGAATTTTCAAGTAGAATAAGATCAAAATCCAAGAGGGATTCATCGAACCATGAACAAGTATCATAGAGTATTGAAGTTTGGAATTAATTCGAGGTTCACATTCAAAACTACCTAGCGCTACATAAAACTACTATTTACGTTGGTATGTATTTAAAATACGATGAACTTATTAGTGTAGCAAAGATGGGAGTGTTTTTAGATAATCTTAGCGAGGATCGAGGATTGGGTTGGTTATTTTTTGCAAAAGTTAATTATCCTTGTTATATAAAATTTGTACATTAGTTTTATGAAATTGATGTCTAATTACGAATGATCCCTCGAGTTTGCTAATGAGGTACACACCATAATACTGAATATAGTTTTTTTGAAACTAAGTTTGTTGATGAGTTTTGTTTGCCAAGATTTACATTGATTGGTACTTATTTACCTTATCTAACTTATCCTCGTATGAGATGACCTCAAGATTGGACTCTGATGTTGGATGAAGTAGTAGGCTACTGAGTTTTAATAGATATCAATCGATGGTTACCGGTAAACATAGATTTAGTGGAAATAATATTGATGATTACAATAAATTAGGTTTCAAATTAGTTAATCATTGTTTTTTTTCTAAATAAGTACAATAATATAAACTTGTCGTTTCTTCAAACATATGTAACTGCTATTATGGTGCAATCGAATCAAATAAGTTTACTTAGTTTGATAATTGGGCATATGAATTCGAAAGTTCATGGTATGAGGTTATCTTAAGGGATGGTATATATTTTTTGGAAGGATTGATTTAGATTAAATGACAGGTTTATGACAAATTTACGGATGTGCTATCACAAATATGGAGATCTAATGACGTTACCAACCCATGTGCGTTGTCTACTAGTTTTCAGAGGCAGATCATGCACATTGTGAGGCAACCTCGACCGGTCACGTCCAATAAAAATAGTTCTTCTCATCAACAATAAATGATGTCCGACCGATAATATATGTAATCGATGCATTTGATAAATGAACAACATTAGGAGGATGCATAAACTCAAATGAGTAAATTATACCCCACCTAAATAAAAACCGGTCCGGCATACAACGAATGTTAATTTGGATGGTTTTGCAAATGTGCGTAGAACCTTATCCACAATCAAACGAGGAAAATCTTCTTCAAATATGATTAATTAATTAGTTTTTTTATTTAATTTTATTGATTTTTTTATATTGATATGTTTTTTTTTAAATCATATTAAACAATTTAAAATATCTTAAAATACTAGTTGAAAAATTCAATAGACTATTTAAAATATTTTATATATTATAAAATATAAATATCTAAAAATTTCAACCACGTGCATTAAAAACATTAAAAATATGAAATTAATAATCTATTTAATGTTTTATATTTTGTAAACAAACGAGTATTTTTTTATTCTTCCTATATAACTGTATGTAGTAAAACAAATACCTATGTAATAATATATATGGGTTCATATTAGGGGTTAGCTCAAATATAATTGGTCAAGTTATCCAACCTTTTCTTCTCTTCTCTTTTCTTTTTTTTCCTTTTTCCGCTTCCGTTTCCAATTCCAATTCCAATTCCAATTCCAATTCAGTAACAGTATATATTGTATTTTCTTCGTGTTGAAACTTTCCCTCTGTACGGACGAAATCCTCTTTCAACTCTCCAGCTCTGTAAGTGAACGGCTCTCATATAATTCAGCTTCGTCAAAAATCACTTTAATCTTTTCTAAGTTTTCTTTTTCTACAATGGAAAACGAAACCGATTTATCAAATTTGCTGAGAGTCGCCGAACAAAAACAGGCGAGTCTTCGCATCTCGTTTAATAAAGCTAAAGCACATTCTACTGATATTATAGAATTCTCTCTACAGTGGATTGAGCTAGAGGAACATTTCGATACTATAACTTCACACATCGACAGTAGGTTTAGAGAATTAAGTTCCAAAGAAATCGAGTTAGAAAATACTAAGATAGCGTTGGAGGAAAGATTAACGAAGATAAAATCGAAAGAAGATGAACTGAGTGGTTTAAAATACGAGATTGGTGAATGCTGTGCAAAGATTGTGGTTAAGAAGAGAAAATTAGGGTTTGTAGAGAAATCGATGGGTGATTGTGATCGCGAGTTTAAAGCAAAAGAATTAGAACTTGATTGTATGAAAAGGAATTTAGGGTCAGTGATAGAAGATTGTAATCGCGAGCTTAAATCCAAGGAATTAGAACTCGATGCTATGAAGAGATTGGTTACTCTTTGTTGTGTGGAATCTGAATTAAAAAGGGAAGAATTGAGTTTATTAAGGATATCTGTTCAGGAATGCAGTGATGAACTTGAATCTAAAGTTCATGGATTGCGAAAAATTGAGGAAACTATTGAAATTGGCTCTAGAAAGCTACGTTTAGAAGAGCAGGAATTAGACCGAGTTGCGCAACAAGAAAAACAGCTACGGAAAGAACTCGAATTGAAGAAAAAAGAGCTTAAATCTAAAGTTCATGGGTTGCGGAAGATTGAGGAAACTATTGAAATTCGCTCTACAAAACTACATTTAAAAGAGCAGGAAGTGGACCGAGTTGCGGAACAAGAAAAACAGCTATGTAAAGAACTTGAACGGAAGAAAAAAGAGCTTGAATCCAGTAATAACGAGCTTGAATCAAAAGAAAAGCAACTTCAAGAAGTTTGCTATGAAGTTCAGACAAAAGAGGAACAACTTAGTTCACTTGATAAACAACTTGAAGCTAAAACGAAAGATCTTGCTTATATGGGAACAAACAATGGTAACAAGACCTATGATGATACAGAGGTCGAGGATGGAGAAAGCATGCAATTTCTCTTAAATGAGAAAATGCATCAACTAGAATCAACAGATTCTCGGATTTTAGAAACTCTCAAATCTTCTTTAAATCCGGCTAGGCTTGTGTTAGACGCAATGGAGGATTTTTTAGCTAAAGAAGAGATGAAATTTGATGCAAAGGTTATCAAGAGAAGTCGTATTATCTTATTAGAGCAGTTAATGGTTATATCTCCATCTATTAGTGCCGAAACACGAAATGATGCTATCAAGTTAGCCGTTCAATGGAAAGCGAAGATAAATCTAGATGGAGATGATTATTTTGAGATTTTAGGTTTTCTGCATTTTGTTGCTGCTTACCAGTTGACAGCTGCTTTCGATACCGATGCAGTTCTATATGTTGGCTCTGAGAATTTCTCCTAAAGAAGCCGGGTCAGCATAAGTTGTCGCGGCAATAACATGTCCAAGGATCAACTGCAGCAAGAAGATGAGAAACATACTCCATTTCGTCCTCGGGTTAATTCTCAGTTACATAGACTCCGCAACTCTTAATAGACCGACTCAGGCACCAAAGGTAGTGATAATCACGACTTGTTAGAAGATCATTTACTTGATTATTTAGTATAGTTAACAGTCAATCTCAAATTTAGGTATAAAAAGAAGCATTATCATGGTTTTAGGATACAAAAGTACTAAATCAAGATTTGATATACCCCAAAAGTTAAAATTGATAAAAAAGAGAGGAGAGTTTTATCCAATTTTTCATGTTTTGAAGAACAATACATTTATGGAATGTTATAAGGATTACAAAAAAAATTTATGATATACATTCATGTTTTATCCAATTTTTCCGTTCAATTTGTTCATCACGGCGAAGGGTAGTTCTCTGGGTCATTATGGACCGTTAATGTTGGTCATTGGTATAATGTTCATAGAGATTGACAGTAAAAAAAATAGAGATGATTTTTGAGTCACTTAGTACCACAACAATGATTTAGGTTTAACAGGGTTAACAAAGGTTATAAAATTGTTATCACACTCGTAGTTAGTACATTTCATATATGGTTCAGTTATTTTTGAAAGACTTACACTTCGAAGAACTGGAAACTTGTTCAGAACGTATTGAAACCTGAAATGTACCAATTTTCATATGATTCGAAAAATATTTACAGCCAAACAAAAGCAAGCGAATTCTACTGGCGATGGATCGAAAATGTGAACTGCTGCTAAATTAAAACTCAGTGGTCAAGAACATTTTTATATTCCTTCGCAAACTTATCCTTCATTCGCCTCCCTCATTTACTCATATCTTACGTGTTGTTATGTCTTAACTTGGGATTAGTCACAACAGCTGCAATATCCGTTCTACTTCTAACTATGGAAAGTTCATTGTCCACAAAAAAGAAGAAGACAGATTTATCAACGATGGAATTCATAAAAGAAAGACAGATTTATCAACAATGGAATTCAATTATATCCAACATGAATTCTTTGGTCCAAATTATGATACAAATAATTTTCTTTAGTTTAAATTACATAACGATCGTTGTTTTGAAGCTAGTAAAAAAGTTATGTAAATATTATAATTTATATATCAAATAAATATCCATTGTAATTTATTACTATTATTATATATTAACTATATACTTAATTGATATATATAAATAGATATTCGTAATTTGTATAGATGTACACTTCAAACCATCTTTATATTAATCATCACTCATTTTGAACGGTTTTGATGGTACCTAAATCTAACAAATAAATACCAATAAATCCCTTTCCTTTATTAAAATTACTAACTCGAGTTCGAATATTCTTTTTGATACATGGTTTGATTGTACCTAATTTTCTTTTTCTTGAAACTGCCTTACAAGCAGAGTTTGATATAAGAATTTGATAAAATTATTAATTGTATTCGATTAATGTAATCAAATCCTTTTACTGCAGTCTTTGTAGTGCTTTAATACTATTTCTCTTTCTGTATTTTCTATCCTTACTTGAATGATGTCTTGTCTTTGATTCATTTGGTTCACTTGGCGTTTAATTCAGTGCTACTAGTCCTTGATCTTCATTAATGCTACTCCTTGATTCCTTGGTCATCTATAGCTCCATGTTCTGAGTCATCTTGTTTTGATACCTGTAAAAAAAAAAATTCTCTATCAGGTTAACAAATTGATTGTACCCAAATCTAACAAACAAATATCAATAAATCCGTTTTGCTTATTAAAATTACTAAATCGAGTTCGAATATTCTTTTTGCTATACGGTTTGTAATGTGATTGCAATATAAGTCGTTTGAATTTAATTTTTTTTCATCACTATTGTAGATATTTTTTGGATGTAATTATATTATGTATTTCAATTAACCAAAGTGTGGGTAAAACCAACCGATCAACTTATGAAACGATTTTTTTTATATAGTTTGAATTTCTGCACTTTAAATCACCAGCACAACTGCACACAAAATACTAAACAGATTGATTTTTTTACTGTTTGGTAAAAAAAATTCATGCTATTGGTACAATATTTTGAATTTATTAATACATGATATCACCAAAAACATGTTCTATCCCACTTTTAATATGTTTGTAATAGTTTTAACAAGTTAGAATCATCATGGGTAGGTGTTAAACATGTCTTACATTTATATATACTCTATTATTTTCAATGTTAGTTTGCAGAGAGGTTTGTCGAAGAACATGGAACTTCAAATACGGTAGTCTTTGTAATAATCTTTTACAACAATAAATTTTTTGGTAAATCTTCTAAATTTAGAAAGTTGGACCCGACCTTCCCCGCCAGTGGAGACCTATTCAACCGCTGGGGATGAAGAACTAACAATTTTGAAGATGATCCTCCCCCCAGGGGAATGCCATCTCCATCCGCCGAGGCAATCCATGCCCAACCGCCAGTGGAGTTAGATTTCAACCGTCGGGGTTCGGCATTATCCCAGCCGGTTTTGAACCAAGAAAATTTGTTAAGTTTTGAGAAATTTTTGGACTAGGTCCCTGACAGTTCTACAAACATCAACCGCCGGTTTGAAGTTTCTAAACCGCTGGTGCAGTGATTGTCAACCTTCGGTTGACATAACTTAGTTTATTTTCACATGTAATAGCTTTTTGAGGGTCACCATCGCCGGGTGGGATATTATCAACCGGCGGTTGACAACGTCCCCGACAGTGGAACAATTGTCAACCGTCGGTGCGAGTTGAGCATTTTGTTTTTGTGCCATATTGACATATTTAACCCTTGTTTTATGTAGGAGGAGGAAATGGCGGAGCCTTGCTCCGTCGATTATAGCCACGTGTTCAAACCAAATCTCACTACACTGAAGACGAGTTGATTGTATGGGTTAGGCAAACCGCGTTAGACAACAGGTTTGTTGTTATATTACGTCGATGCGATAGATTTGCTCTAAAAAATCTGAGATTAGTTTTTGTGTGCAAAAGATTTGGACTTTACAAAAAATTGGTAGATCCGAAGCATCTATAGAGGAAGTCTACCAGCACGAAAAAATGCGGATGCCCATTCACCCTTAAAGGAAATAAAATGGATGATGATTTGTGGGGATTAGAGGTCGAATGCGACATTTACAATCACGATACGACATCCTACAAAGAAGACCTCTTTTACTTGGGACAATTCAACAAAGAAGAGATGGATTTTGTAGTTAGTATATGAAAATGGGATCCCGTTCTCGTGGCATTCTTAGTGGGGTGAAGAAATTGAACCCTAAGAGTTCATATTCAATGCGCATCGTGTACAACGCTCAACTAAAACACCACAAGATCGAGAAAGCCGGTCGGTCGCAATTCCAATACTTGTTGGGTGAACTAAAGAGGTTGAACTACTACGAATTCCATAGAAAGTCGAAAGACGAAAGTGATGTCATAGGCGAGCTTTTCTTTACAAACCGGTTAGTTTGGATTTGTTACGGACATTTCCAAATGTCATTGAAATAGATAACACATACAAGGTAATAAAATATGGGATGCCGCTGTACGAGGTCGTCAGAGACACTAGTACCGGGAAAAATTTCTACATTGGTTTCGCGTTTATGTCGGACGAAAAATTTGAGAGCTACAAATAAGTGTTAGAGTTCTTACATTCATTGATGGTAACATACTTCATCGAACCACCGTCTATTATTTTGACAGGTAGAGACTTAGCGCTTGTGAAAGCGGTGGAGGAAGTGTTCCCCAATGGAACGCACATGTTGTGTTAATGACACATCAACATGAACGTCTTGGCCAAAACTAAGAAAATCATAAAGGAGAAGAAAGTGTACAACGCCTTCTTGAAAGTGTGGAATCAAATGATGTTGGCAGAAATAGAAGTAGCCTTAAACGACTATCGGTCTGAATTGCACCGTGACTTCAAAGAGTATCCGAAAGCAATTGAATATACCGAAAGTTGATTAGGCTCGTACGGTGATAAGTTTGTCATGTGGAGAACTAACGAGTGGATGCATTTTGGTAACCACACCACAAACCGCGTGGAGAGCGCTCACTCGACCCCCGAGCGTTTCACCAGTATGAGCAAAGGTAACTTCGAATATTTTTGGTTGAAGTTGCATACCTTGATAGAATTGCAACAAGGGGACATCAAGGGTTCATTCGAAAAGAGCCCCTTGTTAGCCCTACACAAATTCGCGAACATTGTGTACGGTAAACTAAAAAGCAATGTCTCCCATTATGCTTTGGAACTTTTATCCGGAAAAGTAGATTGTGCCTGCAAAATGACAATTGTGGGCTGCACGCCCTGCTATTGTGCAAGCAAACTACGCACAGTATCCCTTGCACGCACGAAATCTACGAGTTTGTTGCCAAATGCCTAGAGGTGCCTCTAGAGTTATTAAACGAACATTGGAAGAGGTTGGACATTCTAGTTCGTACCAATCTTACAACGATCGAGCAACTAAAAGCCAAAATTAATAAGCTAGTATGTGATGTCATGGAATCCAACGACAAAGCATGCATAGAGCACGTTTATAAGAAATGGTTTACCGTCGTCCATCTTGAAACAACTTCCCTTTTGGAGCCACTGGTGAAGCAGAAAGCACGAGGTCGTCCACCTATCAAACGTAAGTTGTCTATTATCGCATCTGAATTATCCAGTAAACGCGATAAAAGTATGCACGAGCATGTGCTCGATTTAGAAAAAGCTAGTTCGCCAACGCTTGCTGAAGAGTTCAAACCTCCGACCGCAACCTCAAGTAAGGGGAAAACATTTCAGGTCCGAAACGTGGTTGGTAAAGTGCCCCGCTCGGAAGAAAGGTAGCCTTATTCTAACGGAAGCAAGTGGGATGATGATTTCTAAGGGAACGGTCAGTTGTAGGTCAAACTCTACGATGCCGGCTAAGGAAAATTTACTAGACCCCAAAGGATACTTAAACCAATTCCCTATCTATGTTAGACCTTTTGTAGAGTCCATTAACGACGTTAAATATGATGGCCATTACGGGTACCGCTCGATAGCGCTTGTATTGAACGGGCAACAAGATGGGTGAAGGTTGATAAGGGATGCCCTTTACAACGAGCTAATGTATTATGCATCCGTGTATGTTAAGATATTTACAATTATAAAAGAGTTGATTGATGTTGCGGAGCGTGTGAAGTGCTCTAGTAACGTGGGTACTAAAGACCATTGGATGTCCATTCCCAAGATGGGATTCGCAATCGCTTATGCGTTTAACTGTATTCTTCATTTCGTAGGACAGTTCGACCTACGAATGTTGGGTTCACTTTTCTTCCGTTAAGAGGTGCACCGTCTCAGATGCCAAACCAAATGGAAATCAGATTGGGTTGGGTGAACTCTAACCACTTCATTAAACGTAAGTATTTAATTCCATTGACGGTTAGTTTAAATATTATTAAGACATTCATTTAACCATGTTTTCATTTTGCAGATTGGGATTAAGTCACGGGCTCCATGCACAACGATACATCATTTTTGCCTAAAGTTGCGCTCACTGGACGCGGAAGGTTGGGGTTTGCCAATTTTCTCTCATTGCAAGAGATACGAAGAGCTTAGAAGTTGCAGCCCCGAAGTAACCGATTTATCCACATTTTTTAAAGCACAATATCATTAGTTGTACGATTTCCACTTCATAATAACGTTATATCATTGTACTTTATTATGACATTTAAATTAAAAACATTATGACCTTTTCTTCTTAAACTTAAGTTTTGCATTAAATATTAATTTAAGACATTATACAATTCAAAATACATAATTAAAAATACAAAACTAAAAATACATTAAGGAAGATAAGAAGACAGTAGCCCCTAATTGACATTGAAGACGAATACTTAGTTTCAGAGCGATGGATAGTTCTTACCATACTCGAAGCGTTTCTCGGACGAGTACATCCTTGCTAGATTCTTCAGGAGTTGGGTTCAGTTTAATGCTGGTCTCTATCGCGTCAACCCTCTCTTGAATTTGCTGCAAAGCATATTACGCCATCTCTTGCGTAATAGTGCTTTGAAATGACATACTAAATATATTGCGGGATTCAGTCCGCACTTTGTAAGTAAGTGACTCAATCGGTATTGTCACAATTTTGAGATATGCTAACCTATCGGCCACTTTTGTCGCGTCCTCGCGGTCGGGGCATTACACATCTGGGACACAATGCATCTCTACCGTGGTTGAAGAAGATTCTGCATAAAAAAACATCAACAAATCCTGGACTCTCCTCTCGAAGCGTGCCTTTTCACGAACTCAAATGCATTCAGGAGGTTCGTATCTTTGTGGACGTTCCTAGTAGAATCACCCATTATTTTTTCTTTCAAGTGCAATGATACATCTCAGTGATATTACTTATAGTAGGGTAGTTGGAGGGAACATCCCCAAAAGTTTAGCGGGAAAAAAACATTCCTTTCGTGGGCTAATAGGTTTTGGCAGGAACCAATAAAATAATAATATTATTTGTTCCCTTAATGTCTAATCAACGGTTGAACAATTGTCAACCGGCGGGGAAATAGTCAACCGACGGTTGAAAAAAGTTCAACCGCCGGTTTAGGGTTAAGATTACAACCTCTATGTTAGATACAGTTTGAGAGATTGTAACCGGCGGCTGATAATTTCTCAACCGCCGGTTGAATACTTCCCCGTCGGGGTGGTCACATCCCCGGCGGTGGACAATTCTTACACCGTCGGGGATCTAACCCTTGACCATAGCCAGCTTTTGGCTTATGGAAAGGAACTATCAACCGGCGGTGAAGTATTTCTCAACCGCCGGTTGACTACCTCCCCGCCCGGGTGGTAATTTTCCCGGCGGTTGAAAATTATTCAACCGCCGGTTACTCCACCGACATGTTGAAGATCCCAAACTGACAGATTAGTCCCCTGGCGACCCCAAATATTTCAATGGGTAGGGTAGTAGTCAACTGTCGGTTGATAATTGTTCAACCGATGGTTGAATACTCAGAATCTTACACTTCTAGTAACCACCATATCAATGATTTCAACCACCGGTTGGACATTTTTCAACCGGTGGTTGACTACAACCCCAACGGTTGAAAATTGTTCTTACGCCGGTTGAATGCAATTTAGATTTCTCTTAAGTTGTGCAAATACTGAATTGGTCAAAGAAAACCAATTACTAACTATAAATAAAACCAAATACAAAGATAACCAATTAGTAAGAAATGATATAAATTATAAATGAAACCAATTACTAAGCATTCATCTTTTAAAACTTCTGAATCAGCGTTTGAATCCAACATAAAAAATATCCAAAATACCGAGTCTAAAACATAACAACATGGTCAAGAAAACTAAAAGAGCATACAAACAACAAACAAAAGTAGCATTATTACAAGCCATGAACTAGTGAGTTATAACACTTTCCTTGCGAAGGACACTAGCTCTTCAGGTGTCTCATCTAACGGTCGAACACGATTTATCGTGTTCACCACATCCACCACGGAGCGCTCGCTAAGGATACGAGGGGTGATGTTGAACCAACCGTGTTTCTTGACGTACAGTTCGTACTGGGGGGTTGATGTCCGCCTACTTCCTTCCAAGGGCCCTGAGAACGTATCGATGATGTACATATGCTCCCTCCATTTGGTCCAGTGATGACCCTGTACCATGTAACGGAGATTGTTTCCTTTTGAGATACCGGTTCTATGAACAAGGGGAGGCATCGGTTTTTCTTGTATCCAACCAAATTTCCGCATCATTCGTCGGGGTGGTACGCCTCGCAAACCAACATTAGCCGGATAGGGTTGCGATACAACCCTATTGCTTGCTCCGGGAACACCGCACGAACGTCTTCGTACAATCGGAAAATAACCTGCAATAAACAATTAAACATGTTAACACTGTATAAATAAACACACATTTAATTTCATGATAAGAAACAAACTTACATCCGTCTCTGTTAACCCCGAGAGAATGTAATTGTAGTACAACTTCCCGTGAATAAGTGCTCCGGTCAGCTTTCTCGGAGGCCAAGCTAACATCTTTGGATCGGTCGGGCTATAATCGAGATTCAGACCCGATCGGAAAACGGGGAAGTGATCGTACACCCGACTCTCTAGTAGCGCCGAAAAACTGACTAGGCTCTTCAAAGAGTGTTTTTCAACGACCCGAAGCTCTTGCATAGCCATACTAATGCACACGTACCCCACGCGTACTCGTCAAACTTCTCCAAGTTCTCAAGGTGGTGGAGAAAATTGCATTGGATGTTCTTTTGGCTAGTGTTGGTGAAGATGGTACACCCGAGGAAAAACATGATGTAAGCCTGAGCGACTTGTTTCTTCATGTCCCTAGTGATGGCGGCGTTGGTGTCCATATATGCGGCCCGGAGAGAGTCTATCTTAGCCATTAGAGGACGAACCCACTCTCCTTATGAGCCTCCATATCCTACTGCACGACTTCCGCCGAAATTCCCAACAGATATGCATATCGTGGATATGTCTCATCTATAGACTCCGTTCGATAGGCGTGTATGATTCTCACTTCAATCGGGAGACTGGTGATCACATGCACGTCGTTCAACGTGATGGTCATCTCGTCGAACAAGAACTTGAAGGTGTTCGACTGTTGGTGCCACCTCTCAATGAAACCCTTGTCCAAGTGTGGGTGTGAGTTGAACTTTGGCAGATGAGGTGTCAGTTGCCAAAACAGGGTTTCTTCCAATAGATCCCTGACCCCCAACTATTTGGTAAGGTCTCATTGACCGAGGAGCCCATACTTGGATTGGACGGTGATGCCGGATCAGGACTGAAAAAAAATAAACATGGAAAAATGTTAAATAACATATTTACAGTTAATCGTAAATATTTAATTCAAAATTTAAAAACTTACGTCGTCCATGAATGTGAAGTTCGCCTCGTGCTACATGTAATCTGGGAAGAGAAGGATGTTGTTCTGTTCGAGGAAAAGGTTCCTCCATCCCTCCCGATCGGTTGAACGACCTTGGGCTTCGGTACGAACCTCACGTGGATGTGATGGCTCGGGGACCCCGTCTGGGTTCATAAACTTTCTGGAAAATTTGGCTACCCCGCCGGGTGGACTAGTTCTCATCCAATGGGGTTCATGAACTTTCTGGAAAAAATATCTCCCCCGCCGGGTGAACTAGCTCCAACCCGGCGGGGGAGCACGAATACAGTGAGTAACCACCATTAAAATACCTTGACCCCAAATCAAATCCAGCCCAAAAACACCAATTCAACCGCAAATATAACCTTCTAACACCAATATAGAAATTAAAACACCTAATTAAACATGCATTTGCCTATTCTAACACCATAGCAAGCATAAATCTACAAAAAGAAAAAAAACTAGAAAAAGAAAAAACAAGATAGAAAGACAATTTCCCTTTTCCCAATAGTGTTGTTGAATGAGTTTGAGTCTCCTGGATTAGTTGTAGAAATATATATGCTTCAAAGAAATTTTTGATTTTGTGGGTAGTGGGAAGTTTGAAGAAGGAGAAGAGAGGGAAAGATTTTTTTTTTTTGGGACTGATTTAGTTTTGGGAATGGTTAGTCTTTAGGGTTAGAACTTAGTAAAAATAATGGGGGTGTTTTGGGTATAAAAATGGGGCTATTTATAATTGGTAGGGGAATGGTTATAATTAGGACTGCTTATCGAAAAGGGATCAGATTTAGCCAAAACCATATTCTTCTTGCTATACGCTTTTTTAATGTGATTACAATATAAGTCGTTTGAATTTTTTTCCATCATTACATTCTAGATATTTTTTGGATGTAATTATATTATGTATTTTAATTAACTAAAGTGTGGGTAAAGTGTCAATCGATCAAAATATGAAATAAATTTGTTTTTATATAGTTTGAATTTCTGCACGTTAAGTCACGAGCACAACAGCGCACAGGATACGCCAACACAAGATTGATTTTCTTTACCGTTTGGTAAAAAGAATTTCATACCATTGGTACAATATTTTGAATTTATAAATAATAGATATTACCAAAAACATGTTGTATCACACTTCTATTATGTTTGTAATAGTCTTTTTAACAAGTTAGAATCATGATAGGTGGGTGTGAAATGTGTCTCACATACTAGCAAGATATTGTCCGTTTTATGCTCGAAGGTCTGCAAAGATTTGCTAGTTGAAGGGTTCCGATTTATATATACTCTATTCTTTTCAATGTTATAAATGTGGAATTCTTGACCAACTATGAGATGAATTTTAATCTTCAACAATCTTTTAAGATTTTTGTGAATCAAAGTATGAGGATGATAAATATATAATAATAAAATAATATGTATTGTAAACTGCATATACTGAAACATGCAGTATTTGTATCAGAATATCCGAGTTGATACAGAATTTGTCCTTACTTATATACGAAGACGGAATATGCGGTACCCATATTCCCAACAAATGGTGGTGAAATTCTGAGAGGTCGAACATCGATGAACCATAAGCTAGATGTTCTCCTCAAGGTGATCTGTTCTAGAGATCCTAGTTCGGAATGCCCGTGATTCATCAAACAGTGGTACTTAATTGGAGTGGGGAGTGGCGCTAAGGAACAAGATAGTGTGGTCTTAGAGGATGTGAGCAGTAACATCTGTAGTGCCTCTATGGTAAGGTAGCCCAAATCTGATTAGAGAGGGCGGATGAAAGTCACTTGAAAGGAGGCTGAAGTGGTACTTTGTTCAAGAGAAGGATTTGTTAAGGTGACGACCAAAGTCCCACATCCCACATCGGTTAAACATGGGAATGATCAGTAGTATATAAGCTATAATATATCTCAACTAGTAAGAGACCTTTTGGAAGTAGACCAAAAGCAAACCAGTACGGGTCTTTGGACCCAAAGCGGGCAATATCATACTAGTATTGAGATCGGGTTGTTCTTACTTATATACGGAGATGGAATATGCGGTACCCATATTCCCAACAAATGGTATCAGAGCCAGACCCAGAAAGAAACACGATGGTGGTGAAATTCTTGGAAGTCGAAGATGATGAACCAGAAGCCAGATGTCGTCCTCAATGTGATTTGTTATAGAATTCCTAGTTCGGAGTGCCCGTGATTCATCATGGTACTTGATTGGAGTGGGGAGTGACGCTAAGGAACAAGACAATATGGTCTAAGATGAGGTGAGCAGTAATATCTGTAGTGCCTCTATGGTCAGGTAGCCTAACCTGATTAGAGTGGGTAGATGGAAGTCACTTGGGAGGGGGCTGAAGTGGTACTTTGTTCGAGAGGAGGATTTGTTAAGGTGGCGACCAAAGTCCCACATCCCATATCAGTTAAACATGGGAAAGATCAATGGTATATAAGTAAGAACATACCTCAATTTGTTTGAGGCCTTTAGAAAGTGGACCAAAAGCAAAGTCGTGCGGTCTTTTGGGGCCAAAACGGACAATATCATACTAGTGTGCAGATCGGATTGTCCTTACTTATATACGGAGACGAAATATGCGGTACCCATATTCCCAATATAGTGTAAATGTTACAACTGTAAACAAGGTATAATTGAGAACACTAATCTATGATTTCATGATGCTCGTTTGCTTACGCATATGGCTGTACGATACACGTACTCTAGATTATTTACCAAACTATCAACTTCTTCTCTCTATATATCTTCATCTCTACAAATATTCATTTCAACTTAAAACCCTAGTAATTATTGTTCGGAACCCATTTTATTACTCCAAATTGAATCCAAACACACCATTGACACAATCTGTTGGAACTAAAAAGTGCACGTAAAATTTTCTTCAGAAACAAAAACAAACTAAATAACTCTTTCTGACAACGATCAGAATATGAAAATATGATCTTCTTCATGTCAAAACCTTTGATTCCTCGTACTTCTACCGTCACGTAAATTTATGTAACTATCATCGTAGTGTAAACCCTAGATTTCGCCACCGCATGGAATTATGTTACCGTCGCTGCAACATAAATGTCAGCTACCCCTGCCTTAGCATACCATCATATTGACCTCGTAGCTCAAACTCCGTCCGCAATTGCAATGCTAAAGGTCACCGCCGTCAGAGTAGATTCTATTGATTTGATCAAAAAGTAGGTCAACAGTATACACAAAACCTATAGAAATGAGTTAGTTTATCATCAAACAGTTAATCGCCAATGTCAAAGGCCCAACATATGCACGATATGTTTTCTTAATTGCAGATCATAAGGACTGCGATCCAAAACCTACCGTTCTAACAATAGATATTATTTAGACAAAAATGATGACGCTTTCCCTATTTTGATTAGAATTACCGACCAAATATTGAATGCTTACCATGTCGCTATCGATGATTATGTCACAAACGCAAAGAACATCACCCATAGAAAACAAAACTCTTCGGGATAAACTTTCGCGAGCGCGATCCAAAGTAGAATCGATTGATAATCACAAAAAATTTCACGCTTGGTACAATCAAGCTTACTTACAAAGACGATCCCTTATCCTTCATTGATACGAATAGGCTCCGCCTATAGTTGAGTTCAATATCAGGGTGAGCACGGGTTGAGTAGATTATCACGTATTTTCGCCAACCCCTGATTTATATAGAACACTTCCCATCAGTGAGTCGTGACCTATGATTAACAAATAAATTTGATACGAAAGATAAAGACATGTATTTTACCCTGAATATTTGATAAATTGAAAATAAATATATATCACGAAACATGAGCTATCGATAATCATATCGAGTAATTCCAAAACATGATATTTAGGTTCAAAGATGATGATAGACTCTTATATCAAGATTTCTCCGTGACATTCCGAGATAGTTTTATAACATCGTTTCACGCGTTCAAATAGCTCTATACTACATTCTTGGATCTATTTATTGGTAGCAAAATCATCCGCAAAGATAGACACTACACCATCCATTACAAGCAGAAGCCCAATAAAAACATGCATAATTACATGCAAAGATTTGTCAGAGTCAAGAACAACCTTGAAAACTGCCACGATTGTGTGCCTTACGTAGCATTTTGTCAAGAATTCTACTCAGCCTCTTAGCCGAGATTATTATGAAAGGCAAAGTCCGCATAAGGGAGAGCATACGAGGGGAATAGGTAAAGTAATCATAATTTCCTTAAAACACATAGTTAACATAGGGTAAAGCATACGAAGGGCTATGCGATCTTATATACTAACCTTTTTATCTAATAAGTTGGATATTTTTAATTAAACTATGCATAAAGTCATATGAGTCTCCACTTTGGTAGCCTACTACAAACTATCAATCAATAGTAGTTGTCGACTAATCAAATAAATATATGGAATCTTAGCTCATGAGAAAGTTAGTGCCATCATAATCAGACAATTAAACCAAATTAGTCATATCATTCATCATTATACCCTGTATTGAAACGAATTCAACTGATAAATGATGTGCGTAAATTTCACCGACTTTAATCGAGCATATATAAAGCATTCATTCTCGGGATTGAGAATTGAATAGATAGTGGATGACACTTCAAACAACAAAATATAAACTTTTGGTATTTCAAAATTATACTATGATTTTGGAACAACGATTCTAGGTACCGATCGTTTTCCCACAGACGGCGCCAATGATAGTTCCATAGATTTCTTAGTGAAGTTTTTTGTCCCGACTATGTTCGTATGATGGTATCTGTCACACCAATATTCGTATGTAAGTGTTTCTAGAGAGAGAAACATAATGATTAGAGAAAGAAATAGACAAAAGGAAAAATAAAATAATGATTAGACATGTTTCCTTAAAATGGGTAGTCATTTATATAGTACAACTGGTACACCTTTAATTTACAAGTTTACCCCTCCTAATATGTTACTTTACACCACATTTCTTTACTAATTATAAACCCAAATACTAGTTATTACATAATGCACTCTCAATATTACATGTTTGTTAAGTTCATACCCACTAATTTATTATATTAAATTAATTCATTTATTTATCCAATTCTACTTGTTCTTTCCAATATTTTCTTCCCTTATCAATGCTCACGTCTTTTTTTACTATTTATATATATGGAATGACCACGAAGTGGTGGATGATCTGCTGAAAGAAAAAATATTTTAGAAAACACAATTCCTCTTCATTAGTGGTCGGTGGAAAATGGCATAAATATCACCCATAAAATAAATTCTAGACAGCTCACCAGACATTGGAAGAATACTCGTAAGTCTCTTCGAATTTATTTTTATGTTTCCATTATTTTCTGTGGATTTTTTTTATTTACCCTTGACTTCATTTGTATCATCCATTTCAAAGCCTTACTCTCAATATTTGTTCGATGCGAAGGTCACTTTCAATAAACGGAATCAGTAGCCAGCAGCTAAGTGGTATAATGATTTTCACAACTGCTTTACGTCTGCCAATTTTATTCAGACTGATCTTTGGAGGACTCATCCCGTACGGGAGATGATCTGGGAGTAGATGTGCACTCCTCAATGGCATCTTATCATTCTTAAGAGAGATGAGTCTATTGATGGAAAACTACACCTTCCCACCATGATTAGATCCCCGAACCATCGGAACAAGGATAAAAGGAACAAAGGAGGATCATCACAGCCTTATTAGACATTGTTTTTGCTACAGTTGGGGAAAGTAAGGTGTCTTCCACATCTCATGTGCCTAAGAAGAAGAACATTCTAAAAAGGGGTAAACAAAGCAACGATAAAAGAGAAAAGAAGAAGAAGAAAACTTTGAATCATTCGGAGTTAGTCCTATATTCGGAAATCCCTCCTCTAACAATATTTATGGTAGAAACGAGCCCTAAGACCAACAAGTTTTTATGCAGTTGTGCAAGTCCTTATCATGTGTAAGGCATTTTGTTTATCTGAATCTGATGTATTTGTGCAAGTCTTTGGAATGGTAAAGGCATTTTATTATTTTCTCCCTAGATGTTTCAAAAATAATTGGGTTATCTAAGTTATTTTATATCATTTACCATATTACCCACTTCACTTATTTCCTTATATGTATTCTTATTTTTATTTCCCAGTTTAATTTATCTGATGGTAGTTAATCTTAAAACATGAACCATTCGAAGGCGTTAATAACTTGATATATGCAAGTTATTTGAAGGTAATCCATTCGAATGAAATAAAAACTTAACATACCCCAAGCCATTTGAAGGTAATCCATCCCGATGACATATTAACTTACCATCCACAAGCCATTTGAAGTTAATCCATTCAGAGGCAATAAAAATTTAGCATACACAAGTCATTCAAACGTAATCCATTTGAAGGAAATAAAAAATTAACATACTCAAGCCATTCAAACTTAATTCATTCAAAGGTAATAGAAACTTAACATCCAAAATCAATTCGAAGGTAATCCATTCGAAGGCAATAAAAACTTAACATACACAAGCCATTCAAAGGTAATCCATTCGAAGGCAATAAAAACTTGACATAAACAAGCCATTCGAACGTAATCTATTCGAAAGAAGTAAAAACTTGGCATACAGAAGCCATTCGAAGGAAATAAAAACTTGAGATATACAAGCCATTCGAAGGTAATCCATTCGAAGGAAATAAAAATTTGACGTACATATTCTATTCGAAGGTAATCCATTCGCAGGAAATAAAAATTTAACATAAACATTTTTAAAGGATAAAATGGTATGTAATAATGATTTGGATGATTCAGACACCTCATTAAAACCTCCTCGCGCTACCAGGGTAGGAAAGAGTATACCCCCCAAATATTTACATTAAACAGAAACGAAGTAAATATCTAGAATATATTAGCTTACACAAGATATAAACTTAGGTGTTCGAAATTCCACGGGTGGTTCAAAGGATTGAATTATTGGTCAACTAAGCGATATGTTCGTTGCTTAATCTTCTTATAGATATTGTATGGTCCTTCCCTATTCGGAGCCAACTTTCTATAATTTCTATATTTAGTTTGCATAAATATATTTCTCAAGACTTTATCCCCCCTTGGAAGTCCCTTCTTCATATTTTAGATGTATACCTACTTCACATTAAACCCTTGTAATATATTGTTCTTGGATGAGCTTTAATTCTCTTTTCTTTGATAAAATCTAACTGAATCCTTATTGCAACTCCATTTTCCTCTTCAGAATAATTTTGAATCCTGAAAGAAGCAATAATAGCCTCTATTGGTGCGATTGCATCAATTCCAGAGACCAAGGTGAAAAGAGATTCTCGTGTGACAGTGTGTGAATTACTTCGGCAAGCCAACAACATTTCTTATAGGTAATTAGGAAATTTACCTATTGGTCCCTCTAAATTATTTTTGAGGCATGTTAAAATGGTTCTATTTGCCATCTCTATCTGTTCATTGGCTTGGGGATAAAAATGTGAGGAAAAACAATGGTGGATTCCTCTTGTTGCACATTAAGTTTCCATATCTCTATTATCAAACTGAAGGCCATTATATGTAGTAATACGTATTGGAATTCCGAATCTACAGCAAATATTGGAAAAAATAAATTTAATTACCACTTTGGAAATTGTTTTGGAGAGGGGTACAACTTTTATTCACTTCTAAAAATAATCAATTTCCAAGAGGATAGTTTGACACCTTCTAGAAGGAATCGGAAGGGGTCCAACCAAATAAAGCCCTCATTTATCAAAGGATACCACTTCAGATACTGAATTCATGGGAACTGTTGGTGTATATATTGCATTTCCAAAAGCCATCCAGAAGGGGTACAACCAAGTCAAGCCCCTATCTATTAAAGGGTACCGCTTCCGATACTGACTCTATGGGAACTGTTGGCGTGTGTATTTTATTTCCATATATCTGACAAGGATCACATCTTCTAATTAATTCTTTAGAGTATTCCATAATGGATGACCAATAATACCATGCTAATGAGACTCTTCTAGTCAAATCCTTATAGTCATAGTGGGTTGAACCTTCCTCATTATGTAGTTGATACATAACTGTTTGGGACTCATTGGATCCAAAACATCGCAACAAAGTCTCATTGAAAGATATTTTATAAAGGATGCCTCTTAAAACCAAAAACCTGTGTGCTTTGAACTTTAACTTCCTAACTAAGTTTTTATTTTCGGGTAAGATTCCCTTAGTGTTGAACTCTTTGATACCATATCTCCAATATTGAATGACTATGGATGATACTTGGAAATTTACTTCAACTTTAACTTCCACTTCAAGATTCATTATTATAGAAGGGAATTCTTGTACCAAAATCCAAGGGTATGCTTCTGAATTTGCAATAGTGGCAAAAAAGTCAGCCATAAAATTTTCTGACCTTGGTACATGTTTGTATTTTACATATTTAAAACAAGGAAAAATATATTTTAAAACTTGTAAATACTTCATCAACTGTTCCCCTTTATTTTCAGATTGTGCTTGTGCTTGGTGTATAAGTAACAGTGAATCGCTAATAATTAGATTCTTTTGGCACCACATATTTGAGAAATCTTTAACCCTCCTATAGTTGCCTCATATTCTGCTTCATTGTTTGATGCTTTGAAACCAAAACGTATGGTTTGATACATAGAACCTCCAAAAGAGGAAAGTAGAAAACTCTTGCCCTATAATTCATTATGCTAGATCTACCATTTGTTCAAACTACCCACTTTTTTTTAGGCTCATGAATCAAAGATTATTTATAGGGTCTTTCTGAATGGAACTCACCCAAGGAATCTGCTATAGGTTGAGCTTTGATTGTCGTTTGAGGGGCAAAGTCAATATCATATTCCTTAAATTCCACAGACCACTTAATCATCCAACTTAATATATCTAGTTTTTCTAATACATTCTAAAGTGGAAAAGAAGTTTGAACCGTGATATAATGCGCTTGAAAATAAGCCTTATTTCTCCAACTTGAGGTACATTTTCTCAGTATCTAACAAACTCTTGTTGATGTAGTAAAAAGGGAGAGGATAATTGTCAACCTCCTGAACCAGCACCACACTCACAACATAATCCAGTACTGGTAGATACTCATAAATTCTTTCTCTAATGACTAGCTTGAATAAACTTTTAGGCGAAGATAAATGTTTTTTTATTTCAAGAAATGCTCTATCACAATTTAGGGACCAATTAAACTTTTTGGCATTTCTCAATACTTGGAAGAACTGTATGCATTTATCTAATGATCTCAAGATAAATCTATTCAAAGCTGCCAATCTTCAAGTCAATACTTGAACTTCTTTGGTGGTCCAAGAAGGATCCATAGTCATCTAACTGTGACGGGTCAACTTGAATCCTTTTTTCAATCATAATATAGCCCAAAAAATTCATGGATCATACCCCAAAAGTACACTTTTCTAGGATTCAATTCCAGATTAATGGAATCCAAATTAGAGAAAGTTTCTTAGAGGTCAAGTAAATGATCTTCCTCCCTTTGGTTTTTTTACCATCATTTCATCAATATAAAATTCTACATTTCTCTCGATCTGATTGGAAAATTCTTTATTGACTAGGCGTTGGTAAGTACCCTTAACATTATTGAACCTCAAAGGCATTACCTTGTAACAATGCAGACCCCTATTAGTGATGAATATAATATGGTAATGGTCTTTCATATGCATTTGTATCTTGTTGTATCCAGCAAAAGCATCCATAAAAGACAAAAATTTATTTCCCGAAGTGGAGTCCACTAATTGATCTATTCGAGGAACTAGGAAATGATATTTAAGAAATATAATGTTGAGATCTGTGAAGTTGATACATATTCATCATCTCCCATTATAATTTTTTACAAGCATCGGATTTTTCGTCCAAAGTGGGTACTTGGATTCTCAAATGTGCCTCAAATTTTTCAATCGATCAACTTCTTGAACAATGAGTTCGAATTTTTCTTTTGAAAAATTTATTCTTTTTTGGACCACTGGGCTTGCATTGGATCGTACAGATAGTTTGTGGCAAATGATATGAGCTGGTACACCGGTTACATCTTCATTAGACCAAGCAAACACATACAAATTTTTGGATAAGAAATATAATATTTTTTTTACTGGGATAATAACACTATGAGTCTCTTGCATCATCTATATTGCCCTGATCCAAAGAGGGCTATAGTAATTGTTATTACTTTTTTGCTGTCACATTTTTCATAGATTTTAGGGAAAAATCAGTAACATAATATTTCTTGGCCGCATTTTGACTACTCCGAACGACCTCTACTTGTCCTCCGACCGCGTATTTTAAACATTGGTAAACCTTTGATGCAACCGCAAGTATCCTTGACAACCAAGATCTGCCAAAGATTGCATTGTGGGGGGTCAAACAATCCACTACATAAAACAGAACTCTCACTATTTTCTTAAATGGTCATTTACCTAAAAGTACATCTCCTTCAAATTCTCCAATGATATCAGCAGAGTTGTATGTAAACCCTACTATGGTCTTGTTTAACCGGTGAATAACTGATGGGTTCTTCATTTGTTTATAAGTAGATAGAAATAAGATATTAGTCGAGCTACCCGTGTCGATTAAAATTCTTCGGATCTTTGTGCTCTCATTAGATGCCCTTATTACCACAACATCCTCATGTGGCCATGCGATGTTTCTTAATTCATCTTCGTCAAATACTATAAATGGAGCGAGATTTTGGTATAGATATAAGGGCATTTTCACTTCCAATTGCAAAGTCAAACTAACCATATGCCTTTTCTAGAGCAACTTGAAGGTGTCGTCATTGTATCTCCTCCTAAATTAGTTATGGATTCAAAGAAGCGATACAATTCGAATTTTTTTCCAGTATTCTTTGCCACCACACTGATTCGACCCGATCTGGATCCAGATTCAGGTACTTCGAATCCATATTGAATTTCTCAATTATTACCATCGTTCTCTTTTGTTTCAAAACTTTCATATTTTATCTTTCGACATTAAGGAATACAGTCTACCACTTGTACATGGCTGTGATTTGTTGCTCACTTTCCTATTACCCCTCATAACTTAACAAATATAATTAGTTTCCTATTCTTGATGAACGACTGTATCTATTGTTTTAGAGCAATAAAGTCCTTAATGTTATGTCCAACATTATTGTGATATCTTTAGAATCGTGTATTTCAATTTTCCCTCAGAGTTTGAATTAGTGTATACTTTCGGATTTGCACAACTTTCTTAGCCGTATCATGAATGATAGCCACATTTTTAATCAATTCTACGTAATATCCAGGTCGAACCCATTGATTTCCGCTTGGCTTGGATTGTTGACCCTGATTAAATTGGATCTATAGAGGTAGATGAGAACCCTGTTATGAGTCCCCCAAACGATGGCTAACTATAACATGTGATTGGCTACTAGCTTGTGGGATAAAAATTGATGATGAAAGTCTATACTGATGAGGTTGTCTTAATCTTTTGGTTTCTTCCATAAATATTTGTGTTTCCAACTTGATTTAACACCACAAAAGGTCATTGCTTTCTTTCAATTTATTGACTCTACAAACTCACCAACTAACAACCCTTGCCGAAGTGAGGCTATGGCAACTTGTTCGAAACAACTTGCTAGCCTATCTTTAGTGTTCACAAAATGGTTAATGTAATATTTTAAGGTTTTATTTGGATAAGCCAACAATACATTATTGTATCCCTGTTTCCTTGAAGTTATTTATTTCCCATAAAATACGTTCGGAATGTCATCCAGAACATGTTGAAATTCTTGATCGATCCATATGGTAGTCTATTATACAATTTCAAGGCATTGCCCTTGAAAGTTTGGGAGAAAGCTCTACACAATAGCTTATCATCACTAAATCTCATCATAATTTTTTTAAATTTCTCAAATTTCTCAAATTGTCAGAATCCTGTCTCTCATCGTATTTCTCTATTTCTAAACTATAAAAAACTTAAGAAAACGTCCAGAAATTTTTTTGAAGACAAAGACGAATGTCTCCAATTATGTCATTGGCTAAACATGTGATCCTCATCGGGAGTGGCAAAGATCTCTGGCTCAAATTTAACAATGAATTGATCACTCAACAGGTGGTTTATGATATTGATTTGATGACCCTTTCATCTTTTATTGATAATCTTAATTTTTCCTTTTACCCTTTTGATACCTATTTTTTTCCTCGAGAATCTTTCTTACTTGATCTATGGTGCTTTTTTTATTCTTCGTTAACTTTCCTTTATTCTTTCTATGACCATGATCACTACTCGAAGAGAAAGAGGAAACTTATGACTCTGATTCTGTTGTTGAGCCCTCAACAGACTCCGACGTACTTGAACAATGTTTAGCCTAATGTTTCTTTTTTAGATTCTTGATGGGCTTTGGGTAACTGGTCATTCAGACATTGCTTCGGATTATGATAAGGATTATTATTAGGTTCGTGGAATTTGGGAAATTGTGATGGATTTTCCCCTTTATATATTTTTCAACGTGCATTTGGTCTCTTAATGCCTCAATTTCTGCTCGTAATTGACCACACTCATCCTGCATGAACAATCTTTCCTCAGTATCACGATTCACATGAGAGGTGTGCACATGCTCCTCTTCGACTTTGACCTCCTCATTTTTAAGAGAGGAACTTGATTGCATATCGTGTTCCATACTATAGAGAATTCTGAAGGTAAATTTATGAGTTAGGTTTTGGATGATATTATCCGGGTACCTTACGCTCCCACTATGGTCGCCAATTTGGTGATGATAAAACTTGATAATATGGTATTTTTAGTAGTTGTTTAAGTGATATATTAAATTTAGGATTGAGGGTAGATAGATAATTGAAGTGCTTGTATTTAATTTATAAATATAGAATGTTCCAACCCTCTTAAATGTTGTATTTTCTAGTATTTATAGATTAATTTTAGGTTCATTGGCCAACCGGGTATGGTCATGAATTTGGGTCGACCTGTCATCCTCCAAACCAATCAACATTAGTTTTTACTAAACATATTGCATAGACACGTATATAGCTAGCACACAACTTAGTCGGTATCGTATTTATTTTGAGTCTAAATTGCCCTTTTTGAAGAAGTCTAACCCCTTGCTGCCAAAGATATCCGACCATACTCGCGCTTTTGAAACAATGTAGTCATTACAGTATCATATATTGAAGTCTACCACGACAACAAAGCATATAAAAAACCTAAAATTTATTCTAAATTAAAGTTTCGATTATTATTTTGGATACCCCATCTGGAAACATTGATCACGATTTACTCAATCAATTCGATAATTCATTTACAAAAAAATAGTACATAGTTTATGAATTTTTTTATTATCAATAATATGTACGCCACCCTGTTTGCAAAGTGGAAGTACAAAATTTACAGAACTTCAATTATTTTGATTTAAAAAAGAAATGTTTCCTACAAATAACGTCAATTGATATCGATATTTATTAGTAGTAAGTTTAAGCCAAAGTTGTGAATATGTCATTATCTTATTAATAGTTGTAAAAACTATATTTATAGTATATAATGTTAGAACAAATATCTCGGAGGATTATACCTTATTTTTTTCAAACTATTTAGCTTTTGTAGTTAATTATATAATTGACTCATATATTGGTCTAATTACACCCTTATCAATTACTATACCATCATTAAAACAATTCAAAATCACAAAAAAAAAATTAAAATATAAATTGTTAATTATTTTGAAATATGTTTTTAAATATATATGTTGTAAAATGAAAAAATATATTTAAATTTTTTATAATATATTGGTACTTTTTTCTATTTTCTTTAAATTTGATCATTAATCAATTTAATTTAATTTTTTATTTATAATATATTATATAATTTTCACATGTATTTATATGTAAATGATTTTTAAAAAACGGACATTAAACGGAAAAAAATACTTTGTAGGCTTTATGATTAATATTTTATCACTATTTTAATAAATATAACTATCGTAAAATTATTATTACTCTTTTGAGTAGTATAAAAAAAATTATTTAATATTTTAAATACATTTTGATTTGACTGTGCAGATGTAACAAAAGCGTGTCATAACTATGGATAGTTGTGCAGATGTAACAAAAGCGTATCATAACTAACTATAAATAGCGATTACGGAGATATAACAAAAGCGTTTCATAACTGCAGATAACCCATCCGAAAACGGTTCTAAAATTATAGTTAACAAATAACTACCGTTAAATTTCTTTTATTGTTTTTGTTTTATATTAATGTTCTTTTTAAATGGCCGAATTTAAATTTGGCACATTCACTTGGAGCTGTTATTGGGCTTTTCTATCCGTTAATCCGTCCAAGACCGGACCGATAAAACCTGTCTAGGACCAGTCCGGATAGCTTAGGAAATGGGTTGGAAGCTAAAGTTCTGGACCGATTCTTTTACTGGTCTGGACCGATCCGTCCAGTAACCAATCCGTTAAAAAAAAAATATATAAAAGGTTCATAATCTATGTATATTTTTAGTTAAACCTTAAAATACTTACGATAAACTAACAAACTCGTCAGTTAAGAGTCGGACCGGACCGGACCGACTCGGCTCTTAACGAACCGATCTCGCTCCATGATATTTAACTCCTTTCACTTAGCGGTCCGAACTCGATCCGTCCGATAGTTTAACGAATCGGTCTCGGTCCCGTCCAACCTAGACCGACCCGATAACATCACTGCATTCACCGACGAACGAAGCATATCTTAGGGTTATAAAATGAAAACACATGTGCTCCTAGTAAAATAATGTCGTCACCTCTAATTGAGGTTAAAAGGTCTGACTTAGACTTAGGTAGGGGCATTCTGTTTTTCGGTTCGGTTCTTTCGATTCTTCAAAACTAGTACCCATTTAGGAACCGAATAAATTTCGGTTCGGTTCGGTTTTTCTTAATTCGGTTCGGTATGGGTACTTAACTCGGTCCCAATCGGATAGTTTTGGATACTTTAAATGCTTTGCAATATCAACGTATATAAAACTCTTTTTACACTTTAAAACAATATCAACGTATATAAATTTTTTTTACACTTTAAAACAATAAAACTATGTTAAATTTTAAGAAAAAAAATACTAAATATAAGAAATATTCGAAATTAATATATTAAAGAATAATATTAGTAATATAAAAAAAATAGAGAGATACATCAAGTTTATTAAATTATATAAAGGTTGGTATTTTGTTATTTTGTTTATACGTATAATAGTTTCTAAATATGTCACCATTCAAACGAACATAATTAGAGATCAATGATAAAAGACAAATTTAGGGGACTCTAACTTTGAAAAAGAAAATATATTTTTAAAATAATTCAAAATTAAGGGTTAATACATAGGTTCGGTTCCTAATGGGTACCCACGGTTCTTCGGTTCGGTACTGTTCGGTTCCGAGAACTGTGGGTAATTAAAAAATAGAACAATTCGAGTATTATGAAAGAACCAAATCTACTTCGGTTCAGTTCTTTCGGTTCGGTTCTTTCGGTTGCGGTTAAAATACCTTACCTAGTTAGACTCCACAAATCACTGATTTAATTAGACTCAGAGAGTGAATGAGTTCAACTCTAAACTTTGAACCTAGAGAACGGTTGCCCGTAATATCATATATGAAGGAAAACACATATAGGAATACTAGTAAGTTATGATTAAATCGAGATCTAAAAAACAAATATTTAAATTTTTATCAAATTTAAAAACGTGCCAAAAAATTTCGTTTATTTTTGTTCGGTGAGATTTTCTCAACCGGCGGGAAAGCTTGGTCCATCTGCCGGCTGAAAAGAACTCATCCGTGGCAACAATCTCTGTATTTTTTCTCTTGTACTCGTTTATAAATATATAAGTTCAGCCCCCAAGGAGGTAGCCGAGTTGGTTGAGTATGGCATTCTTATGACCAAAAGGTCATGAGTTCGAGTCCCTCTACATACGCTTTCTCGGCTGAGCCTGTCACCTTGTGTGGTTTACCTTCTGGCGTTGGTTTGCAAGCTATCGCCTCAGACTGAGGGTTTACTCTGTGCGCACTCATTGCACTCTGAGTAGCGGCTGCGGGTTCCCAACATAAAATTGAAAGGTAGCAGTAGGGCATGACCAATTTCTAATTTATCTTTAATGAACAATAATTATTTTTTATGTTTATAGCTATTATAAAATTATTAATATTTTTTAAATGATATTTTTATTAAAAATTATTTACGTTTTCTGGATGAGCGATTTCCATCTTATCAATTGTCATAAAATCGTTCTAATATTACAAAGATATTTATTTGCCGTTAGGAATTTTGTTGTTTTTACTTTATATTTGTATTATTTTTGTCAATTTTATCCGCTTTTAATTTTATGTTACCATTCATATTCAGTACCTGTACCAACTCAAGCTGGTTACTCCATCCGTCTCAAAATATTTGTCTTTCTAGGAAATTGTTTTTTTCCTAAAATACATGTCGTTTTAGAATTCCAATGCAAAATTTATTATTTTTTATTGAATCCCACCAATTAGGTGGGTTTCTTTTTCACTTTTTATAAAAACGCGAAATAATTATAGCATTTTTTATTACCCGTGCATAACCTTAAAACGACAAATATAATGGGACGGAGGGAGTATAAAATAAGAACATCGAATCAGGTTTAAGTGTGCTCCTCTGACCATCACCGCCCCCAATTTAGATTGGAAGAGTCACTAATTTTAGATTCAAAAGTTTGGACGGCCTTGTAGCATATAATATCACATGCCAAAGAAAACATATATGGTACCATAAATTTTCCTTAATTTAGGAAAGCTACAATTTGCAACAATATCCATACTTCCTAATTCCTATCATGTACTCAATAACTATATAATCTTAAGCAAGAGAGACAATTGAAAAGGTATGGAATGATCCATCTCTATATTTGGCTTTCATCAACCAAAATTCAACTTCCTTTCAGCCATACTTTTAGCTTCTTCAATTCAATTTATTAGCGTATTTCTTTTGAATATGAAGGGGAAAAACAAGTTTCAGAAGTCGTAACCGATGAACTCAAAGAATCTTTAGTGAGATTCAGAAGCGAAGATGTTCGTGTGAAGGGGTCGGACTAGAGAATATTCGTGTGATGTGACAGTGAACAGTGAATTACTAGAAATCAAAGAGACAAAAGGAATAACTTTTGCAATTATTGATTAATCATTGGTCTATTTTCCCAAAAGGGAATGTCCTTTATATAGTAAATGAGGTATAGGGTAAAATTACATGTTTACCACCGTAAGAGTGGATTTCTTACCCCACTATTTGACTATTTACAAACAAGTTCTCGGGGACTATCATTTAATCCCCTCATTTCTTATGCGTGCTTTACCTTAGTCCTTAGTCATTAAATACATGGACCTTGACCTTATTTGTGGGCTAAATTACATGTTAAACACCTATATTTTCCTTCCCGTATCAGTAGCCCCCCAGTCCATGTGTGGTTCTCTGGACGTGGACTTAAATTGCACTTTTACGTCATTCGGATCGAATCATGCGCTACCCTGCTCGGGTACTTTGCTTTTTGAGCGAGCTCTATTGGGATCGGATTTCATCGTGGTCGGATCTCGTATTCCCTGGTGAGCCTTTGACTCGATCAGATCAGATTTTAGCTTGCTGACTAGGGATGGCAATTTAAACCGAAACCGTGGGTACCCGAACCGAACCGAACCGACGGGGTGGGTTACCCGAAAAAGAAAAAAATAAACGGGGCGGGTTATGGTTTTTATTTTTACTATCCGTTCGGGTTCGGGTTCGGTTTCGGTTTTGAATATTAAACCACGGGTAACTGCCCCGAACCCGCCCCGTAAAAATACCTTCCATCTCTGTATATATAAATATTATTTACTGATTTTATTTTTAGCCCGTTATAAAGACTAAATATTCAACTTTAATAATATTATTATTAATTATAGCCCGTTATAGCCCGTTATAAAGACTAAATATTCAACTTTAATAATATTATTATTAATTATAGCCCGTTATAAATATTATTTATTACCGTCTCTAATCTCTATGTAATCTAGCCCAATAATATTCCAAACCCTAAAAGAAAAAAAACCTTTCAATATCTAATCTGTCTCATTTTCACTATCACTTCTCTCGTTTTTATCTCCTCACATAGAACCATCACTATTGTACCGACCGCCACGATTTGTTGCTCCGTTCTTTGGTTTTTTGTTGCTCCGTTCTTTGGTTTTCAGTTGTCACTCGCTTCCTTCCTAATATTCAGGTTTCTTTCTTTATTTCGATGATTTTTTTTTCTTTTTTTTTGCTATGTTTTTGAGACTAATCGGTTCTTTTTATTTTTTCTCTCTAAAAATCGTTCATGTTATCTAAAAAATGATTTTACAATAACTTATTGTTCTTTGTCTAATTTATTTATATATATATATATATATATATATATAGTATATATAAACTGTTTATGCATAGATTTGATACTGAATATGCATAGATCTGATACTGAATACTAAAATTCAATTTTTTTTATCATATAAAATTATTTAAATGTTTATTTTAATTTTATACGTTTGTTTTATTTAGAATATCAAGTCGATGAAGATTATAATTTATGGTAGTATTTTGTTAAATTTATTGTTAGATTTTTACTTTTATATTTTATTTTTTACATATTTTGTTTATGTTCGGTTCGGGTTCGGTTCGGGTATCTACAACGGGTTTCTTCCGCGGGTAGTTCGCGGGTACCCGTGTGGGTAACCCGAACCCACGGATTCGGATTTGGTATGAAAAAAAAAATACCCGTCGGATTTCGGGGCGGGTTCGGGTATCAGTTATTTACTGCGGGGCGGGTTGTGGATATATAGGTACCCGCCCCCGATCCGCCCCGTTGCCATCCCTATTGCTGACCTCACCCCTTGGTCAGGTTGATATCACCTAAATAATCATTTAATGTCAGGTACGCGTGCTTGGTTTCGATATTATCGAGTCAAACATTTTTTTAGGCGGCGCAATTGTCATGAACACGTGTCATGGTACCGTTACTTTTCGCTAGTTCACCTTATGCTCCCTTTGCCTATAAATACTCAACTCTTTTCCTCAATAAAGGTTTTTTTATTTTCTTTGAACATAATTCGCTCTAGAGAGAGAAACTGTGCCTAAACAAAAATTTTACTTTCTATTTTCATGCCTGACGAGTTTATCAATCTTGAAAAGTATCAGCTTTGGAGGTGGTTCAACATCTCTAATAGGATCGGTGCTCGTAGCTCTACCGGTGCAAGAGAACATCATTCCCTTGTCGAGATTTGAGAATCTAACTTTCGAGACAACTGGGCTTCGATCCGCGAATGCTCTATCCGCCTTGCTGCATCCTCCCCCAGTCAAGCACACCCTTCAAGTGGTGGGGTTGATCTTTCTTCTTCTCTAACTCCCTCGATTTTTCCTTCTCGTTCTTCCCCCTTCATCGTAATGGGTGATGAGAAAGAAAGACCACCGATTAAAGAACATCGAGACCGGGCTAAACAGAAAAAATCACATGATCCAGCCACCAAATCGGTCCGGATGAGGATCCCTTCTTCAGTACCGACTCCCCCGACAACCCCTCAAGGTTCTACTCAAACAACACTAGACGTCGGCTCTCAAAATGTTTTTCCTAGAAGGCCTCGGTCGGAATCGTCCCTCACTTTCATCCCAGAGGTTCAGGAGAAAGCTCTATCCAATGACCCTGAAGACGACAAGGGAGAACCTGACGTTGTGGTGATTGAGGCAGAGCCTTTTCGAGTCATTCTTACTAATGCTCCCTGCCCAGATGGTGGTGCTCTGGCTCCTCCTCCAGAACTTACAGCTGATCTTCCCGTTCACCAAAGTGAGACTTCTCTGGTAAAGAGTAAGAAGAAGAAGAAGAAACATCCGACGGGTCTACCCTCGAATGTGGAAGATATCCTGAGCGACCATCTTCACGATATCGAAGCCAATCATCTCTTAGCTCTGTAGAAGGTGAAGTATAAGTATTTTCACCCGACCGAGGAGATCAAGTTACGGGACCGATGGGGTATTCCTACTAACATCACCATCTGATTCCCTACTGTTGGAGAGACACCTCTATCAGTTTGGAACAATGAGTTGGTGCTTTATACAGAGCTGATGAACTGGGGTCTTTGATTGCCCCTCGATCCTCTTCTGGCTGACTACTTCCACTTGGTCAAATTTTTTCCTTCTCAAGTCGGGGCTAATATGTGGTATATCCATATAGCCTGCATTATGGCGTCGAGGCTCTCCGAGAACACTTTCACCATGGAACAACTTATTGCTGTTTCTGGAGTGGCTAAGAATTCTCACTATCCTTTCTACTTACTTGGTTTTTCTAGGAACCTTAAAGTGATAAAGGATTTTCTAGAGGCCAACAAGAAATGGAAGCAACAATTCCTGTTTATTTACAGGTTGTGGGAAACCGGATTTGAAGACTCCGAGGACCTTCCTCATTGGCTGACATTGAAATGGACCGGACAAGGTAAGTACTCTCACCTAAATGTTTTCTGAGTCGCCACGTTCGGTAAATTCTGACTGTGTGTCTTTTTCAGCTATGAAGGGAATTGCTAAGTCCTTTAAGCGTCATGCTAAGTCTGGTAAAACTATCTTTGAGAAGCTGAGCATTTGGGCTGGTGAGTATTGGGACCATAAGTTCCACCAAAGCTTTATGCCAATGAATTTCACTAAGAGTAATCTGTGGCGATACGATCTTAGTGAGAAGAAGACCGCCTCAGAACTCATGGTGCCTCCTCCGAGCGATGATGTCCTTGAACGTTTATAGTGCTTGGATAATGCAGTCTACATCCCTACTCGAGCCCGAGCTCCGAGTCATCAAGATGCAGAAAAGCCCAAGGGAGGTGAGGAAGAAGATACTGAGAAAGATGTCGGGTCTGATGACGATGCTCCCTAGGCTCATGGTGATTCCCAAGAGAGGGTACAAGTCAGTCCTCCCATAGGGGCTCCGGGTGAACATGATGATACCCAAGTAAGCTTAACCCCGGACGTGAGGCCATCGGATCATCAACATGCAGCCCCCCTCGATCCTCAGGCATTCTTTCCAACCTCTCATCCTTAAAACATGCTAAGTGATGCTGAGCACCTGGTTGAGATTAGGCCTCAAGGTCGTGTCGGTGCCACAAGGCTGCAAAAGTTCACTGTTGAGGAGAAAAAGAAAAGGGTTGTTGAGAGCGGGGCGGAGGGGGGGGGGGAGAGTGACAATACTAATCGTTTGAGTCAGCCACTATCCTGAAAATTTGTGATTGTTGATTCGGACTATGGTGGAGAATTTGTCTCCACTCGAAGGGAAGGTAAAAAAGGTGGCTCTGATGAGGACAAGTATCTTTCCCCGGACTCTCCTTATTTTGATGTTTATGGCAACGATTACGTGGCAAACGAGTTGAACAAATTACTGCATGCTGTTGCTCTACTCGAATGCAAAGCAAATCAGAAGGATCGCTATAAAAAAGAGGTTACTGAGAGGAGGGCAGATGTGAAGGCCCTAACTTCATAAGTCTCCGAGTTGAAGGACAAGGTGAGGGACTTGACTGATCTGGTAGCCGAGCAAACTGAGATATCCTCAAAAGTGGAAGGCTTAGTCACTGATTCCAATAATCTGAAGAAGAAGGTGAAGGAGCTAAAGGATGAGTTAGCGAAGATATCGGAAGTGACCGCCAAAGTACCAACTCTACCATCCGAGTCCAAAGAGCTAAAGAAGAGGGTCAAAGAGCTGACTGCTGAATTGGCTAAGGAGAAAAAGACCTCTGAGGAGAGCTTGACTACCATCACTTCCCTTGAGGCTGAACTTTCCAAAAAGAAGACCAAATTTGACGATGAAAGGGAGAAGTTCATTGTTACGGATGCCGAGCGTAACCCAACGGTTGATGGTCTTCTTGAAGGCTATTGCAAAATAAAGGTATATTTTGAAAATACTGTTCAAGACATCGAGAAACTATCAACGGGACATGAAAGCTTGAAGAAAAACTTCGAAGCTAAGAAGAAGGAAAGTCTTGATTAGTATGCCGCTAAGATCGGTGTTCGTCTTGAGGAGATGGATGCTAAATCGAGATCACCAATGGTAATAGGGATGCATAAGAGATTCCCAGACTTGCACCTTGGTAGTCTTTGGACTCGGGTCATTGAGCAGCATCGCCCCTCTGGAGTATCCGTGGAGGATCCTGATCCAGTGAAGACTCGGAGAGCTCTTCGTCAGACTCGGATTCTCCTACTGATAGTAAAGGAAATTCTACATCCGACTAGCCTGTATTGGGTAGTTCCTATTTTGTTAACCTTTTGTTTTCTGATTCCTGCAACAAGAAAATTTTAATGTAATATTTTCCTTGTTACTGGGACTTTTAGTGATACATTCTTAGTGTGATGTTTTGCTCAATCTTTTCTACCTCATGTTTTTCTTACTGTGATTCAATTTTGAGTTAAAACGTTTTTTGGTTCATATTTTGAGTTAAAAAGATAAACTTTCTGGTCCAAACTTCTTTGGAGTGTGTTTTGAGTTCAAAAAGATGAAATTTCTAGTCCAAACTTCTTTGAAGTATATTTTGAGTTTAAAAAGATGAACTTAGTCTAGTTTTTACAGAAAGCAATAAGATTTGATATATAAGCCGGCTATTTAGGCACCTCATTAAAACCTTCCTGCGCCACCAGGGTAGGAAAGAGTGTGCCACCAGAACTTACATAGACTGTCAAAGAGAATATTTACATATCACTCAATCAAACTAGATAAGATTTTAGGTGCTTAATATTCCACAGATGGGGAAGATCTCTTCCTTCTTTATCTTTCAATCTGTATGTCCCCGGTTTCAACTTCCTTGTGATTGTGTATGGACCTTCCCAGTTTGGGGCGAGTTTTCCAAGTCTCTTGTCTTTTGTGTGTAGGAAGACTTTTCTTAGGACCCTGTCTCCCACCTCAAATTCTCTTCTTCTAACCTTTGACAAGTAAAGGCTTTTCATTAAAGTTTGATAGTGTAAGGAATTCAGTTGTGCCCCTCTTATTTTTTATTTTATCAGACCAAGAACTGTGCATTTTCTTTTGTCATTCCCATTCTCGGAATACTCACTCAGTCGGAAAGATAAGAACATTGTTTTCGATGGCACCACTGCTTCCATTCCGTACACAAGCGCGAAAGGTGACTCGTGTGTCACTGTCCGAGGAGTAGTCCTATAAGCCCATAACACTTCTTGTTGGTAGTCCGGCCACTTCCCTGATTTCCCCTCCAAATTCGTTTTAGACCGTCCAAGACTGTTCGATTGGTTACTTTGACCTAACCGTTTGCTTGGGGGTGGAACGGTGTCGATAAACATTGTTGTATCCTCTTGGAAGCGCAAAAAGTTCTCATTTCACTATTGTCAAACTGGGGGCCGTTATCCATCGTAATCTTCCTAGGTACATCAAAGCGGCAGCAGAGGTTAGAGATGATGAATTTGATCACATCTTACGCCCTTGTTCCTGCTAATGATTCTGCCTCTACCCATTTGGAAAAATAATCCACAATAACGGTGATTGTTTGGCACCCCTCTGAAGCCATATGAACTGGTCCGACCAGATCTATTCCTCATCGATTGAAAGGAAGAGATTCTGATATTGACTTTAGAGGTACTCCGGGTAAGTGAATCGAATTACCAAACCGCTGACTGGTGTCATATTTATGTACCAACTCTTTGGCGTTCACCAAGATAGTTGGGCAATAGTATCCTGCCAGAAGAACTCTTCGTATCAGTGTTTTGTATCCATAGTGCGCAGAGCCTTCCCCATCGTGTAGCTTGAAGAGTATTAGCTGTGATTCATCATTCCCTAACATCGAAGTAAGGGACGACTAAAATATCATTTATACAGCACATGTTCGAGGACTACGTATCCGTAGGCCTTGAAGTGTATTCTCTTGGCTCTGAATTTGTCAACGGGCAGTGTGTCATGGACTAAAAAATCTTGTATTTCATTTCTCCAATCTTCTGTTAAGACTGTGGATATCTGGAACGCTTCGATGCTACCTTCCCTTGCTTCGGATCCCTTGGTTATAGATGGAGTTTCTTGAGTCACTATCCATGGGTATTCTTCTGAGTAAGATGTCTTGGCCAAGGAATCAGTCACTGAGTTTCCTTTCCTGTGAACATGTTCAAATCGGACGTCTTCGAACTCCAAGGTTAGAGCTTTCAAAATTCCCAAATACTTCACCAGATGATCTTTTTCTTGCTTCTGAGCGCCCGAGAGCATGGTTCACCAGAAGTTGAGAATCGCTGATCAACTTGACCCATTTAGCCTCACAAATCTTTGCAAGTCGTAATCCGGTCAGGGCCGCCTCGTACTCTACCTCGTTGTTTGATGCTTGAAATCCGAGTTGGATTGCTTGATACATTGCAATGCTATCCGAGGAGGTTAGTTGCACTCCTGCTCCGCATCCGGATGAGCTGGATCCTCCACCGGTTCGGACTTGCCACTCAGAGTCGGATTTTTCTTCCTCTATGTCCACAACATCTCTGTCAGAATGAAATTCCACTAAAAAATCAGCTAGTGCCTGTGCTTTGATCGTAGTTCATGGTTCGAACTCAATGCCGAAATCCCCGAGTTCTACCGACCACTTAGTCATCCTTCCGGACACATCAGGTCTCTGTAACATACTTTTCAGAGGAAAAGATGTCCGCACCACCACCGTATGAGCTTGGAAGTAGGGCTGCATCTTTCGAGCTGATGTTACTAGAGCAAGTGCTAGCTTTTCCAACTTAAGATATATCTTTTCTGCATCTTAAAAGGCTTTTGCTTACGTAATAAACTGGTCTTGGAAAAAACGATTCTTCTCGGACTAAAACCGAGCTGACTGCGAAGTTGGACACCGCTAAGTATAGGAACAACTTCTCCCATAGATATGGATTTGTCATTATTTCTGGGGATGAAAGATGTTGTTTGATTTAATTAAAAGCATCAGAACATTCTTGAGTCCAATCGAATCGGTTCGTTTTCCTTAGCACCTGGAAGATAGGGGCACACTTATCCGACGACCTGGATATGCATATGTTTAAATCAGCCAACCTTCCGGTTAAAATTTGCACCTCCTTGATCGTTCTAGGTGGATCCATAGTACATAAGGCATTCAACTACACCTGATATGCTTCGATGCCCTGCTCACTGACTATGTAACCTAAGAACTTTCCAGACCTTACTCCAAACGTGCACTTTTCCCACAGACGATGCCACTGATGAGCTCAGAGAATCTTTAGTGAGACTCAGAAGCGAAGATGTTCGTGTGAACGGGTCGGACTAGAGAATATTCGTGTGATGTGACATTGAACAATGAATTACTAGAAATGGAAGAGACAAAAGGAATACATGTTGCAATTATTGATTAATCATTGGCCCCTTTTCCCAAAAGGGAATGTCCTTTATATAGTAAATGAGGTAGAGGGTAAAATTAAATGTTTACCACCGTAAGAGTGGATTTCTTACCCCACTATTTGACTATTTACAAACAAGTTCTTGGGGACTATCATTTAAGTCCCTCATTTCTTATGTGTGCTTTACCTTAGTCCTTAGTCACTAAATACATGGAGCTTGACCTTATTTGTGGGCTAAATTACATGTTAAACACCTATATTTCCCTTTCTTTATCAGTAGCTACTACATTTAAACTACTGGTGAATAATAATGAATTCTAAACCAGAGTGTAACACACCTTTCGACTTGTGCAAAGAACATATTGCAGTTCTATACTACAGAACCGACTCGGCCAAGATATGTTTGTGCTGCGGGTCTCGGTAATTACCTCCGGTCTCAGATCTGCACCTACTGTGGCATACTGTGCACCTATTTTTACTTTAGGTGAATTTTTTGCATAGACAATGTTGGGACAAATTTCTTGACGATGGGGACGCATCATGTTGTGTGGGTGATGGATTGGGAAGCAATTTTTTTTATTTCCCTTAACATATTATTTTTCTCTTTTCCTTAGGGTTACCTTATCATTTTCATTGTCGTGTTTTTCAATTATTTTTCTTGTCTGCCACATTAAAGGTTAGTCCAACAAGATCTCCACCACTCATATGTTCACAAAAGACTTATTGAGATCATCTTCAATCGCCTCAATACCTACGTTTTGGATCTTAATTCAAAGCCTTTCAATAGATAAAATTGATACAAAAAAATTATTCATTGTGAATTGACGGTGATGGTCGCCTTATAATGGTTGTAAGAAGCTCGTGATAAATATTATAATGATCGGGGATTGTAAGAAAGGTCCGTGAAAGTTTAGTTAGACGAGCAACACATCACAATCAACACAAGAATAAATATTAATAACAAATAAAAAATGATGACCAATATATTGTTACAGTTAATAAAATATCACTTCATATCTAACGTCTTTCAATTTGACACATTTCTTGATCAGATTCCCAAAACCAATTACATTAAAGAATCTTAACTTCTAGTCGTGATTTGAATCAAGTAGTTTGAAGACCCGATCAAAACAACCCAAAGCAAGAGAATAAAAGAGAATAGTTTTGGATTTTTAGATTTTATAGTGGGATATAGCGGCTTCAATAATTATATGCAGCTCAAGGAGTTTAGAGGCTAACATGATTCTAGTCAAGTTTTTTCAAACTATTGGGATTCAGTTGAGTATGTCAGATTCGAACATATTTGAATAACTTAGTTAGAAGAGGGTATAGTGGAAATATGAGACCCCAATTCATAAGGTATAAAAGAAATGCATATCGATTTATTTTTTGTGATCAGGAAGAGGTGCTTCATTTGAAAGCCCAAGAATACCCAAATTATAACGAATTTTGTCTTCCTCGAGTTCGTTAGGATAATAATAGGATATGCAAGAAAAGAGAAAAAACTATTTAGAAAAGTGATGCTTTTCAACAATATTTTCTATGTCAACTACAGATGGACATTCAATGATGAACTGGTTAGATGAAAAGTCAATATATGTGTTCAATGTTTCTAAGGAAATAGCATCCTCAGATTTTTATTCAAACACCAACTTTTTAATGGAGGTCTTTGATAAGGATATAAATAATTTGAGCATTAATAATTAATCTAAAAGGGTTAAAATATCTACAAATAATATATAGGTAAGGTTTTGTGTGAGGAAGAAACTTAAAGGAGTAAAAGTGTAATATATGATAAATATGTTTTTATTTAGTGATGTAATGGGGTAAAAAAATCCTACAAATGGAGTGTCTGTCTGTTATTTGACACACCTATAAATATGTGTACTTTATCTGAAAAGGAGGAAAAATAAGACTTGTACTTTGACACTTATCATTCTCTCTCTATAAATATTTTACTAATGTCTAGCTATTGAATCAATCAACCTAATAATTATTTTAGACAAAATATAACATATTCACTTCCAATTATTCTTGGAGTAATCAATGACGACCATAATGGGAGGTACACTTGATACCTAGATTTCAGATTTAAAAAAATGAGAAAGAATTTAATAGATTACTTATAAAAAAATTAAGTCTTTTTGCTTAGATTACCAAGGATGTGGTGAGAGTTTCATCTAGCATAATTTGTCATAACATAGTTGTAAATCCAAATGTAAGACCCATCATTAAAAAACGAAGAGTTTTTTCTCTTAAAAAGTCAGAAAAATTATAGTGGAGGTGGACCGACTTTCGAAAGTGAGCCATATAAGAGAAGCTCAGTATCCAATGTGGACATAAAATCTGATAGTTATAGAGGTGAATGGTATATGGAGGATACATGTTGATTTCACAGATTTAAACCTAGCTTTGGTGGGACCTTTATCAATAGTTACCAGGGGGTGCCATACAATCGTTGTTGTTATTAATTTTTTTCCGAATCGAGTAGAAGTTGAGCCTTTATCTAGAACAAGAGATAATAATAATCATGTTTATTTTATCTAATATTTGTTGTAGGCTCGAATTTCCTCGGATGATTACCACTGATAATGGACCACAGTTTAACAACAAAGATATGAAGACTTTTTGTTCTTCAAGAGAAATCAAATATTATTTCTCAATACCCTTTCATCCTCAAGCAAATGAAAAAATGGAGTTTACTAATAGAACTATCTTGGTTGGTTTAAGGATAAACATATAACGAGCAACTGGAAAATGGCGTAGTTATCTCAAAAAGGTATTATGGGCTTATCGAAAAACTCTTTGAGCAACAACTTATGAATTACCTTTTGCTTTAGTAGATGGGATGGATGTAGTCAGTCTAGCGGAATCTACTTTTCCTTCCTATAGGTTATTAAACTATTCTGAGGAAAGTAATGATGAAAAAAGAAGGGCAGAGCTTGACTTGCTTGAGGAAAAATGAACTAAAGCATATTTCAATTCACTATTTTATTAGTGAAGTATGATGTAAAAAAGTATAAGTGAAATGAAAAATAATATACTGATTATATATCCAATATAAAATGTGGCATGTGATAGGCAATACACAGTAATAAAAATTAAATAAACCAAAACAGTACAAAATACACCGAGGTGAATGAGATATTATATTCCCAATTCTTTTCTTCGTCTTTCAAAGAGCTACTATTTGAAGAATTTATATCTTCTGAGTGTTCGTCCTTTGATGATTTTAAGCTTTCGTTTTCAAAATCTCTTGATTCAGAGTCTTCAGATTCAGTCGATGAGGCGTGATAAGGAAAGATATTCTTTAGGGACTAAAATGACAAATTCTGTAATTATAGGATTAAATTAAGCTTTAGGAGAAACCTAGGGGTTAAATTGTAAATATGACAATATGTAACCGTTTCTCTAACTAACTCACCTTGCCTATTTAAAGAGGCTGAAGGAGTTATTTTGACCTATGAAATTTTCAGAGGTACTTTTCACTATTTGAAATTCTCACTGTGGATTCTTTGTTCTTAATTCACTCATTACAACTTAATTTCTCACCAAATTGGCGCTAGAAGGAGGGGCGAGGATACCTTGATCAACAGATCAAAAATCAACGTTCGAGTTCTCGTTTTTTAAGTTTTTCGTTCGAATTTTCATATTTCGTTTGATTTTTCGCTGTTCGGAGATGAATCCAGAGGAAGGTGACAATCCATCTGTTCGCAAGGCGATTGAGACGCTGAAATCCGATTTGCAAGAGGCAGGTAAGTCTGTTCCAATTCAATCAGTCCAATTTGACTTTGAAGGAAAAATGAATGAAATGATTAGGAAGGTGGCTGAGCTTGACGAATTGGTAAAAAAGAAAGGAGATAATAATGGTGCTAGACTTAGGTCTAAGATAGCAGGAGGCGATCGTAATGATCAGTCTGATCAGTCGATGGATGAGGGTGATGATCACTATGAGCTGTGTAGGGCACGGTCTGAGCAAAAAAAAGAGTATAGCGGGATAAAGAAGAGGAAGGAAAAGTTACAAAGGCGACTGTATGAAAACTCTAGTGATGAGGAGGATTTTGAAGATTCTGAATCTGATGAAACACCGAGGTACGAACGTTCTCGAGGCCGTTCAAGAGGAACAGAGCGTGAGTTCCGGCCAGCTAAGTCGTTTAAGGAGGGAAGGAAGAAGAAAGAGAGGCGAGTTTACTCACCTCGGAAATACTCGCCTCGGAGGTGTTCGCCTCGGAAATATGAAGGTGAGTCCAGCTTGTATGCAACTGTGGGGATGAGAAATGAGGACCAGTATGTCCAGGGGGTTGATTGGAGGGACTCACCACTGGTCAGAGAGATCAGATCTGTACCGCTACCGAGGCGGTTTGATATTTCCAAAGTTGAAAAGTTCGATGGGACTCAAGATCCCGATGACCACATAGAACAATTTAAAAACTACATGACTAATTTTGAAGATGATGATAGATTAGTGTGTAGAGCTTTTTCTCAAACGTTTAAGGGAACTGCGCTAAAATGGTTTAATAAGATTCCTAAGGAATCGATTGCAAATTTTAGAAGTTTCTACACTGCTTTTCGCAGACAATTTGTGGGAAGCAAGGAGATGAGAGCCAATGGGGATACGATAATACAGTGCAAGCAGGCTGTGGGAGAGAAGTTGAAGGATTATACCAAGAGGTTTGTGTCAACAAAGGCTGAGCTGGATGACTGTGAGGAAAGTGTGGCTATGGCAGCGTTCAGGCAGGGGCTGTTGCCTGGGGATTTAGCCGATGAGACTACGAGGCGCAGAGCGTTAACATTTGGAGCTCTTATGGCTCAGGTAGAGGACCAGATTAAGGTCGAAGAATCAACAAGGGTTCGAGGAGGCGCTAGTATTGTTCAAAAGGGGAGTGGACAATCTAACGTCTCAAACAACAATCCCTCGCGTCCGAAGAACAACCCAAATGTTTCTAACCGAGGAACCTCGAACTCGTATCAAGGGGGATATAATCAGCATAATTCTAATAACCAGCAGCAGTATAGATCCAGGTCGAATGTGTGGGTGAGGCCGGATTACTATGCAGATTTAACTGAAAGTGTGGCTTCAATATATGAAAAAACAAGAGGAACAATCAATTTTAGAAAGCCACCAGCTATCAACAGGCCGAGGGAGGAGCGCAATAATAAATTTTGTAGGTATCATGAGGACATCGGCCATGATACAAATGATTGCATTGCTCTGAAGAAGGAGATGCAAGTTCTGATCGAAAATGGAAAGCTGTTGGAGTATGTCAGGAAGAATGCCAAGACAACAGCTCCTAAAGGAGGTAATTCCAATTCCAAGCAGGAAACTGCGTTAATGATTTTAGATGTTGCAGGTGAGGCAGATGGTTTCGATGTAGCCTCGGAATATGTCGAACCAGACCCCAGCCGACTTTTGTTAATGTCGATAGATGAGCCGATGCGTCAGGGACGTGTTCGAGATCTGTGTGCCTTTTTTGAATCATTAACCATATTTGGAGGGGATTCGATGACCAACAACACCAATAATTCGAGGAAGAGGCATATAGTAAACTTAACACGACAAATTGAGGGAGGTGCATCGGCACAGCTAAGCAGCAGAAAGGATGTACCTTTTATAATATTCGACGGAGATGATTTGAGGGGCATCATGGGGCCACATGAGGATGCAGTGGTCATTGGAGCAGAAGTATGCGGGGTGGAGATTCGACGAGTGTTGATCGATACAGGAAGCTCTGCTAATGTGCTTTTTAAGTCAACGTATGATAGGTTAACTGCACCACCTCGAATAGAAAAATCAGAGAGGACTATCATTGGGTTTACTGGCGCATCAGCAATTGTGATAGGTGAATTCGAAGGTGAAATTTCTTTGGGGAAAGGGCCTTTCAAGAAGAAAGTGCAGGTACTTTTTGTGGTGGTGGATTGTCCATCAAGTTACAACGCTATTCTTGGGAGATCATGGTTGGCCAAAATGTACGCTGTAGTTTCTACAGTTCATCAGTGTCTGAAGTATGTGGTCGAGGACAGAGTTGGTGTAGTCCGAAGTGACCAAAAGGTGGCAAGAGAATGTTATGCTGCTGCATTTAGGTTACGTGGTAAAAGTTCTGATGATATCATGGAGAGTTAGCAGTTTGGGGGGTTGTCTTGTGGTGAAATGGACGAGGGAATTGATGATCCGAGGTCAACCCCGAGTTCTGTAGTGGTCAATGAAGAAATAGAGGAATTTATTTTTAATAGTGGCAGGGTACTTCGAATTGGCACTCTGTTATCTTTGTCGATGCGGGAAAAGTTGTTGAATTTTTTGTCTGAAAACTTGGATGTGTTTGCCTGGAGATCTGAAGATGTGGTAGGGGTCCCAAGCAATATCATATGTCATAGCCTAGCGGTTGATCCGAAGGTCAAACCAATTATCCAAAAAAGAAGGGCTTTTTCATTGGAGAAATCTGAGGCCATAGTTGCCGAAGTGGATCGGTTATACAAGATGGGGCACATTAGGGAGGCCAATTATCCGAGGTGGACGGCTAATCCGGTGGTAGTAAAAAAGAAAAATGGAAAATGGCGAATGTGCGTGGACTTCACGGATTTGAATAGAGCCTGTCCAAAAGATCCTTTCCCGGTGCCTCGAATTGATCAGTTAGTGGATTCAACTTCGGGAAATAAAATCCTGACTTTCATGGATGCCTTTTCGGGGTATAATCAGATTCGAATGAATCCAGATGATGAAGAAAGCACAACTTTTATTACTGATAGAGGCTTGCACTGCTATAAAGTAATGCCGTTCGGATTAAAAAATGCTGGGTCAACATATCAGAGGCTGATGAATAAGGCGTTCGCTTCACAGATTGGGAGAAATATCGAAGTGTACATTGATGACATGCTTGTTAAAAGCAAAAGTGATGATGAGCATATTGATGATTTAGAAGAGACGTTTTTGAATCTTAGAGCCATCCAATTGAAGTTGAACCCAGAAAAATGCACGTTTGGAGTCCGATCTGGCAAATTTTTGGGGTATATGATTAGTGAAAGAGGAATCGAGGTGGATCCAGAACAGTTGAAGGCTTTGATATCGATGTCTTCACCTCGGAATATCAAAGAAGTGCAAATGTTAACAGGCAGGTTAGCAGCTCTGAACAGATTCATTTCTCGTTTTTCAGATAAGTGCTTGCCTTTTTTCCAGGTGCTGCGTAAACCCAATAATTTTGAGTGGACTTCGGATTGTGAAGAAGCCTTTTTGAAGATAAAAAATCTTTTGTCCTCTCCTGAAATATTAACAAAGCCTCGGAAAGGTGAGCAGTTATTTTTGTATATAGCAGTGTCAGATTATGCAGTAAGCGCAGTTTTGATCAGTGAGGACACAAAAATTTCGAAGCCAGTTTACTATGTTAGCAAAAGTTTGGTTGATGCTGAGAAACGCTACTTGAAGCTCGAAAAATTGGCACTGTGTGTAGTAGTGGCAGCAAGAAAAATGCGCCCTTACTTCCAGGCACATACAATTGTAGTTCGAACTTCATATCCGTTAAAAAATGTTTTGCAAAAACCAGATATTTCAGGGAGAATGACCAAGTGGTCTGTGGAACTAGGAGATTTCGATGTGCTATTTTCTCCTCGAACAGCTATCAAAGCTCAAGCTTTAGCAGATTTTTTGGTGGAGTTTCACTCAAGCAGATCCGAGGAGAAAGATGCAGAAAAGGTGAATGAGAATCCGACGTGGACAATACGAACTGATGGGGGATCCAGTAGTAAAGGGTCAAGTGCAGGAGTAGAATTGGTGGCACCAACGGGGGAATTTATGTTTCAAGCTATAAAGTTTGGCTTTCATGCTTCAAATAACGAAGCTGAATATGAGGCTGTGCTAGCAGGGTTGCGGTTAGCGAAGATTTGTGGAGCAATGTTTGTGCGCTTGGAAACAGATTCACAGTTGGTAGTTAACCATGTTAAAGGGGTATCAGAAGCTAAAAAGGAGCGTTTGGTTTTGTACCTACAAGAACTTCGGGGGATGATGGCGCAGTTTGAAAATATCGAAGTGGAGCATATTCGAAGAGGAAACAATACTATGGCTGATTCTTTGGCAACGATGGCTTATTCAGAAGAATATCCATGGATTGTAACCCAACCATCGCCTTCGATCAGATCGAATTCTGAGCAATGTGAAGTTGTTGATGAGGTGGTAAATAATCCGACGTGCGCTCGAGGAGATTGGAGGTTTGACTTGTTAAACTTTATTTCAAATGGAATATTACCTATGGATAAACACTTGCTCAAGAAAATAAAGTACAAATCCCTTGGCTATGTGGTACTGGATGGGGTGCTGTACAAAAGGTCTACTTCGAAACCTTTACTACGATGTTTAGGCAAGGATGAGTCTCAGAATGTTTTGTCCGAACTGCATGATGGAGATGGGTCAGCTCATTGTGGGTTTAGAGCTTTAACGCGTAGAGTATTGTTGGCAGGATATTATTGGCCTACCATTTTGCAAGATGCCAAGTCATTAGTTCGAAGTTGTGACACTTGCCAAAGGTATGCAAATTTAATACACAAACCAGCAGTACCCCTAATGACAATTTCAGAGGCGGTTCCTTTTGATAGGTGGGGAATTGATTTGGTGGGACCATTACCTATGGCTTCTGGAGGAAGACAAATGATTATTGTTGCGGTTGATTATTTTTCGAAGTGGGCAGAAGCAGAACCTTTAGCTGGGACCAAAGCTAAGGATGTAATCAAGTTTATTCAAAGCAACATTTGCTACCGTTTTGGCGTACCTCGGAAAATAACAACTGATAATGGTCCTCAATTTAATAACAAGGAAATGGACTCTTTTTGCTCTTCGAAAGGGATACAGCAATGTTTTTCCACTCCTTTTCATCCTCAGGCAAATGGACAGGTAGAGGTTACAAATAGATCTATTTTGGATGGCTTGAAGAAAAATTTGGCAGGAGCAGCAGGGAAATGGCCAAATTTCCTTCAAGAAGTATTATGGGCATATAGAACAACTCCTAGAGAGGCTACAAAAGAGACCCCTTTTTCTTTAGTATATGGGATAAACGCTGTGTGCCCTGCTGAATCTACGTTGCCCTCTTATAGACTATTACAATATTCCGATGCAGATAATGATGAGGCTAGAAGAGTGGAACTTGATTTGTTGGAAGAAAAAAGGGTCAAGGCACATTTAAATGTGATCCATTATCAAACGTTAATGAGAAGCAGGTATGATGCCAAAGTTAAGAGAAGGGAATTCAAAATTGGTGATCTAGTGTTGCGAAAAGTATTCCTTCACACTAAGGATAAACACCTCGGAAAATTGGCTCCGAATTGGGAAGGTCCTTACGAAGTTAAAGTGAGGGTCAAACCAGGTTCTTACAGGTTATCAGATCGAGAAGGGAGAATGCTCAAGCATCCTTGGAACATAGAGCACTTGAAATTGTACTGTGAGTAAAACTGAACTTCGAATTTTTGTAAAACAGACATACTCTTTCCTTATCTGTTGGCCCATAAAGGTTTTAACGAGGTGTCTGATTAATATTGAATTTTTTAATAAAATTTCTTTTGGCCATTGGTTGTTTGTTATGATGTGTGATTTATTATTTTGGTAATTTGGCAAGGATTGATCATCTTTGAAAGTTGACCAAGAATAATGTTCCGAAGTGACAGCTTTGAAGAAACAACCAAATTTTTTCGAGGTGCCACGTCTTATGAGTGCATCTATTTTTCGAGGTGCCACGTCTTATGAGTGCATCTATTTTTCGAGGTGCCACGTCTTATGAGTGCATCTATTTTTCGAGGTGCCATGTCTTATGAGTGCATCTATTTTTCGAGGTGCCACGCCTTATGAGTGCATCTATTTTTCGAAGTGTCATGACTTAAGCATTTATGTTTAAGAATAACAAGTTTAAACAAGTACACCAGAAATTTAAGATATAAAAAAAAAAGATAAGTGATTTCCTCGTGGAATAAAATGCGAAGTTTACAAAAAGAAAAGGAAGGAGTACTTGATCACATACACAAAAAACAAAAACAAGTTGCTTAGCCTATTAAGCATCATCTTCTTCTCCTTCTGATGATTCCTCTTCGGAACTATTTGCATCTTCTGAGGAGGAGCTTGGTGGCGCTTCGAAAGCCTCCTTGGGACGTTGATCTTCTGGAACTCGTTTCCAAAGGTCTGATAAATCTAGTCTTGGACAAGCAGCATGAACTTCTCGAAGAAGCTGAATAGATGTATCAATTTGAGTTTTCTTCATGCCTTCGAGCATCACAGAGCTAACCTTAGTTTCAGCCTGTTTGACTGCAGCTTTCTTTTCTTCTTCGAATCCTGTTCGAAGTGTGGTAATCTCACTTTGGCTTTTTTCCAGTTTATCTTTTGTTTCCTTAATAAGTGTAGTAGCATCGGAGATGGCAGTAGAATGTTCAGCTTTCAGACTTTCAAGAGCTTCCAGATGAGTAGTTTTAAGCGCTTCGACTTCCTCCTTGTGTTTTTTAAGAAGCTGTTCTTTTTCAGCTTCGAATTTTTGGAGTGCTTCATTTTTCGAAGTCTTTTCAGACTCTGTTTCTTTTCTGCTTCTAACTAATTCTTGGGCAAGACGCTCCAATTGGCTTTGAGATTTGCTCACCTCTTCGTATAATTTTGTTACTGCAGTAATTAGATTTGGGAAAGGTTGAAGAATCGAAATTACCTCATCGGATTTCTCTGAGTGAGGAAAGACTAATGGCTGATGAACAGGAGCAAAAGGGTTAGATGTAGAAGCTGTAGCAGCCTCGGTAGAAATTGGTGGAACAACGTTGGCAGGTTGAGAGCCAGAAAGTACGAAATCTCCACTTGAATTGAAGTCATCAAAGTTTAGATAGTCATCTATCTGTTTATCTCCAAGGGTTATACCTCCTTCAGGATTTTCCTCGACAAAAGTTTTACCTCGTGCCTCGGAAGCTAGCACAGCCTCTAATATATCAGCCTCATTCTTCTCATTGGGCTTGTTAGACTTACTATCCTTCTTTTTTGGAGAAGTGTCTTTTTTCTTTGTCCTTTTCAGGATAGGCTGGTCTTCTTCGGATATGGTGGGAAGCGAAGGTGCAGACGTTTTTCTCTTCCCTACTCTCTTCGAAGTAGTGGGAGGTTTAGTTTTGCTGGTGGTGGGTTTCTTCTTTCCTTTTTTCTTTAAAGGAAGATGGCTGTCACTTCGATTCTGAAGTGGGAGATAGCACTTCCCATCTGGTGCAAGTATCCTTTGAACTGCTAGAAGAGGATCTGGTGGCGTCATCGGATCTTCAGGGAAGTCAGCCCCCAATGATATTCGCCAAAGATGGCTATTAACAAAGTTAATAGGATCAAATGCTGAATGGAAGCCATTTCCCCAAGCCTTTTCAGCCCACTCAGCCATTTTCTGGAAGATAAGTTTGGCCTCTTTTCGACGACTTTTAAATCGCCTCGGAATTTCTGAAGAGAGACAAATAGTTAGCCAGATAAATTGATTCAAAAGCAACCACATAAATAAAGAAAAACATCACTTACTATTGTCTCTCCAGGTGAGGGTAAGTTTAGAAGGGTTGGCATCTGAAATATCTTTGCCATTTTCCCAGGCACCTGACAGGAAGACGAACCTTTGTTTCCAGATCTTATCAGCTTCGAGGAGGTCGTCAATGATTTTTAAATTGTCTTCAAGGGTTAGGTAATAAAATGGCAGAACTGGGCCATTTGAAATTTTGGTTACTGAAATGAAGTCCTCAATTTCGAGGGGGATGCCTCCAAGTCTTGATACCATGATTGCTGAAAATAAAGTGAAGAGCAAGTTCGGAGTAACCTGGGTTGGGCACAGTTGGTGGATTTCGAAGAACTTTACTATCATCGGATCAAGGGGAAACCGAAGTCCCCAGTTGAAGAGCTCAGGGTACACTACTAGCTCATCTTTTTGACAGCTTAAGGGTGTCTCTCCTTCAACTGGTAATCGAAGAGTCATGTTGTCAGTTAACCCCCATAGTTTTCTGAGTTGCTCCTTCTCTGATTCGAGGTAGTAGCTGTAAGATACATTCTTCAAAGCAAGAATGTACCAGGCAGAAAGAGGCTTGAGATTTTCTTGAACTAAGCAGGCAACCTTATCAGGAAGAGTAATAAGAGCTTTTTTCCCTCGAGGTTTCTTTGGAGGAGCTACGCCTTCAGCCTCGGATTCCTCCTCGGCATCAGATTCAGTAGCTTCTGAATCATCCTTTTTGTGACCTTCCTCGGAGTGACTTCGAGTTTGTGTTTCTTGTTGAGTCACAGGAATTGGCTGACTACACTCTGGTGTAGTGTCATCCACTTCTTGTGGGGGAGGAGGAGAGTGTTGAGGAGTGGAAGAGGTTTTTGTTTCTTCACCCATTACCAAGAAAGATGATTTTTTGGAACGTTTAGCTCTAATAGCCTCGAATTGAGGAGGAAGTGTTTTGGTTTGAGGGTTTTTTGTCTCTTCGAATTGAAGGATAGGTGATTTGAGTTGTGATTTGTTATAAATGGGTGGTTTGTCTAAAGTAACTACTTTAGGTTTCCGATGAGGTCTTAGTAGTGAAGGTTTGGCTGGATTTTGGAGAGAAGAGGTCGTTGAGCTACTTTCTGGGTTAGAAGCTAGAGGTGAAGACGAAGTGGCAAGGTTTGGATTAAAGTTGCCATATTTAAAAGTGGTGCAGGAAGAGTGAGGACCGTTATAGATCAACCCAGCAGCTTTGTATTCTTTGGCTCTTCGAGAAATACAAAGATAATCGTAGGCCCCAAATACTTGGTTACTGGAACCAGGAAAAAGATTTTTCTTTGATCTTACTGGTCTTCTGGGTTTAAATCTATTGTATCTAGGGTATCTTCTCATACAATGGTTTTTGGTATGAGAGGTTGCTTGGTAAGACAAGAGAAGATGAACAGGTTGAAGATGAACAAGAGAAGATGAACAGGTTGAAGTTAAGCAGGTTGAAGATGAGTAGGTTGAAGATGAAGAACAATCTGGAGATGTTTCAAAGGTGGATTCTCTAAAAAGCTTTTAATTGAATGAATAGCTGAGTATTTATAGGGTAAAGAGTAACGTCGAGAATGTGAAAGTGTGGAACAAGTGATCTGTTGTTATTGGGTGGAATACGAAACGAAAAGGAAGCTAGTGATGTCATGGGTCTATTACTAGGGGTCTAATCAGTCCATCAAGTAGGGTACAGAGATTTCGAAGTGTTATTAAACTATGTGTGAAGTAATAATGTTTGGAAACCAAAGGCAAAGCAGTTCCACAAGAAGTCAAATTCGACGAGGAGTTAAATTCGAGGCAGTTGAGAATTCGTTTGCACCTACTCATGAATTCGAAGGGAGTCCTAATTTATTGAATTCAATCATAATAAAGATGTAAAATAACGCCGATCCGAGGAAGAATTCGAAGAGCTAATAGTTCCTATACATTAATGTATAAGAACTAGGGGGGCTACTGATAAGGAAAGATATTCTTTAGGGACTAAAATGACAAATTCTGTAATTATAGGATTAAATTAAGCTTTAGGAGAAACCTAGGGGTTAAATTGTAAATATGACAATATGTAACCGTTTCTCTAACTAACTCACCTTGCCTATTTAAAGAGGCTGAAGGAGTTATTTTGACCTATGAAATTTTCAGAGGTACTTTTCACTATTTGAAATTCTCACTGTGGATTCTTTGTTCTTAATTCACTCATTACAACTTAATTTCTCACCAAGGCGTTGTTTCAATCTTCAGGAAGTTCATCTTGTGGAATCTCTTTCTAGAGTTTTCACAAGACGGACTATGTTATGAATGGTGAGTACCAACTCATCGCACAGATTGGACTGGTGAGTGATGTTCTTAAACAACTTATTTGAATGCATTGGCCTCTTTTGTGGGGGTTACTTGTTGATCAAGTTAGGTTTCAATGTCAAAGATATGATGGTCTTGATTTTATTCTCCTTCTCCAGTCGGTTCTGGTGTAGAGTGGTGAGAGGATATATTAACAATTTTGGTAGGAATAAATTCTTTGGGGTTCTTGGAATTACAAGGGTTCATTTTCTTCGAAGCCACCATCATTTTTTTATATTTGACGCCTTAAAAGCAGTCATTTCGGTGTCAAGGGAAGTTTCCTTGGCACAAGAGCATTCACCTCAGTATCAAGAGAAACAGTTTCAGTATCAAGAGTTATTACCTCATCATCTTTTCTCTTGTTTCTCTTCTTTAGGCTGGACTTCAATTTCTTTCCTTGCCCTTTGAAGGTTCTTCCCCAACATTCTTTTTTAATTTCTGACTTGAAGCCCTGCTTATAGCAGGAATGAAAACTTTGGTATCTGGAGCAACCAATCTTTTGACAACATGCAAGGGTCTAGGAGGTTCCATCATCGCTATCGAATAGAAGTCTATTTCCGATGATATTCTCCACAAGTGGTTATGCACAAGGTTTAACAGGTCGAAGCATTGATGAAATTTGTTCGACCATTCACTTTTGGCCCATTCTCTAAGCTTCAATAAAGTATTTTCGACAATGTCAGAGTGTTCAAGAAAGAACTTTGATAATTCTATAAAATAGTACTTAGATAAAAAATAATAAAATTATGATTTGGATAAGAAGTGAACTTATTTGTACTCTTTTACTTCACCGAAATCCTTCAAGGATTATTAGCAGAGATTTATTTTCCATTTTCTCAGCATCCACTTATGAATAAAAACTTATGCTTCCATGATTTGTTAGCTTCGAAGATATCGTCTACTATTTTCAAAGCGTTCTCCAATATAATATAATAGAAGGGTCGTCAACGGCTCTTCGATACATGTGGTTAGGCTACAAACTACTCAATTGGAAGTTTAACTTTTAATAACCTTGAGGCCATGATACAGAAAAGAAATATGAACCATAAGTTTGATATACAATCAGCTCATCTTCTCCACATGATAGAGGAGTATTTCCGATGGCAAGGATGCAGATTGAGACGAATTCAGGAATTTTAGACGCATCGAACTCTGCAAAATATTCATTATGCACCTTGTTAAAAGCACCAACGTACTATGGGTGCACATTTTTAAAACTCTCGCTGAAGTTTGCAATCAGTTCGGATGGAAGAGTGACAACTTCTTTGGAATTATTTTTATTTTTCTTTGCTTTCTTCGTGGAAGCCTCACCCTGGGAGCTGGGTGTAGAAGTGTCTTTAATGATTTGCACCTCAGAGTCATCAGCTGCTACTAATTTTTTAATATTCACCTCATCGGAAGATTCATTTTGTAATTGTAGAGGACCCTTTGGTGCACTTGTTTTTGTTTTTTTCAAAGGTAATACCTGTGATTCTTTGATTATCACAGGTGTGCTCTTTGACGGAGGTTTAGTCTTTAACTTTTTGGTTTTGACTTTGTCAACTTCCTTTGGGTTTGACGATGAAGGATTTTTCTTTAAAATATTTTGTTCTTTGGGGTCACCCATAGCGTGAAATTGAGACATTCGAACTAGGTTTTGAGAGCAAGCTCTGGGATTTAGATTATGAGGGTTATTGCGAAAATATTTTTGGACGATGGTTTGTGATTGTTTTTTCAATGGGGGCCAATGAACATAGGTGAAAGTTTGAGAAATGTTTCGAGGTGTTTCATACACTATTCATGCAGCCTCTTTTTCAATAGCCCTTTGAGCAGTGGTAAGACAATCTCGTGTATTCTTTATCCCAAAAATACACCAAGGATAATTACTACATTAAGGTAAGAAGCGATCATATAGTTACGAAGGGACAGTAATCTTGGGTTGTGGTAGTTTCTGATGAATGATGGTGGAGAGATTAATTCACGGAGGAGCGAGTGGAAAGCAATTTTTTTTTATCTCTATATGTTGTTAGGTGAGAATTTATGAGGCATAGAGTTTCATTTATAGAAACTTACTAAAAGACTTTATGGGTTTTTTAATGAGGGTTTGAAAGGTCTTTTTATTTACTAGGATATGTCGATCTTTCGGGATAACAGTTATATGATGAGGATGTTATTGTTTCAAAATGTGTCGAATGTATCAGAGGAATAAGACTTTAAACGAGTTACTTCAGACAATATCACACGAGGGTTAGCTAAAAGAATACTTTTGGTTTAGCTCTTTTATGCATGAAAATTCAAGGATATCTTATACAAAGGTATATTCTAGTCCTTCCTCGGAATTCTTCGCAAGGCCAGGGGCTAATGATAAGGGTATAAATAATTTGAGCTTTAATAATTAATTTAGAAGGGTTAAAATATCTTTAAATAATATATAAGTAAAGTTTTGTGTGAAAAAGAAATTTAAAGGACTAAAAGTGTAATATATAATTAATATGTTTTTATTTAGTAATGTAATAGGGTGTAAAATGCTATAAGTGAACTGTAAATCTGTTATTTGGCACTCCTATAAATAGGTGTACTTTATTTTGAAAATGAGGAAAAATAGGACTTGTACTTTGACACTTATCATTTTGTCTCTATAAATATGTTACTACTGTCTAACTATTGGATCAATCAACCTAAGAATTATTTTAGACCAAATATAACCTTTTCACTTTTAATTATTGCTCGAGTGATTAGTTTTGATACTAAATCTTCTTCTGTTCATGATTTTATTATCATATTCGTAGTCGCAAGACAAGCTATAAAATGTTTTAATCTTATTATTATTTTGGAAGTAAGATTTGTCTGTACTCTCATACATTATTTATTGACTAAGTAGTATACTGGACCCGTGACTTTTACCACGACCCATAAAATTAAGAAAAATGAGTATACAAAATTAAGAACTTCAGACGGCTTAGTGAATTTGCCAAATGATAAGTGTAAAAAGTAATAAAGTTGTAGAAAGGTTGTAAGATGATTTTATTCATGAATTTGTTTTCCTTATATAAGGTAAAATGTCATGATTTATATTTATTACAAGGTATTGAGTGTTACCATAAGTAGGGAAACCTGCACCAACTTAATATATTTATTCACATGTGCTTTATGCAAGCAAAGCGTGATTATTGGAGTTCATTGATGATGTTTTGATTGACTTGTTGTTTCAGCCGAGGGTAGCATCGTCCAAAGTGACATTAACCGTGAGGCATTGGCTAGAGCGCTACCGGCCTAAGGACCATCGGTTAGGAGGCATCAGCCCGGTCTGTCAGTGTACGGTGTCGGCTACTTAGTATTGTTAATGTTGTAAGAATTTGGCTAAGGTGGTGAAATCCACCCTCATCAGCATTTGCTTCTGATGTCTTTTCATTTATGGTTAATGTTATCTCTTTACGTTTGATGTTTACATATACATGTATGTGTTAAATCAAATCGTTAGCACAATAAAATAAAATAATTACATTAAACAAACAAGTTTTTATCGTAAATAAATTACAACGAAAAATAGTTTATATATATATATATATAACATAATATTAAACAAAATAGTCTAAATTGGTCACTTCAGAGATGATGTTCTGATGCTTACGATTTTCAATCTCTTTATATCTTTTGTAAAGATTTATTATTGGTATTTCCCAATCTGCAGCTTCTAGGCTATGTAATCTGATACAATAAGGATATATTCGTGCTCAAGGTGCACCCATCGCAATATAAAGCTATATAAAATATACAAATAAACAAGGATGAAAATATCACATTAATTCAACAAAAAAACTTCAAATGTAAACATGATATACTTACATGGATATAATGGTTATTATCAATTAAACCAAACCCAATTTCTTCACTTTGAGACATCAAAGAGGGTGTGCTTCATAATATTCGAAAAAGTAAAACTCATATATGTCGATTGCGCTACAAAATAGGTGACGTGGTAAAATTTGATGGGATAACAGCTCACAAAAACGACAATATCATTTAGTTTTCTATACATCCAATATCTTCATATTAGTGTAAACTTTCAACAATATTTAGTAACCCATTTATACTATTAAATATATTCATATAAACTCTAGTATAGTTTATAAGCTCATCGTAAAGACCCATGTATAACCACCTTCCGCCTATGATGTTGGTCGTATAAGTATGAATTGACCAATACCCATAATCTTCATCAAGTTTAACATCGTAATAACATTTTTAAAAGGTTTATAGTAAAACAAATGTTGTTCTATGTAACATTTTGGATAACGGAACAGTACTCCAACCACAATGCTACGACTCGTTTCTTTAACTATTATTAATGATTCACCATGACTGATCACTTTACTAGATAATGAAGACATCATAGAACTTCCAACTATCGCGAGTGTATATATATGGCATTAACATGTGTTGGGACTTTGATAAGTGGAGTTTTGCTCACATTCTCCACACTTTGACCAACATAGTTTTAACAATTTTACATATCAAAGGTGCATTTTTTATTCTTCTGAATATAACATGTGCTCGAAAGACGATTTATCTATTTTAGTGGACAACATGATTGACCATTTACTTTTGACCGGTTCAACCATTATATTTTTATTTCTTAGAAGGATCCAAAAGGAAATATATTTCCGGACAAACTCTTTTAAACCATTTTTATAAATATGTTCTATACAGACTTTGTTGTTACTTTTGACCTATGATGTTGGTCGTATAAGTATGAATTGACCAATACCCATAATCTTCATCAAGTTTAACATCGTAATAACATTTGTAAAAGGTTTATAGTAAAACAAATGTTGTTCTATGTAACATTTTGGATAACGGAACAGTACTCCAACCACAATGCTACGACTCGTTTCTTTAACTATTATTAATGATTCGCCATGACTGATCACTTTACTAGATAATGAAGACATCATAGAACTTCCAACTATCGCGAGTGTATATATATGGCATTAACATGTGTTGGGACTTTGATCAGTGGAGTTTTGCTCACATTCTCCACACTTTGACCAACATAGTTTTAACAATTTTACATATCAAAGGTGCATTTTTTATTCTTCTGAATATAACATGTGCTCGAAAGACGATTTATCTCTTTTAGTGGACAACATGATTGACCATTTACTTTTGACCGGTTCAACCATTATATTTTTATTTCTTAGAAGGATCCAAAAGGAAATATATTTCCGGACAAACTCTTTTACACCATTTTTATAAATATGTTCTATACAGACTTTGTTGTTAGTCTTCATTTGCTACAAAATTTTATACTCTGAACAGAAATTTTGAGGAGCTATGCAATTCGTCGAGAAAAAGTAAAAGAAACCTTCATCAAGCTTGATGCCTGGGCTGAAAAGAAATGTAATAACGTTTTCCACACAACCTTCGAACCCATCAACTTTCTCAACAATCGACTGTTTCCGATCATATTTGGAGCTCTCCTTCGTGAGAATTTGATAGATTCACCCAATCCTCGACAAGCTGTCAAAAGGTTAGTACATCCTGATTACAAAGTATTCTTACCAATTCACAACAGATCAGACAACCATCTCCCCTAAAAGAAGAAGGAAAAAAGAATAAAAAGGCAGTTAGTACATCTAGTGCTAGCCCTTCAATAGATCCGAAGCCAAAAATTTTGAGGAGGAAAACGAAAGACAACACTCTCTCCAGTGGAGAGTCTCCACTATCGAAAAAGGAATAGCAGAAGAACCTTCTTCAAAAGAGAAGAAAACAACAACTCTTTGAAAAAAAAAGCACTACTAAAACAAGTCCTCAAAAGAAAGGGAAAAATAAGACGGTGGAAGTTGTCAAAAAGATATTATCCAATGACGAAGAAGTTGTAGTTGTAGAGAATCAGCAAAATCCTCAAAAAGAAAATGAAGTAACTTCTGATGACGCTGCCAATCAGCAAACATAAACTATTATTGTAGAAGATAACCAAGGTGATGATCACTTCGATCCTGACAATATTATTAACTTCAATGAATCACAAGAGCTTGCTGAAGTAGGCGATTCTATCTTTCAAGAGATTCAAGATCATCTGCATAACTTTGGTAGAAGGTCTGCACCTAATAAGTGCATTTCATATCACTTATTACGTTTCCATTATTCTTAAAATCGTCACTGGTTCTCAAGTATTCGTTGAGTTTTAACGTGTTTTTCTAGTATTCTTAAAGGCGCTTGTGCCGTGGGTAAATTGTGATAATATTAATAAATTTGGGGTTGAAATTGAAGAAACTGGAAAATTAATGTACTTAGGGAAATTTTAGAACAGTTGAAAAGAAAAGAAAATATATTAATGGTAAAAATATATTATGACGAGTGATTTTCCAAAAAATATATATATTAATGCTTGAAAAATATATTAATGTTGAAAAAAAAAGGAAAATATATTTTCTAAGATATTGTTTAAAATATTAAATTAAGAAAAAAAATTAAAACGAAGCATAAAAAGAAATTAATGTTGAATTAAGAAAAAAAAATATTAGACGCGAGGATTTTATTTAGCTATATTGTTTAAAATATTATTTTATTTAGCAAAAATATTTCATAATTCGTTTTTGGTTTTTTTTAGGGTTTCGGCAATATATATATATATATATATATATATATATATATATATATATATATATATATATATTTATATATATAAATAGACGTAAAGAGAAAGAAGAGGGTGTGCTGCTTTTGGTTTTACGGCAGTTTTGGATTTTCTTTGGGAGAAGAGAGGTGTACGGCTGTTTGGGTTACTTTCGTCTAAACATAGAACAAAGAGCCGAAAACGAGATCGGCTAAGATCTTGCATAATAGACAAAACAAAGAATAAAAGCAGTGATTGGTCACTGACTTTTCTATTGGCAGAATATACAACAAAGTAGAGAAAAGAGAATCGTCTACCTTTTTAGGTTTTAACCGGTAGAAAGGGAGGACACGGCCACTTACTTTCTTTCGGCAGAGCATAGAACGGCGTGAGCAGGAGAGAAATAAAGAAACTGGAATTTGCGGTTTCGATAGATTTCTTTCGGCAAAAGGCAGGTGACAGCTGTTTTTTTGGTTTTCTTTTGGCAGCGGCAACATACAATCAGTCGGCAGGAGGCATTCAGTTGTTCGGTTTAACTTTATCTAAACTTTTATTCGATATTTATATTCTTCCTATAAAATTATGTTAACTTTTGCACCCATGATGATGATTTGGTGAAATATAAACTAATCGTTGTTATGGAACCTTAGCGGATTTGTTTGAATAATATTTAGGGTTTATTGCTTAATTGATTTGTGAGATATGATTATCGGTTACCTAGTATGGTTGTGTTTATCGTTAGCTGCGTCGCGAACATCTAATTTGTTAATCTTTAATGAATGTGAAAGTAGATTTAAAGGTTTAGAACTTGCCATGCTAGCATAGGTTCTTGAATGATTCGTATTGTGATTGTTCATGATTCGTAATATGTCACTAACCATATCATATTACCCTATGTAATCAAAATAGGTAACTTGTGCTTAAAACCAATTGTACCTCAATTCATATAGACATATAGGATTGTCATGCAAGCGGTGTCTGCTTAACTGCTATCTCTTTTGTGGTTGTTTAAGTGGTTTGGTTTACGTATACTGAAAGGTAGCGTATTCTGATTTTGTGTTATCTGATTAGTAACCGTAGTTATCTTACATATTGATTAAGTATATTAATACTCTTATTAAAATAAACAGTGAAGTTAGGGTTCCATGTTTTCTCTCGCATAAGTAAAACTCGTTAGATAATTTCGTTAGTTGATTTGTTTAGTTACATTCATACTTTATTACTCGTTCAAGCATTAGTTTAATAATCATACGTTGTTGCATAAGTGAATTCTTTCCTTATACACCTAGTCTTCGTGGGAACGATCTTTCTTACTTATTACTTGCTACTAATTGACCGCGTATACTTGCGTGAGAAAAGGACTAACAAGTTTTTGGCGCCGTTACCGGGGATTCGGTGTTATTTGACAGTTTTATTGCTTATCAGCAGGAGTCGTTATAAAACTACTGACTTGATTCAGTTACTTTCTTTTTGTGTGTTTTCTTGTGCTTCAGGTACTTGAGCGTGTATGCAAACACGGTCTCAAACTAGAGCACTAGTACAAAAGAAGCTTGAAACACAGCAAGGAACAAAGTTAATATTCGCAGATTCTGATACTAATTCTACAATGGGAGATCCAACTCCAAAAGCACTCATGGAATACTCTCAACCAAAGATCATGGATATTCAGTCTAGCATTGTCAGACCCAATATCGCTGCGAATAATTTTGAAATTAAACCCAGCACTATTTAGATGATGCAGACTTCTTGTCAGTTTGGGAGAGCTTCATCTGAGGATCCTAATATGCACATTATGACCTTTCTTGAAATCTGTGATACCTTCAAGTTCAACGGTGTTTCAGATGATGCCATAAGACTGAGACTCTTCCCATTTTATCTGAGGGACAAAGCTAAGAGCTGGTTACATTCTTTACCAGCAGGCTCGATCATTACTTGGGATATACTAGCACAGAAATTTCTCTCAAAATTCTTTCCTACGGCAAGAACAGCCGCCTTGAGGAATGTTATAACTCAGTTTTCTCAGTCACATGGTGAATCTTTAAGTGAAGCTTGGGAGCGTTACAAGGAGATGCTCAGAAAATATCCTCATCATGGGATGCCTGATTGGTTAGTAATAAATTGCTTCTACAATGGGTTGGGTGCGCAAATAAGGCCCATGGTCTGCACCTGCTACCTCCGAAGCCACACCTCCTGAAATTATTGTTCTTACAACCTCCTTAGCTCTTATTCATCGACCAATCCTAGTGCTCTTTCCTGCCGCGGATCCATCCGAAGAAGTTGGCGTTGTTCTTTGCTCTTTTTCTGATTTAGATGTTGCAGCACAAAAGCTACCTCAAGAAATCGAAGCCTCTCGAGATCAATTGAAACACATGGCTAAAGAGATGATTCATTATAAAGGTGTTGCTGCAGTAGAGAAAAAATGAGGGACATCTTTGGTAACCTCGTAATAAATCAGCTTCATGAATTCCAAATGGCCAGATCTGAATTCCTCTGAGGACTCCTTCATGTCAAAAAACATCTTAGGGAAGTGCATCAACAAGAAAAAATGCTCTCAATACTTCCCATCTTCAATTAAAGTTTGAACATATTTTTTTAAAGTGATTCAATCAGTAGTAACATGACCAATATCATTGTGATACCTATAAAATTTGTTGTTTCGCTCCTCCTTAGACATGCTGATTGGAGCAGGATTCCTGAAATTCACATACCTTTTAGTTTTATCAAAAATTGCAGCCACACTTTCAGTCAGATCTGCATAGTATTGAGGCCTTATACATTGATTTGGCATCGGCCTATTGAATTGGTATGATGGATCTTGATTCGAATACCCTCCAATTCGAGGTGGTTTGATACTAGCATTAGTATGTAGTTTTTTTACCATTAGTATGTGGTTTTATGCACTATAGAACTATGATTATGTGGCTAGTTATATTTCAGTGTGGTTTTATTTGCGGAGTCCTATGATTATGTACGAGGTTTTATTTTCAGTGTGGAATATATACCTGGTATGTATTTAAGTGTGGAACTGTTTTTTGGATTTTTCAATTCCAAACTTCTAAAACCATGTAGTTTGGTTATATTTCATAGAGTGTTTTGGAGTTACATATGGTGTGTACTATATTTGTGCTAAAGTTGTGTTATAATTATGATATATTTGTGCTATATTTATAAGAAACCTTACGAAAATTTGTGCTAAATCTGCACAGAACATGACAATAGTACAATACATTAAATTTATCTAAATTCAAACTTTTGTTTTCATTTTTGGTTGCAGTTGTATCTAGTCATTTGATCTGTGATTCTTATTTCACCAACAACCTTTACAACTATTTAAGTTGTCTTTTGATGTTTATAATACCAAAATTTTATTATAAAAATGGTAGCTTTCCGCCTAGTTATCAGATACACTTAATTCTGAAGATAAGTTTTTAGTATATTTTTAATTCACTTGGATTAGCTAGCTAGCTCTACGGCTGCATTTAGGGATGACAACGGGGCGGATCGGGAATGGGTACCTATATATCCACAACCCGCCCCGTAGAAAAACACCGATACCTGAACCCACCCTAAAATCCGACGGATATTTTTTATCCATACCAAATCCGAATCTGTGGGTTTGGGTTATCCACACGGATACCCACCAACTACTCGCGGAAGAAACCCGCTGTAAATACCTGAATCGAACCCGAACTGAATACAAACAAAATTAAAAAAATAAAAATAAAAATCTATCAATAAATTGAACAAATGACTACCATAAATTATGAACTTCATCGTCTCGATCCTCTCACTATCACATAACATCATAAAATATAAAAAAATGTATAAAATTAAAAACAACATTCATAAAAAATAAATTTCTTGGTTAGCTTTCACCTTTAAAGCTCCAATAATCACCGTCAATTATAAAAAGTTCAATTTTTGTAATGGTTCTTCAAATGAGATGTTCCATTTCTTGTTTCACCAACAAAAACGGCATCACAACACATACAAATAGCCTTCCAAATTCCATTGGCCGACTCTCGATTATAGTGTTTCCACACTCTTAATACTTTTTTTCGAAGTGTCATCATTTTTTTCTTCAATATCAACAGGAATATTACTTCTTGTGCCAATAGTAGCGGGTATAGATGTGTCAGAGAATTGACATTTAGCAAAGGATATTCGGTCCTAATAGTTACGAATTTATTATATAATATATATAATTAAATTAATAAAAAAATAGAAAATTTATATAACAAATCTATATATTTACTAAAAACTAAATGTTGTATAATATATATATATATATATATATATATATATGATTCAGAATTAAATATTATAATGATAAAAAATAAAATATCAAATATATACACATATAGTTTAAGGATTTGTATTACTTTTGTCGGAAAATAGAACTATATATATATATATATATATATATATATATATATATATATATATATATATTACATAAAAAATTGTTTGAATACATAATGATTTTTATTTCTTTTATCTAAAAAATAAACAGTTTATATATACTACACATATAATTTAAACAAACAGAAAAAATCATTGTAAAACAAAACCATTTTATTATTTTTGTCGGAAAAAAATAACGAATTTTTGAAATAAAAAATAAAAAACCCAACACTCTAAAGAAATCATAGAAAAACAAATCACCGAAGTGCAAAAAAAAAACTTGAAAATTAGAAAGAAAACGAGCGACAACCAGGGAATGGAGCAACAATCGCCGGAGACCGGTACATGTTTCTATGTGAGAAAATTAAAGCGAGAGAAATGTTAGTGAAAATGAGAGAGATTAGATATTGATATGTTTTTTTCTTATAGGGTTAAGAATATTATTGGTATGTATTACATACAATCCGTAATAAATTATATTTAAAACGCCTACAATAAATAATAATATTATTAAGGTTAAATATTTACAATCTAAAATCATTAAATAATATTTATATTTACGGGATAAGTTCGAGATAGTTACCCGTAATTTAATATATCGAATGCATTGGCGTAAAGGATAAATACATAGTTTTAACCTTTTTGTACTATATCATTTTTTAGTTCAAATCATCTGCAAGTAGCCTCTCTGGTTCCAACTTCGGAGAAGGATACTATTCGGCAGATCATATATGTCCAGTTAGAGTCCACTGACACAGGATTTCACGAAGAAGATTAATAGGATTAAGATCAAAATAAACAATTTCAATTACAATATGAGTTATAATCAGTGAAATTTAATTGTTGAGCATCCAACTATAAATTATCTAACATTCTGATTCGAGGTTCCACATTCGAATAAAAGCATTTCCAACTAAAAATGAGATTGTTGCGGTTTTTTTCTCTTTTGCATTTTGATTATTTTTTCCGCAACGCGTTTATTTTTTAATGTTCTTGATAGATGATATTATGATGCTATAGGGAGTGAAGAGCTACAATGACGTCCTCAAACAAGCTAAGGATTTCAGTAGAGTATATTCAGAGGTGTTATACGTGATTACAGTAAAACCAGTCGACTGTTACTTTTGAAGAAGCTTGGGTTTTTCGAACCCGGATGTATTTTAACGGGAAAATTTGTGTGATGTCATCTCTTGATCAGTATCTGCATCTGCCGAATGCTACAATAGGTTCACTCTATTTGACAATTGCTTTGGTGTTTTTTATACTAGTATTAGTAGGTAGTTTTTTTTACCATTAGTATGTGGTTTTATGCACTGTAGAACTATGATTATGTGGCTAGTTTTATTTTAGTGTGGTTTTATTTAAGGAGTCCTATGATTATGTATGAGGTTTTATTTTCAGTGTGGTTTTATTTGGGTATGGAACTGTGGAATATGTACCTCGTATATATTTAAGTGTAGAAATATTTGGATTTTTCAATTCCAAACTTCTAAACCATGTTAGTTTGGTTATGTTTCATAAAGTGTTCCGAAGTTACATATGGTTTGTGCTATATTTGTGCTAAACTTGTGCTATATTTATACGAAACTTACGAAAATTTGTGCTAAATTTGCACGGAACATGCGAAAATTAGTGCTAAATTTGCACGGAACATGACAATACTATAACACATTAATCTATACCTAATTACATGGTAAATATATACTTTTTAGCTAAAAGATTTTTAAAATTTAATATTTCTTAAATACATTGAATTTATCTTAATTCAAACTTTTTTGTTTTATTTTTTGTTGCAGTTGTATCTAGTCATCTGATCTGTGATTCTTATTTCACCAACGACCTTCACTACTACAGGTAAGTTGTTTATATATATATATATATATATATATATATATATATATATATATATCTAATAAATAGAGAAATATTTTGTGTTTGTAAAAATGGTAGCTTTCCTGTTGTTTGAGTTGTCTTTTAATGTTTGTAATACTGATATTTTCTTGTAAAAATGGTAGCTTTCCTATTGTTGGGGTTGTCTTTTGATGATTATGATACTGGTGTTTCCTTGTAGAACTGATAGCTTTGTTCGTGTTGTGTTTTCATGTTTGTGATATTGATATTTTCTTGTAAAACTAGTAGCTTGGTTCGGGTTGTGTTCTGATATTTATGAGTTGATATTTTCTTGATTAATTGTTATTATGTTCTTTATTATAACTTTGTAGATAGACTAAAATTGTTATTATGTTATTTATTTTGATATTGTTACTAGACTAAAATTGTTAAAACTGGTGTGGTTTATTTATGTCTGAGGGTAATTTTGTAAAGTGTTATGGATGTTTTGTGGAATTTCATGTTTAGTGTAGAAAGTAGTGAGATAATTAAGTTATATGCTAGCAGTAAATTCGGATTAGCCCATTAATGAAACTACTTGGGGTATTTATACTTAATTATTGACCCATGGGCCTATCGGGTTGGATAATGAAGTCTAATCAAGTTCAAAGACCCATTAGTAATTTGTAGTGAAGTGACCAACATCTAGCTTAGTCAATATTTATTACGTTTTCCCTGTTCGGTTTTATATAATAGTGGTTATGGTCCGAACAGCCCATCAGATTAAGACTGAATTCAGTAGCTAAAATATATGACCTCATCAGTAGCCCATTTAGGTCTTGCAAAGAATCTTTGGAAGAGCTAACTCTTAATAATTAATACCAACATTCTTTGATTTGCTGTTGCGTTCGAACTATAAAATTTTCCTTCAAGAGTGACTTTGTTCAAATTTTGGTGGAATTAATTCTTCAATTCAGAATTCTAAGAGTCCTTTTTAAATTGTAGGACATATATCAGGCTCTGGTTCGACCTCTCAGGCGTTTTTCTCCTAGATTCTCATACCTACTAGGCTAGAAAGTTACCTAGGCTTTAACTCCCATATTTTGCAGTTTTAATCATTACCTAAATTGCTTTACCTTCTCCTAGGTAACTGCCATGTTTCGCCGCTATATATCAATCTTCTTATTGTTTCATTGTTTTAAAAATTATGAACATTCCTAGTGAGAGAGAGCTTAGTTCATCTTCAAATTCGTGCTTGAGTCATATATGTTCACAGCCAGAAACGCTTTCGTAAAAAGAGGTTAGTTAAACTTGTCTGAGTTAGAGAAAGCGAGAAAAGTTGCAACAGACGAATGCATTGCTGCTAGCCTTCCTGTTTTTCTTAGTAAGGGAAACAATCAACCACAAGTGAATACAGACCAAGTTTCATCATCCTTAAAACCTTCCAAGGTTAGAAAACTGCCATTTGTCACAAGCCTTTTACCTCTTCCATCAGGGTCCTCTGTTCAAGAGTCTCAAAACCTTCTCCCTAAGGAGAACACCGTATCTAGCATTAGAAAACCCTCGCCTTTTATCGCCATGGGGTCAGATACAGAGAAATCTCCAGAGAAATTAACCTCACGTCGTGTCACTCGTCAATCCAAATCAAAATCCACCCCTACCTCTTCAAACCCCTCCAGTTCGAAGGCAGTAAAACCTATGCCAAAAACTAAACCATCTGGACAGCAACCCCTGGCAGAAGCTAGATCATCTGGACAACAGCCCCTGGTAGAAGCCAGACAATCCGAACAACCATCTGAACGGTCATCCCAACAACCTTCCACTACGATAGAAGAAAATATGGAGGACAATTTAGATGAAGCCCCTTTTGAGGCGTCCGGTCAAACGGAGGACACAACTGCAGATCGGAAAGGCAAGACTAAAGTAGGTATAACTCATCCAGATGCACTTCAAGAGAGTCTGGAAGGTAGAGTGGGGCCAAACTTCAAGAAGGTTAGTGTGAAGTATTTATTGTCCCTTCAAAATATAGCGTACATATACACCCACACTGCTGAAATGGGTCGTATTTGTACTAAGTGGGGAATCCCAAAGTTTCTGAAGGTGAGAATCCCAGTCACCCCAGAAACTTCGATGGGCTATAAACCCAATGACTTGGTGGTTTATACAGAGGTGCTGAACTGGGGACTCCGGTTTCCTTTGGATCCAGAGATAGTCAGGTACTTCCACTTGACCAAGCTATGTCCCAGTTAGCTGAGCCCTAATACTTGGTATACCCTACTAGCCTGCATTATGGAATCCAGACGATCTAAGATTCTATTACCGATGGAACAATATGCTACTGTGGCAAACTTGTGTAAGAATCATCACATCCCCATCTACCACTTCAACATGGGGAATGACTACAACGTAGTAAATGCTCTTCTGAAGTCAGAAAAGTCGTTGAGGATGCAGTTCTTATTTATCAGTGGAGCCTGGAAGAATGGGAAAAGATCAAGGTTGACTCAAAACCAAGCCAACTAACCAGCCGCTGGAAGAGTATTGGTGAGTTCCTTTTATTTCCTCTTTAATCTTTCAAGTATTAAGTTATTACTCCGAACTGATTCATATTTCTTCTTAGTGTTTCCAAAGGATTTTTCAGACTATGTAGAGACAGGTCAGGATACTTGTACCAAACTGAACGCTCGGGCCTTTAAAAAATAGGACAATGCTTTCCACAACTGCTTCACATCGGGAAACTTTGTGAGGTCTCATTTGTGGAACACCACAAGGAGAAGATACCTCTCCCGGGAAGAGCTGACCACCCCTTCTCCTGCAGATGTCACCCTGAGGAGGACAGAGGCTAAAGATTTTAAACTTTACCTGTCTGTCGGGGCCAAAGCCCCTAGTCATCTGAATAAAATAAAGAACAAGAGAAAGAAGAAAACCACAATATACCCGCCTCAAACAGCCACTGAAAGGACCGGTTCGGAGAACCAATGAGGCATTAATGCTTCTTTACTGGAAGCAGTAGAATTCACTGTGAAGGAGCCTGGTGGGTCAGACAACCCACCAAATATTTCGAAGAAGGACAAGAAACGTAAAGCCAGCAATGATGAAAAAGATGCCAAGAAGAAGAAAGTTACTCTAAAATCAGAGATAATTTTTCATCCTTCTGAAATCCCTCCTCCAGCTCCTGCTGATCCTACCTTACAAGAGGAAATTCCACATAATATTTATTTCGAACAGGCTACTGGTGATGGTAACGAAGAGGTAAACCTTGACACTTTTCAGAACATTAATATATATATATATATACATTAATGATTTGGAAAAATATGATTTCGTGGGGCCTTACTGTCCTCCCAACTCGTCCAACGTTGTGACCCACAATGGTGAGACTTACGCGATATCTAGCAAGCAAGACACCTTGACCCATGCCCTCTTGGGTTACATTTATCCAGTGCTTGATCTGGAGACACAAGTGAGGGATCAAATTGTTACCATCCACACCCTGACTACAGAAAAGCAAAGCTTGACAAACGATCTTCCCGGGGCTCAGCAAAGCATAGAGTTATTAAAGAAGGAAAAAGAGGATTTAACTGCCAAATTACTTGAGTCATAAAAGAACAGCAAAGAGATCCAAACCAAGTACTCCAACCTGGAGACTTCTTCTTCAAATGAAATCACAACTTTGAAGGAGAAACTATAAACTAAGGACAATACTATCCAGACTTTATCTGATAACAAAGTCAAGTTGGAGAATAATGTTCGAGAGAAGACCGTAGCGAAAACTGCCTTAGAACGACAACAAGCTCAATAAATAGCTGGAGAGATAGAGAAGTATGCCAGTGGAGTAGTGGATTCTCTGGAAAAGAAGGATGATGGAATCAAGTCCGATATGGTTTTATTTTTCCATAAGACTTTTCCTAAGAGAAATCTTGGTCCTTTGTGGAAATTTGTGGACTATGATGATCCCCATTTCCATACGATGGGTGATGGTGACAAGTGTTGAACTCAAAAGTCCCAAAACGATGGCGGTGAAGAAAGGACCTAAGGGAACAAGCCCTAAGGTTACATTGTGTACTTTTTGCTTGGAAAACTAAAGTCCTTGGATGGCCAAGGCATTTTTTTGTATCAGAGATCGGTTCAATCCGATCAGATTTTAATATCATATTCTTCTTTGTCAAAATTTTGTTTAACTCATTATGGCCAATGTTTAAGTAGCCTTCAATATTTCAGATGTGTTGAACAAAAATATCAAACATCCTCAACTATATGTGTTTAATGAATCCGATCATGTGTTTGATGAATCTGATCATCTCAAAAGATACTTGAGAGTCGGGGTGTTTAATAAGTATTTAATATCTGAACTGAAAAAAAAATTGCACTGGAATTTTGAAGAAAGCATAATATATTATTTAATAACCAGGACACCTCATTAAAACCTCCCCGCGTTACTAGGGTAGGAAAGAGTATGCCCCTAATATTTACATTGATATTTAAAAAGTAAATATTTACAAAAGAGTTCTATTATAAGTATAACCTGAGATGTTCAATGTTCCATAGGTGCTTTAGTGCTCTTCCTTCTTTGTGTTGGAGTATGTATACTCCTGATTTAACCTTCCCACAGACCATATAAGGGCCTTCCCAGTTCAGAGCCACCTTACCGAACTACTTTTCCTTGGTGTGTAAAAAGAATTTTCTTAAAAGTTTGTCCCCTATTTGAAAATATCTTCTTTTAAATTTGAAGGAAAATTTGCTCCTCATTAAGCCTTGGTAATGCGCTGTTCTCAGATGTGCTTTAACTATTTTTTCTTTATTCAAATCCAACTGATTCCTAACTGTTATGTCATTAGCATGTTCAGAATATTTCATGACTCTGTGAGATTGTAAAGTAGCTTCTATGGGAGTAATTGCATACATCCCATATACCAGAGCAAAAGGAGACTCTTGTGTGGCAGCCCGAGGTGTAGTTCGGTAGGCCTATAATACTTTTTGTAAATAACTTGGCCACTTTCCTGCAGCTCCTTCCAAATTTTTATTTAATCCGGACAAGATTGTTCTATTCGCTACCCCAAACAGTCCATTTGCTTGAGGGTGGAAAGGGGAAGAAAAACAATGTTGAATTCCTCTTGAGGTACAGAAGGCTTCCATGTCTTTATTATCAAACTGTGGCCCGTTGTCTGTAGTAATCTTCCAGGGAACCCCAACTCTACAACATATGTTAGATAAAATGAATTTAATAACGGTCTTCAAAGTGGTTCCAGCCAAAGAAGCTGCCTCTATCCACTTTTAGAAATAGTCAATAGCAACTATAATTGTTCTACATCCACTGGATGCCATAAGAAGAGGCCCAACTAGATCCATACCCCATCTGGAAAAGGGTATTGGTTCAGATATGGATTCCATAGGAACTGCTGGCACATGAATTTCATTCTCATACTTTTGAAAATAATCACACTTTTCACCATCTCTTTATCATCTGCCATTATGGTTGGCCAATAGTATCCATCTAATAGGACTCTTCAGGTTAAGGCATTATAGCCACAGTGTGCAGAGGCTTCTCCATCATGTACCTCTAAATAATAAAACTTGAGATTCTTTAAATCTCAAGCAACGTAGGAGAGGTCTGGTGAAAGATTCCTTGTAAAGAACTTCTCTTAATATCAAGAAACCACGAGCTTTGTATTTGATCTTTTTTGCCACAGCTTTATCCGGAGGCAATATCCCATAAGAGATGTATAGGAGAAGAGCATATCTCCAATCTTTAGGTTGAATAACAAGTATATTCATACTTTCGTCACTCTCTTTTTCCTTACCTGTCTTTATGGATGGACATTACTGCACAAGAATCCATGGGTAAGATTCAAAATAGGCTATAGTTGCCAAAGAATCTGCTAGAGTGTTTTCCGATCTAGGAATATGCTCATAGTAGATATTGTTAAAGTTTCTTGCAACTTCTTTCAATATAAGCAAGTATTTAATCAACTGTTCTTTCTTTACTTCAGATTGTCCTTGAACACGGTGAATCAGCAATTGGGAATCACTTATTAACTGGACTCTCTTTGCCCCACATATGAGAGCCAGCTTAAGACCAGCTATCGCTGTTTCATATTCAGACTCATTGTTAGAAGCCCTAAAGCCAAAACATATGGCCTGGTATATATTGTCACCATATGGAGAAGTTAGACAAATCCCAGCTCCACAGCCCATAGTACTTGATCCACCATCAGTTTGAACTACTCATTCTTTCTTAGATCGGTTTTCTGATTTATTACCGGAGGATATATCGGTATAAAATTATACCAAGAAGTCAGCCACTGATTGGGCTTTAATTGTTGTTCGAGGTGCAAAGTCAATATTGTAATCACCCAGCTCTACTGACCACTTGGTCATTCTGTTTGACACATCAGCTTTCTGAAGAACACTTTTCAAGGGAAAATATATTTGAACAACAATGGAATGAGCTTGAAAGTATGGTCTCGTCTTTTTTACTACAATTACCAGGGCCAATTCCAACTTTTCCAACTTCAAATATCTTCTGTCAGCATCAAATAGACTCTTACTGATGTAATACACCGGACGAGGGTAATTGTCCACCTCTCTTACTATCACAACACTTATTTTATATTCTGATACGGCTAGATATACATAGAGTTTTCCCCCCCGAACATAAAAGCCTGGTCACACTGTTGAGACCAACTGAAGTCTTTAGCATTCCTCAATACTTGGAAGAATGGAGAGCACTTGTCTGATGATATTGAGATAAACCTATTCAACACAACCGATCGTCCTGTCAGCCTTTGAAATTTTTTAATATTCCGGGGAGGGTCTATTGCTAGTAAGGTGTTAAGTTGATCAGGATCAGGCTGAATTCCTTTCTCACTTACTATGTAGCCCAAGAACTTTCCAGATCGGACCCCAAATACACATTTCTCAGGGTTTAATTTTAAATTCACAATCTCTAAACTGGAGAACGTTTCTTGAAGGTCAGATATATGCGAATCTTCCTCCAATATTTTGTCCATCATATCATATATGTAAATCTCCATGTTTCTGCCAATCTGATTAGAAAAAGCTTTATTCACTAACCTTTGATAAGTGACCCTAGCAGTTTTCATTCCGAACTGCATCACTCTATAACAATGAAGACCTCTATCTGTGATAAAATTAGTGTGATCTTGATCCTTCAGATCTACTTGTATCCGGTTGTACCCTGAGAAAGAATCCATGAAGGCAATAGTTTGTTTCCAGAGGTAGAATCCACCAACTGATATATCCGAGGAACATGATAAAGATCTTTATCGGGGTTGGCATTCTTTTTCTTGACTAAAACAGGGTTGGCAATCCACAAAAAGTATTGAGATTCTTTAATGTAACCCATTTTGGTTCAACGATCAACTTCTTGAACAATCACATCTATTTTTTCCTTAAAGAAAGACCTCCTCTTTTGTACAACTAGTGCAATATCACTCTGAATTGAAAAATTATGGGAAATAATATCAGTTGGCACTCCAGTGTCATCACTGTTACACCCTGCAAAAATATGTTGATTATTCATTAAAAAAATAGTAACCGGTTCTTTAATTCTGATGCTATCTTGGAACTAATTTTAACACTTTTTGGGTTTCAAACTCCTCAATAGGTATTATAACACTGTGAGCCTCCCTGGGATCATCAATTTCATTCTTCTCATCAGAAGGCTCCAATAACTGCTAATCTTTGGTTAACTCTGACTGCCCCTAGAGTCTTAGGGGCAATGGCTGTTGCATAGCATTCGGGCTATCTTCTGGCTGCTCCGGACAACACCTACTTGTCCCTGGACAGCATACTTCAAACATTGGTGGACCGTAGAGGCCACAACATGCATTCTAGAGAGCCAAGACCGTCCAAAATACTGCATTGTAAGATATTCGGCAATCCACCACAACAAACAGTATTCTTACCACCTTTTAAAATGTTCCTTTGCCCAAAAACACTTCCCATTCGAAATCCCCAATCACTTCTGCAGAACTTCCTATGAAGCCTACAATGCTTTTGTTCGAACGTTGTATAACCGAAGAGTTTCTCATTTGCTTGTAGAAGCTTAAAAACATGATGTTTGCCAAACTTCATGTATCAATCAAAATCTGGGGTATATCGTTTCTCCCTATCGAAGCCCCTATTACCACCTCACCTTCATGAGGCCTTGTAATATCCCTTAGGTAATCCTCATCAAAAACTATAATGGGATGAGGATTGACACTGGTTGGTGGATATTCCACCATCCAACTGTGTGGCCAAATTGTGGACATGCCTCTTCCTGGATAAAGTAGAAGGCGCAGTCACAGTATCCCCTCTAAAAATAGTTAGTGACTGGAAAAAGCTAATCAAACCGGAAATCGATTTGGTCTTATCTGTTATCACCCCCACTTGATTTTCGACTCGGACCTGGATCAAGATACTCAGAGTCCGGGGAGTATTGGTTTACGCATAATCTGGTCGTCTTCCCCCTCACTTTTTAATGTAGGCCCCTAACTTGCCCCTTTCAATGAGGTTCTGGACCTTCTGCTTCAAGGCTATACAATCGTGAATATCATAGCCTATGTCATTGTGGTATTGGCAGAAGCGAGTGCTCCAATTTTCTCTAGGGGACTACAATGCTGCTGGTTTTCTAAAATGCACCTCATTCTTAGTCTTGTCATAAATTGTAGCCACACTCTCCTCCAACTCAGCAAACCAGTCAGGCTTAACCCAGGCCCTCCTCTTACTTCTAACCTGTTGGCTCTGAGTTTGGTTAGACTAATTCTGCCTTGACCGGTTGGACCCTTGTCCAGTATCTTTTACCCTGTAACTGGACTGGTTAGTAGCTGGAGGATTTTTTTGTTGTAGTAGTACATCTCGCTTTGCGGTGTAGTATGGTTTTCTTGGTCTGTTCTACGTTAATTTTCTTTCCCACCTGATTCAACAAAGCACCTCAGGTTATAACATTATTTCAAGTCACTAAATCGGCTAGATTACCTTGATTTAAACTTTGTTTGAGGAAAGAAATTGCAACTTGTTCAAAGCAATTTTCTAGCCCATTCCTTGTGTTCACAAAACGATTGATGTATTCCTTCAGGGACTCGTTTGGTTCCTGAGAACAATAGATAATGGTGTCCCCATTACCCTTGAGTTCCATACTTCCAAAAAATTACCTCAGGAAGGCAACCCAAAATGTATCAAAATTTCTTATAGACCCCTGAGGGAGACTGTTATACCATTTGAGGTCCCTTCCTGTGAAAGTTTGGGAGAAGGCCCTACACAATATCTTATCATCGTCATCAAAATTTATCATGAATTTTTTGAACTGCTCCAAATGATTATCCGGATCTCGACTCCCATCCTATTTCTCCATCTTGGAGCTATCAAACCTCTTAGGAAGATGTTCGGAAAGTATTTTTGCGGACAAAGTCGATTGTCTCCAATTTTTGCTATGGCTAAAAACAGTGTCTTCATTAGGGGTTGCAAAAATACCCGGTTCAGACTGAAAGACAAATGGATCAATCAGCAACTGATCAATATGCTTATTGGCTGACCCCTTACCCTTGCCATGATTCTTCTTAAGCCTATCATGCCTATCCCTATTTCTTGAATGTTTTTTAGTCAACCTCATTTTCTTTTTTTATCTTCCCTCATCACTACTTGAAGATAATGATTCTTCAAGTTATGCCTCATTTGATGAGCTGGTGGAGGACTCAGATGCAAAACTCTCAACAGGATTAGATCGGTGTGTCTTCTTAGAACTGAGATGGGTTTTCAAAGAGTGCTCATTTTCTCCAAGATTGTCAGTGTGGTGAAGTACTAATGCTTTAGATTTTTCCTTAACTCATTTTTCCAGTTTGTTTTATTGCTCTCAGCGCCTCTATTTCAGCCCCCAACCGGTCTCGTTCCTCGATAGTATACTCCTTATTTTTCCTTGCACATTCCACCTTAGGAGGTGGAACATTCTGCTCATTTGGATCCATACGAACAACTTTTCTTACTTACTGGTTTTGAATTGTTAAATTCGGGCACCGTCGTGCTCCTACTGTGGTCGCCAATTTGATGTGATTTATTTATGTGTGAGGGTAATTTTGTAAAGTGTTTTGGGTGTTTTGTGGAATTTAATATTTTGAGTAGAAAGTAGTGAGATAATTAAGTTGTGTGCTAGGAGTAAATTCTGATTACCCCATTAATGAAAGTGGTTGGGGGTATTTATACTTAATTATTTACCCATGGGCCTATCGGGTTGGATAACGAAATCGTGTCAAATTTAATGATCCATTAGTAATTAGAAGTGAAGTGACGAGCATCTAGCTTAGTCAACATTTATTACGTTTGTTCTGTTCGGTTTTTTATAATAGTGGTTATGGTCCGAACACTATTGTTACCTATTGTCAAACTTGTTCGTGCGCTTGTCGGAACAATTCTCAGGCTGAAAACTCTTACGAGTAAGTAAAAATATATATTTTTGAGTTTTGTTTCTATTATTGATGTGGTCCAGAAGCCCAAACAAAAACCTTTTAATTTTATTTATTTTATTCAAATATCTTATCAAATCTAATTATATTAAGATTTTATTTATTTTATTTTAAGAAATTTATTTTTCCTTGTATTCTAATTTTGGGTTTTGAACATTTGTCTTAAGTTATTTTAAATGTTTTCAAAAATAAATTTGTTCATCTCTGAAATTTTCAGTCTTTATTACCATTAAATTAGGGTTTCATCATGTTACCCTTGAATTAGAGTTTCATCATGTTATCCTTGAATTAGAGTTTCATCTACCATTTGCTTTTTCTTATATTTCCGCCGAGTTATCACATACACTTAATTTTAAAGAGTGCATTCTCAAATTCACTTGGATTAGCAAACTAGCTCTACGACTACATTTTCTAATTTTAGTGACTACATTTGGTCTATCGAGCTCTGTAATTGCTTTGTCTATTTCAAGTGGTTTATCTAAAATTCGAACTATTAAATAAATAGAATTTGTATAATAATTGCATTCGCACCGAGGATAAATACATAGTTTAACCATTTCTCACTATATAACTTTTTAGCCCAAATTATCCGGCTGTAGCTTTTTTGGTTCTAGCTTCAGAAAAGGATACTATTCGGCGGATTATATATGTCCGGTTAGAATCCACCGGCACATTTAACCAAAAAGATTAATGGTTAAGATCACAATAAATAATTTTAATTGCGAACTTAACGCACGTGCATTGAAATATTCAAATATAAATGATCTGACTAGAATTTCCACATTCGACTGCAGGCCATTTCCAACTAAAAGTGTGATTTGTGATTGTTGCGGTTTTTCTCTCTTTTGACTCTTTTTTCCAAAACTTGTTTATTTTTTAATGTTCCTAATAAATGCTAGTACGATGGTACGAGGAGTAGAGGTGTCTAATGGTTCAGGAACCACGGTTCAAAGCTGACAACCCGCTTAAGAACTGGCGGTCTACCTGCGAAACTGGCCCATTAGGACTGCAACCTGGCAGGACCGCAACCGGCCAGGACCGCAACCCGCCAGGACCGCATAAGGAGCAACCCGCCAGGACCGCAACCTGGCAGGACTGCAACCCGACAGGACTGCAACCTGGCAGGACTGCGAAACCACGGTTTATTTGTAAGAAACCACGGTTTATTTGTAAAAACCGGCGGTTTATTGGTAAATATTATGCTGATTTTATTTATTTTATAACCAAAATGTTATATTTAAAAAATATTGAGATTGAATTATGGGAAATTGTACTTAAAGTACCCACTCAACTATTCAATTGTCACTTACCACCCAAGGTTTGATCAATTGTTACTTAATACCCATCTCAACTACCTTATTGTCACTAACAACCTAACTTTATTTTAATACCATAACTACCCTTAACCCACTATATAAACGTTATTTTCTGTTTTCTTTCTAATTTTTCTTGCTTTTTGAAGATTTGAATTTGTTAGCCGCTCTAACCACCTAACCCTACTAACCACCACGAGCTGGGTTTAAATCACATTTTCCGGTGATCGGAATCTGCTTGAAGGTTTGTTTCTTTATGTAAGTTGTTGTGTTAGACCTGTCTAACCTCTGTTTTATAGGTACAGGAGTTCATCACGACTTTTTGAAATCTTGTAGCTTACAAGTAATCGTTTTGCGAGCTTTTTAGGTAATTACCTACCGATTTCGAAGTTTTTTATTCGTTTTCTCTGTTGGAATAGGTTCTAGTCTACTGTTTTTAGATGCCATTGCCTGATTTCGAGCTTTTCTCTGTTTCTTTTGGTTATAGTGATCTGTTTCGTTAATTTTGTGAGCTATATAGTTACGTCCTTTGTTTTCTGATGTTATATTCAATTTGGTAGTGCTTTAGTTCGTGGGTAATGTGTAGATTACGAGTTTTTAGGTCAGTTATAGTATTGTATTTCGAAACAGATATCAGGACCGGTGTTACATAGAAATATAGGGACAGGCTGCGAAATGATATATGTAGATATACACAAATATCAGGACGGGATGCGATTTACTCGATGTATGTACACATTTCGCATGTTATGATGCGAAATGTTTGATGGTGCAGTAAATAATCTGCACAGTTTTGTGACCACTGACAAATATCAGGACTTTGTTACCTACAAATATCAGGACAGGATGTGAATACATAGTTGTAGGTATACACAATTCGCACCTTAGGATGCGAATTGTTTGATGCAGTCGTAAATATTGTGCACCTAGTTTTTGAGACTAATAACAAATAACTTGTATTGTCCAGGTTAAGAGATGTCTAAATCACGAGTTTGTATTTTTAAATACGGTCACCAAACTGCAATTGTGCCTTTCACGGAGTTTGAAAGCTTCGAAATTATCCAAGCTTATGTAGAGAACACGTGGGAGGAGCTTGGCACAGGTGAGTACCTAATTACTTACTCCTGCGGGGATCACAAGAATTGTTTCTTTAATAACCAGAGTGATTTTGACGGAATGGTGTTATATCTTGATTTGGAGCGTTTAAAACGGGTTAGTTTTCTCATAGAACAACACGTCTTCGATAAGGGTTCTGGTAATAAAAGTTCCGTTGATAAGAGCTCTGGTGGTAAGCGTAAAGAGCGTAGCTTGGTTTTGGTAGAACCATCTCTTGATCAAATAGTTAGCGGGGAGAGTAGTAACGGTTTAGTTAACTCTGATCAGAGGAAAAACAACTTGCTACTGCTGGTTGGGCTGATGCTATTACAGGGGTGGGTCAAGCTTTTGAAGAAGGTGCTGCCGGTCTGAGGTTATCCTTGTGCAAGTTTGCGTTAGAGCATGGTTTTTCTTTCAAATACCTGCACAACACAACAAATAAGATCACTGCTTATTGTGAAAATAAGCTCACAAGCGGGTGCAAATGGATGGTTTATGCATCTATTGACTCAAGCACCGGCCTTATGACGATAAAGAAGCATTTCCCGAACCATACTTGCAGTCCTGTTTTCTCCCAGAAGCATAAGCATAAGCGGCACAGGCATTTGACATCAGATTTGATTGCAGAGGAAATTCAGGATTCTCTCCGGACTTGCCATTCGTTGACAGCCAAAACCATACAATCGACTGTCAAACAAGATTACGGTCTTGATATCTCTTATCGTTTGTCATGGAATGCTTTAGAGAAGGCTAGGAGGGGAGTTTTTGGAGATAGTTCAAGCTCTTTTAGTTTACTAAGCGGATACTTCAAACGCTTGAAGAGCCGGGATATTACTTCAGACTGCCAGTTGGAGTTGTCAGCTGGAAACCGATTCAAGCGCTGTTTTGTAGCATTCGGTTCGTCCCTTAGTGGTTTTCATTCATGCCGTCCAATGTTGTTTGTCGATGGAACCCACTTATATGGCAAGTACAAGGGTACATTGCTCACTGCTGTAGCAAAGGACGGAAACAACGGTTAGTTACATTTATCTAAATAATGAACGATGTTTTTGTGTGAAAATGCTGATGTAATTCGCAGCATGTGATGCGAATTAAGCAGGGTTGTGATCCTCACATTTCGCAGTTGAGGCTGCGAAATATGTATTATGCTGTATAAATTGTACTTACATCGCAGCTTGAGTTAGGTATTATTTGAAGTTTCCACAAGCTGCGAATTCACATAACAAGATGCGAACTGTTTGCATGATCAATTAAAATGTTACACACATTTCGCATGACAAGCTGCGAAATGTGTGTGACAGCATGCGAATTGTTTACAAGTTTTAAACGTTTGCATACTGTTATAGTGTTTAATTGATCTGCCTTTTTCCAGGACTATTCCCTGTTGCTATTGCTGTGGTTAGCATTGAAGATTGGGACAATTGGATGTGGTTTTTGGGGTGTTTGAAACCACATTTGCTGGATCGCCAGATCACATTTATTTCAGACCGTCATTCTGGTATTGTTAATGCTGTTTCTGTCTTGTATCCAAACTGCTATCATGCGTACTGTTATTACCATCTCATGCAGAATTTGAGAGCCAAACTGGAGCATACTAACAGGGAGTATAAAAAAAAGATGTTGAGTTTCTTCCACCGTCTTGCTTTTGCTCCCAGTCAAGAGCTTTTTAAAGAGATACTAACAGGTTTTTTATGTGAAGGTGGTCAGAGAATGAGTGATTTTCTTGCAAATTTACCCCCTGAAAAGTATGCGCAGGCTTAAGTAAAAGGGAAGCGATACGGCTCTATGGCTTCTACCGCAGCTGAATCGTTTAACAATCAGATCAAAAAATATTGTGGCTTACCAATTGTTGAGTTTATTGATTGCATTAGAGTCTTGTTTATGACTCAGGTTTCACGGAGATACGAAGAAGGTCTCAGCTGGAGTACTAATTTGGTTCCCGAGTACGAGAAGAAGCTAAAGCAGAATGTTGACATGTGCCGAAGTTGGGTAGTACGTAAGTCCTCTTCCGCCGTGTTCGAAGTCTTTTCGACTCCTGTGGCTGTTGTTAATCTGTTGGATTTCAAATGTTCATGCGGATCATGGCAACAAGAGTGTTTTCCATGTGCTCACGGTCTAGCGGCTTTACAATACACTGACCAAGATCCATTGACTGTAATAGAACCCTTCTTTACGGTTAAAAATTACAGGGAAAGTTACTCTTTCAGCATACCAGCTCTAACTGATTTCGGCGAAGGGTCCAGCGCTAACGATCCTTCTTTTGTTGAAGTTCTGCCTCCGAACGTTAAGAGACGCTCCGGAAGGCCTAAGAAAAAGCGAATCCCTTCTAGAGGAGAAATCTCAACCAAGAAGTTAAGGTGTGGCCGATCTTCGAAATCAGGCCATAACCGGAGGACTTGTGATGTTCCAGTTTAAGGACATTTATTTTTTTTTGAATAGTTATTGTTCTGTACAGCAAACTAGACATTTGTACATTCCTGTGTTTTTTGTTTTTGCTACTATTGGAGTTGTGATCATTTCGCATCCTGTGCTGCGAATTATGTATAATATGCATACATATTCGTTACGAACATCTATCAGGATTACATGCGAATTATGTATAATTATGTGAAAGTTTAACAGGGTGCGAATCATTTGTAAAATCATATCAAACATTTGTCTTATCTTACGTTTCACATGATAGGCTGCGAATTAGGGCCAGAGTTGTGATGCGAATGGAGTTCAGTTAGGAGTCCTGATATTTGTCATGTGATAAGCTGCGAATTGTTATTTAATAAAAATAACAGTATATTCAGTAAGACTGAAAATTAGTAATATAGCAGGTTAACATGCGAATGATGTACAAAACATATTTGGATTACAAAAAGGAGGATTACAAGTTGGACTACAAACATCTATCAGGATTACATGCGAACTATGTACAATTATGTTAAATTTTAACAGGATGCGAATCGTTGGTAAATCAGATGAACCATTTAGCATATATTACGTTTCGCATGGTAGGCTGCAAATTAGAACCAAAATTGTGATGCGAATGGAGTTCAGTTAGGAGTCCTGATATTTGTCATGTGATAAGCTGCGAATTGTTGTTTAATAAAATACCAGGATATTCAGCAATGTTGAAAATGAGTAACATTCAGTAATGTTGGAAATGATGTACAAAATATATTTGGATTACAAAATGGAGTATTACAAAATATATCCAGAAACTAACAACTGTTTACACACATCACTACAAGCTTCTGGTGCTGGTTAGTTGCATTTCAGTATACCAAAAAACTAAAACCAACTCTAGCAGTTGGTAGATGATTCATCACCAACTGTTTCCTCTTTATCCTTCTCTTTCTCTTTCTCTTTCTCCTTCTCTTTCTCTTTCTCTTCTTTATCCTCAGCTTCAACATCTTTCGCATGTTCTTCTTTATCCTCAGCTTCAACATCAACGTCCATCATGCTTAAAAATTTTGTCCTCGATGGACCAGCTTCGTCTTCCCTCTTCCTTTTGTTGTTTTTAACCTCTGGCTGAGGTGCAGCATGAAGCATTGGAACCTGTTCTGGCTGAGGTTCAGCAGCAACCTGTGGAACAACTTCCAATGGTTGAGAGTCAGCTGAGTAGTAGTCATCATATATGTCTAACCCAAAAACAGATACTGGGCTGTTTGGTGGTGCTGCTGGAGTGATCAACTCATCACTCAGGTTAACGGTTAAGGATGACCACGAGTCACCCAGAGAACCGAGTGAACCAGAGTTTGAGTATGAGGTTGTGGTTGTGGTGGTGGAAAAAGACATGACTGTTTGAATTCTAAGAGAAGAGGGAAAGGAGTTTGTTAAAAAATAGCCTCTGGTGCAAAATGTGTAGTTTGTTTTAAAATAGCCTCTGGTTTACTAGTGTTATTTATAGGGAAAGGAGGTAATCATTACATAGCCTCCATGTCCAATCAGAAATTAATGGGAAAGCTTGTTCTGTACGTGATTAGATAGTTTTTTGTGTGCTCAATGGAGAAAACGTTTACCAAGGCATACGCCATAGCCTGTTCGTATTCTTGATTTTTATATTTTCAATTTTTTATTTATGCACCAGGCTGCGAATTGGGTGTGTAGTGATAAACATCTATCCGGTTAGGCTGCGAACTATTTGATATAAGTTAGGCTGCGAACGGTGTGGTTTTAACCATTATATATCAGGTTATGCTGCGAACTGTTAGTACATACCAGGATCATAATCAACCATTATATATCAGGTTATGATGCAAAATATAAGATAAGGAATATTCAAAACTAAACTAAATATAAGATAAGGAATATTCAAAACTAACCATTATATATCAGGTTATGATGCGAAACATAAGATAAGGAATATGAACAAAAAAACTAAATTTACAACAGCTGTATTTTACAAGTAACAAATTTATTTAGAAGCAATACAACAATCAGCCATATGTGATGGTGTCTTTGTCATTTAAAAAGAAATGGAACATTTCTCTTCTGAAGGCAGTTACCATATCTGCATCGTATTTTTTCTGCACTGTTCCACGCTGAATAATATCCCTTGCATATTGGCAGACGAAGACACCACAGTCCAGGGTGCCTCGCTTTTGTTGTGGGAATCCTCTTTCCACCTTCACCTTCCACCCTGTATTATATTTGGGTAGGAATTCTCTATCCAACAAATATTTGATCTGTGTATAGTAATTAATGTTAGGAATATTCACAAAAACAAAAACAGTTGGTGACATACAATTCGCATCCTCAGGCTGCGAATTATATGACAATGAATACAACCCAATTCGCAGCTTAGGCTGCGAATTATATGACAGGAAATCCAACATGGACGGGCTGCGAATTGTGTTGTAGATAGGCTGCGATGCGAGTTATAGACAGGCTGCGAAAACAACTGTTTTGCTCACAATTCGCAGCATACCAGAACACAGTTCGCAGCTTGCATACTTAAATTTAATAGTTTGGAATATTTTACCAGTTTTGCAGGTGTCCTTGTGGTCAGGTCTGTGCCATGAAGCCTAGGCAGAAGCGAATTGTAGTTTGAAATTGTCATGCCGTCGACGTCGATGACGAGCAACGTCCAGTGGTTTGCATTGTCCTTTTGCTCGGTGCACACTGGAACAAAGATGATGTTGGCATCTTTGCGCCCCATTCTAAAAGCCATGTCCACAAGATTTTCTACTGGCCAGCCTGCTTTCAATTGATGCTGCATCCAAGCAAAAGTATATTAAAATAAGAATATTTTCTGAACTTTTGTTCAATTTACCTGACCTAAACTTACCGTAGCCATGCCCGAAATCAGTACGGCGTCGTGATACTCTCCTTTAGCTTTAGTGCATGTGACTTTGTAGTCTGCTTCTTCAAGCATCTTTCGAATCCAAGCATCGATAACCTAACATTGAAACATTATGTTAAATATAGAATACATATTTGAAACATTGAAAATAGAATCGGTTGACAATTGGATACCTTTACGTCCAGCTCCAGTTCTAAAGGTAGTGCCATGACATCACTCGTTTGCACCCTGATTCCGTATGTAAACTTGGACTCTGGTAACTGCCATACCACTGGATCAGGTGTGTCGCTCTCGTAGGCTTTAACCAACTGTATTTTGTGGTATTCTGCCACATCGATAAGGTCAGTTACTTTTGTTTTCTTTGGCCAGTCGTTGTATTCTACTACTGGCGGTTCCCGTATTGTTATTATGAACTCTTCTTCTTCCTCTGCCACTTGAGGCTGCGTTTGTGTCAGTAGCGCAAAACTTGGCTCCTCTATCTCATTAACCTTCTCGAGCTTAGTATGAAACAAAAAGTAGAGGGCGTCAGTGATTATAAGTGCAACGACTCCAAACAGTTCGCAGCTTAGGCTGCGAAATGTAAGGTAGCAGTTAAATAAATTTATAAGTATCTATCAGGGTAGGGTGCGAACTATTCGAGGTTCCCCCGAACAGTTCGCATCCTACCCTGATATTTGTTTGTAATGCTCCAATAAGCATTTGCCACAAGTCACATGTTATTATGCGAAAGCATTATAAGTAGGCCTTACCGCACGGTCAGCGACAACCACTGCCGTTGACTTGTTCGGCATAGAGGCTGGATCGTGTCGGCAGAAATGATTAATGTCATCCTCCGACATGTTCTCCAGAGACCGTTGTATTATAGAATCGTAATATACATTATCAATTTCATTTAAAAATATCTGTGAAACTTGAGTACTAATACCATCAACAAAAGCATCATGTAAACCTACTGTGTTATCGTGGGACTCTGGAGCTGTGAGTTGATTTGTTACCGGGTCTACAGTTTGACGTTGGCTTAGCAATTCTGTCTTTGCTGACAACACCGTTGGTCTTTGAAGTTCCACCGAAGAAGTGGTTTTGTCTTCTAAGCATGGTCCTTCCTGGGTGAGTAGTTCTGTCTTCTCACCGGGATGGACAGGTTCTGACTCTTGAGGTGCTACCTCTTGAGTTAGCCTTTCTCTCTTCGTCACGGTTAACTGTTGCTGCTGTTGTTGTTCTTCTTGTCCTTGTTGTTGTTCTTGTTGCCGGTCATCGTGTTGAACCCGTGGGTGCTGGTGTTGTTGCTGGTGGTGTTCTTCGTGTTGTTGTTCTTCTTGTTCTTGCTGTACGTGTTGTTGTTGTTGTTGCTGTTGTTGCTGTTGCTCCTGTTAGGGGTGTTGTTGTTGTTCTTCTCTTTGTTGGTGTTGCTCGGCGTGTTCTTCTTCTTGTTGGTGTTGCTCTTGTTGTTGTTGCTGTTGTTGTTGTTGTTGTTTCTGCTGGTCTTGCTGTTCCTGCTGGTGTTGTTGTTGTCTTTCGGTCTCCTATTTCATAAAAAAAAAAAACAAAAGGGTGGAAGGGTTAAGCATAAGTTAATCATTGTGTAATCACATTTCGCATCCTGACCTGATATATATGTTATACAGTCCCCCAGTTTATTACATAAATTCGCATCCTGATCTGATATCTATGTTGAACATTCCCCAGTTTATTACATAATTCGCATCCTCACCTGATATCTATGTTAAACATTCCCCAGTTTATTACATAATTCGCATCCTGACCTGATATTTTGTTTGTAATAACCAGACCACCAGTCCTCATATTTGTTTAATAACATCATATCATCTACTTACATTATGTACCTTATCTGTCTGTGTCTCCATGATGGGTGAATTGTGGGCATCATCATCCCTTTCTTCCGGCAGTACTCCATCAGCATGGTGCTGATCAGCATTAGACACGGATGCTTGCTGATCAGTGGATTTTTGTCCCTCTGGAAGTGCTGCTGGTACCTGCTTTATTGGGGTTTCAGTACGGCAGATTGGCAGAGAGATAGCATTGTGGAGTTGTTGTGCTTCAAGTTCCGCTATCTTGCGTTTCAATTCTTTCAGCTGCAAAAATGATAGCAAACTTTTTATAAACATATTAAGTGCTGATTGTAGTGATTATTTAAGGTTCAAGTCATACTTACTTCTCTGGCCTGTTGATCTATTTTTCGCTCGTACTTGTTCTTGTCGGCATACGTCTTCAAACGCTTTGATTGAGCAGCAATATCGGGATTAGCGTCTCTGCGTTTGAATAAATAATCATCGATCGTCTCACTCATATTGGTTGTGTCGGTGTCGGAGGGCTCTTGCCTGGATTTGCCTTTGGGTTGTGGTGGAATTGTTTTCTTGGGGAGTCTTTTTGGTGGAATCGATGGCTCGGGTGGTGTTGGGTGTTCGAGTGTGGGAGACATCATCTTATTTATTACATTATGTGATGCTCGTCTCCTTTTTTTGGTTTTGATGTTGTGCTTTTCGACCTCTTCCTAGGTCTTTCTTCCGGTGAAGGTGGTACCGTTACTTCTGCATCTTCACCATCTTCATCATCTTCTCTTTCTCCGAAAGCTTCAATTTCAGCCTCGGTAAGCTGTAATGGACCTTCTAAAACCTACCAACAGATGCACATGTAAGTAAATTAATTGTTTCGAAAGTACGAGGGTGTAGACAAACAAATTGTTTCTTACAAGCAGTTCGCATCATATGATGCGAACGATGTGGTTTTAAATCATATTTCACATGTTAAGCTGCGAAATGGTTATGAGACAGTATGATGCGATCTAAGTATTAAACATATGATTATGGGACAGTATGATGCGAACTAAGTATTAAACATATGATGCGAACTGTGTTGAACATGAAGCTGCGAAGTAAAATTCATATCAGGCTGCGAACTGTTTGAGATATTTTTATAAGCAGTTCGCATCATATGCTGCGAACTGTATGCACCCCAAGTTCAATACATATATAAAGCTTATACCTCGTCATTATCCAGCAAGAGTGTTTTAATAAGATACCCCATGGTTGATGCGTGTCACTCTAACCCCAACCATTTGAAGAACCTTGGTATCGAGGTTGGCTTCGCTACCTCGTGGCCGATTGTTGTGTGCTCCATGATGAAGGGCTGCATGGGGACAAGTTTTATCAACACGATGCTATGTACATAACTAATTGTTATATTGAATAGATCAAACTTACAAGTACAAGGGCGACGCAGCCGACGATTTTATCGGCTCTTTCTACTGCTAAGCAACTCCTGATAGACTGTCGAAGCTTGAACAGAATCGATCCAGCCCAGTCGTAATTGTTTATTCTGTTGAGGTCTTCAACGTAATAAACCGTGCTCCAGCCCAAGATATCTCCAGATACGGAGTAGAATAGCGTGGAGCACAAAAACAGTATCAACAGCCTCGCCACGTCTTCCAATTCATGTTCCCCTCCTTCGGTTATGGCCTTCTCTATACCCTCCTCTAAAACCAATGACAACATTCTATGTTAGAAATGTACAGAATCTTGCTTTATAAAGATGAAGTCCAATTTAGACGTACCTTTATGATGGCATTTGTTATTGTTTTGGTATTACTAGCTGATGCTTTCCTGCCAGTTTTTGACATGAAGTATTTCTTCATCATCCTTGATTCGTCCTCCTCGCCGTCTGCATACTTGTTGTGAAAAGCGCCGGTTTTTGTTAACTCCATTTTCTCGGAGCCATGCGTCAGCCCGAATATGATCTTGATATCGTTTGTAGTTAGCTTTACATACTTGTCGCCAATCCTAAAGGCGTCTCGTTCTAGAGAGAATTTTTCGAGGATATACTGAATGATTGAGTAGAATTTCTTCTTTGGCAGCTCTGCCTCATTACGAATTTCGAAAGCCGTTTTCAGCAGTGTGTAGAAGGGGGTGTTTCTTGCAGCTTCAATGTGCGCCCTTGTAATACGCATGTCTTTGAGTAGCTTCAGAAGGCTCACCAACCCTGATCTGTAGTAGCTAGGTTTTGTTGTCATACTTTCTGCACAAACACAATCAGTTGGAGTGTCACAAATAATTCGCATCACAAGCTGCGAAATGCATACATATAAATACTGGCTTAACAGACAAGCTGCGAAATAAGTTATGACAGGATGCGACTTATGTATATCAAGCTGCGAACTGTTTGTAAATAAGTATAACAATACAATCGAGCTGCGAATTGCTTGCATTGTGGGTGATCAGGATGCGAACTGTTACAGTTTTTGCATGCACGTTGCAGGGATCTGGGAATTATGCACCAAACACCAAAATCAACAATGAACTACCTAATGCAGATCTAACCTACATAATATTTCTCAGTAGAGTATCAGTGTTACATGCAACTAAAATTCTACCCTGGCTTCGACTATAAACCCATAAACTGAGGAACTATCGTCAGTGGATACTTCATTCTACTATGACAAGCAATGCTATCGTGGAGTTGTTGAAAACAGTGGTTCAGATTCAAAAAAAAACGCAAAAAGAAGTACGCTTTCCACCATAATGCATACCTGTTAAATTTCACCGGCCGGAGAACGAGATAGAAGTTTTCAGAGACGACTTCACGACAACTTTGTCGAATGAGATTTGAAGGTGTTAGTGACTGTCTGAGTAAAAGAGGCTGACTGGTGCGATAGTGACGAAGGTGAGAAGCTGTAGGGTTTCTGGGTTTGAGAGAGAGAGAGTATCACGAAGTGAACGGTTTGTTTTCTGGTGGTTTCTAAAATTAGAATTTTGCGTTTGTTTAGGGTGATAGGAGGGTCGAAAAAGTGGGATGGAATTGAAAAATGGGTATATATAGTGGAAGGGTATTTTTGTCCAATTTATTAGTCTGGGTATTAAGTAACACTATGTTAAAAGCGGGTGCCGCCGGGTAATAAGATAGTTGAGTGGGTATTTTCAGGTACTTTTCTCTTGAATTATTATAGAATTATTATTACATTTTTGTTAATATTAATTTGTTTTAGTTATTAATATTTTAAGTGTTGTAATTATTATATAGTCCAAAATTTTAAATATTACTTATGTTATTATCACATTTTGAATATTATTATTATGTTTCTATATCTAATACAAACCAAAACTATATCTTATCATGTTAAAATATTACAAATTCTATGGTTATAATTTTAATATTACATTTTGATTACTATTGTGATTTGGTTTTAAATTTTACAAGTGTTTGTTATTATTTTTTAAACCAAAATTAGATCTTATGAAGTTATAAGTATTTCATAATACAGTTGTTGTTATTATAATAAAAGGTAAAGTCATATTTGGATAATTTAGCCGTTCACAGTTTATACTCGTGCGGGCCAGGAGTTGTACAAATGTTTTCAAATTACAATACAAAATAGCAAAAAACTATTACAAACATCATTCATCTCCAGCTTTGTCTTCTTCGTAAGTAAAATCTTCGTCGTCATCTTCGTTTTCTTCCGCAATTTCTTGTTCAAGTATATCTTCGTAATCATCCGGATATTCTTCGAAGATGTCGTCTACGTTCACTTCGTCTCTGAACTCTATGTCTTGCATCCTTTTATCCGCCGCTGTCCAATCCTTAACTGCCACAAGCACTCCAAGTGCTTTGCTCGTCAATCTTGTTCTCTTAGTCGTGTATTGCAACCTCGCTTGGCTGAAAGCACACTCACTTGCAACTGTAGACATAGGTATAGCATAAACCTCTTTAACAATCCTGCAAAGAATAGGAAACTCTTCAGTTTTGGTACCCCACCATCTTATGATATCTTCAATCCCTTGGTCGGGATAATTCGTAAAATCAAACCTAGTGCTCCAATATCTATACAACTCATTATCAGATTGAGGGGTTTCTGTAACATTGTTTCGTAACATTGCCAATTGAATATAGTTAGTAGCTCTCCCTCTACCCTTATTGTTACCACTCCTTACATTTGTAGATGTGTTTGATCTATATCTTGCAGCATACTTATCATAGATATTATACAAACTATCATATATACCGCTAATATACCCTTCAGGGTCAATTGGTTCGTTCGGTGGTATATCTGTAGGAAACCGTACCGATTTATACAAGCATCTAACTAGCAATTCAAATTTTTCTTTTCGTGAAAAAGGATCTAAAAGGCAAGCAAATGAATAACTATCAGGGATTGGATGAAAATACTTTGTGAACTTATATTCCATTCCAGGCACCATGTCTACGCATGCATAATGTGATCTAAATTCATCCATATGCATGGCAAGATTAGCAATCGTGAAAAGGGCCAAATGAGCATTAGGTTGATTTTGTGAAGAAAAGGTTAGGGTGTTTTCTTTAAAAAGTCTTAAAAATCTTAACATGTGTGCACAAAATTTCCAATGACCTGGTTCAATTGGTGTTTCACGATATGCATTATAAAGCGTCGTAATCTCTTCTTTAAAAACATGCGCACGTGCAAGCATTGTGTAAGTAGAATTCCATCTAGTTTCGACATCTAATAAAAGTTTCTTATATTTTTTCCCATTTGAAAGAACAAGTGTTTTAAAAGCTCTTTTTTTAGCAGCGGATGTCGAGCAAAATAGGATCCCATTTTTTATAGGGGTAATATAATCACCATGAACCTTACGTATTCCTTCTTTCGCAATTAATTGAAGTACGTGGCATAAACATTTGGTGTGAAACAATTTTGGAAAAGGGGGATTGCAATCTTGTATAAGCAATGTTATAGCACTAATATTAGAAGATGCATTATCCAACGAAATAGACATAATCTTGTTTTTAATGCCATAAACATTCATGCATTCAATCATACTCTCCCTAATTATTTGTGCGTTATGCTTCCCAATTGATTCAAACCATATAATTCTCCTTTGGAGGACCCATTGGGCGTCCATCCAATGGAGGGTAACACATATCATATCTAAATCAGTAAAAGTAGCTATGTCACTAGTAATCGAAACATTCCATGGCAAAGTCTGCATAGTTTCAATAATCTCTTTTTTTCTTTGTAAATAATATTTAAAGGCTAGCGATCGCAAAGAGGTACGTGGAATGCGTGTTGCCTGTGGGTTTACCCCAACTTGCATCCAATTTTCGTATCTCCAAGAATCCCCAAAACTAAATGGTTGTAAACTACCGACTGCATAAATCATTGTTTCTTCCCTATACGTATCGTGGTTAAACTCAAAAGGAAGACCTGTTTGAGGGTTCGTGCAAACATTAGTTGGGTTAGGTTTTGTAGGATCATATATTTCATGTTTCGTTAAATGTTTTACCATAGTGCTAGTGCCCATATTTCTAGATCCACTTACGTGAAGATAACGTTTATTGCACTCTTTACTAATACAAAACAAACCATCTTCTGATAGAGTATAGTGTTTCCAAATCCAAGATGTTTTCTTACGAGATCTCCCCCCACTAGTACTTCCACCACCACTTTCGCGGGAGGAGAGTGTGTCAACGTGAGGGAATTCTGTAGAAAAATCATCCATGGTATTGAGATCCACATTAGATGGTGGGTTTATCCCAGTATTTCTACGTTTTGAATTCATTTTAAAACTAATAACAGTTTTTTTTTCAAATATGCAATAAAATACTAATAATAAAATCACAATTTAGACTAATAACAAGATAGATCAACTAAATTTAGACTAATAACAAGATAGAACAACTAAATTTAGACTAATAACAACTAAGAAACAATTTGCAGAAAAACAAAAATCAAACAATTTCGAACGTAGGAGTAGAATAAGTAAAATAACTAATTGTAGTTTTCTAGAACTTATCGAACAAATAGATAGATTTAGAGAGAAATAGAGAGTTGTTTGAGAGGTGTGAGTATTGGTGTTGGGGTCTCCTCTACTTATAGGGGAGACCCAAAAAAAAACCGAAAAAACAAAAAAAAATATTCACCCGGACCATCCGGATGGGCGTCCGGATGGTCCGGGCACATGAACCGGGGCATCCGGACAGTTTCACCCGGACACCCGGACAGACAATTCGGACTATCCGGATATCGATCCGGATGGTCCGAATTGTAACCGGGGCATCCGGACGGTTCGCCCGGATGCCCCGGTTCATCCAACGGCTAGTTCAAACGAACTAGCCGTTGGCTATGGCCAAAAGCGGACCATCCGCACGCCTGGCCGGATGGTCCGCTTGATGACGTCATGCTGACGTCATCAAACGGCTAGTAGAAATTAAAAAAAAATTACCCTATAAATACACCCTACATCCTCCTATATTTTTCACTATAAATCTCTCCCTCTCCACTACAAATTTATCCACTATCTCTACTATACTTCTCTAAATTTTTTTTTATATTTTTCAAACTCTATTTAAATTTCAGGTTTCGCAAATGTCTACCAAAAAAATGAAGAATGCTCGTAAAGGTGTACGTACTGAACCAACCCCTTCCGAATTGAGAGAGGTGGAAGATATGTTGTTTCAATCCACGGAGAGCGAGACTATCGAACATCGCTCCGAGGGGGAGATTCGCATCCGTACTAATCAGCAAGGAGGTCGAGGTGTAACAAAAATTTGGTCCGGTATGTTTCTGAACTACGAGGAACTGATCCAAATAGAGGGTATGCAAAAAAATTTCAAACTTATTGAGCCTACTAATGGCCAAGGTTGGATGATACTAGCTAGATTCAAATGTGATTGGTATATAGAACTAGTGCGAAAGTTTTATTCCACGGCTAGATTAATCGAAAATGATCCAAGAGGTTTAGGAATGAATTGTTTGATTGATGGTAAAGACATTAGTTTTTTTTAAACTGATTTCGACGATCTTTTTTCCGTTCCAACCCATGATATCTATACCGGTAATAAATTACCTCCCATTAGTTATCGCCCTACGATATGGAGTGATGATTGGCCTTTGTCTTACGAAGAAGCAGTAGAGATTCTTACTTGTCCTGGTGCGGAAGCTCCGCAAATTAGCGGTAAATTTCGAGCCATGCGGGGTAATTTGGATGGTATTGGGAAATTAGCTTTGAAATTGGTAAATAGTATATTTCTTCCCCCTAGTAACAATGATTCGCAGCTTTCATATATTCAAACATTTGTTACTGCTTTTATGATTCGAAATCAGGGAATAATTAATTTACCCAGCTTGATGATTCGAAATATGGCTACGAGGTGTGGTACGGATAAACTACCTTATGGGATGATATTGAGTAAATTGCTTGTTTCGAAAGGAGCTAATGTGAGTATGTACACTCCGGTGAAGGTGAGGCCGACTAGTGCTATAGGTAGAAACTCTTTGCGTTTGCAGGAAATATACTCTTGGGATGGAGAGTTGATTTCGAAATTGGAGGCATGGAACCACCATAGAGAATACTTGAATGAGATATATATTGCGAACGGTCTTACAAAACCGCCAAATCCACCTACTCAGTATCGAGTTGCGGCTGAAGCGTCTTTCGATCCAAATGCTAGTGGTTCTTCGCGAGTACCGCCACAACAAAGACGAACCGATCGCGAATTTGCTGAGTTTGCGCATACTCAACAAATGAATCATATGCAATTTGCGCATACTCAACAAAAGGAATGGCATGATGATTTTACAAAATGGCAAGGTGGGGGTAAATGACCAGCTTAGCCAGATACAGCAGTGGCAAGTAGGGGTGAATGATCAACTTGGTCACCTCCAGCAGTGGCATGGTCAATACGAGCAGTGGCATGGTCAATACGAGCAGTGGCATCATGGACAAGATCAATGGAATGAGTGATTTGCAAACTCTCAAGCCCAACAGTCGGAGTATATGCGACAGATGATGGAGAACATGCATTTGCAAGGTCAACCACATAACAACAACAACAACGATGAAGCTCCTTAGTTTTTCGCAATTGATTTTCATTATCGTTGTAATGTTTATCTTTTTTATTTGATTGAACAACTATGTTACTTGTTTGGTTTTTATTTTTAATGAATTGTTTGTTTTGCTTCTATTTTTTATTAAATATTATTTAAATCACTTACCTAGCTTTCAATTTTTATTTTGTTCTTTACAACTTACAAGTAATTTATGTTTATGCATATAAACTTCTAATATTGAATAGTTCGAAAATACAATAAACTATATAATTCATCTAACCATAAACACTTCAAGCTTGAAAGAATCTAAAGAATCACCTAATAATTTAAAATTTTAATACAATTATATGTCTAATAGGTATATATTATTTAATAGTAATATATTATTCAAACGTATCAAAATCAAATTACAATTATTTTTTTAGAATGTAATTGATGATTATAAAATTTCGATTAAAATGATAACATATTTAAATTAAAATACATGAAATAGAATAATTAACTCAATTTTTGAAATTAGATTCAATTAACACTTACAAATTAATTTTAAATAACATTATAATATATTCTGATAAACGGTTCTTAAATGGTTAAATGGTTTGGCTGATAGTTTGAACTGGTAAACGGCTCTTAAATGGTTCGTCTGGTGGTTTGAACTGGCGGTTTAACTGTGAAACTGGCCCATTAGGACTGCAACCTGGCAGGACCGCCAGACCGTCAGGACCGCATAAGAGCAACCCGCCGAGACCGCAACCTGGCAGGACCGCAACCTGGCAGGACCGCAACCCGCCAGGACCGCAACCCGCCAGGACCGCAACCCGGCAGGGTCGCAACCTGGCAGGACTGCAACCCGTGGTTCAGACTTAAACGGTGCGGGTTGGTGCTGGTTCAACCCGTTTGACACCTCTAATGAGGAGTGAATGGCTACAATGACGTCCTCAAGCAAGTTAAAGATTTCAGTTAAGTATATTTAGAGATATTTTTCCGTGATTACGGTAAAGTACGTTCAAAATTGTTTTTCCGTACAAACCAGTCCACCGTTACTTTTGAAAAAGGTTAGAGTTACTCTAGAGGTGTCTAATGGTTCTGGAACCACGGTTCAAAGTTGACAACCTGCTTAAGAACTGGTGGTTTACCTGCGAAACTGGTCTATTAGGACCGCAACCCGCCAGGACCGCAACCCGCCAGGACCGCAACCCGCTAGGACCGCAACCTGCCAGGACCGCCAGACCGTTAGGACCGCATAAGAGTAACCCGGCAGGACTACAACCCGGCAGGACTGAGAAACCACGGTTTATTTGTAAAAAACCGCGGTTTATTGGTAAATATTATGTTCGTTTTATTTATTTTATAACCAAAATGTTATATTTAAAAAATATTGAGATATTGCATATTATTATAGAATTATTATTACATTTTTGTTAATATTAATTTGTTTTGGTTATTAATATTTTAAGTGTTGTAATTATTATATAGTCCAAAATTTTAAATATTACTTATGTTATTATCACATTTTGAATATTATTATTATTATGTTTTTAGATCTAATACAAACTAAAACTATATCTTATCATGTTAAAATATTACAAATTCTATGGTTATAATTTTAATATTACATTTTGATTACTATTGTGATTTGGTTTTAAATTTTACAAGTGTTTGTTATTATTTTTTAAACCAAAATTAGATCTTATGAAGTTATAAGTATTTCATAATACAGTTGTTGTTATTATAATAAAAGCTAAAGTCATTTTTGGATAATTTAGCCGTTCACAGTTTATACTCGTGCGGGCCAGGAGTTGTACAAATGTTTTCAAATTACAATACAAAATAGCAAAAAACTATTACAAACATCATTCATCTCCAGCTTCGTCTTCTTCGTAAGTAAAATCTTCGTCGTCATCTTCGTTTTCTTCCGCAATTTCTTGTTCAAGTGTATCTTCGTAATCATCCGGATAATCTTCGAAGATGTCGTCTACGTTCACTTCGTCTCTAAACTCTATGTCTTGCATCCTTTTATCCGCCGCTGTCCAATCCTTAACTGCCACAAGCACTCCAAGAGCTTTTCCCGTCAATCTTGTTCTCTTAGTCGTGTATTGCAACCTCGCTTGGGTGAAAGCACACTCACTTGCAACTGTAGACATAGGTATAGCATAAATCTCTTTAACAATCCTGCAAAGAATAGGAAACTCTTCAGTTTTGGTACCCCACCATCTTATGATATCTTCAATACCTTGGTTTTGGTAACAATCTCTTAAATATTTGTAATATTTAAAACCAAATCACAATAATAATATTCAAAATGTAATATTAAAATTATAACAAGATAACTTAAAAATAATAAATAACACTTGTAATATTTAAAACCAAATCACAATAATAAAATTCAAAATGTAATATTAAAATTATAACAATATAACTTAAAAATAATAAATAACACTTGTAATATTTAAAACTAAATCACAATAATAAAATTCAAAATGTAATATTATAATTATAACAATATAACTTAAAAATAATAAATAACACTTGTAATATTTAAAACCTAATCACAATAATAAAATTCAAAATGTCATATTAAAATTATAACAATATAACTTAAAAATAGTAAATAACACTTGTAATATTTAAAACCAAATCACAATAATAAAATTTAAAATGTAATATTAAAATTATAACAATATAACTTGTAATATTTTTGCATGATAAAATATGATTTTGGTTTAAAAAATAATAACAAACACTTGTAAAATTTAAAACCAAATCACAATAGTAATCAAAATGTAATATTAAAATTATAACCCTAGAATTTGTAATATTTTAACATGATAAGATATAGTTTTGGTTTGTATTAGATCTAAAAACATAATAATAATATTCAAATATGATAATAACATAAGTAATATTTAAAATTTTGGACTATATAATAATTACAACACTTAAAATATTAATAACTAAAACAAATTAATATTAACAAAAATGTAATAATAATTCTATAATAATATGAAATATCTCAATATTTTTTAAATATAACATTTTGGTTATAAAATAAATAAAATCAGCATAATATTTACCAATAAACCGCCGGTTTTTTACAAATAAACCGTGGTTTCGCAGTACTGCTGCAGTCCTGTCGGGTTGCAGTCCTGCCGGGTTGCAGTCCTGCCAGATTGCGGTCCTGGCGGATTGCTCCTTATGCGGTCCTGGCGGGTTGCGGTACTAATGGGCCAGTTTCGCAGGTAAACCACCAATTTTTAAGCAGGTTGTCAGCTTTGAACCGTGGTTCCTGAACCATTAGACACCTCTAGGTGAGACTATACCTAAGTACTTAGAAAACATTTAAATGTTTGAAACAAGAGGCTAAAGCCCCTCGTTTGGGGTTCATAGTAAATAGTCAAAT